>CM070713.1:60314345-61047809 GCA_036346275.1 Otatea glauca
TCATCGTCGACATGGCACCACCCTGTACTAGCTTGTGCTTGTACAAGCAAATGATGCAATATCATAACTAAACTAATGCGATGCCTCTTAAACAACTACTTCATGTAAGTTGAAATGGAGCTGATGTAATGTACTTGGTCTTGGACAAGTAATTAGGTCGAAATGGAGTGTCCCATTAACAACTTTCAGCGGCGAAGCAAAGTAAACGTCTCAAACCACGTAAAAGCAACAGGGTTCTAAAATGAATTTGAAGTACCATTGCCGATCAACAACCTCGCTGGCCGACGAATCTAACATATTGAACGCAAGCTTTAGGGCTAGGTTCGTTTCCTGATGCAACGATTATAATTTGTATGCTAACCTGGTCATTCCCTTGTGTCCAATCACATAACAGGGAAAATGATGAAAAATACTGCTAATTCAGCAAGTAATGGGAATACTTAATTGAGTTCTTTTTTTATTCAGGAAAATTTAAGAGTTTAATCTCCACGCCACGTTATATTTGTAGAGTATGTTGATAGATTATGACCTGATCTGCTATCTCATGTCTCTGGTTTAGCTGACTCACCCTAATCTTATAATTGACGTACGATGAGATTAGAATGTAATCAAAACCCCAAAATGGTCCCTCTCCATGCACACGGCCGGCGACTCCTTGAAATGACGCCCCAAATCATTAACATAACCATATTCTCCATTCTTTAGAAATGAGTGGAGAATGACTACAAAACATTCATGGTGGATAACTTACATAATCCTGTATTTTTTGGATTCTATAAAAATCATTTGGACTACAGTTTGGATATTGGATTGACTATTGTACAACTGAATTCTGGCTCTACTGCACGAACATCACACTTAAAACCTCCAATGGCAGTGCAGCGCCATCAAAGGCTTCTTCCTTTATTGATGTTTTAAATCTTTCAAGCATGGCCCCATTTCAATCAGACTCATCAAAGCATGAAAAAAAAGCAGAAGAAATATATAGCTTGAATATAAAAATCAACTTCCTCTTTTTTTTTGGGGGGGGCAACTTCCCTCTGTTGAATATTGGGACATTGGGCCTGGCATTTGTTACCCAGAAAATAACTTTCCTGATAGAATTAATTTCCTATAACTTTCAAAAAAGATGATACCATGGTCTCTTGTTTTAATAATCTAATTTTTTTTTCTGAGTGATGTTCGACGTTCCAAATTGGAATTTGATCATGCATACACCATTGTTTATAAGTTGTGTAAGGTTCTATAAGCTATTCTTAGAACGGTAGCCTACTTCATTGCAGTAAGAAACGTATACCTCTCTTGATTTCAAATATAAACATTCATGCGTTAAGTGTTTTCACATTACATGTCAATTTCATGATCGAGCCAACATGCATGAGTTGCAGCATGAAAAACAGGCCTGGTGAAATAACGATATGTTCAGCTTTGCAAAACTATTTAATTAATTGTGCACATATAATTTTAAGTGGTTTATATAATTATCAGACGATTATGTCAATATATTTTTTAAAGAATAAACTTCTATATACACCTGAATCTGTAACAGCGTTCACAAATTTTTATTCAAAAAGCATAAGAGATAGGGTATTGTTCCCGCGTCGTTTAGGCCCGTGTTTGAAACGCTTGATATGGCACACCTAATGATCAAGCTGATTGAATGACTGCAGTCATCCCCTTTATCCCTCCCTTCGCATTTAACCCTAGACGCGACGCTCAGGTAACAATAAAGCCTACTACTTAATCTATTTCTCATCTATATTATCTAAAGTAAGCAATAAAGTTAGTTTGTACAATAACTATCTCTAAATGTTGTCTCTAGAGAAACACTAAAGCATTTAATTTGGGTATTTAACACTAACTTCATTTTTGTGGCTATTGGCAAAACACTAACAGTTGCTTGCGCCGGCTCCAACATGGGCTTTGGGCTGGCTATAGCACGTTATTTCTCAAACGATGCTAGCTGCTAAATAAGAGCCGGTTCTCTTCTCTCTTTCTTGCTCTTCTATATAGGACAAAACTGATGTGTACATGCTAATAGTAAGCTGAGATGATTTTATTGTACTTGCCTTTAGAACTTGCCACAGGCTCCAATCCCCTATGTGTGCTAATCCCAGTTACCCATGATCTCTGTCGCTTCCACCGACATCATCACCCATATATTCAGTGCCATCAATTGCCTTGACTCCTAACTGTGGCAAGTGACAGCTTACTAAGTGATCACCCCCTCGTCAGTACCTTTCCCTTGCTCCTGCCCAAGGTTTGAAAATTCGGTTTCGGAATAAATTTCATCCCTGATCGGATCGCGAAATTTTGGCGAAAATTTGAATTTTCAGAAATATTTTGGATGAAATTTGAATTTGAAAATTAAAATCCGGTCCATTCCGGAAAAATAACCCCGAAATTTCGGGTGAAATACCCGAAATTTTGGGTTTTTTGCACCGGCTGAAAAGTGGTCTAACCGTTAACTAAAATATTTGAAATTTTTTTGGAGGTTCCTAACACATTTATGATGTTCTCAAAAAAATTTCAGCTTATTATCACATCTGAGGAATTTTTAAAAATTCGGAGAGTGGTACTGTCCTGATAAAACACTCGCCGTCAAGTTTGATCCGAATGGAAAATGGTACAAATCAAGTTATAAACTGTTGAATTTTTTTTTCATGGTTATGATCCATAAATAATATTCTCACAAAAATTTCAACTGATTATCACATGTGAGGAATTTTTAAAAATTCGGAGAGTGGTACTGTCCTAATAGAACACTGACCGACAAGTTTGATCCGAATAGAAAATGGTACAAATCAAGTTAGAAACGGTTGAAATTTGTTTTGCATGGTTATTATGTATCTATAATGCTCTCATAAAATTTTCAGATGATGATCAAACTGTATGAATTTTTAAAAATTCGAACAGTACTACTGCCCTGTTAAAAGGCTTATCGGCAAACTTGAACAAAATGAAAAATTACGTAAACTACATTAAAAACTTTTAAAAAATTTTGTGGATGGTCCTGATGTAACATTAATGTTTCCTTAAATTTTTTAGATGATGATCGTTCTCAAATAATATTTAAAAATTCAGACAGTGCTACGTCCTGATAAAAGTCTGATGATCAATACATAGATTTGCTTTAGCAATAAAAACTTTTTAATTTTTTTTAAAATTTTACAGAATGGTGATAAGGAAGTTCTTAATATCCCATAAAAAGTGTGATTCATGGTCACACTCCAGTGAATTTGTAAAATTCTTACAAGGCACAGTACCATTTATGTTTTTTCTTTTGATTTTTGAAATATAATATAACAAACGAAGTTCAATGCTTACATAGATTTGATTGACCAAACAAAAAAATTTGAAAATTTTTGAAAATTTTATATAATGGTACTGAGTCAATTATTAATCTCTCACAAAAATTTTAGATCATAATCGCACTTAAGAAAATTTATAAAATTCTGACAATATAACTGTCCCAATTATGTTCATTCTATTTTTGATTTTTTAAAGATAACAAATGAAGTTAAATTATTTTGAAATTTTTTATGTATGATTCCACCCTACTAAGGATAGTACCATAAAATGTTCAGCTTATTTTCAAGCTTTAAAATTTTATAAAAATCTGACAGTGTTTCTGCCAAAATTTTAAAATGTTTAAAAATTCATTTTTTCAACAAATTTTCATAGAAGATGACTTTCCTAAGGGTTATTGGACCAAATTCGGTCAAATCCGGCCCTAAAAGTTTCAAAACCGGCCAAAAACAAGAAAGTTCACCGGAAAACCGAAATTTCGCGTTACTGTAGCAATCTAAATTTTTTCTGCTGGTACTTTAGATTTCAGGGTGGTCCGAAATTTCGCCAAAATTTGGAACCCTGCTCCTGCCTATGGTTGATGACTCCATGATCACATCGCACCCACCAGTCGTTGTTATACCAACCCTTCCAGGGCAAATTCACAGCCACCAGGCACCCTATCGGCCATAGCCATGGAAGCCCCGAATTGAGAAGGAAGAGAAGACGTGGCACCGATATTTAGATGAGAGGTGCTTCCAGGCTTTTTGTTTTTAAAGTTGCATAAATATTAAAGCATTAATGAAAGGTAGATAGTGATTACTTATCCCTACGCTTGCTTCAAGATTTGTGCAATTTATATTGGGAGAAAAAGCATAGAAGCAACGACAAATAAGATATCACATCCACTCCACCGGATACAATCTAGAAAGGAACGAGAAAGAGATCGAAGATGGGAGACCTAAGCCCTAAAAAGTGAAAAACCCTAGTATGGCGGGTCAACTGTGAAGCAGTGTGATGAGGCATGCCTCGATGGCTATGTGAGGAAGTTGGGGCTGGTCACGCGGTGACTCAATGAGCTAGGGATAAGGTTTTAAAAACCGACGAGATTTCAGATTTCGGTCAGGGACGAGATTCAAAGTCCCAGCTGTATAAAAAAATTAAATTTCTACAGTAATTTCAGAAATTTCAGGGTTTTTTGACTAAAAATTTTACTCTTGTTTGATCGAATTTGACCCAATAACCCTTAAGAATGTCATCTTCCATAAAAATTTATTGAAAAATCAAATTTTTGGGACATTTTATAATTTTGGCAGAAATACTTTCAGATTTTTATAAACTTGTACAAGCTTGATCATGCTCTAAAAACTTTATGGCACTATATTTAGAAGTCTAGGATCATATAGAAAACTTTTCAAAAGAATTGAACTTCATTTGTTATTTTTAAAAAAATAAAAAATAGAACAAACATAATTGAGACAGTAAAATTGTCAGAATTTTATAAATTTGTTCAAGTGTGATCATGATACAAATTTTTATGAAAGCTTAATCATTGCCTCAGAATCCTTCTCTAAAATTTTAAAAAATTTTAAACTTATTTTGTTTGCTCAATCAAATCTATAGATGTATTGAACTTCATTTTTTATCTTTCAAAATAAAAAACACAAAGAACACAAATGGTATAGTAACATTGTATGAATTTTATAAATTCATTGAAGTGTGATAATGATCCAAAATGTTTATGAGAGCTTAAGACTTTCCTGAAAACCATTATAAAAAAGTTTTAAAAATTCTAACCCATTTTTTGTTGCTCAATCAAATCTATCTATTGATCATTAGGTTTTTATCAAGACAGTAGCACTGTTACAATTTTATAAAATTTCTCATGCTTTGTCATCATATTAAAGTTTTATGGTAATATTAATGATTCTTCAGGATGATCTAAAAAAATTCAAAAATTCTTAATATGTTTTTAACCATTTTTCCTTCGGTTGAAATTTGCTAGTCAACCTTTAGTAGTACTATCCTAATTTTTAAAATTCCTCAAGCTTGATTATCATCTAAAAATTTTATGAGAACATTAATAATGCTTCAGGACCATCTAATTTTTTTTCAAAATGTTCTAACGTGGTTTGCACTTTTTTGCATTCGATTGAAATTTTGTCGGTTAGTCTTTTATCAGGGCAGTAGCACTGTTAGAATTTTTAAAAATTCCTCTAGCTTGATCATCATCTGAAATTTTTATAGAAACATTAGTGATGTGTCAGGACCATCCACAAAAAAATTCAATACTTTTTAACAACGTTTTGACCATTTTTTGCTCGGTTGAATTTCGTCAATATTTCGGCATTTCTCGACGTAATTTCGGTTCAAAAATTCTGAATTTCAAATTTTCTTTTTGAATTTTGACCAGATTTCATCGCGAAATGTGAACCGAAAACGAAAACGAAAACGAAAACGAAAACGAAACAAAAACCCTAGCGAAGGGTGAGGACCGGACGAAGGAGGGGGCAGCGCGGCATTGCCCCGTTGCGGGCCTAGAGCTTAGGGCCGCAGGCAGCAAGTAGCGTATACGCGTCAATGCCAATTGGTATTGGTATTTGGTACATATTATTTACTCTTGATTTGTTGATACTTTTTTTTCTTTACTTCATTTCTATCTATATCTCAATTTATAGCGCTTCGGCTCCCTCCGACTCTATTTCCGTCCTAGTTTTGCTCTTAACCCTGCTGTGTCTCCCCGCTGCCGCGCACGACGTTGTTTCATCGGTAAATGTAGAAGGATTTGTCTTTCCGGTAACGGGATCTGCCTGTTGGTTCCCCACAGGATCGCCTCCTCTTCCTCCACGGACGAGGCCCGTTGCAAGCACTGCTACAGCCTACAGTGCTGGTGGGAAGCTCACAGTCACAGGCTTCACAGAACCACAGTTGACGGCTTGCCGCTCCTCCACGCGTACGTCCAGTCACTGGTCCTCACCCCTGTTCCCTACGCGAACCGCCACGTACGATCCGAGCCCCTGTGTCTCCCCCCTCCCTCCCGAACGGGCACTTATAAGTCGCACCACGGGCGGGGTTACAACATGTTACCGTGGGAACGGCATATTTCTCTTGGAGCAGACACCCCCCTCGCCTTCGTCTCCGACTCCGACTCCGACTCCCACCATAGTCCACAACGAAAGCCGCCCACCTTGCTGCGTGGGCCGCTGGTGCGTGCCGATGATCACGTTTGCGGACCTGACGGAGCCGGCGCCCGGCGCCGAGCGTTGCGTGGACCGGCAGCTGTGGCTCGCGTGCGCGGGTGGCATGTGCACCGTGCCGCCGGTGGGCTCCGGCGTGTACTACTTCCCGCAGGGCCACACCGAGCACGCGCTCGGCCTCGCCGCTGGGGCCTGCCTCTCGGCGGCGCGCGTCCCGGCGCTCGTGCCCTGCCGCGTCGCCGCTGTGCGGTACATGGCCGACCCGGACACCGACGAGGTCTTCGCCAGGATCCGCCTCATCCCGCTCCACGCCGCGGACGCGGAGGCCGAGCTCGAGGATGACGGTGCCGCCGCCGCCGCCGACGAGGAGCAGGAGAAGACGGCGTCGTTGGCCAAGACGCTGACGCAGTCCGATGCTAACAATGGTGGGGGGTTCTCGGTGCCGAGGTACTGCGCCGAGACCATCTTCCCGCGGCTGGACTACGCCGCCGACCCGCCCGTGCAGACCGTAGTCGCCAAGGACGTGCACGGGGCCGCCTGGAAGTTCCGGCACATCTACCGGGGCACCCCGCGCCGGCACCTGCTCACAACGGGGTGGAGCACGTTCGTGAACCAGAAGAAGCTCGTGGCCGGCGACTCCATCGTGTTCCTCCGCGGCGACGGCGGGGAGCTCCACGTCGGCATCAGGCGCGCCAAGCGTGGGTTCTGCGGCGGCGGAGGCGAGGAGGCCTCTGTCCCCAGGTGGGACCAGTACACGGGCCTGATGCGAGGCAATGTGAGCCCATGCGGGGCCGCCAAGGGGCGGGGCAAGGTGCGCGCGGAGGACGTGGTCGAGGCGACGAGGCTGGCGGGCGGCGGGCAGCCGTTCGAGGTCGTGTACTACCCGCGCGCAAGCACGCCGGAGTTCTTCGTGCGCGCCGCTGCAGTGCGCACGGCGATGCGGGTGCAATGGTGCCCCGGGATGCGGTTCAAGATGGCGTTCGAGACCGAGGACTCCTCCCGGATCAGCTGGTTCATGGGCACCGTCGCCGGCGTCCAGGTCGCCGACCCCATCCGTTGGCCGCACTCGCCGTGGCGGCTTCTTCAGGTACTACACCACCGCAAACAAATCCAGCAGTTGCTACTTTCTCCTACTTGCGCGTTGCGTTAACTCTTCTTGAATTGGCGACTGCGCAGGTGACATGGGACGAGCCGGACCTCCTGCAGAACGTGAAGCGGGTGAGCCCGTGGCTGGTCGAGCTCGTCTCGAGCATACCGGCCATCCACCTCGCCTCCTTCTCGCCGCCGCCCAAGAAGCCCCGGATTCCGGCGTACCCGGAGTACCCGTTCGAGGGGCAGCTCCTCAACCCGGCGTTCCCCCCCAACCCAATGGCACACGGCCACCACCACCATCACCAGTACCATCACAACCAGAGCAATCATCCGTCCTTCTTCCCCTTCCCGGACGGTAGTGCTCCTGCAGGCATACAGGGAGCCAGGCATGCGCAATTTGGTCCATCTTTATCAGATCTCCACCTTACCCACCTGCAGTCGAGCCTCATGTACCCGGGGCTCCGCCGTTCCGATCATGTCGGTCCCACCCCAATCCCACCAAGAATCAGCACTGACCTGACCATCGGCAGCCCACCGGCGCGCGACGGCGTCTCGTGCGCTCTGTCCGTCGGCTCCAGGAAGCCCGGCGACGTCAAGCCGCCGGGGCTAGTTCTGTTCGGACAGACAATACTGACCGAGCAGCAGATGAGCCTCATCAACTCGGCCGGCGTGACCTTCCCGGCGGCCACCGGGAACGGCTCGCTCAACTGGAACACCGAGAAAGGCGCTAATGTCTCGGAGGGCTCGGGCTCCGCGGTCATTCAGAACAGTAGCCCGACCGACAACACATCGTCGGAGAGATTGCAGTGGTTCAGAGACAACAGCCAGAATTCCGAGCTCGGGCTGGAGCCCGGGCAATGCAAGGCGTTCATCGAGTCCGACACGGTCGGCCGGAACCTCAATCTCTCGGCGCTGAACTCGTTCGAGGAGCTCTACGGCCGCCTGTCCGAAATGTTCTGCATTGAGAGCGCGGAACTGAGGAGCCGCGTGCTCTACCGCGGCGCCACCGGCGAAGTGAAGCACGCCGGCGACGAGCCCTTCAGGTGAGAGCACATCAACAACTGATGCCCAGTGCGTGTTACACACTTCTAAAGAATCGCATCAAACATTGAACTGATGCACCGTGCTTTTCCTCCCCCATTTCAGCGAGTTCATCAAGTCGGCACGGAGGCTCACCATACTAACAGATGCCGGGAGCGATAACTTAGGGAGCTAGAGAGCAACAAAGCCAACCGCGAAGCAAGCATCGTCGTCGCATGTATGTACAGCTGAAGGAGTTACTGTTTTGTATTAATCTCCGTTCTACTACGTTCCAACTCTGCGGACGTTTCATCACGAAAGCTCGTACGCAATGCCCGGCAATTAGGCAGTTCTACCCGTATATTCCTAATCCATGCAAGACACGGGGATAATCGTATCTTGTTTTCTTGTATCCTTTCATCATCATCAGCTGCATGTACTTCTTGATCCCCGTGTTTGTACGATGCAAATCCTGTCACCGTCCAGAGACTTGAATGCCCCCCTTGGTCTCGGGCCAGACCATCTGAGTGCTGTACTGGCCGTGGCCAAGGGACAAGCGCAGCACTGCAGCAGTAGCAGCATGCAGATGCAGGCTTCAATGAATCAATGTAACGTGTGCTGCCGGGATATCATTACAACATCGCTGCGCCATTTTCTGACCCCGTGGCCACAGCTCCAGCCTCCAGGCGATGCTCTTGCTCTCTTGCCTGCATGAGCTCACCCATAAGATTGTATCGTGTTGTTAATTGCCATGTCTTCACGCTTTGCTTAGCTGAAAAAGGATCGTTGCTTGAGGCCGACACCTCAGCTAACAAGAGGGTCACAGTGCCCAGATTAGCGAGAGCCTCTTTCATTTGCCGATCTCACATGTACAGATGTACTACATCACCATTGGTCCACAGATAAGGCCGGTGCGTGTCTCTACCTGAAAGGTTGCGTTTGTTGCTTAGCGCTGATATTTTGGCTACTCTTGGTCAGCGTCCTCGGTTCAGTTCGCTCTCTCTCTCACACACACAGTTGAAAATCAAGATTCAACAACTGTACAAAGCTTATCAATGACAGCCCAGAGTCGCGTCGCGTCACACGCTCAAGCTTAATTTTGGCCCGTGTAGTCATCTACCGGATACAAAGCGGTACGTGACATCTCCTGTCCCTGCAGGGAGCCTGTATCTAGATGCAAGGATTTGTTTGTGTTACACCTCTTCTTAAGTACAATAATCCTTAGATCGCATCAGACTTTTTTAAAATACGACGTGAACGTACACGATCTTACTAAAGTAGATAAATCTCGTAAAAAGAATCAAAATAATGATGTTAAAGTAATCGTAACAAGAAAGAAAAATTTAGCGAAACTTATTACAAATTCTTTAAACACAACCTTAAAATAGTAAAAGGATTATTACTCTCTCACAACCTCTCAAACCTTTTAAAATCCTCGGATCCTTGCTATATACAAGAATCTAGTGCTAAAGAATAATCTAGCCTCTAATTCTCTCGTACGTCTCTTGCTTTGGATGAATTGATTTGTGGTTTCTTGGTTGCTTTTTTTGGTTCTCCATGACCACCCTATGGTTTATATAGCCACTTAGTTCTCCAAAGCAAGTATGAATTATACTCTAAAAGAAATTACAAATCATAATCCTATTAGGATTCATCTAGCATATTTTTTCAAATCCTAAAGGACAATATATGAGTCACCGTACTTAATATTCACTACATTGGCTCTTATTCGTTATAGTCATTGTGCTCCTCTAAAACTCACTCAAGTCGATGACATATTTTTTGTTTTTTTTCCCATCTTTGAGAGTGTCTCCACCCATTACTACAAAAGGATTTATATTAGACTCTTCATCACTGATGGTTTTCAAAGATCGTCTGTGATTAAGTGTCATCATAGACGCTTTTTTGCAAAAACAGTCAGTGATGAGTCTCGGGCACATCACAGACGTTTTTTTTTGCTAAAATCGTCTGTGATGAGTGGAACATCACAAACCGTTTTAGCCAAAAACCATCTATGATATTGCCCCCCTCATAACAGACGGTTTTTGGCTAAAACCATTTGTGATGAGGGCCACATCACAGACGGTTTTAACCAAAAAACCGTATGTGATTTGGATCTCAATATATATTTATCCGCTCGCGTCGTCTTTCCCCGCTCAAACCCTAGCCTAGCCCCACACGCGTCGTCTCTCCCCCACCGTCTCCCCCTGGCATCCCCCCGACCTCACCCTCGCCGATTGCTGCTTGACGCCTTGGTCGACGCAGCGCTGCTCTCCTTCCTCCTATTCGCGCCAAGGGCCAGCCGCTCTATGAGGCCGCCGTCGCCAGGACGCATGCGCGATGGCGATAATGGTGCGGACGGTCGATGCCGTCTTTGTGGTTCCCGGAAGTCGCGACACCATCGAAGCCGACGACGCGTCGTCTGACGTCAAGATGGAGCACCTGGTTGCCGATTTCGTCTTGCCCTATCTGCTCATCATCCAGGTAAAAGGAGAAGACTGTCTTTCTCCCCAACATGCGGTTGACTTAGTAACGTTAACTTCAATTCAGCTCTTCATTATTTCTTGGACAAATCAATCTACATATAATTGAGCTTAAAGTTGGCTATTTTATAACTAATATCAGTGCGAATACTAATGGATGGCGTAATGTTGGGTCATCTGTGTGCTCACTAGAGGAATTTGATGGAATTTTTGTTATTTGGGAGGCAATTTTACTTCTGTGCTCATGCATTTGCTAGATCTAGTTGTTTTATGGACCATATGGTTCCACATGAATATGGAATGATTCAATCACTCAACCGACCTAGATACTGCAAGAATCTCAGCATGAGGAGGGAATGATAGAACATAATTTTGGCAAAGATTTACATGATATATAAGTATTGGAATTAATATGCTTTTAGGTTGATTATGTCATTTGAATACATCAGAGTTCGTATCTATTTTGTTTCAGAAAATTTGATGTTGTATGTGTTCATGCTGACAAGTTGTCATGCTCTTCAATTGTTTCTCATCAAAAGGAAGATCAAGGGCCCTTCATGGTTATCGATTTCTAAATTTGTTATGTGTCCATCTACTCAGTGGTATGTCATCAACTTGACTCTGTCCTATTTCATATCAAGTTATTTAATATTCTATTAGTTCCTACCTACTGTTGCAATTCTCTGGTAATCTGTTGTTTGAGCCTCATGACTTGGATAGCCGAAATTTATTTAATTGTCCAATTTTATCATGACTTGGGCTATGCAAGTCCAATTTTACCATGACTTGGGATAGCCTAGATTTAGCTAAATCTAGGCTATCCCAAGTCATGGTAAAATTGGACATTTAGCTAAATTTGGGTATTCATTTCTATTCGAATCTGCTTCTCACATATGTTGAAGTATGTTGACTAAAATCCTTTATTGTATTCTGTTCGTTACATCTTAATACAGTGTTTTCATTACATTATACAACTTTAGACAGTATCTTGAATAATAAGGCATATTGTTTTGTATTTTTATGTAATCTTTTTGTTTCAGAGGGCATGTCATCTATCCTAGAACCATCTGTGATGAGGGCATAATCTTTTTATGTGAGCCCTCATCACAGGCGGTTCTAGGATAGAACCGTATATGATGTTAATTTTCACTGACGGTTTAAAAACCGTCTGTGATGACCTATTGTCATCACTGACACTTCGATACAGATGTGATGTGCGGTTATCCAGTAGTGACCACAAGGGCTCATTCACATCATCACAATGTGCATGTTGGTGTTCGGGCTTCACCTCCCGAACCCTCCACCTGAAAGTCCTTTCTTTTGTGTAGTTTGGTTAACCACACCTCCTATTACTATAGCCCTCTATGCCATAGGTTTGTATAGCCTCCAAGCTACACCTATTCATTGGTACCGCGTGGTTGGTCTCGCCACGTCTTTCTTCTTCCAACAGCTCACACCTTCACAATTGAGCCCACTAAATTTTACAAAAATCTTTGTAGTTCCGCACATAATTACAGTTGAGATCAGAGTACCTACCGTTCAAGACACAGTTTCCTTCTCCTAACAAGGATTTTTCAAACATCCCATTGGTTGCACTTCCTTTGTGTTTACCCATCAATCAGTATTCTCCATTGCTCGAGATACTTTTCATTATTATCTGTCCTTAGCATGTAACTCACATGGCCTCACCTCGAAGTGATACCTCACAACCTTAGAGTCCAAGCGATCTCACATATATTAAACTCTTCTTTATACCAATAACATATCGAACTCTCGCTAATTTGCGATGTACTCTATCATACGTGTCCAATATAACTATTTCCACCTCAGTAATTGCATACTCCTTGCAATTAGCCAATTGAATAGTTCCATGCATCGAGCCTAAAGATCCTTCATCAAATATTTCCCTCGCTGAACATATATGGAAGAAACAACTTGAATCTAATATTCATCCATGAGAAGTATCTAATTTTCTAACGACAAGTACATCTGAATCATGTTGTGCTACCGCTATTGAGCATGCACCATTCATTTGCTTCAAAGTCAAACAGTTCTTTATTGTATGACTATCCTTGTCACATAGATAGCATACATGTATCCCATTGCTTTTGCCCTTCTTCCTATAATTCTTATTTTTGCATGTAATTCCTACTGCAACTAATGCTTGATCACCCGAGGGTGAAGATTCCTATGACTTTTTTAAGGACTCCGCCTCTAATAGATATGCAAGTGCCCTCATTGAAGTTGAGAGTATTTTTCTCAACGAAAATATTCATCACCAATTGCTCCTATGATGGTAGTAGAGATGATGCCAGTATGACAAATTTATTATTCTCCTTAATTTTCTTATCCATTCTAGTCAGCTGTGTGATAAGCTTGTTGAATACATTTAGATGGTCAACGACCTGTGTACCTACCTCCATGCGCAACCTATACAGATGTTGCTTTAGCACCTACCGGCTTGTCAACGACTTTGCCATATACAACTCTTCTAAGTCCTTCCGTAATTTCTTCAGGAATTCTCCTTTATCACCGAGTACTTTACTTTATTGGAGAGACATAGACTGATTGTATTGATACTCTTCCACTCCACCACCTTGCAATCTTCAACAGACGTCTTTTCCGGTTTGTCTCCTTCAAGAGTAATGATTAACTCTTGTTGGGTAACGACATCCTTCACTACATATTGCTACACACTAAATTTCCTCCATAGTTCAATTTCTCTACTTGGTTCCACATCGTCGACATCGATCTTTGATTTTTTTGCCACCTAACGCTTTAGCGACCTTCTAACAAATCTGATTAATTTGGCCTTGATTTTGATACCCCTTATTATGCGTAGTAGCTCCCGGATCAGATTAGAGTTTTGTGAAATACGGTACGAGCGTACACGTTCTCAAGAACGAAAAAGATGAATCTCGTAGAGAGAACCAAAATAATGACGATGAAGCAACCACGATGAGAGAGAAATTTGGCGAAGCCGACTGCAAATTCTTTAAACACAACCTTAAAACAGTACAATGCATGATTGCTCTCTCACAACCTCTTGAACCTTTTAGGACGTTCGGATTCTCTTACCCTATACAAGAATCTAGTGCTAAAGAGTATCCTAGCATCTAATTCTCTCGAGCATCTCTTACTTTGGATGGGTTGTTTTGTAGCTTATTGGTTGTAGTTTTTTTTTCTATGACCATCCTAATTCTCCTCTAAAGCAAATAAAATTCTATTCTGAAAGAAAATAAAATTCCTAATTTTATTGGAATTCATCAACACATATTTTTAAATCCAAAAGACTATGCATGAGTCACCAAACAGATCGTTTAGTCGCCAAGTTACCAGAGGCCACGAGTTTTGCTTGCCATCACGGGGCGTTTGTGAATTTGTCCCGTCCGGCCCTGTCGCTCTGAAAAAGAATGTTTACACCATGAATGACAGGGGTACGTGATCGCACGCTTTTGCCGGTCTTTTGCATTTTTCACTCACGTAGGACAACGATGGGCTTCGGCGACTGTTAGATAGAGCTGTGTACCTAAGCAAAACCATGGGAGATGGCTGATTGGTGTGGTATTTAATTAAGGCATGGCCCTTTTGTTTTGGAAAGGGCTAATTGTTGCCGTGCAGAGAATAGTGTAGTATTCCAAGTCAAAGGACAGGCTTAGTTTTGATAGTTTATAACTCCATCAGGCCTGCAAGTTGCCATGCTCGGTGAGTCGGTGGCGTAAGTACTGGGCATTTCTAAACGCATTCTCAAATGTTTTTGCATGTTGGGATTGGCTATCTTGCCTGTCGAAGCGCACGGGGACGATTAGTATAACTGGGGTCTTTTTTTTATTAATTGAAAAAATACTCACTTACGTACGTGATTGATAAAATGTCCTGTGATATCTTACTGACATGTGGGTCCTAGGACCATATGTCAGTGAGACAAATGGGTATTTTATCAATTGCACTAAGTAAAACAAAGCATATGATCAATTCCCTTGACACATATCTAATCTAAAGTGAAAGTCATAGCCTCACGAAACATAGACACATGTTTTAACTACTAAACGTAAATTTTCTATCTAAGACTTTAGCCCAAAGAAAAAGACGAGACACCAGCGTCGAACCCAAGATTCGAATCGAACGCTGGTCGACAGCTCGCATAGGGAGCGACCCTCGCTCCTCTTTGACGGGTTTCTTGAGGGAGGCCAATTGTGGTGGTACCGTAGTATGTAATAGTAGAGGTGGGCATCGTGCTGTGTCGGGCCAGTCTAGCACGGACCCATCGTGCTTCGTATCCATTTGCGCTTCGTGCCTACTTCGTGTCGTGCCGGCTTAGGCTCGACCCATTTACACTATTGCAACGAGAGGAAAGAACCCGGAGACGCATAGGGGCTAAGGCAGTGGTCTCGGGTAAGCCACATTCTTCATAGTACTTAGTTTTTTCGGTTGTAATTCAACGTGAATGGCCCAACCGTACATAATCACCAGTGGCCGTTCGGAGCTATAAGGTCTTGGCTTCAACATAGGCGAACTGAGAACAGCTCGGCCATCTGGAAGCTAGACGGTCTTGGTTTCAACGTGGGCGAGTTGAGAGCGGTTCGGCTATCCGAAGCTAGATGATGTTGGCTTGGCCTCGATTTTTCTTCTTCTCCTTACCGTTTCCCATCTCCTACTAGGTTGCGACTTGTGAAATGAATGAGCTAATGGGCAATGAATGTCTCGTTCAAACATTTTAGGCATTGCAAGTATGCAACCATATGAATACTCAGGTAATGACGTGATGCTTGTATGCGTAGTACTAACTAACCGTCGGTCGAGAGAGAGAGAGAGAGAGAGGAGTGAGTGCAGAGACAGACAAGCGAGTGAGCTGCAACAGTGAAATGTAGCTATTAGCACTAGAAGGAAGTTAATGATTCACTAATAAATACCCTCCGTCACAAATAGTTATTGTTTTGGGCATCAACACGGTCTTCAAAACACAGCTTTACTACTCATTTCTATTATAATATATTTATAAAACCCAGTAAAATTATAATATTATGAAAGGACTTTTCGAGACAAATCTACACATGATTTTCACGTATCCAATTTAAATATTTAAAAATATATTATTAGTCAAAGTTTTGAAAGTTTAACTACAATTATGTCCGGAACAACAGCTATTTCTGACCGGAGGGAGTATTTATATTTTTTAAAATGGATGATTCACTATTTATTTTTTTGGGAAACTTCCTCATATGAATTTTTTTTCCTTTTGTTCTGCCATGCACAGAAGCTTCACACACTGGCACGCTGCATATGCTTTCCAAATTCCAACACGGGGACGGAGTTAAATTCACTTCTCAGATCTAATTCAAATCCGGGTCTTTTGGTTTTGTGCTCTTCGGTTCACAGCCTCCAATCCTCCACTTCAGCCCGGTGAGGAGCTCCTCGGCCTCCACTCCGGCCTAGCGCCCCTTGACCTCCCTCCATCCCTCACCGTCCCCTGCACGGCAAAGGCGATGCCCAACCAAGGTGGCGCACAACTAAAGCGGCATGGCGGGGGAACCACGGTGAGGACATGGCGAGGCGGCAACCACAGCGGGCGATGGCTCGACCAGGCAGCGCAGCGGGGGAGCCGAGGCGGCAAGGTCTTGGCGGGGCGGGAGGCGGGATGGCCGCGAGAGGAGGGAGGCGGAGCATCCGCGTGGGAGTAGGGAGGCGGAGGCCGCGGAGGGAGGCGAGCATCCGCGCGGGAGTAGGAAAGGAGGCGAGATGGGAGGCGGAGCGGCGGAGGAGGACGGAGGCGCGCGTGGGGAGGCGGAGTGTCCGCCAGAGGAGGAGGCGAGCGCCGCGAGGACGGAGGCGGAGTGCCGCGCGGGACGGGAGGCGGAGCGGCCGCGCGGGAGGAGGGACACGGAGCGACGCGTGGGACGGGAGGCGGAGTGGTCGACAGAGGAGGAGGCGGCGCCGCGCGGACGGAGGCAGAGCGGCCGCGCGGGAGGAGGGACACAGAGCGGCCACGCAGGAGGAGGGACACGGAGCGGACGCGTGGGACGGGAGGCGGTGTGGTCGCACAGGAGGAGGGAGGCGAGCGGCCGCGGAAGGAGGGAGGCGAGCGGCCACGGGGGAGGGAGGCGGAGCGGCCGTGGGAGGGCGAGCACCGCACGGGAGGCGAAACTCCACCAGCAGCGGAGGCGGAGCGAGCAGCGTCGGCAAAGACGCTCTCGGCGAGGTTTGCCGTGTTGGCCTGTCGCGGGCACAGAGGGCACGACTCCCCTGCCGCAACCTAGCCACCTTCCTGCGGGCTACCGTGCCCTGCCGCGGCCTGTGACAGTGGCACCGTGCCCTCGTGCTGCCGACGTGCCGCCCACGTGCCGGCATGGGCCCGGCCCAAAACACCCTGTCGGACTGTGCCGCCCATCGTGCCTGATTCCTAGGCCCGGCACAGCCCGACACTACCCACTACGTGTCGTGCCGGGCTTTAGACTGGATCGTACTGCCGTGCCTCGGGCCGGCCGAGTCCCCACCTCTACGTAATAGTAGTAGAGATCTGACGCGTGAGCAAGAGTAGCTTCAATTTGGCGCAAAGTCTTGATAAGTCACGCTTGCTTACATTATGTCCACTCTGCAACTGCTGATGAGGTAATAATTCCACTGCTACAGAGCGAAATATTTGTCCATGTGTAGGCTTCTTTCTGAGTGCTTTAGCTACAAGATGTGAGCATGTATGTGTCAATCATAGTATGGGCTTGAACTGATCCGAATTACTTTTGCTAAAACTGTTCACGTTTAGTTTCAGATGTTTCTGATTGTGTTTTGCTTGTCAGTAGGCGCCCATGCCATCGCCATTAACTTTTGTGCCTTTAAGGAAAAGGGATGAGGTGAGCAATTGCTACGCATCGCACGCTTGCAACAAAACCCGCGGCTCACAAGCTCAATAAAGTGCTTTGCTTAGCTCGTCCGAAGGAGATCCTTATTTAAACACGTGTTGTTATTCTCACCACATGAGCACTGCTCGTCTTCTCTCTTATCCAGTGACTCATAAGCGGCCGGAGCTTCGCCGTCAGAAGCTAGCCATCGACACCATGATATTTCCTGCCTCTCTTTCTCCCTATCTCCCTCATCTTCTCTCTCCACACCAATTCGGCGTCGTCTTCTGCAGTCATGGCTCTCTGATGCCTTCCTCATCCCCATCAAAGCTTGAGATGGACTAGGGTGCAACCGCCATTAACAGAGCTCATCAGATCTAGTGATGTCAAGGTCAGAAATGTTGATGTACAAGATGACATGATTTAGAGGCAACGAGGTAGTGGTGTCACATCTCCTTCCTACTCTCCTGAGGTCAGCTTTAGTAAAGTTGTTGCATGTATTTTTTTGGTTTTGTTGTAACCCTTTATCTATTTGTTTGCAAGATATATCTTAGGTGTCGTGGTTGTTGCATTATTGGTTGCACAATGTTGTAACTATATATTAATTTCGAATGTTGCAGCATTATAACATTCCAAAATTTGTTTGTTGAGAAACATTGGGTATAAATTATGAAAATCTTGTGTAATGTTGCCCATTTGTTGCAAATAGTGACGTCCATTGTTGCATGAGTAATTATAATTATGTTATCATTGGTGTTTTCAGATGATGCAATGTTGTAGTGGTGTAAAATTTGTTTGTTTGGGATTTCTAAACTATTTTTAAAAACAACTAAATTGTATTCTCATAGTTTCATCTAATGTTGGTGAGAAAATAATATTTTACTTACCTTTTTTTATATTTTGTCGCCACAATTCTTCACTTTTGTTGCGTACGTTAATTATAAGTATAATACCTTATACTAATCTTGGAAGAGTTCCTGCCTCCTCCTTGCTTTGAGCCGTTGGAGAGCTGGCTCAAAAAAATTATGCTCGGGTCCTTTTTCGGAAAAAAAATACGTTTAGGCCCTTTTCGGGAAAAAAATACGATCAAGTCCTTTTTTTGAAAAAGAATATATATTACGTTCAGGCCCTTTTAGCGTTTTTAGGCGTATCGCTCGGGTCCTTTTTGGAAAAATCAAAATTACGTTTAGATCCTTTTTGAGAAAAAAAAGCCGTCAGGTCCTTTCTCCTGAAAAAAACTATGCGCTACGTTTAGGTCCTTTTGCTGTTTTTTTATACGTTTAGGTCTTTTTCCGAAAACAAAATACGCTTGGGTCCTTTTTTTGGGAAAAAAATTTGTTTATGTCCTTTTTTTTTCGTTTTTTAGCGTTAAGCAAGCGCTATGTTTAGGTCTTTTTGTTTAAAAATTATTACGTTTAGGTCTTTTTCCAGAAAAAAACACTTACATCGCGTGTTTCCTCGATTTGCTCGCATTGAGAGCGACGTGCGCACGTTTTCTTGATTTGCTCGGGTGGCAGGCAGCGGTGACGGCGCACTTGCCTAGTTATATATAGATGCGGTTGATGTAATCATCGTACGTCCGAGCGCTCCCTTGATTACCCCCTTCCCCTTTCAAAAGAAAAATCATACCGGCGGGTACCTTACTGCACTCGGTCTTCAGGTTCATCTCGTTAAATACGTGGGCTCGCAAGTTGCAACGAGACTAGTAACTTCAGTACAGGTGTACAGCCGTGACCAATAACCAATGAAACAATGTATTTAGCACGGGCAACCAAATGCTGCCACGTCAGCCTTGCAAGGTGCAGCAACCTTGCCAAAATTTGGCGATCTATTTGCTCGCCCACAAAAATACCCACGTCTTCTAGTTTTTCTGCAGTACGTTTCCAATTCTTTTGTGGGCATGGCAAACATCGGTAGCAATCCAAATGGTGGCTAAATATGTTGGTACTACCAAATTTTGGTATGGTTTATAAGGGCTAAGAACCAAACATCCTTTATATCGTTTTAAAAAAAATAGAATTGCTATAGCTTCAAAAAAAAAAAAACAAACAGAATTGCTAGCCGCTGCATGCACAATTAATGCTGCAAAGCGGCAGCGAGCCATAATTGGGTACTGTACTGGTGCTACTACATGCATGGTAAAGAAAACCACACATAATTTGTGGCTTTGTTCGATCGGCTCAAAGTCCTTTTTGCCGTTTTGATCACACACGAGGGCACTGTCGCTGGTAGTTGGAAATGGCACCGCGTGTGTGCTTGCATCTCGGTGCCAATGAGGGTCCGGCCACGCATGAAACGCCACTGGCACCGTAAACTACATGAGAAAAACGGAGAAACGGTTAAAGAACCTCGCTATAGAATAGTCGGGTCCCAACAGATCCGAATCAAGAATGAAGAGAGAGACACGTGTTTAGGGAGAGCAACAGCGGAATACTTTTATTGCTAATGATTGCTTGTACATAGGAGGGGACCCCCTCCTCCTTTTATAGCGCTCACCTAGGGTTTAGGCTAAGGGACCAACATGGGCCTTTAATGGGCCATCAGGTTTCCCAACACTCCCCCTTGGGCCCTTTGCCGCGAGATGCATATGCCTCATTAAAACTCCAGAAAAACCCAATGGGAAAAATACCTAGAGAAAGAGTACATAGCATACGCTTATGTGTTGCACGAATTGCCTCATCAAAACCTTATGCAAGAAAACTTCATGAAAAACTTGCTGAGGAAAAAGAGTACAATTCACCCAACTTCAATTGCTAATCTTCGAGATTCATGTTGGGTATTCATAATTCATCTTCGAGATTTATGTGGGAGTATGTGAAATATCTCCCCCTGAAATCTGCACTTCTCTAAGTCTCATCATCCCAATTCCTTTTACGCACCTTTCAAAGGTAGATGCTGGGAGTGATTTAGTGAACAAATCTGCAAGATTTTCACATGACTTAGTATGCAATATCTTGATCTCGTTCATCTTATGCAATTCATGAGCATAGAAGAACTTGGGGTTGATATGCTTCGTGAGATTGCTCTTCACATAACCCATCTGTGCTTGGGCAACACAAGCTGCATTATCTTCATAAATGATTGTGGGAGTTTGCTCAATGTTCAAGCCACATGACTTCTGGATGTGGTGAACCATTCTTCTGAGCCATGCACATTCACGAGATGCTTCATACAAAGCGATGATTTCCGAGTGGTTTGTCGACGTCGAGACGAGTCCGCTAGACGACTTCCAAGAAATTGCTGTTCCTCCACATAGGAAAACATAGCCGGTTTGGGACTTGCCAGTATGCGGGTCTGATAAATACCCAGCATCGGCATAGCCAACCAAATTCAATTCATTGTTTCTTCTGAAAAACAAACCGAGGTCTTTGCTTCCTTGGAGGTAACGGAAGATGTCCTTGATCCCTTTCCAATGCCTTTTGGTGGGTTCGCAGACTGCACTGAGCTAGCAAATTCACAATAACGCAATGTCAGGCCTAGTGCTATTCGCAAGGTACATGAGCGCTCCAAGCGCACTCGGATATGGGAATTCTACTCCTGTGACTTCCTCCTCTCTTCTCTAGGTCCAGTATGGGTCTAGGTGCGCTTGGAGTGACCTTCCACCATTAGAGTCTTTGCAGGATATGCTTTTTCAAAACCAAACATTTCCAACACTTTCTGCGTGTAGGTTGATTGATGTACCAAGATTCCTCCTTGGACATGCTCAAGCTGCAAGCCTAAGCAAAACTTGGTTTTACCCAAATCCTTCATTTCAAACTCAGATTTCAAGTATGAGCATGCCTCTTCAATTTCTTCATCCGTCCCAATGATGTTCAAGTCATCTACATAGACGGAGATTATCTGAGAATCCATTCGGGATCGCCAGATAAACACACATGGACAATCTTCGCTGTTTGTGTAGCCTTTCTTGCAGAAAGTCACTCAAGCGATTGTACTACATTCTTCCCGATCGCAAAACCCATACAGTGATTTCTCCAATTTCACACTGCATGTGTTTCTATTTGCTCCGCCTTGGTTGGGATAGGAATTCCTTAGGTACTTTCATGTATATCTCCAATCCAAGTTTCCATACAAATATCTTTGTGACAACATCCATTAGCTTCATTCTCAACTTCAAGTTGATCGCCATTGAGATCAAATATCTAAAGGTAATTCCTCCCATGACCGGAGAATAGGTTTCTTCATAATCAACTCCGGACGTTGAGTGAAACCTTGAGCTACAAGCCTTGCTTTGTACCTTACAACTTCGTTGTTTTCATTTCTCTTAGAACAAGGACCCATTTGTGACCTACGGGTTTATATGGGGAGGTGTGCGGTATACGGGCCCAAACACCTCTCTCTTGTTCGAGAGACTAACTCTGCAGATGATTGCCTTTTCCATTCTTCCCAATCTAGCCTTTTCTTGCACTCGCGAGATGAAGGCTCGGATCATGATCAATGATCGAGGCAATCTTCTTTGCAAAGTATGCGTCAACGCTATCGTTGCTCTATTCAGGATTCTCCGTTATTACAAAGTTTATGGCCATTTCTTCATGGGGTGCTTCATGCACTTCTACTTGCTCTTCACGCTTTTCCTATCGCAGAGCAAGTTCCTTTAGCTTTTCATCGCCTATGTGTGCGCACACATTATTTCCGCGGCTTCCTTGATGGAAGATTCAAGTCCGAATTGCCTTTCCTGTTGGTTTCTTTCGGTGCTGTGTCTCAACTGCTCCCCTTCTTTCCTTGGGGCATTTTCGTGATTGGTTGTGGTAAGTCCTCTCGCCAGCTTTTCTCGCACGCCTCCGGTACTTTGAGTTTGAGGAGCCGTGTTTCGTTCTTTTTCTTTGAGGCCTCCGAACAGTGAGGATACCTTCTATTTTCTTTGGTATTTCCACCTCTCTCGTGCATTCCTTGCGGGTACATGCGATTTAACCACGCCTTCGATCACAAAATGATCAGGCGGTTCATTTGCTAAATTCGCAAATCAATTATCTTCGACTTCTTGATTTGCTTCATTAGTGCGGGGTCATGTGCGGGGATCCCTGGAATGCCATATGATTTCCGGCATTTTTCATCCAAAGGTTGATTTCTCCCTAATGACGGAAACGATCTCGCCAAAGATGCAATCGCCGAATCGGTCAGATGCAAGTCTCAAATATGGGTTCCAAATACCGATTATGGATGCACTCTCATAACCAACGATATCCAGACTTGCGGAGAGGGCCCATTGCAGTCACGAGGGTGGTATAGGTACATATACCATACACCCAAATTTTCTAAGATGGGGATCTTGGGATGATCCTGCACAAGCCGCATAGAGAATGGATGTTATAGGCCGACGGTCCGATATTGATAAGAGCTCGCTACGCAGATCGCGTGTCCCCAACAAGTGTTGGGCAAGTTACAACTTTGCAAAAGCGGTCCGCAATGAATTTAATCATCTTTATTAGTGCTTGGCTAGTCCATTCTGCGATGGACGGGCGGTACGGAGTGCTCTCATCGCTATCCCTCGTTGCCGCAATAATCATCAAATGCCTTTGAAGTAAATTCTCGGCATTGTCCATTCTAATGGACTTCACGCGATGATCGTGGAAAGCATTCTTAATTCTTATTATCTCGAGATCACTTTGCAAAAGCATGGTTTCTTGTTGATAATAAGCATACATGCGACCATTTCGAGGAAGCATCAATGAGCACCATAAAGTATCGAAACGGCCCGATAAGGGCTGAATCGGCCGCAAATATCCCTGGATGCGTTCCAGAATGCAGGAATTTCACTTTGCACTTTCATGACAGAGGGTCTAGTTATTAATTTCGGTGGCACATGCAGGCACACAAAATCTTCATGATTCGGGAAATTTTAACATTAATACCATGACCTTGTGAGTTGTTCACTATATTTCTCATCATTCTAAGACCAGATGACCTAATCTACCATGCCATAAAGAAAATAACTTGAGCTTCTAAAAGCAGTCTTTAAGGAAGTATACACTTGGTTGCATGAATATTCGTGTAGTACAACCTGCATTCATATGAGGGACATTTTTCTAATACCATTTTTCCACATGCCGCTGGCTTCACAATGCACAAGTATTCTTTGCCATTTTCTTCATTGGTTTCTACGTGAAAACCATTGGCGCGAATGTCTTTAAAGCTTAAGAGAGCGCGTTGATTCCGGTACAAAAGGGCTTCTTCAATTACCAAAGTTGTACCCATAGGCAATATAATAGTGGCTCTTCCCGAGCCGATTACATATGAGTCGCTTCGCGATCGTAGTAATCTTTCGGCGTTCTTCGTGATCGATCGGAAATATTTTGACTCTCTTAAGATGGTATTTGTTGTGCCACTATCAACAATGCATATCTCTTCCATTTGGGCGCTACACGATTTCTAGATAAAAGAAATATAATTCTAATCGATAGAGGTAAAAACAATCCAAATATTGCTTGCAAATTTGAAGAATATCGAATAAAGAATAAATTGCGTATTTATTCATGAGAGAAGTATGCTCTTCTAGAGCTTACAATTCATTATTCAAAAGGAAAATGCTAACAACCATAATCTAAAAAAAATGCATTAAACAGAATCTGTAAAATATGCTTTAATTTCTACTTCTATGTCATCGATGTAAGTTTTCTTCATTTGCCATAATAATGGTCGGCAGATCGATGTCCGTGCTATTACGTGAGGATGAGGCAAGTGGGGTATCTACATCCTTGACATCATCATCACCGATGTTGGCGAAGTGTGCTCATGGGCATTTTCCTTTGTCTTCCTCTTAGCCCGATATCGCTGATCACTTCCTTGGATTCTCGACATATCTTCATTAATATCCCCAAGTGCCACACTTGAAGCACGCTTGGTTCTCGCTGTCCATACGGCTTGGCGTGCGCTTTTCTTTGTCATCCCTCTTCACGGGGCTTTGACTTTCCTTTGGCTCGGGCCTCTCTTTTCCACCCCGCTTGCCCTTCTTTCTATGAGTGGGCTTTTCACCTTGTAGCTATTGGCATTGACTTCGTGCTGCCTCGCCCAAGTGGTTGCGAGACATAGTTCTTGCGTAGAACATCGCCTTGCGATTCCGCAACTTGCATTACATCAATCAATTCTCTATACTCCTTGTATGCGTCCTGACGATAGCTGCGTGCACTCTGGATAGCGTTTGGGTGGAAGGTGGAGAGGGTTTTCTCAATTTTTTCCTCATCAGTGATCTTCTTGCCACATAGAGAGATTGGTACAAATTCATGTAAGGCGTAATTGTACTCGCCATCGCTTTAAAGTCTGCAAATCTCAAGCGTACCCAGTCTTGCTGTGCTTGGGGCAAGATGGTGTACTTGAGCTTTTCGAACCGCTTTTGAAGTGTAGTCTAAAGCTCAAGTGCACTCTCCTCAGCCATATATTCATTCTTCAGAGTGGCTGAGAGGTGGTGCCTGAGGAAGTGCAGAGCTTGATAGTTCTGTTCGGCGGTAGGTTTCGCGTCCTGCGAGGACCCTAGACCAATCGCTGCACGGAGCTTCTTTCCCCCAAGAACAATCTTTACGTCCGATACCCAAGTGAGGTAGTTCTGACCGTGCGGGTCCAGTTCTTCAAACTCACGATTCACAATGCTAGACATCTGCATGATTTCAAAATTCTGGTTTAGATTATCGTGTAACTGATAGAAAATGGTTGCAAAACATAAAGTGCGTAAAAATTAAATTGCTATGCATTGCAATATTTTAAATAAAGCAACTGATTCAAAATCATAAAGAATATTCATAAAAGAGAAATAAAGCAAGCAAAATTGAAAACAGAGCCAAATAAATCTTCTTGATTTTCTGGCAATTTTTTCAAATTTTTCTGCAATTTTTTTTTCTCTTCTCTTCTTTTTCTTTTCTTTTCTTCTCTTTTGTTTTTCCTACGAACCGCCCATCGGGCTTGCTCGCGGTTCGCCCATAGTGCGCGCGGCTAGGTTTCCAGCCGCGCAAGCCTTCCTCCGCTCCTTGCTCCTCGCCGCACAAATGGCGCCGCCTTACTTCTTCACGCTGCACGCCATCTCGCTTTCTTCTTCACGCAAGCGGCGCGCGCCGCGGTGGTCAGCCGAGCGGCGGCAACAGAGGGCAAGCCGGACGACCAAGCGAGGGCGGCGGCCAAGGCGCTGCGCGGCAAGCCGCCAATGGCCGGGCGGCAAAGGAGGCACAGGCCAGCGACCGCTGGATTCTTCGAGCCGAGCCGACGGTCGGTCTTCCTTGACGCAGCGGCGGCGAAGCCGGCCGAGGCGCGGTGCGGCGGCTGCGTGCTGCCATTTGGGGGCGCGCGCGCGGCGAAGGCGAGCCGAGGCGATCGATGGCGGCGCGACGTGGCCGAGGCGCGCTCAAGAGCCGAGGCGATCGGCGGCATCGGCCGGGCTTCGAGCCGACCGAGAGGAGCCGACGAGGCTAAGGCGCCACGCCGGAGGTGCCTCGCGCGCGGCGTGGGGCTTCGCGGCCGAAGCCGGGAGGCATGGCAGCGAGCCGCGCGCCGGCCGAGAGAGCGCGGTTCGCCAGGCGGGCTCGCCGCCGTTCACGAGCGGCGGTGCACGCTGGCCGAGGCGTCGCCCCATGAAGGGCGATGGCTGGCTTGCCAGCGGCGGCGCACAGGTGGCCGTCGTCGGCGGCTTCAAGGCGCGGCTTATAAGGCAGCGTGGCGCGCCAGACGCGACTTCGCGCGATCGCGAGGCGACACGGCGGGCCGATGGCGGTACCGGCGCGGGCGACGAGCATCAAAGCGAGGGCGCAGCCGCAACTGTGCCAGTCCGGAGCGCTTCGAGCCGAACGACGGGCACAGCGCCACAGCGTCGGGCGCCGCCGAGCGATTTGGTCGGGTTGACGCTGCTGCGAAGGCTGGCAATACGCGATCGCCGACGACCGGTGCCGCGAAGCGTGGGGCCGGCGGCAAGGGCAAAGGCGCTACGAGCGTAAGGCGACGATGCTGGCTTCGTGCTCGTGAGGAGGGCCACCAGGTGCGGGTCCCCATGCTGTTGCCGTCGTTTTTTCTTTTGTGTATGAACAGCAAATTCATGTACTGTTGCTTCGTGCCACGTAGGATAGATGCATGCATAGAAACGACAAACGTCACTACTACAGAATGGTATATCACTATCGCTTCATCTGTGTCGGTTCTAAGTTTTTGGAAGAAACGATTGTGATAGATGACTTAGAGAGGCATTAATCATAATCACTATCGGTTCTCGTGTTAGAAGTGATAGTGATGTAGCATCGGGAACATTACAATCGGTTCTTATGCGAAGTGATAGTGATGTGCGATTATCATCACTATCGGTTTTCATATAAAAGCGATAGTGATGAAGACGCATACATCACTATCGGTTCTTATTTAAGAAGCGATAGTGATGATAATCGCACATCACTATCGCTTCTCACAAAAGAACCGATAGTGATGCATCACTATCGGTTCTTTTCGTGAGAAGCGATAGTGACAGATTATCATCACTATCGCTTCTTAAATAAGAACCGATAGTGATACAGTACGATGCTCATCACTATCGCTTATATGGGAACCGATTGTGATGACTATGATAATCACTATCGCTTGTCTTGTAAGAACCGATTTGTGATGTGATGATCACATCACTATCGCTTTTATATGAGAACCGATAGTGATGTACCTCGTTAGGTTATTTATACCACTCGAATGAACTCTTCTCCGTTATTGTTCGGAGGAGGTTTCTCCGCCGCCACCAGAAAAAATAGCTCATATTCTGTGGTTGGAAGCAATACTTGGGTGAGAAAATTTGAAATCCTCAAGGGTGGGTGTTAAGAGGGTAAATTTGAAGCCCTAACTTGAGGAGATTTCCCCTCATTTTGCATAATTTGTGGTTTTCTTCAAAATGTGAGCATTCCTTCAAACCCCTTTAATTTTGCACTATGTAATTTTGATATGTCGCGAAGAAAGTTTAGATTGCACTGGTATTGTGTATATCCTATCGATTTCACCCTTTATTCACAAGCATGTACACATGTATTTAATTATCTTAATTTGTAGTGCTTTGATGTTAATATGGAATTATTATTGTCACACCGATGAATGCTAGAGTTTAGGGTGCGGAACCTACGTCTCCCGTTCGAGGATGCTTGTTTATAAATATACCGAACGAAATGGCATATTTATAAGCGAGCAGTCTCGAATTGTCCACGTTCTTTGGACAGTTCGAGGATATGTGCTTCGTGCAAGTTCCTGAGCTATGTTGTACAACTGCAGAGTAGAGATTTCGGTAGCGTCTCTCGGTATTCTCGGATACACACCCTCTTGACCCGTTGTCGAGACGTGTATATGGAGAATAGCGAGATCTTGCCAAAATTTCTCTAGAGTTGTACAACGACTTAGGAACTTGTCGAACCACATATCCTCGAATGGGATTAGACCAAACCTATTTAGAGATTAGGAGTCATCGTTGGTACCCTTGTATTGTTTCGTTGTAGTCAAAAGATCCAAGGCTAATGCACTATATACTTAGATTGTTTGATATCATTGTTCATGTTAAAAATGTATGTCTCTTATCTAGGAAATTGGAAGCTCTAAACCGGGGAAGAATCTAGGTATCGATCGGAGTACATATTTCATATATGTTGCGTGAAATTGTCATCTATTTTGCAAAGGTAATATTAATCAAATGATGTCTCAATATTTCAAATAACTAGCTTTGTTGTCGCTCCACTTTGTGCATAATTTATTGGGTGAAGTTTAATTGCGGATGAACCGTAAGGAATGGATGTATGCAAAAAGTCGTGTGAGTGTTGAATTTCGGAGGGTGTTAAGGAGTTCAAAAAATTGCCAAGAGAACATGGTGAGGAGGGTGTAAACTTCATATATTGTCCTTGCATTGATTGCACCAACTGAGAAGATTTAACAACTCACCAAATTGAGGACCACCGATTCGACGTAGCTTCATGAGGAATTACACGTGTTGGATCCATCACGGGAGACAGTAGTACCTATTTGGTATGCAATGAAGACACGGTGGAACCGGATGATGAGTTGCAATTTGATATGTTTGAGGAGGAGAATTTGGAGCAAATGTTGCGGGATGTGGAGGTAATTTACGTAAAGAGAGTTTGGAAAGTTTAAAAGCGATGGAAGACGATGCGAAACCACTGCTCACAAAGTTGCAAAGCGTAATACACTAAGTTAGGTTCGGTCCTTACATTGTTCGAATCAAGGCAAAACACTATTGGACGAGATACAAGTTTTAATGCACTTCTAGTTCTTCTATCGGATCCGCCTCGGAGGGAAACGAGTTGCCAACAAGCATTTATGAAGCGAAGAAGCTACTATGTCCCATGGGAATGGAAATAGAAAGGATACATGCATGTCCAAATGATTGCATCTTGTACCGTAACGCACATCAGAGCTGCACATTTGTCCGGCTTATGTGTGCCTCGGTACAAACAAAAGGAGAAGCGAACGACAAGAAGCGTAAGAGCCGTGGCAACGAGGGTGAAGAGGTCACTAAAGGTGCACCGCCAAGATATTGTGGTACTTGCCCATCATTCCCGTCTGGAAAGGTTGTTTGCAAATCCTAGAGAAGCAAAATTGTTGAGTTGGCATTATGAGTCTCGAAGGAAGATGGCAAGTCGAGACACCTCGCGATTCGGCTCAATGGAGAAACATCGATTGGAAACATGAGGAGTTTGGTGCCAAATGAGGAACATAAGATTTGGATTGAGTACCGATGGAATGAATCCGCTTGGTAACATGAGCAATCGTCACAAAGACGTGGCGATTCTGTTGTGTATCTACAACCTCCTCCTTGGTTGTGCATGAAGCGGAAGTATATCATGATGTCGTTGCTAATCTCGGGACCAAAACAATGGAAATGATATTGATGTGTACCTCGCTCCATTGATCGAGGATTTGGTAAAATTGTGGAATGACGGGTCATTGTGTGGGATGCATCTGAAGAGAGCATTTCACCCTACGGCTATGGTATTTACACCATAAATGATTTTCCGCTCTTGGTAATTTGGCGGGCTCAAGATTTAAAGGAGCAAAAGCGTGTCCTATTTGTGAAGAGGAGACCGAGAGCCTATGGTCGCCGAATTCCAAGAAAAGCTGTATATGGGTCACCGAGGTTTCTACCTCAAAGTCATCGATACCGTAAGATGGATGACAAATTTGATGGGAAGAGGGAAGTCCGCTCGCACCGCAGCCTATGAGTGGAAGGCAAGTATATTCACATGTAGAGGATATCGATGTTCAAGACGGAAAGAGCCAGAATCTGTTCGTTCTAGGACCATTTGGAAGAAGAGGTCAATATTTTGGGACTTACCGTGACCGAAGGAGTTAGATGTTCGGCATTGTATTGATGTCATGCACGTTGAGAAGAATGTCTCACGACAATTTGGTTGGTATCTGCTGAACATACCGGAAAGACAAAGGATGGTGTGAATGCTCGTCGCAACATGGCCTACATGGGAATCGTGCCCGTGCTTGCAAGTGATAGAGGAGGATGGAAAAGGTCCGATATGCCCGCCGCATGCTACACTCTGTCCAAGAAGGAGAAAGAGGACCTTTGCAAATGTCTCCATGGTATTAAAGTTCTATCCGACTACTCCGCAACATTAAGAAGCTTGTGTCCTTGGATGATTTGAAGTTGTTGGGCATGAAGTCCCACGATTGCCATGTCTTGATGACCCAAATGCTCCCATTGCAATAAGAAATATTACGCCAGAGGATGTTGGTTTGCAATCACGGTCGTGTTACTTCTTCAATGCGATCTCCCGCAGTTATTGACCACGACGCTAGACAACTTGCAGAGTGAGGTGGTGCACTCTATGTCGACTTGAGATGCATTTCCCACCGTCGTTTCGATGTCATGGTCCACCTTGTTGTTCACCTCGTTAGAGAGATTAAGATATGTGGACAGCATTCCTACGTTATATGTACACGCTCGAGAGGTACATGGGTATATTAAAATCCTACGTGAGGAATCGGTCAAGCCCGAGGGTAGTATTGTGGAAGGTTATGGTACTGAAGAGGTTATTGAGTTCTGCGTGGACTATCTCGGGAAAAGACAAGCAATCGGTGTTCCTCTATCTCGCCATGATGGCAGACTTGCTGGCAAAGGAACCGTTGGATCGAAACTAACGAGGCCACGGTTTGATATGTATTGCAAAGCGCATATGATGCAGTCTTGCGTGAGCGCAGAAGTTGCAGGTACATCGAGCAAAGACAAGTCGATATTACGGAAGAGAATCCACAAATGGATGAGCTTTCCATCATGCGAGAACACAACGATAGATTTCTCACATGGTTCAAACAAAGGGCGGAGGTCTGTTAGTGAGACTATCAAATGGTTGGTGACGGACCTAGATTTAATGTACGAGACATGGCGGGGTACGATATTAATGGGTACACCTTTTACATCGAAAGTCGATCGAAGAGTATCTGTTCAAAACAGTGGTGTAAGCATAGATGTTTTTCCGATGAACATCACTCGAAAGGAGGATCCTCAATGGCAATGAACTCTTACTTGGGTGATCAAGAAATTTGGGAGCTCGATTATGGAATATACCAAATTCCATTGTTCCGATGTAAGTGGGTGGGACTCTACATGGAGTGAAGGTCGACAAGAGATGTTTTACTCTTGTGGATCTCAACAGACTCGCCTATAAAGATGACACATTCGCACTTGCGAAGCAAGCAAATCAGTCTTCTATGTGCGTGATCCGCCAATCCGAGGTTGCACGTCGTCCTTCATGGCAAGCGCGGATCGTTGGAGTCGAAAATGTCATAGATGAAGAAGAATACGACCAATTTGATGAAATACCTCCGCTTGCGGATGGGGCTGTCTTAGTGGCGACGATGACACACATGGAAGAAATTACATGCGTGTAGATCATCGTGAAGGGTTGTATTGTAAATAAAAGGAGTACGTCATTGTATCGGTTGCTATGTGTTTGAAATGTTTGTATTGTACATAATCGTAGTTTCGTGTTTGCAAAGGTTACGTGTACGTATGAAACTTGAAGCAAATTTTTCAATGGATTGTAGTATGTATCATCTACTTGAAGCAAGAAAAAGAAGGCACTCCACACCAAATCATTTCTATAATTTTCAAAATACTTGGACTTCATTTGAGAAAGATTTGACTTTGAGACTCTTTCAACAAAGTGACTTTGGGCTTCTTTTTTCAATGCTAACTCTTTTTCCGAATCCTTTTGGAATAGTTTTGTAGTATCACAAAGCACGCTCCAGCAAAATTTCAAAAATTCCAACTATGTTTGCAAAATTTATGGCCTTTTCACTCTTTGATCGATATTTCGCAAGTTCGTAATTCATGGTTTGTCGGAAAGCAAATAGTGCTTTGAACAACATTTGTGTCGGTTTAGTAAAACACTAATAGTGATGTCTCCTTTTTGTGTCGGTTTTGAAAAAACCGATAGTAATATTATCTTTTTGTGTCGGTTTTATCGAAAAACCGATAGTAAAATTTGTGTCGGTTTTGTGTCGTTTTATGAAAAAACGATAGTAATATTTTTTTGTCGTTTGGTCCAAAACTGTAGTGATGTTTATTTTTTGTGTCGGTTTTTAAAAAACCGATAGTACTATTAACTCTTTTGTGTCGGTTTTTTAAAAACACCGATAGTAATATTAAGTTTTTTGTGTCGGTTTTATCAAAAAAACGATAGTAATATGTATTTTTTTTGCCAGGTTTTATCCAAAAAAAGGTAGTGATGTTTATTTTTTTGTGTCGGTTTTTTGAAAAAACCGATAGTAATACTATATTTTTTGTGTCGGTTTTATTGAAAAACCGATAGTAATTTAAGTTTTTTGTGTCGGTTTTTTAAAAAAACCGATAGTAATATTAACTTTTTGTGTCGGTTTTATCAAAAAAACGATAGTAATATATATTTTTTTGTCATGTTTGATCCAAAAACGGTAGTGATGTTTATTTTTGTGTCGGTTTTTTGAAAAAAACCGATAGTAATATTATATTTTTTGTGTCGATTTTATGGAAAAACCGATAGTAATTTAAGTTTTTTGTGTCGGTTTTTTTAAAAAAACCGATAGTAATAGGAAGTTTTTTGTGTCGATTTTATCAAAAAAACGATAGTAATATATATTTTTTTGTCAGGTTTGATCCAAAAACGGTAGTGATGTTTATTTTTTTGTGTCGGTTTTTGGAAAAAACCGATAGTAATATTATATTTTTTGTGTCGGTTTTATCGAAAAACCGATAGTAATTTAAGTTTTTTGTGTCGGTTTTTTAAAAAAACCGATAGTCATTGTTGATTTTTTGTGTAATGAGAAAACTGCTGATTTTTTATATTTTGTGTCGGTTTTATTAGAAAACCGATAGGGATATTATTATTTGTGTCGGTTTTCTAAAAACCGATACAAAAGTTTTCATTTTTGTGTCGGTTTTAATAAAAACCGATAGTGATTAGATTTTTTCGTAATGTGCTGGTGATTTTTATTTTTGTGTCGGTTTTATTAGAAAACCGATTGGGAAGTTTTTATTTGTGTCATTTTGTAAAACAACCGATAGTGATTTTTTGGTTTGTGTCGGTTTGAAAAAACCGATACAAATGTTATTGTTTTGTTTGTGTCGGTTTTGTGCGGGAACCGACAGAGATATGCAACCCTTCACATACATTCCGCAAACCCTAATTAATTAAGCCTCCAACTCCACCCCCGCGAACTCCACTTCCGCCGGACGCCCTAACTCCACCCCCGCCTCGGCCCGCTCCACGCCTCGGCCACCCCCGCCCCGACGCCACCCCCCGCCTCCGCCCCTACTCCACCTCCGCCGCCCGACCCACCCCCCCGCCACCGCCACCCACCCACCCGCCCCGCCTACACCACCCCGCGCCCGCCGCCCGCCGCCACCCGTCGCCACCTCCCACCCCGCCTCTACCCTACTCCGCCGCGCCTCCGCCCGACCCACTCGCCCCCCGCTCTACTCCACCTCGCCGCCTCCGCTCTACTCCACCCCGCCGCCCACCCCGACGCCACCCCGCCCCTAACGCCACCTCCGCCCCGCGCCGCCCCACCCCGCCCGCCGCCGCCCCGCCGCCACCCCGACGCCTCCACTACCCTCCGCCCCACTTCGCCGGCCGCCCCTCCACCTGCTGATGCCCCTCCGCCCCACGCCCCGGCCGCCTTGGTGTCTTCTTGACGAGGCCAGCGCTCTGCACCGCTCGCGACGAGGAGGTGCACGCCGCGAACAAGCTCATTGGGAAGCACCACAGCGTGTCGCTCCTCTCCGACGACGCCTCCCCGTGCCGCCATTGCTCGGCCGTGCCCAAGTCACGACATCACACTGGTGAGGCCGCCGCTCTCCCACCCCGCCCTCCTTTCGTCTCTCGGTTGGGGTGGTGTGCAGGAGAAGGAAATTTTGGCCGCAGAGGCGTTTGTTTGATTGGCTAAGTCCACTGCTTGTGAATTCAAGAGCTTTGGATGTTAGCACGGAGAGTTTAGTTAGTGAAACAAAACACTATACACTTTGTCGGCAATTGAGACTCATGGCCCTTGGTATGACAATCATGCAAGCTTCTTTCACCAAGCTCTACATAATTGATATGTGAATGGTTACAAGATCATGAAAAGAACAACGACTTAGTTCCTGCATCGCATATAACTTTGCCTATTCGTACATGCTTTCTATATTCAATTTTTCATGATATGCATGTTGCATCCCGTGCTTGCTTTTGATGGGTTGCCCTCATATCTAAACCCAAATAACAAGAATTATAGATTGATCTATTTATCACATAGAAATCTCATCATCCTGTTTCCATGAATGTTACGATGCTTTTTTCATTACTTTCTCATATGTGCTTCAGACTCAAAGATATGTTAAGAGTTTAGGTTATGTAACCTCGTCTCCGCTCGAGAGTGCTTATTTATAAATATGCCGTAATGATATATTTATAAGCAAGCGATCTCGAATTGTCCACGCTTTTTTGATATTCGAGGATATGTGGTTCTTGCAAGTTCCTTAGGCGTTGTACAACTCACGAGTAGATTTGATAGCGTCTCCCCGGTGTTCTCCGGATGCACACCCTCTTGACCAGCTTGTCGAGACGTATCCGGAGAACAATGGAGAGATCTTGCCAAATTTTCTCCGAGTTGTACAACGCTCTGAACTTGCCCGAACCACATATCCTCGAATGAGATTAGGACCAAACCTATGTAGAGATTAGGAGTTATCGTCAGACGTATTTAGAACAATGATTTATTATCAAGTTCACATAATAGCTACGTAAATTTTCTCTGTAGAACTTTTCTTGAAGATCATTCTTTCCTCTGTTAATGTAATCGCAATATACTAGAACGGTGATTTATTATCAAGTTCACATAATAGCTACGAATTGCTTTCTCTCATGTCAAATATTTCTCCATGGTAGATAGGAAAACTCAAAATGTCGCAATTAGAAAGCATCGGCTCATCGTCGGAAAGAGAAGAAGGTGCTCACGAGGGGCGAGCCAACTTCCAAGTGTCGAGCCGACCCAGTTTGAAATGTCGGGGCCGAGTAAGGTGAGGAAGGCCCGAGGACCGAGCAACGGGCCACGGGAGAACGCCGCAAATTCTCCACTTCAATGCGACGGGCGTTTGCAGGTCCTCTCAAGTGTAAGGGGCGATACCGCCATTCCTGCAGCTGGTGAGGAGAGAGTTCCCATAACGGTTAAGGATTGGAGAAAGGAGGTCGCACGAAAGCGTAAGAACCGGTTGTGGGGACGAGGTTAAGGGAAAATGGATTATAGAAGAGGAGGATGAAAACAATGCCAAAGCGATACGCCTTGAAGAGGATGGGTGTGGCTCGAGGCACTTCGGGTCTACATGCACAGTGAATCGTCAAAGGCCGTACACCATTCGAGAGGTATCCGTTCAGAACTCCCGATGTTTGGGAGGAGTTCACGAGGATCAAGAGTACGCCGAGGCGGAGGAGCCGAGATGTAAGAACGTTGCTACCCTGAGGTCGAACACGCATGCGCACCACCCGGTTCAGCGGCTACGAAGGAAGAAAGCGAGAATGGGCACGACTAGCCGAGGAGTGCGCCAACTCCGGGACAACGATGCCTTACTCGCACATATGTGAGGAGCGGGCACGTGACTGGGTATTAGCGAGGACAAAGAAAACCGTGGACGGGCAGCTGGTAGTACCAAACCCCACTACCGCGCAAGTCGTCTCCACCATCGTAAGATATCAAACTTACTACATTGCAGTAGACCATTCCTCGATTTGGATCTAATTCGTACTCGCTTCTTGCAGGAGAAGGTAAGCCTGGAGGAAAGAGCAGGGGACCTTTCTTAGCCAAGGGTCAAATGACATCCTATCCACTGCGATCGGGAAGCTCGACCATAAGGGCCGGGTGCTTGCCGCAGGTCGGGCATCTGAAGAAGTCCTACTTCCAAGATGCTTCTTGAGTACGGATCAAGAACATGGGAGGCACGTGCATGAGCGCTCAAGGACACGCTTAGGGAGCAAATGAGGAGGAGATCTCGGAGGAGATGAGGAGGAGATGAGGTGCGATGATGGCACGTGAGGAGGAGATGAGGGTGGAGATGATGGCACGTGAGGAGCGCCTAAGGGCCGAGATGATGGCGATGATCTTCCCAGTCGAGCCGATGCCCCGCCATCAGAGAGAAACTCAGTGCCCCACCAAGTAGTCTGCGGTTCCAAAAATGATAAGTCCGGTCCCCAGCTGAAGGTAATAATTAATTTTGCCTTACTTAATGGTGCGAGGGTAACTCTTCATATGTTTTCTCTCAAGTTGCGCACTTTTTGCAAGCGCCTACCAAGTGCCAGCTCACCCTGACGGAAGACGGATTTCCTGTTGAGGTTGCACGCGGGGTTGCATTTCCATGCAAGGAGACCGACACGGTGCATGGTCACCTTTGGGAAGGGCTACATGAGGGTCGGTGGACTACGCCCACGGCCTTCTTATCACATGTGCTCGAGTTCCCCTAACGAAGACATCACCACTCTCGGGCCAGCGGATGTCGCTCATCAAGTGGCCCACGACAAGCGTCGTCTTGGTCAAGGTAAACATCCTCACGTCTTCGTACCATTCAAGAGTATTGCAACAAGTTACTTAATTATGCGCGTGCTTTGTAGGTTCCTACCGTACCTGCGCCTGCTCCCACGACCGTGACGAGCCCTGCACAAAGTACAGAGCTGGTGCATAAAAGGACTAGCACGACAACCACGTAACCACTAGAGGCCTCGCTAAAAGGCTAGGCTCACAAAGGCCACAGCCCCCTCGGTATATGAAAAGCCCATCGGCCTCGGAGACTCCTTCGCCCGAGAAAGGAGAGCCAAGATGCACCACGATGAAGCCTTATGAATTTAAGGCCTACGTACATGGAAAGCCCTTCGCCTCCCAAAGAAATTGAACGCTCTAGGCATATGGACTCGACTCCATGGATGGTACATTGACAAAGCGAAAGAGAGCGAGCGTGTCGACTTCAATGTTAGATATAGAAAGGACATTTCCACCGCGAGGAGGATGGGACATTCGAGCTAGTTTTGAGGATCTGTTGTCTGCACCAATTGATAGCCATCGATATTTCTATCGACGATCACGACGCCGTGAGTATCGCACCACGCTTACGACCTTATGACTTCCATAGGATTTTGCATTACGCTTTTTAACATTCAATGCGAGTTGCAGGCGATGAGGCGGCGGGTCGTGACGAATCGACAACTAGTTGGGTTAAATCGACCACGAGCTTGTGTCCGCGACGATGGCTAGGCTTCAACGGAATGGGTTGCGGCTACATCAAGAGGGCATTGCAAGTCGAGTCGAAGAAGGGCTCCATTCTATTCCCGCACCACGAGGAGTAAGTACTACTTCACCTGCTCAATTACTTCTACACACCAAACCGTATGTGAACTTATTTTCTTCACGCATACCATTTAATAAGCAACCATTGGGTTCTACTCGTGTTCTTCCGAGCGACAACAAAGTGTACACTTTTAATTCGCTTGATAAGAGACCGATGGCCTACGCGATCAAGCCTCCTTTGGAGCAATAAGTGCACCACTCTTATCTAACATTTTACGTATTTAACTACATTCATTATTTTTTACTCAACGACATCTTTCCAATGTATATAGGGGTTTCAAGGAATACGTCAAGGTGAGGGACACACGAAGACAAAAGGGCTCCAAGTGGAGTATGTCACTTCGAGGTACAAGTGGCTATCATATATAAGATTTAGATTTTTCGACATATTTTCTTTGTCTCTTAATTTATTTTTCTTTCTTCACAAGTGTCATCAACAGGCGGTGGCGACGTTGTGGTTTGTATGTCATGCAACACATGGTGATCTTGATTGTCGGCTTTGACCGTTTCCCTAAGGTAGTACATGCATATACAATTAGTCTTTCATATGAAAATTTGAAAACTCAAATTAGAGCACTCGTTTCTATCTTGTAGCATACCGTTATCCCCGTAAGAGTGTAGACAAAGACTTGCACTCAACAAGATACGAGACCACTTATGCGGTGGTAATGGATAGAATGCTTATCGGAGGACTGACGGTTTAGAGATCCCAAAAGCTCCTACTAGACCAGATGTGAACAAATATTACATATCTGAATGCGATTGCATGTGTACTTATGGTTAAGCATGTTTACGTTCTATTTTGTTAACGAATGTGATATGTGTTTGTTGTAACAAAGTGTTCATATTCTTTGAATGTGATATGTTGTCTATAATTTCTGTGTGAATGTGATATGTGCATATTGTGTAGAATATGTGCTGATTAGAATATGATAGCACACCACACCCCTTCATCTCTGTCGGTTCTCACAAGAAAATGATAGAGATGTGACGGTCATCTCTATCGGTTCTTTGAAAGAAGCGATAGGGATGATGAACTCATCTCTATCGGTTTTTTATAAGAAGTGATAGAGATGAGTATATTCATCTCTATCGGTTCTTTCAAAGAAGTGATAGAGATGATTAGATTATCTCTATCGGTTCTTTCAAAGAAGCGATAGAGATGATACAGTCATCTCTATCGGTTCTTTATAAGAAGCGATAGAGATGATGGTATTATCTCTATCGGTTCTTTGAAAAAAACGATAGAGATGTTATATTCATCTCTATCGGTTCTTTATAGAAGCGATAGAGATGATGGTCTTATCTCTATCGGTTCTTTCAAAGAAGTGATAGAGATGATTAGATTATCTCTATCGCTTCTTACAAAGAACCGATAGAGATATGACCATCATCTCTATCGCTTCTTATAAAGAACCGATAGAGATGACCATATCATCTCTATCGGGCAAGAACCGACTGTAATAATGCCCGCCTCATCTCTGTCTCATGACTTTGTGTCACCACTAGAACCGACTGTGATGACGAAAAAGAACCGATTGTAATGTATATTTGTGTAGTAGTGCGTCTAGATTCAATTGCCAAAATCCTACCTTTCTCACCTTTCAAATCTGAACTCCGGTAGAGCTTCGTGCTGATAACATGTTAAGGAACCTCACTATCGAATATTCCGAGGTTCACGAATGATCTGAATTGGAGAACAGAAAGAGAGAGACACATGTTTAGAGAGAGCAACAGCGGAATACTTTTATTGCTAATGATTGCTTATACATAGAGGGGAACTCCCTCCTCCTTTTATAGCGCTCACTTAGGGTTTAGACTAAGGGACCAACATGAGCCTTCAATGGGTTTTCCCACATAAACAAACCGATGCCAAGCGCAGATCGGTGTCGGTGTGGGGTGGCGCAAGTAAACGCGCGCGGAGCATCCGGCTCCGGCTTTCCGGGGCATGTGCCGTGGAGTAGTGCACACGAGTAGCTAAGCTAACAACAGCCTAGTACGAGTAGCAGCCAAATCAAATGGATGCATGCTCCATGATCCAAACACGACAGGAGAGGGCTCCATGATGCAAACACGACAGGAGAGGGAGGGATTAGCAGTAGCACTAGAAGGAAAAGTCAACAAGGACAAGAAGTCAACACCCCCTTGCGCGGTGGGGCGGCGTGGCACATTGCAACATGCCGCCCTGCCCTCCGGGCCCTCGTGGCCTCACCTGGCTGTATTATCAACACCTCTACTCCATGCGCAGCATTTGTTTAGAGATGGAGAGGGAGGGAGAGATTACGGAAAAGAAGAGGCTCAAAGAGAGGAAAGAGAGGGTGCTGCCCGTGCGGGTGATGCGGCGGTGACGCCAGCGCCAGCGCCAATGTCCCGCCGCGAGCAACTGGCAAAACAGCCAAAGATCACTCGTCTTTGCGTTAAAGCTGAACTAGTATTAAACTCCACAGTCCATTAATCATGTGTCGCTCCAGCCAGTGGTTGATCTTCTGTCGTCGTTTCACCCTTAATGATCAACCTTACTGTGATAAACAGTACTGGACTGGAAAAAACTCAAATACTATCTTAGTGCAAATCAATATTCCCTCCCATCTCGCAACATAAGTCCTCGGTATTGAGAAGCGTCGAGTGTAATTATTGCAATATCTTCACCATATATGTCTCACATAAGAGTTGTAGTACCATTTAATTGTATATTTTGAACTTATATTACAGGATAAAGGGAGTAAGTACTGTTTTCAACGGTACAATAATTAATTCATGACTCACAGTTTTAAACTCCGGGATTTGGCATGCAAGCTAGGCTTAGCTTATAATTTGTCTATACAGAAACTTGAACGGGCAAGCCTCCTACGGTCCTCCTCCCCAAGAAACCATTCAAATACAACTGCTCGGTGTGTACGCATCAGAACCGAGGAAAACAAAACTACAGCGCCAATTTAAGCGACCCCAAGCTAACATGCAACCAACCAATGTGACACGTAACTTGGGGCGCCAATTTCAGCTACACACAATCTCACGCCGCCCAATGACAAAAACAGACGGTGAGCCCTAGCTTTCAGTGCAGAGCTCAAACAAACAGTAAATCCTAGTGCATCGGATCTCTGGAAGCCTATCCCTTATGTAGCCAACTGAAAGTCTTCTCTTATTTTTCTTCCTACTTTTTATTCACCGTTTTTAGTTAAAAGTAGATACATATTTCATTTAACTTGCCCCTAAGTTTATAAAAACCCTACTTACTGGTCAAACATTATGACAAGCTAGAACAGGACTCATGGTAAAATTTTCTAAACTTTATTTTCATCTTTTTACCTTTTTCTTTGTTTTTCCCTTTTTATTTAATCTTTTCGCAAAACACAAAAGTCTAAGAAATTCTAATTGAAGCAAATAACACCTAGAATTTCAGGACCATTTATATTAAAATTTAAACTTTTTGTTTTTCACTGTTCCAAACTTTCAGGTCGTTACAGTCAACGCCTTCCGCGCTCCTCGAGTAAGGCTGCACCTTCCACAATGGATTAGGGTGCCAAATTTACAAATGTACGTGTAGGGATGTTAGATTTAAAAAAAACATACAGGGGATAAATAAGGGATGACTTCTTGGATCAATAGCCATATAGAAATCAATCGTCCATTCTAGATACAACTTTACAAACCACATCTTCAATTGTATTCTCTCCGTCTAAGTTTATAAGGCATATTTTCTCTTAGCACGTAGACCAAGGAGATACTGATAATTTCTATACTATCCCTATTATTATATCTAAGCATTATATTCAATACATGCATGTAAACAATATAAAGTAAAATAGGATATTTATTAGGAGTATAGAGGGAATGTTACATTAATTTTGTATTGGAATATGAAATACACCTTATATTTATGCATAAGACCATTTAAAATATACACTTTATAAACATGGAGAGAGAGAGAGAGAGAGTATTGTAAAGTACATGGAGAGAGAGAGAGTATTGTACTCCCTCTAGTCACAAATAGCTATCGTTTTGGATATAGATGTAGTCGAACTTTCAAAACTTTGACTATCAATATCTTTTTAAATGTTTAAATTGGATACATGAAAATCAGACGTGTAGATTTGTCTCGAACAATACTTTTATAATATTATAATTTTATTAGATTTTAGAAGTATATTATAATAGAATTAGTGGCCAAAGCTGTATTTTAGACACTGTATCGATGTCCAAAACGACAACTATTGGTGAACGAAGTAAGTATCTTTACATTAGTTAAAACAATCATTTCCGTAATTAACCATATCACTCGTCCCACCCGTCATTCCCACCCTCCCTCCCTCTCCTCTCTTCTTTAATTTCCCCTCCATCTCAGCTTTAATCTTAGGCATGCTATAGATACAGCGATTTGAAGCATTTGGCCCCCTAGGCAGACAATCCACACTAAAAAAGCAAGCTCTAGTGATCCCAACGCCGGCCTGCCACTCTTGTCCGGGTTGTTCTGGTTAGGTTTAGGTTTTTGGTTCGCATTTGTTTACTCTTCGCACCCATTTGACCGGCTAGCTAGGCTCCGGCCAGGGAAAGCCGCCGGCACTATCTCCGGTGCCGGCTTTGAGGGTTTTGTGTCCCCGGAGGCGATTATGGTTTAGTTTTGTGTTTTCCTGTGGTCAAAGTTGCCTCGGTTGGATAGCTAGTTATGAGAGAGGGTTCGAATGGAAAACTCTATTCCTGTGCACGAACGCCCTTGGGCATCGCTACTCTGCTGCCATGGGAAGTAGCGATAGAAGCAAGTATTTAATCAAGTGGAATCCCAGATTTGCTGGTGATGTGTTTGGTTGGGCTGACTGGTGGGCCGTACGAAACTGCAGCACAGATGACATGATGGATGGTTAACTTATAAGAGATAGACCAATATGTCCAGTAAATTGGCATGATCGATACTCCCACCTTGGTGAAAACGCATATTCAAATTTTGTTCTTAAATACGAATCGATCAACAATTTCGATATAACTTTTAACTATTTTTTTCTTTGCATATATCTAACTATTTATTATTCTCAATGTTATTTATTACTATGAATTAGAATAACACACCATCCAAGAATAATAAGTGAGCTAATGAAGGAGGACGATTTGGTTATTTCTACGTATAACTTAGTTAAAGTGCACAATCCTAAAACACCGTCTATTCTAAGAACTGAGGGAGTACTGTTTTCTCAGTAGCTAACTGACAGTACAGGATTTAGTAATGTGTTCAGCAATGGCAAATATAACTCAAGTACGTAACTACGTACCTAGTCACTCAATCTGGTAGATGTGACCACTGCTAAATATAAGTAGCTGCACGTTTACCAATTACCATTCTAGTATGCTGCGTATTTTTCTACTCGGTCATGTCGGTTGCGCTGTACATGCGGTGATCATGAGCAGAAATTTTCAAACCTCTACTAGCTTTAGATTAGTTCTTGCCAGAATGACATTATTCAAAGTCAGAATCGTGGATAGTCTGTCGGGAGGCCATTGTCGTCCGGTTCAACTGGGAGAAGGGAAATCTTTACTACTCGGGATCACGTACAAACTTTATTGTTTGCATGGGACATGTTGACCGTGAGAAGCTATTCTACTCCATTTTGAGGCTGCCGACTGTTTATGTGGGCTACAGAGAGGATCAGAATCCTCCTTTCAACCCCATTCTACGCAGAAAATAGAAGGTGGATGGGCCCAAAGCTAAGAAATATTTTCGGGTGGGCCTACACCTTGGACAACTTCCTCGAATTTTTATTTTAAATAATACAATTTTTTATTCAAATTGCAAAAATATACTTTGATCTTAAAAAATTACAAAAATATACCTCTGTTGCCCGTATATGGGGTGGTCGCCTCATATACGGGCAATTGGTGCGGCTTTGAACGCGCGATATTTCCTCTGTCTGCGGTCAATTCCTAAAGAAAATCATAACTTTTTCATATGATGTCGGATAGAGATGAACTTTATATGAAAATTATAGCTCTCGGCGGGATCTACAACTTTTGTATACATATTTTTTTTCATTTGAATCCATTTAGATAACCGAAAACGGGATAGAAGTTTCAGATCTAAAAACAGATCTGATTTTTAGATCTGAACATTCTATCCCATTTTTAACCATCTAAATGGATTCAAATTGAAAAATTTTGTATACAAAAGTTGTAGATCCCGTCGAGAGCTACCATTTTTATATAAAGTTCATCTCCATCCGACATCATATGAAAAGTTATGATTTTCTTTAGGAACTGACCGCAGACAGAGAAAATATCGCGCTTTCAGAGCTGCACCGATCGCCCGTATATGGGGCGATCGCCCCATATACGGGCGACAAAAGTATATTTTTGTAATTTTTTAAGATCGAGGTATATTTTTGCAATTTGAATAAAAAATTGTATTATTTAAAATAAAAATTCCAACTTCCTCTCTCTAAAAAAACCCTTGTGTTCGTCAACTTCCAAAATTAGATCAAGAGTAACTATGGACACATTCAACTAAATATACAGCTATCGAGCAAACTTCTTTGTACAAATAATCCTACATAGTAAGGGTGAAAACGAAAATAGAATTTTCAATCGTTTCGGAGAAAAACGAAAACGGAAGCCTTTTTTTTGAAACAAAAACGGAAAATATCGGCACGGGAACCAAGACGAATTTTTTTTGTCGGAAACAGAAACGAGAGAGCCATTTTCGATGAAAACGAAAATTCTGTCTAAATGAAACCGAAAATTTCGTTGGAAACTTGGCCCAAAAGGAGAATGGAGGATTTATATTTATTTTCGAATTAAAATAATTTTATAAATACAAATGGCTTTATAGAAAAATATCAAATAGAGTTCAAAAATTCCAGAAAAATTCACAAAAATACTTTAGAACATTTTGAACCTAGGAAAATTATTTATAGCATAATTTTGGTTTTATTTTCCATGAATAAATTAATTTTATAAATCTAAAAATAACAAAATGGTATTTATAAACTCCAGAAAATCCAGAATAAAACTCAGAAAATCGTAAATGAATCCAGGATAAAACTCAGAAAATCGTAAATGAACATTGAACAATAATATGCAAATTTTAGGGCATTACACCTTTATAGTTCGAGGAGCAAGAGGATGTCGATGATAATGATATGGAGGAGGATACGATGGTCTGATCTAAAAGACAAATAGCGAGCCTTCAGCTGACAAATTTGAAAAAAAAACTTCCTAATGATACAGGTGAACATAACATTGTTTTTGTGTCCACCTTACAAGTGGAATGAGTCACATTATTTTTGCGATCATGTATATTGTAATCATGTATTATGTTCTTGTAGAATTTTCCACTTTCGTTTCCGTATCTGCTCCGTTCAGTTCCGCATCCGTTTCCGTCACTATTTGTTTCCAGGGTTTCCGATTTCATTGCCGTTACCGGTAAAAAATTTGAAACCGAAATGGAACGACCATTTACTGATAGTTTCTGTTCGTTTTCATCCCTACTACACCGTAGCGTCTTCCGATCCCAATTAGTAAGAGAAGCCACCGGCCTAAACCATGGGGGGATCAACACAACGAAGAACAAAGAAAGCAAAGCAGTCGGCTGTTAATATAGCAAAGCAACACAAGCACAAATTCACCCCAAACTAAGCACAAATTCACCCCAAATTAACTTTCAGTTCGCAACTCTGTTGGAGACATCAAATAAGGGACTTCAGTTAGTACATATGCATACCAATTAAACCCATCCCATCGTATAATAGTAATAGACATTCACTACACCATGGCACACATTTGGCGACAATGATGTGTTGGCAAAGGTGCGTTATTGACGACACAAAATGTGTCGGCAAATCTATAGACTACATCGATAGACAATCTGTCGGCATTGATCGAATGTGCCGGCACATTTTCCGTCGGCGTTGATGGTTCCGGCAAAAAAGTGTTGGCACAGAATTCTCAATGCCTTATCTGTCGACAAACGTACTGTAATCACACCTTATGTGTTGGCAAAATGTGTCAGTGTACACTAAAAGTGTGCGAAGCGGGAAAGCGTATTTGGGAAAATAAAGAGGCGCACTCGTGGAAAAAAAACCGCGCTCCTGGAAATGTGTACTGCGCCCTAAATTCCTCATCTCTCTCCCATCTCACGCCTACTGCTCCCAAATTCCCCAAGCCACGCCTCTCTTCCCCCCGGTGCGGCGCAGCGGCCGTCCTCCTACCTCAGCCCTTGGCGCCGCCCCTCGAGCCACGGCGCCTCCTCCGCGGACCATCGTCACCAACCCTCGACCCTCGGCGCTGCCTCCTCCCACGGCACCTCCTCCCTCGACGCCAAGCCGCCGACGCCTCCTTTGACGTCGCCTCCTCCCTCGGCGCCTCCTCCCACAGCCCTTGGCTCCGCCCCTCGAGCCACAGCGCCTCCTCCGTCGACCCTCGGCGCCTCCTCCGTCGATCGTCAGCGTCACCCCTCGACCCTCGACGCAGCCTCCTCCCTTGGTGCCGAGCCACCGACGCCTCCCCCGTCATCCACTCCTCCGTCCCCAAGCACGTCTCCCTCCTGAACTCCCTCCGGTTGTCCAGCTACTCTGCGTTCCTCTGATCCTTCGGCTGGTGAGGTAGTGCGTTGTTGTGCATTGGTCCTCCATTCTTTTGCTGTAATTATTTACTTTGCTCAAGATATTTACAGTGACAACTACATCTTATCAGCAATTTGACTTATTACTTTACCAGCATTGTTATTTGAATTCTGGATGAAGAGCTAGCTTTGAATAGGCGAGTGGTCCCACCAATGGAGCAATATGAAGAGGTAATACTTAATCTGCTATGGTTTGGCTTGCATGTGGCAAATAATTACTACAATATGTTGAATAGATTCTAAAATATTCTATGTGGATTAGGGTGGAAGGGATGTAATATTGTTTAGTGTTGTGAGACCCTATGGTACTCCTGTGGCAAAGGCAACTATTCAAACAACAAACCCAAGGGCTATTGTTGGGGGTACTCGTCTTGGGGTTCAGTTCTATGAAGTGGTTGTCAATCATGTATTTGTGAGGGATGCTATATTGCCTCGTCCATATGGAACATTGACGTCCATTGGAGATGCTCGTGGTCGATCCATTGCATGGCCACATGATGAGTAATAACTCGATCGCCTCTAATTCAAGTGAATTGCTGGTCAACAACTACTAAATTATTGTAATTTGTGGCAGATGAAGGATGACAATAGGACATCAAGCAGACAGTCGAAGACTTAAGTTCTGGAACAAGGCTATCACATTTTGGGAAGGTACTGAAGTTATATGCTTATATTCAAGCGACAAATCTGCTCATGGATCTTGAAGTTATGTTCAAAGAAGATAATGCTAACATAAGAATAATGTATATGTCTTTGTCTAGTTTTTATATACATGGATCTTGAAGTTCTGTTCAAAGAAGAAAATGCTAACATAAGATTAATGTATATCTTTGTCTAGTTTTTATATACATGTATATGTCTTTATTCGCTTTTTATATACATGGATCTTGAAGATCTTGAACAACTCATTTTATATACATGTATATGCATGCCATTAGTGTTGGACTAGTTACAGAGTTACTTCACCCTCTTAGGTTTTAGCTTTCAACACTAGCTAGCTTACTCATCAGATGCGCAAATTTAGTTTAGATCAACCGATACAGAGTGCAATAGTAAATAGTGCAAAAAGATATACCTACCACTACATTGGCTTGCAACCATCCATTTTTCTATTGTATGTCTTAAAAAGGTGTAACTCTTCTTGTGTCTTAGAGGATTTTCTATGCATATTTGTACGCAATAAGTATAACTCATTTGTTGAGTGCTTTCATGAGCTAGCAGCTACAACCTAGTAAGCTTGTTGCGTATTCTAGTTGATTTGTGAATGTGACAATATGATTGGAAGGGTTGCAACGTTGACAGGACATGTTTGGCTATATATAGTTTATTTGTGTTGCAACATAGCTTGGCTATGTATAGTCAGTCTTCCCAACTAACTGATGTTAGCTTATTTGGACAGCAAGACGTTTTTGGGCACGAAGGAAAGGAGACACTCAGCTTTTGGGCTGCAAGGGAAGGAGCTTTTGGACGTCAAGGAAAGGAGCTTTTGGGCGTCAAGAGAAGAAGTTATTGGGCATCAAGAGAAGGAGCCTTTGGGCCACAAGAGGAAGCATTAAGCTTTTCAGTCAAGCTTCACTCTTGAAATATGAATGTATGTAGTATCTTTGGAGATTAACTTGGATGTACTTAGTAAACTTGACTTGCGATATGCATGGATGATGTATGCACATGCTAATTACATGAATCACTAATGTGTGTGGACTTATGACTGTTTAAAAATCTATGTCACGGTGTTTATACTGTGCTATTGAAGTTTTAATATTTCATTAGTATTTAAAATGCTCTCTACTGTATTACCGATAGATTTATTGTTATCAATGTAGGCCTAATTGTGTAGGCTGGTTTGTTGCTATACTGGTAGTAAAAGTGTCGGGAAAGGTACCAACTGGCATTGGCTGGTTCGTTGCTATCTTGGCAGCAAAAGTGTCGGGAAATCCACCAACAGTCGACAAAGCTACCAACCGTCGGCAAAGCTATCACTGTCGACAAAGCTACCAACTGTCGGCAAAGCTTATCATTTTGCTCACAACTTGTCTGTCGGTGAAATGTTTAACTGTCGGCAAAACTTTTCCCCACGGCTTCAAACAGTACAGTTTAGGAAGTGTCGGAAAAAGTTTTGCCGATACATTTTCTGTTGCCGAAAGTTCCATACGCCAACCGTACAAAGTGTCGGCAAAAGTGTGCCATGGTGTAGTGATTCTCTGATCTATCGAACGGCAGATCCTGAATAGCACACAGCTAGGGTAGAGGAGCAGTTATTCGGACCGGACTCGATGGAGGAGGTCGCCGGCCGCTAGTTGCAGTAGAGCTCGAGGTCCATGCCGTCGTGGATCTCGTAGGGTGTGCGGTCCTTGTAGATGGTGTACCACTTCTGGATGCGAATCTTGTCTGCGCCGCCACCAGCTTCTTCAGGTCGCTGGTCGTGTCGTCCTCGTCACACTTGACACTCACCTTCTTCCCCAGGCGGTCATTCAGCACCACCTCGATCATCTCCGCCGCCTCCTTAATTAGTTCCAAACCCCAGAAGTAACAACTCGCGAGGACGACTGCGAAGAGAGACGCCTGTGCCCGCGCTGCATGCCGGCCTGCTGGCTCGTGTCTTGTGCTTCAGGGTTTACAAAACCAAATCGAGGTTGAAAATCGAAGATCCGGAGGCACCGATTTATCACGAAAATCGAATAAAAATCGCTAGAAATCAAACGGTTTGAAAAAAAATAAAAAAATGAAAATCGATCAGTTTTCTCGAAAATCGACTGGCAAATTAGAATTTTCTTGCGGGCCTTTTTCATCGATTTTCACCGATTTTCGATCGGGTTACGTGATATAAAATTTTTCGAAATTATTGACTTTTTTTAATTTTACCGGTTTACCGATCGGTTTAGGGTTTCGAATCGAGTCGATACGGTTGATTTTCACGATTTTCGTCGATTTTATTAACTCTGGTGTGCTACCTGCATGCAACGGCATCGATCTCACTGTACGGCATTACTATAAGATGAGCCAATCACTGATACGCGCGCGATTGCGAGCTCGATCGTTTAATTTGGTAGGGAGTGGACTCCCACACCATCTCTCCTCCGTTGCTCCATTGCTGCTGCTGAAATTTTACTTGTGTCTTTCTTCCGCTCCAACACGCTCGCTCTCTCTGTCTCTCTCTACCGTTGACGGCGATTTCTCCGGCGAGGACGAGGCCGAGCTTCTGTCTCACCATGGGATCCCAGATCCATGGCTAACGACTTCGGCGTGCTCCCGCTTGGCAAGGCACACATGGCCGCCTCCGCGCCGCCGGATCCACCCTTGTCCCTCGCTCCGAGCCCGCCGCACGCCCGCGACATGCCCATCGCGACAGTAACAAAAGAAGTTAATGTTTCCTTTTTCTCATATCCTCCTGTAAATGACCAACCCATTAGAGATGATCATTGCACCAGACTTACAGCTAAAGTAGGAGTTAGAGGTGTGTATCATCCATTGTTCTAATGTCGGACGCGGTCGAGATGAGGCAAGTGCATTGACGGCAAGACTACAAAGCTGTCGTTAAGCAAGTAGTAGTCGGATTCCTCGCTTAAACTCTGTTTTTACTCTGGTTGATGCAAGCGTTGTACAAAGTTCCATGACAAAAGAGTTTGCTGGATTTTAGTTGGTTCAAATTTAAATGTGTATAGACTTCATTGCCCTAAAAATATATGGACGTTGTTACACTTCGCATCGTTCCTTAGCTACTTCTTACTTCCTGTGCGCCTCACAGTGCCGGCAGCTGCGAAGAACGCACCACAAAAGAGGCAGAAACGATCAGTGGTATGCATACACACATATCTTTGTGCTTGTTCCCAAATTTCGATCAGAAATCAGCATTTTTTTGTGTGATTTCCTAATCACGTACTGCCCTAGTACAAGCTCTACATAAGTACCCACGAAGTTGTTCCTGCTGAAAATGGGGGTCTGTTTTGCCACCTGCAGAATTCTGAAGCGGCAAAGATTCAAACGAATACTGCCGCTGTCCCGGCCGCGTCTCAGAAGAAAATGGACCGGAAAGAGCTCGAGGAGACCATCCGGGGGTACCTGCATGCAGGAGCTTGACTGAAGCTGCTGCTCGATTAATAGCTGGGATGCATGCATGCAATGCCATCTACTATATGGGACAATCAATAGCTACTCTGCATTTTGCATAAGGAGGCGTATTGTTCCGCCCGTTTAATGAATCATTTTGAGTTCATCTTTCTTAGATCTGTCGATGTTTAAGGTAGATATTTCGATCTGTACCGTTCATGGCTTCTAGCTGCAGGCAAGCTTCTTGGGCCATCGCTTTTTAAGAAAAGAAAAGAAAAAGAATAAAGCTTCTTGGGCCATGTATGTCAGTCGTGATACTACTACGTCTGAAATCCAGTGCTTATGCCACACCTATAATACATCCCAGGCTAGCACCGGCAATAGGCACTACCAAGCTCTAGAATTGTTGCGTTTCTAGTGTGCTAAGACGTCTCGTCGATCGACATCAACATTTTGGAGGCATGACTCAGCCACAGATTTTTTTTGCAAGGTGCATATATACGTGCTCGCATATACACGACGGATGCGGGGCCTGGAATATGATGTTCTTATCCATAAACACATAATCAACCAGTACCAGAATTTTTCTGACATGTACAATAATTGGTTGATTCTCTTAGGGTGTGTTTGGTTGGGTGAACGAAGATGAACGGGATGGGATAATACAGGATGGATGGGATAATTCTGGATAAGATGGTACGGGGAGAGTGTTTGGTTGTCTGAATGGAATGATACATAATTTTGTTTGGTTGCTTGGATGGAATGGTACGGGATGGTACGAGATGATGTTTGGTTGGATGGATGAGGTTAGTATGATAAACTTTATCACTAGTGGTACGGGATGGTACAGGATGGTTCAACCAATTTGGAGGTACGAGATGGTACAGCATATTTGAGGAATATTCCTAGAATTTGTACCACTCCGTCCCGTACAAGATGGTTCCATACACTCAACCAAACGCATGTATCAAAATCTTCATCCTCGTTCACCCAACCAAACGCACCCTTAGAGGTATTCATTAGTGTCAATCACGGCAATTATCGGCCACTGTGGCGCGGAAACTCGCCGCATAAAAGAGGTGACACTGACACGGCCTCGCTTTCGGGGCTGGCTATGTGTTGCTATTTGATTGGCTAGCCGCAACTGATCTTAAAGGAAAGGAAAATAGTCTAAGTTTATCAGAAGTTTTTTTACACATATACGAAGGAAATATTGAAAATGAAGAAACTCTTCATGATTATTATCTCTATTCATTGTATTCAATACATGCATGTAAAGAATATCAAGTAAATCTGAATATTTATTAGGAGTATAAAGGAACTTCACACTAATTTGCATTCGAATATTAAATACCTTCTATACTTGTGAACAAGATCATTCAAAAATACGTTTTATAAACTTAGAAGAAGGAAGTATTACAACGTGTTGTGTGGGACTGTGATGGCCAAACAGGCCTAGCTTGGTTGTGTTTAAAATCCAAGTTCTTTTCGGGTTTCTACCTTCCAAAACAACAGACTTCTTTTCGGGTTTGAAATAGGCGAAATCCATCACTCCAACATAGTTTCAGACCTACTGAATTATAACAGTCTTGGGCTAAGGATGAAATTATACACGGTCCACTGGTGACCGGGCAATGACACAGCATATATAGCTTGTAACACGCTAACGACACCTCCAGTCAGTAAGCCCGGCAGAAATTTCTCTCTGCCACGCTAGCTATTATCGGTGTGACTTTCTTGGCCAATGAATTGCTGCTACAACAACTACTGCCCGTTGTTTTGTAAATCAGTTGGCATTGGCACAGCACAAGAATGGCACATTCCCTTCTTCCCTCTGTAGAATTGGACCCCATCTACATGTAGACTGTGTAAAAGGGAAATCGCGAAAGATGTCTGTGCTGATCCAGATAAGGACAACGACGGGCTCGAAGATAAAGTCCTCCGTTAGAGCATGTATATGTACCATCAGCTGTCGGAGATCACCTTATAGACTATGCAAAATACTATTATATAAGTTATTATTAATAACAAATATTTTTAATACTATAATTTAGATTTTGTAGAATCTTATATAAATAAACTTAAAAGAGAGTTTATTATAAAAATTATCTTTAGTTCTATATATGGATGACGTAGAGAAATATATAAATAGTAGTAGAGAAGTACATAGATAGTAGTAGTCTATCTGCTCCGGCGACAAATCACTTTTCCTGGCGTAAGCACGAGGGCAATGTTACTACTTGATTGATCGCTCGCATGCTGTACAAAAATGCCATACATGTCATGCATCAACATTCTGCATTTTCTCTCAACAAAATACATATCATCAACGAACAATATTGAGCAGTGATCATCTCTCTTCTCTCCCGATTAACCAAAGGTAGGGACTGTCAAAAACACCAGCTGCATTCCTACTTGCTACTAGTACTACTCAACATTGATTAAGGTTAATCCTGATCTGTTAAAACGAAAAGCTAGTAGCATTGACGACGTGCGGTGCGAGTCAGTCCTGGAACCCGGTCTTCTTCCAGACGGCGTCGCGGACCTTGAGCATCCGGCCGATCCCCACCCCCTCGTGGAGCGACAGCGACGCGGCCCGGCGTCGCCGCGCCAGCTCGTGCGGCGGCACCACCGCCGCGTCGATGTCCTCTTCGTCCACGTCCACGTCGAGCTCCCAGTCGCCGGCGTGGTGACCCCTGTACTCCTCCCCCAGAATCTTGGACCAGTTTGGTATGTTCACCGGCAGGGAGCCGTGCGCCGCGCCGCCGGCCCTGTCCGCCGGCTTCAGCTTCCGCCCCGGCCAGGCGGCTGGGACCGCACGAACCCGGGGTAGCTCCGCCGCCCTGGGCTCGACCGCGGCCGGGCTGAACGCGCCCCAGATGTCCGACTCCTCGAACTCGTCGGCCGTGCCGGGGCCTGCCGGGGCCGGGCACCCTGCGAAGCGGTGGGACGACGGTGAGAACTGGCGGTACACGCGCTCCGTCGCCGCGGACCTCGTGCTCCTCGCCATTGCACCCGTGCCGCAACCCGCTCTACACGCACCGCGCGCGTGGAGTATAGTAAGGAGATGAAACGTGACGCAGATCGCACACAAGGAGGTGACAAGAAGGAGGCGTACGACGGGCGCCGGTGGTTTGGTTGGAATTTATAAGAGCCGGAGGGACGAGAGCGGAAAGCGGGAGAAGCTAGCGGATAAGGCCGTTTATGAAATGACCGTCTTGCCCTTGTTCGTTTTGGGTACTATGTGTTTGGTTGCGTTGTACCAAGTGGTACATGCATGAGAGGTTTAAGAAAAAAACATCAACTTATTTGGTTACTTGAATGAAACCATTCTATCCTAGATGGTAAGATACTGAAAGATCGAAATAGCGACCAAAGAGGGTGAATAGGAGCAAAATAAAAACTTCTCTACTTAAAAGTATTCAAGCATCTCTTCTGTAAAGCCCAATAGAAAATAACTACTACTCCTAGTATGGACAAAAGAGCAAAGTAACTTTCTCTAAAGAACCAACTAAAGTAATCAGTCAAGAAAGTGCTGGGAAGATGTCTTATGCTATCGGATAAGAAGAAGGAACAGCAATATCTCGAAACAAGAACTCCCACACGTCCAACTAGATCAAGGTAAGTTCAACTCCTAAAACAGGATATTGGTTTTAAGATCAAGAACTAGGAGAGAAGAGACTTATAGGGTCTAGATGATTGATATGTGTTCTAGAAATACACCATCTGTCAATCGCTTATCCTTGCTCAAGATCAAACAAGAAAGATAAAAAAAACCAAGAGAATGAAGGAGTTGATTGCAAATAGGGCAAAGAAAGAACTAGAATGAAAATATGAATAAGTTTCTTGCTCTGAAACTATTTCTATTTCTTGGAAGAATGGTTTACAAAGCCTCACAACTAAATGGGCAGAGCTCGAAGAGCATAAGGATACCAAAATCCTTTACAAGACACACAGTTTTGGGCACCGGGAGAGGCACCCCTCCCCCTCAATTTATAGCACCCTGGGAGTAATCTCCACCCTTAGGTACGGTACTGTCGACATCTTCTTCCACTCCTATCATCATCGTTTTCTTTCTCGGAACGATTGATGAAGCTGGTGGTGTGGTGCTGTAAGGTCGTATCTGATGGTGGTGTGACCAAAGGCCGTTGGATTTAGCACCGAGGCGACGGGGGTGGTGAGGAGGGGATAGCGTGGAACGGCGAGGGGCGATGACAGTGCGAGGAGGAAGTAGGCATGGAAAAGGGCGAGAGGAGACGACAAAGGTACGAGAAGATGATAACTCCATCAGATGAGTCATGATAAGATGCGAAAGGGAGAGATTGTCTTTAATGATAGACTGGGCCACCGGGTAAGATAGTTGATGGGCTGAGTTACAGATATAATATTTTTTTATGAAAGAGGTACTTTTTTATAGTGTCAGTCCGACCACCGTGTCTAGGACAACCCAAAAATGATACGGTCCATTGCCCAGGTCTACTCATACATGCATGGAAATGTTATCTGATGACGTAAAACAGTAGCATCTTTATTGGTGCTACCAAAGGATGGCTTCTGACAGATGCGACGCACATAGACGTACAATGTGTTAGATTCACGCTATGCTTCGTACATAGACGTACAATGTGTTGGATTCACGCTATGGGCAACAAAAATGTGGTTCATTGGTGATCCTTGCTGAATGTTGGTTGAGATTTGCACCGGCTAGCTTAGCTTATCCTCGCGATTTAAAGTCCCTTTCCCTCCAATCAATCAAGCTTAGGTCTCCAGCTAATGTAGACAGCAATAATGCCTCCAGGGCATGCAGGCCATGGGTCCAAGTCCCTCGTGTACCAGAGTGTCAGTCCATCACACGTACGTAACGTACTCGATCGTTATCCACCTAGGCCCAGCATGCATGCGCGCGTCGAGAGCCGTAGACCCTGTCGCCACGCGGACGCCGGCGTACGTGTCGCCCACGGAGTGGTCAGGCCCGCGAGACCACGTGGGCGCTTCGCGCCTGTATCCATGGCGGGGCGCATACGGATTAACACGGACAGCTCCGTATGGCCGTCGTCCCTGCATGCATGCGCTTGTTGCCATGCATTGCAGACGCGGTGCGAGGAGAGTAAAGAGGCGCACAGATCGTATGATAGATTGGTGGTGCTGGCATTTCAGTCGTCGACAGTGGCTCGCATTGCGGTCGCAGACAGACGACGAGGCAGGCTAGAAGACGAGACCTGCTGCTAGCAGCTGCATGCGTGCGAGGTGCTGTAAGGCCCTCATTTTTTACGATGAATATCAAAAATGGATACTATGTGCATACAGTACTAGTCTCATGATCAATAGTTAGTACGTATAAATACAAATTGATATCATAGTCATACACAAACTTTATTACACAGCGGAAGTAAGGTTACATAATATTTTTACAATACCAAAAACTAAACACAGCAGTGGAGATAATTTCTTGTAGTATGCATTTTTTAAACCCACTGTTCCATAGGCAACTGACAAGGGAAATCCTTAGAAAAATTCATCGTTAAATTCCCCGTATCCTGCATCAATGTATGAGTCGTCGGGGTAATCTGATTCTTCACCTAAAAACATCAACATAGGTAAGTTGAGTACTCACGAACCCGCAAGACTTTTGCAATTCCTAAAATATATGCAGGTCATTTCAATGAACGGCTATTAAGGTTAATTTGCAGAAAGCCAGTTTGAAATGTAAATACAGAATAATAAATTGTAGTAAAATTTGCTTAAAAGCAGATTAGTTAAAATGACAGTAAGTAAGTGCGAGTAAATAAAAATTTTGAATCTGGGTAAAATGACCATAATCAAACCAGTTCTACTGACACACAGTAGAGTTCACCAACACACGGTAGAAACCGTATTTTATGATAATAAACAAAACTGCTAACTATGTGATGACTTTATCAAGTGTCCATTACCGCGGACGCGGCTAATCGATTAGTTTTACACTCTGCAGAGGTATACAACTTTTCCCACAAGACATGACTGACTCTTTGAGCAATCGATATTTGCACACTGCCTTTGGTGTGCCGCAGAGAGTCATGTTATAACTGTTACATTATTTAATCCTGACTTTGCACTAGCACGGTGACGATAAACACATTCTGTGGCGTAAGAACTAAGAGCATAGAAATGATGGAACTACCCACAGTATGGCGTACACCGTTATATTGGTAGACGTTTATTCCATGATCACCTCGGTGTGGACGTCCCGTCGAGCAATTCATTAAGAAATAGCTCGTACTACTCCGGCCTTCTAAGTGCAAAGTCAGTTTTAAACAACTTAATAAGTTAGAGCTGTTCCATACCAGCACTTGTGGTTGTATGATAATTCTTGGCTTGAAAACAACCCATAGTTCGGTCCTTAACTTGACACGGGCAATAATCTCCACCCTACACTACGTGCAAAGACATGCACTCCCGGCTATTGCCAATAATTGCCCGCGTCTAAACCATAGTTTTATTTTTATTTTTTCAACCAAAATACCAACCATAAAAATGGTCATACCCATTTAAATGTCATAACCAATATTTTTAATCATGTCACAGTTTCATATTGTTTTAAGCATAGCTAAGCATAACACTAAGTGTAACTGGCCCAAGTTGACATCAAATAATGTCTATATCATTCTAGGGTTATCAAGGTTCACAATTTCATACTTATCAAGGAAGTTCTATGTAACTACAGGTATAACTACCAATACCCGTAATATAGTAGACTTTTAATAAAATAAAGTATGCAATAAAACATTCGATGAAAGCATTCATAAAACTGGGTTCAATATGATCAAAGGGGTGCTTGCCTTGTTGATTCTCCTCGGCGTCGAATTCCTGATCGTCGATTAAACCGGATTCGTCGGGTTCTACACGTCGTATGGCAATACATAACAAATACCAAATTTCAATAGGGCCAAAAAGAAATCAGATGGAAATGTTCAAATAAAATAACTTCACAATTCAAAAGTGATTGCAAGCATTATTTGTTTTGATTTGCAATTTAAATATTTAATCTATTTGAATCATTATTCTACCATTTAATTACTTATTTAACAACTTAAAATTTTCTTATAGCAAACCCTAAATATTTTTGCATATTCTGGTTCCTGAAGTTACAAGGAATCTAACAAAATTTATTTTACTAAATTTGGTGGTCATTTCCAAAAAATTTATGTATGACATATTTCTAACTCTTACTCTGAATTTAAATTCAAAATTAAAATAAAATTCAATTCCGAAATATTTTTACATATCCTGAATCTACATGATTATATACGAATTTAGAAATTTATTTCATCAAATTTGGATAGATGATTCAAAAGATATTCAAGTTTGAATATTCTAGGTTTTTGATAAATACAGAAAATCGGAAATTTGCCGAAAATGAAAAGTACGCTTTCGCGGGGGGAAACGAGCTTTCCCTATTCGGGCGATGCCGCTAAGCGATCGAGCAGCCGGGCCCATCTGGCGATGGTGGCGCGCTGATCGATCGGCTGCCGGGCCGATCGTCGAGAGACGCGCGGCGCGCGCGCGTGTGCTCGCGACGGCATGCGGCGCGCTGGGACGACAAAGCGGGTCCGCATGGCAGTGACAAGCGATGCGCGAGTGATCGACCGTCGAGCCCGCCGACGTCGGCGACGCAAACACGGCGCTTAGCGCGTGGCGGTTAACGGATTCGAGCCCGCTTGGCGGTGACCTAGAGCAGGGGTGGCGAAACTTGGCTCGCCGGCGGCGAACTAGCACCGCGGCGGCGGAATCGGCTCCACCATGAGCATCAGCGGACCCTTACGCACACGTGGGCAGTGGCGCGGCGGCCGAAGATGGCCGGGAAGGGGGGGTTCCACCGGCGAGGGGCGGCAATAGCTACGGCTCACCGGAGATTATGCAAAACTAGACCTCCCCGAGCTTGAAGATCACCTTGGAGAGCATCAGTGGACTACAAGGACCTTGATTTGCTACTTGTTCAAAAGAATGAGCGCTCGAAAATGGGTTCTCACCGTGCGCGGCGGCGGCGGAGGAAAAAGCATGGTGCGGTGACTCGTCGGAGAAGAAGGGCTCCAACTGGGGCTTGGGACGGGTTCCTGGCGACGAGAGGAGGCTATGGCTCAGATGGTTTGGGTTGGAATTGAGTGGAGTGGCTAAACGGCGGTTTTCCCCTTTCTTCGGTTTTCACCAGAGTTGAGGGCGACGAGCGAAAATGGCGGTGAAATGAGGCAACCGGGGCGAAGAGCAGCGGCTTGAGACGATGGGCGACGCTTTTATACGGGCTCGAAGGCGGTTAGGCGGTGGCGAGGAGGATCGATCGGTCATGGGCGGCCGTGAGAGAGAACAGAGAGAGGGGGAGAAGAACACGGCACGGAGGTTGACACGCGGGGGCCAGATGGCAGCGAGGTCGGCTGGGCTTGACTAGCTGACAAGTCGGGCCCACAGGTCAGCGAGAGAGGAAAAAGAACCCAGGCGAAGGCTCGGGACAGAACGGGAGGAAAACGGAAAATGTTGCGGTCAAATCGACTTGAAATTTTATAAACATTTTACCGTAGGTCAGAAAGGTAATTACCAGATTCCAGTAAATTTTTTACCATTTTATGATATGCTTACAAATTTAAATAATTCTGACAATGCAACTGTTGCTTTTCTGCCAAATCTAATTTTCATTTAATTGATGATCTAAATGGATTTAATATTTTATGAAACTTTTTATGAGAGTCTGAAATGGCACTCTACACTGTATGTAAAATTTTCAGACGTTATTTCCTGATATTTATTTTTTTAATAATTCTGACATTACTATTTTCCAATTTATTTCTTCACTATTTTTGAATTTTTAAAATTATAAAATGAATTAGTAAATTTATGATATTTTTACAGGAGGTTTATACTGTGATTATTTCGGCAGGGTAAAAATCTGAGTCAGGATAACTTCCTGAGATTTCTACAAAATTCTTTACCATTTTGCCCTGACTTCTTTTCACATGATTGGCTTTGATTAAATATTATTTTAATTTATCCAGCTATTCCACCGACTTAATCTGGCTGTGGAGAGCTCTTGGATTTTTGTTATGACTTTGGTAAATTTTTGTTGACTTGGTATTTTTACTTTTTACTTTTACCATTTTACTATATCCTTTAATTCACTTTCTTGTATTAAGGAAAAGCCAAAATAATATCCAATAAATCCAGAAAAATTAGAAATTTCAGAATTAATACATAAAAGATTTTTAATTCATTTTTATTTATTTTAAAATTTTGAGGCTGTTACAGGTGTGGTGGGCACGGGGGGATTGGTTCGTTCGTCGGAGAAATTTTCGTTCAGAACCCACGTGTTCTGCCGTTGTAAGCCGGCGCGGAGCTAGGTCGCTTCTTATCTGTCTGTCAGTTGCTCCGAAATCTGGGACGAAAGGGGCAAGGAAGAAGGGGATGAAGAAGGATGACAAGGTGATGGTATCTGTCTCAGCTTTGGCGTCGCGGATTCGAGCGTTGCTGGCCGCGCTTGACTCGATTTGGCTGGCGAATCGCGTGTGGTGCCGAAGGAAATGCACGGGCCGGCCCAGCGTGCTAGCTAGCGCGGCCTCGGCTCGTCGGTAGTTCAAACTGTTGGTGTGCTCGGCCAAGCCCAATACGTCCCGTTTTGGTGTGCAGTGTGAATGCGTAACACTGGTACCGTGGTGCTCGGCCAAGGTCCATTTAATATCATCCAATTTTTCACTTATGCGATCCTGGATGGCCACTTGTGACCCGTGCGTCAACTCCCGGTAAGGATACTAATGGGCCAAAGCACAGTATAGATCTATTTAAGTCTAATATTTTTTGAGGAGTTCTTTAATGCTTTCCTTCTTAATACAAGTTGCACAAATCTTCAAGCAAGCGAAGGGGTAAGTAATCTCCATCTACCCTTCATTCATGCTTTAATATTTGTGCAACTGTAGAAAAGAAAAGCATTGAAGCACCTCTCATATTTTTTTCATAGATCTGTATCTAGTCTGATAAAAAATGAGTCAGGTCCAAGTCTGGTCTGGGTCCAAATGAAAGCCTGGGCCTTGATTCGGATAAACTCTTTGTTTGATGAGTTGATAGTTTACGGTGCAATATTCAAGTGATAAAACTATTTCTTAGATTATAAATGAACTACAGTGTGATATGAATAGATAACAAATATACACTATCAAATAGACTTGTTAATCCAAAAACCTAGGTAAGGTAGTGTAAAAATCAAACATCAAAGTTCCCAAAAAGATCAAAGGTCTCAAGAAAATACTATCATATGAAATTTTACGTGGCACTACTTAGTTTGCAACTCAGCTGATATACCGAATCTAAAACTAACCCCTTACCTACACTTAGGCTTAGCATGTCACAAAAAATAAGCTAACTACAATCAAGCACACATGAAACTTAACAAAAGTCACCAATGATGCCCACTGCTTCTGCTACCTATATGCAAAGGACATGTTTAGCTGGATAAGCTCAGCATTATTTTAAATTATAGAATATAAACTGAGCTGAACAATCCAGTGCTAACTCAAAATTCAATCAGTGTTTACTGTAAGTAAAATTATCATATATCATCATAACTAAATCCTTAAACAAAAGAAAAACTCACGGATTTTGGTAACCATGCGGATATATCCCCTTTCTTATTAACCCACTATCAGCAAATTCCAAAACCATTGTTGTTGTATTTTGGTTCAAAAATAGTATTATATGGAAACACATTGTTATCACTTAAATATGACAATGTAAACCATCAACTCGAATCACTATTATAGTCTTAATAAGCAAAAAAAAAAAAGATCGTTCAAATATCTATAGTTACATATCCCACTCACTGGAAATAGATGTTGAAAGTTAAAACTTAAAGTATGCTGCTGAAGTATGTAAAACAAAAAAAAAAGCATTAGTCCGAAATGAGTTCAATCTTTTTACAATTTTTTATCGGTCTAGTTTAAAAGGCTGAACCGATCTTAAGTCCATTAGCACCCCTAACTCCTGACGCCATTGTGGATGACATTACCATGCCCTTGGACAGATACAAAAGACCTTACGCTTTCTGACCTCGTTCAGAAGAACAACACTGGCTCAGGCGGTTAGTCCTCTCAAGGGAAGATTATTTTAGCTTCCTATCAAACTGTTCTGTACACCTGTACAACGTGACCTCCAAGGATTACCTATGGCGTGTCATTGGCTTCCCGTCCTTTTCCAGCCTAGCCCCAATTCTTCACATGCTTACACAGGCCAATCGCTACTGGTCGGTAGAACAGCACAACGACGCAGACGAAAGTGATCAGTCGATAGCATATGATGGAAATATTATGAATTTTCTCAATATTTTAATCCACAGAATTATGTAAATCATGATTAAACAATGACACAATTCTAGTTGAAAGCCAAAGGTACTAGATAACAAATTATCTATTTCATAAGCAAAGACTAATGAACAAGAAATCAACATGATTAAAACACGGTATAAGTTAATATACCCTTGAGCCGGTGCCACCATAGGCACAGGCGCAGGCGGAACGTCCTCGTTCGCCATGACGGTCGGAGTAGAGGATCACAAGTTATCGCAGTGAAGACTTGATGCAGTGGAGAGGTCGATGCAGTCGAACATTGGTGCAGTGCAGATTTGCTTCCAGGAACAACGACACACTCGAGCAGTCGCGTGGTACGCTCCCTAAAAACCTTATCGGCCTTCTATCTCGAGCAAGATCCAGAAACCGTTACTAGTAACCGATGTTCATTATTAGCCAGCCATCAACCACGTCCGTTACAGGTAACTAACGGCAGTTACTGGTCACATTGATCATCGCGTTATCTTGGTCGGGCTCGGCGGCAAGGCGGTGGCATGCCTTTACCCTTTTTCACCTTGCTAATTGAGAGACACACAACTCAACTATTTAAGTTGGTCAAATCTTCTCTCAATTACCCATATGGTACTAAACCAATTTCATGACTCCTAGTATTTTAATGGGCCTTTTGGAATTTCTATTAAATTAATTATGGGACATCCCCATAATAATCTAACAATTCCCACCAAATTTCAAAGGCACATTTGAAATACTCTTAGTTCCAATGTAGTTTGATATACCAGTGTTTCGATGGAGACTGTTAAGTTGAACTTCCATCTAGAACAATGGTTACACTCATCCACAACTGAACAATGGACTATGCCTTGAATTGACAGTTTTGTGCGAACAAGTTTCACCAAAGTTCTTTACTGATACTAGATTGCTAAATGCATCCCCTCGGTTTGGAGCTTATAAGGGGCTGTTTGGGGGAGCTGTGCTTCAACTTTGCTTCAGCTTTGGACTAAAAGCTCTCCCAACAAAGATGGTCGCAGCACTGGAAGTTAAGCCACAAAGATAAGCACGCCCAAAAGTCAGAGGCACGAGGAGGAGCTTTTCAGCTGTGGCTTCGCTTGAACTCCTCCTAACTCGCTCGCTCTGCCTTCCCAACCTTTGCCACTCCGCCTCGTCGCCTCCACGTCACCTCCCCACTCGGATGCCACTGTATTTCGCTATGTTGCTGCCTTCCATTTCGGTTAGCCCTCAAAAGTTACAGCTGCAGCAGGCAGTTTGCCAAACAGTATAACAAGAAAAGCCACAGCCACCAGCTACAGCTGTTTTACATCCCAGTAAACCAAAAGCAGCTTTTCAGCCCAACCACAGCTCCCCCAAACAGGCCCTAAGTCATACTCGGCCTTTCATGAGCCTCTAGAGATCACCCAATCTCATACACTGTGACTAGCAGTCGAACTCATATAGGTGTATTCCTCATAAGATATTCTGTAGGACAACATCTCTGCTTATCAAAGCCACTCGAAATACATTAAGGTATAACTAACCTGCCATACAGAATAGGAGAGTTATTGCATCTCAAATAGAGTGGGCTATGTACAGAAGTACTCTCCTCTCAGCCAGTCACTAGCTTGTCTCAACATCCTAATTCACGGGATCTCCGATCAAATAGAATGAGTTACCACTAAGACATGACTTTATGTGGGTCTCAAGCCCATCTCTCTCGATGCTTCATCTATCACATTCCGTGATAGTCCCTTTGTAAAAGGATCTGCCAAGTTTTTAGCCATCTCGACATAGTCCAACGCTATAACTCCGGAGTTTCTCATTTTCCTGATAGACGTCAACCGCCTCTTAACGTGCCTTGATGACTTCATGTTATCCTTAGAACTGTTCACCTTGACAATCACCGTCTGATTGTCACAGTTCAAAAGGATAGCAGGCATCGGTTTCTCAACCACCGGTAAGTCCATCACAAGTTCACGCAGCCAGTCGGCTTCCACAGAGGCGGTATCTAATACTGTGAGTTCTGCTTCCATTGTAGACCTTGCTAAGATGGTCTGCTTGCAAGACTTCCAGGAAACAGCTCCACCACCCAATATGAACACATATCCACTTGTGGCTTTTATTTCATCAGCATCAGATATCCAATTTGAATCACTATAACCCTCAAGTACCCTAGGGTACCCGGTGTAGTGAATTCCATAACTTGATGTCCCTTTTAGATAGCGCATTACTTTCTCAAGAGCATGCCAATGATTATCTCCCAGGTTTGAAACAAACCGGCTTAGTTTGCTCACAGTAAATGAGATATCAGGCCTCGTTGCACTAGCTAAATACATCAGTGAACCAATGATTTGGGAATATCTCAATTGATCCTTTGCTATACATTGGTTCTTTCGTAATAGCACACTTGGATCATACGGCGTTGGAGCAGGTTTGCAATCGCTATAGCCAAAATGACTCAACACCTTTTCCACATAATGGGACTGCTCAAAAGTAATCCCACTGTCACCTTCTCTTAACAACTTAATGTTTAAGATGACATCCGCTACTCCCAAATCTTTCATTTCAAAGTTTTCGAACAAGAAGTCCTTGACTTCCTTAATCACATTAAGGTTCGTCCAAACAATCAGTATGTCATCAACATACAGACACATAATCACTCCTTCACTCCCACCATAGCGGTAATACACACATTTGTCAGCTTCATTCACAACAAAGCCGACAGATGTTAAAGTTCTGTCGAACTTTTCGTGCCATTGCTTAGGTGCTTGCTTAAGGCCATACAAAGACTTCAACAACCTACACACTTTTCCTTCATGATCCTTTACTACAAATCCATCAGGCTGATCCATATAGATTTCCTCTTCCAAATCTCCATTAAGGAAAGCCATCTTTACATCTATCTGATGAATGATCAGACCGTAGGAGGCAGCCAAAGATAGTAGTACTCTAATAGTGGTCAATCTGGCAACAGGTGAGTAAGTATCAAAGAAGTCCTCGCCTTCTTTCTGGGTATAACCCTTGGCCACAAGCCTTGCCTTGTACTTTTCAATCGTACCATCAAGCCTCGGCTTTTTCTTGAACACCCACTTACATCCTACAGGTTTACACCCATATGGATGATCAACAACTTCGCAAGTTCCATTTCTCAAGATAGAATTCATCTCACTCTGGACCGCTTCCTTCCAATAGTCAGCATCTTGAGATGAATAAGCCTCCTTAATGGTTCTTGGAGTATCATCCACTAGATATACAATGAAGTCATCACCAAAAGACTTTGTAGTCCTTAGTCTCTTACTCTTACGAGTTACTTCATTGTCCTCATCTATTGAATTTTCCTCAAAAATAGGCTCAATTTGTATAGGAGTGGAAGGTTTAGGAGAGAAGACAGATTCTTGGCTAGATGAGCTAAGTGTCTCTTTCATAGGGAATAAGTCCTCAAACGTTGGTATCATTGGACTCAAAAATTGTACCTTCACTCATATCAGGTACTCCAGATTTCACTATTAAGAACCTATATCCAACGCTGTGAAAAACATAACCAATAAAGACACAATCAACGGTTTTTGGTCTAAGTTTACGCTTCATTGGGATAGGCACATTGACTTTAGCCAAACAGCCCCAAGTACGTAAATAAGAGAAATTTAATCTTTTCCTCTCCCATTCCTCGAATGGTGTGATTTCTTTATTCTTTGTAGGAACCCTGTTTAGGACATTACAAGCAGTCAATATAGCCTCACCTCACCATTCCTTGAAAGTCCCGCTGTTTCTAACATGGCGTTAACCATCTCAGTTATAGTACGGTTCTTTCTTTCGGCAAATCTGTTTGATTGGGGCGAATAGGGAGGCGTCCTCTCATGGATTATTCCATGTTCCTCGCAGAATAAATTGAACTCACTAGAAAAGTATTCTCCACCACGATCTGACCTAACCCGTTTGATTTTTCTCTCAAGTTGGTTCTCAGCTTCAGCTTTATAGATCTTAAAATAGTGAAAAGCCTCATCTTTTGACTTTAATAAATACACATAGCAATATCTAGTAGAACCATCAATCAAAGTCATGAAATACCTCTTACCACCCTTTGTCAACTCTCCGTTCATCTCGCATAAATCGGTATGAACTAGTTCTAACGGTGCCAAGTTTCTCGCCTCAGCTGCCTTGTGAGGCTTGCGAGGTTGCTTAGATTGCACACACACTTGACACTTAGAACCTTTGACTTGGGTAAATTTTGAGATTAAATTCATACTGGCTAACCGCGTCATGCAACCAAGATTAATATGACAAAGTCGTGAATGCCAATATCAGTCTCATGATTACAAACATGATTCACAATTTTATTCATGTCCATCAAAGACAAGCGGAACAAGCCTCCGCTCTCATAGCCTTTTCCAATAAAAGTTCCAATTTTAGAAACAACACATTTATTGGATTCAAAAACTACCTTAAAACCATCTCTACACAATAGAGACCCGCTGACAAGGTTATTTTTTATCACGGCCACGTGATGCACGTTCCTCAGTCGCACGACTTTTCCTGAAGTAAACTTCAAGTCAACTGTGCCGACTCCACGTAAAAATGCATGCGACCCATTCCCCATCAACACGGAGGTAGCCCCTGTGACCTGGTAAGAAGAGAATAAGGATCTGTCAGCACAAACATGTATATTGGCCCCCGTGTCAATCCACCAATCAGGTGAACGACATACTGATAGAACGGTAGGTATTGAAACATACCCGGATGTTCTCTCCTCAGTATTGCCAATAACTACGTTGGCGGACTTTTTCTGCTTATTGTCTTTACGATCAGGGCAATCATTTGCCCAATGATCAGTACCATTACAAACAAAGCAATTTCCCTTTCCTTTATTCTTCTCCTTTTTGAAGCTAGTAGTTTGAGCGGCCTTGTTCTTGTTCTCAGCCTTTTCAGACTTATTTTTATTCCTCTTATTGAATTGAAAGGTTTTCTTTTGTACCACATTGGCACTAGAACTTTCTTTCCCACGTATATCTTTTGCCCTCGCTTTCTCCTCAACATCTACAGACCCAATGAGACCAGCAACGCTGAACTCTTGTCTCTTGTGTTTTAGAGTAGTGGCAAAGTCCCTCCAAGAAGGTGGCAGCTTCGCAATGATGCATCCCGCCACAAACTTGTCGGGTAATACACATGTAAAATTCTCAAGTTCTTTCGCAAAGACTTGAACCTCATGAGCCTGTTCTACTACAGAGTGGTCATCAACCATCTTGTAGTCATGAAATTGCTCCATGACATAGAGTTCACTACCCACGTCAGAGACTCCGAATTTTGCCTCAAGTGCATCCCACATTTCTTTACCACTTGGCAAAATCATATATACATCAACAAGATTTTCTCCCAAAACGCTAATCACGGCGCCTCTAAACAAGTTATCCGCAGCCGCGAAGGCACTCTCCTGCTCAGGAGAGAACCCTTCCTCAGGTTGTGGCTTGCCTTGTGCAACGTGATACACGTTCATGGCAGTCAACCACAGAATCATCTTGGCGCGCTAACGCTTGTAATTTGCGCCACAAATACTGATTGGCTTAAGCGCGCAAATAAACCAAGAGTTGTAAAATTCCTAGGATAAGGTTTTTGGATTGTTGGAAATATTAGGAATTTTCTCAATATTTTAATCCAAAGAATTATGTAAATCATGATTAAACAATGACACAATTCTAGTTCAAAGCCAAAGGTACTAGATAACAAATTATCTATCTCATACGCAAAGACTAATGAGCAAGAAATCAATATGATTAAAACACGGTATAAGTTAATATACCCTTGAGCCGGTGCCACCATAGGCACAGGCGCAGGCGGAACGTCCTCGTTCGCCATGACGGTCGGAGTAGAGGATCACAAGTTGTCGCAGTGAAGACTTGATGCAGTGGAGAGGTCGATGCAGTCGAACGTTGGTGCAGTGCAGATGTGCTTCCAGGAACACCGACACACTCGAGCAGTCGCGTGGTACGCTCCCCAAAAACCTTATCGGCCTTCTATCTCGAGCAAGATCTCAAGAAGGGCGAGGTTCCGGAGGCCTGCTCCCTCCGCTACTTGTGCGCGCAAGAAAACGGAGGTGGGGAGATAAGCAACCACCACTGTCCTCCTTATATAGGCGGCTTGCGACATGCAACGGGCAGGAGTTACCAGTCATTACCAGCCATTAATTCCAGAAACCGTTACCAGTAACCGACGTTCATTATGAGCCAGACATCAACCACGTCCGTTCACAGTGTAATCGACGGTAGCATCGGTCACATTGATCATCGCGTTATCGGGTCACATTGATCACTGAAATGGCAGAAACAAACCGCTCCCGCTCTGCACGTCTCGACTCGACTCGCACACGCACACGCCACGCCACGGCTCGGCTCGGTGCGCGAGCGCGCGTGTGGCACAGCCTTTACCCTTTTCCACCTTGCTAATTGAGAGACACGCAACTCAACTATTTAAGTTGGTCAAACCATCTCTCAATTACCCATATGGTACTAAACCAATTTCATGACTCCTAGTATTTTAATGGGCCTTTTGGAATTTCTATTAAATTAATTATGGGCCATCCCCATAATAATCTAACAGCATATAGTACTACTCCATATCGGTCTACTGGTATTTTATCTTCTGCTTCTAAAGTCTAAACTGCGTAAACTCTTACCCTGCGTTGGCAGCACAGCCCTCCCTAGCATTAGAATGACTAGTCAGGGTCACGCGCTACGCTGCGTCATGCGAAATCTCGTTTTCGTTTGTTTGCATAATCCTGATTTTCTTGTTTTTTTAAAAAATGGATCGCTAGGACCCGTCGGCAAATCGGTGGGCTGTTATAAACCGTTGGCGAATCCATAGACTGCTATAAACCACCGGCGAATTTGTGGTTTTCGTTTTTTAGTAAAAACAAACGTATTTTTGTGTTTTTTGCGTAATTCCGGTTTCAATTTTTTTAAAAGGATCTAAATGTAATTTTGTTTCTTCGGATCTAAACACAAATTCATTTTTTTTCCGGGTCTATTTTGCTAAAAACCGTTGGAAGGACCTGAACATAAACAGCAGAGGGACCTAAACATAATTTTGGATTTTTTGAGCCCTTTCTGTTAAAAACCGGCGGAAGGACCTAAACGTAATTTCAAAATTTTTGAAGGACTTTCTCACGAGAATGATGAGGTGGCATGCCTGAGAGGCTCCCAAATCTCTCTGCTTTATATAATAAAGGTATTGGGACGTGAATGGGACCTGAGCCGCCCGGCTCTTCCCAGCCAATGGAGGTAGGTGGCAGTAGGGTTGTAAACGAGCGGCTCGAGCCGGCTGGAGTTGGGGTCTTCTGGATTTGAGTTCAACTCAAATAAGTTCCGTAATGTATTATTTTTTAACGATAAGAAAAGCTTAAGCTTAAGTAAGCTCGGTAAAAATTAACATGTAGTAATATTTTACAAGTGATTTATAAATTTATCGAGACTCGCGAGTTATTCAAGCTCAACTTGTTGAAGCTCGCTAAGTCGAGATCAAACTTGAATTTAGCCCATTTGGAACTTAAACCGAGCTTGAGTCGAGTGCGAGCTCAAGCAACTCACATGCTTTTTTTTATAGCCCGAGGTGGCAGCGCCAGATTGGCTAGCTGCAGCGCTTGCTTCCATGTACAGTAATTGAAGGCTACCGTTCACCCACGTGTCGCCGATTTGTATGGGCGCGAGAATAAGGGCATGTACAATGGTACATGTCAGCTGTCTGTAAGACTATATCACATAGGATTTTAGGTGATGTGGAGGAGAGAGAAAACTACTGTCTACTATTTAACAGACGGTGTTATAGATAGCTTTCTATTTTGTGTACCATTGTATAGACAGTCTGTTAATTGGATGAGAGACCATTACAGACAACTATATAGATGATCCATTGTACGATTTATTTTTAGTGCTGTCTATAGATAATATGAAGATATATTACTCATAGCTGCCGTTTACATCACTATACATGTTTTAAGTATACTGCTCATCTCGAGGGGTAGTTAAAACGAAAAGAAACGGTGGAACGGGCTGCGGGCATCAAGCTAGGGCCCACCGATGAAATCCTACAGGAATATTGGCAGATAGGAGAACGTTCTGTACCTCTCTGTTTTGTTGCTGTAGTTGTCTTCGTCAGATATAGCGACTTGGGATGATTTGATTTCTCTCGTTAGCAGAAGGGAGACTGGGACGGAGAGACCTAACGCATGGAAAACACAGACCATTTGATTAGCACGTGTAGACGAGTGACAGAAGAGAGAAAAAAGAGGCAAGGAGAAGAGAACAAACCGTACAACTCACTAAGACAAATTGCAAATTTTGGTAATGCAAATGCCTTTTATTTTCCATTGATCGGTCATGAATTTTGTTGATGCTTTAGTGAAGGACGGAAATGACGATCAAAGAAAGATGAATGATCACACAACAAATTTTTCCCTAGATAATCTATTAGCACCTAAATTTAGCAATGCATAACCGATTTATTAAGTCAAAGATAAAATTATATATTTTTGTCCGATATCGGTTAAAAAGGGAAAATATAAGTTACAATTGGAATTATAGTCGATATGGAGTTCAATATGAAGATTCTTAGCCGATATCGGCTCAAAGAGTATTTTATCTCCTAGAAATTGAGGCCGATACACATTGTGGATCTTGAGTTGGAGAAGGATATGATCGGACTAAGTGATATTGTTGACACCAAGATTTGGCAGCTATAGCCGATTTAGGAAGATAAGGTTAAATATGGATAATCTTAGCCGATATCGGCTCGGAGTGAAGTTTATCTTTTGGAAGTTGAAGCCGATACGAATCATGTGTTTGCAAGAATCGGAGGAGGATATGATCGGCTTAAGTGCTATATAAGAGGTCCAGAGGTAAGAAGAAAAAGTGCCCAGAGCCAATCAATCAACTCGCATCTACTTTTTATTTACTTTATATCTACTAGGAGTAGCTTTTGTAACTCAATTTTGATTAATAAAGTTGTGCATCGCCGATTGTTAGTCATCTTCAATTACATTAGTTATCCCAGGTTAATTTGTTTCCATACCGATCTTGTTGCGCATTGCCTTTTTTAGGGAAAAACATACCTTTATGTGTCGTTTAATTGGTTGTAATAGTCATTTAGATCTATCTAGTCGATCGTACCATCTAATCAGCTGAGACGCTTATTTTTTATTTATCTTGGTTTAAGCCAATTATATCAGTTTGCACCTATTCATCCTGCCGATTGCAGGATCAAATTGGCTGGCATACCACAAACCAACTTAAACTCGGTGTTTACGTGTGTTTGAGCCAATCAATCCTTCATCATATTTTTCGGCGCCAACCGAATCCAACCAAAATCTCACTAGATCAAGAAAGCACGAATGAAAAGGATTTACTGAAAAATCCAATCTAGGGCGGCACTACCGTGCTACTAGGCCAGGTAGTGCTAGGTGAACAGTAACTCCGGCACTACTGGCACTGTAGCGATATAGTCGTATGAACAATAAAATCAGGGGGTAAATAGTAAAAACAGCACGATTTCAAAACCAAAATCGGTGTATCTTTTGATCGGCAGATCGAAACCCCATGAAACTTTGTATGCACCTCCCCAAGGATGTCAGGAACCTATTCCAACCTTCAATCGCAAGGATTGACATCAAAGTTCTGACCTTTTTCAAGTTTGGTGTAGGTTACACAAAAAATAGATCAAAAGCCAAATCTTCACTCTGTACTTCACTACTACAGAGAAGGCTAGCACAGACGGTTCAAAAACATCACCACGGACGATTTTCTGAACCATTTGTAAGCATGTGTCAATGATAATACGAGACATATCACAGATGGTTTTTGAACCGATTGTGAAAACACATATCACAGACGATTTTTAAATAGAATCGTTTGTGATATGAGTTTATCACAGACGGTTTTTAAATAGAACCGTCTATGATATGTTTGCCCCTAACAACTTGGCAGAACTTTCATGATTAGTATCTGTTGTTCGAAATTTTCTTCTCTTTAGATATTTCTGCAATGATATTTACATGGCATAACCAGTTATAGATTTTGCAATTGAATATCAAAACATCCTAGATGCATGGAGGCAACAGCTTGTCTGATGTAGATGGTCTTAAAATATGAACATTTATAGCACTTTCATCCACTTTCTTATTCCAATGATGATGAATTCCAAGGCAAAATCCAATTTCATTCACGGTTTGTCCTGAAAGTTACCATACTCTGATTTATCTTCCACTTCATCATCATCCCGAATGAGAATACCGTAGGCGGCCTATTTTCATTGTGGTCTTGTGCAGTGATCATGTTCCTATACAAGACCAGAGTGAAAATATGTTGCATATGGTATTCTCAATCGAAGATGAGGATGAAGTTGAAGATAAATCAGAGCATGACAACTTTCAGGACGAACTGTTGATGGAATTGGATTTTACCTTGGAATCCATCAACATTAAAATAAGAAAGGGGATGAAAGTGCTACAAATGTTCATATTTTAAGACCCTCCTCATCAGACAAGTTGTTGCCTCATATTTTAGGATGTTTTGATATTCAATTGCAAAATCTATAACTGGTTGTGTCTTGTAAATGTCGTTGCAAAAATATCGAAAGAGAAGAAAATTTTGAACAACAGATACTAATCATGGAAGTTCTGCCAAGAGAGGTAGGGGAAAAATATTATTTCATAGTTCAAGACAAGAATACCTTTCCACAAATATGATAATGAAATATTTCATAGTTCAGATGACAATACATTAACAAAATATGATATATACCACAAATATCAACAAGCGTACATTGAGAAACCACATTATTTCATAGTTCAAGATAAGAAGATCTTAGGGTTTTTTCTTGTCTGCCATCATATGTGCCATAGCTTTCGCAGCAGAGGCTTCTCGGTTCTCTATGAAGTTCCACAACTCCAGTACAGTGCCAATTTATTTGACACCAATAACCAATTGATCTCCAGTCATATCTCTTAATACCTACAAAAGCGATCATGTTGTTGTGAAAAGGGTGTCTTGGTATATAATTAGTAACCATATTGAATTAAATACTACAAATCTTTATATTACCTCTATAAACTCAGCTTTGGTTTCTTCCAGCTCTGCATTAGCCCTGCGGTCCTTAATGATGAGTGTCGTGTTAATGGATTCAATATCTTACAATTTGTTATCTATATATTTTAGTTCTTGTTTCATCTCATAAATCTTTTCAGTTAACTCAGACTTGCTCTTCAGTTGTTCGATCTCCACCTCAAGTTTTTGTTTAGCTTCTAACAGCTTTTTCACGTCGTCTGTTTTACCAAAATTAGATTACAGGACCTTGAATAATGTGAGTCAAAAAGGTTTGACAGATTCCAAACGTAGTACATAAAACCCCATATGCATGGGAACACCACCAGTATTTAAACTAATCCTTCTGTTTCATGTTGTCATACTAGGCCGCTATTTTGTTTTACATTATAAGTAATGCCGCCTTTTCAAGAAAAATTTACAACATCCTACTGATCCAATAGCTAAAGTGAAGTTAGTTGCTACTACTCAAGATAATCCATCAAACTGTATGCATGTAAAGCTAGCTAATAAATATCAGCATGAATCTTGTACTGATAGAGCACTTTTTGATGAATTTATTGATGAACAATTTGATTGTATATGGAATATAGTACGTAAAAGAACTAATTTTTGGCATCCTATCATCTTGATTTGTTCAAAGTAGTTTCCCGTGTACGTGTACATCATGTAAATGTAAATTCATATTATGATATTACCATTTTTTGGCCTAGCTAGATTAGCTCTCATACCATAATTTCATAAATCATTTGATCAAACTCAAATGCACACCACCGATTCCAGGACAGTACTAATTACTATGAAGTATTCAGTTAATAATATACTATATCATAAATCTATGATCAAACTCAAATGCACAAATTGTAGCACACTGTACTTCATATGAAGTACATATTCACTGATCACTAAGTATCAGGCGATCTCACCTTGGACGGTGGTAACGCGGTCTTGGGGGCGAGAGGTGAGGCGACGCAGTCTTGGGGACGGGAAGTGCCAAGTGATCTCACCTCAGAGCGGATGGTGAAGCGGAGGAGGTCAGCTGGGAGGAGGTAACCGAGGAGGAGGTCGCCGGGGAGGAGTTCGCCCAAGAGGAGGATGTCGGGGGGCTAGGGTTTGGGGGAGACAAAACGCCTTGGGAGCCATGGTCTGCACTACGAACCTCTATCAGTATGTTTATATAGTGGTCTCAGTTCATATCACAGACGGTTCGTAGTTAGAACCGTCTGTGATGGGTAGATATCACAAACAGTTTTGATAGCTACATGAGTCATCACTGATGGTTTTATACTAAAATCATCTGTGATATTGATGTATATCACTGACGGTTTATAAAGAGTACCATCTGTGATTATGTCACTGACGGTTTCAGTATAGAACCGTCAGTGATGTTCCTCATCACAAACGGTTTTTCTTAACCATCTGTGATGAAGGGTCTAATATAAGCTTTTCTGTAGTAGTGCTTGCTCGTGGGGATTTGATGGTCAAGATGACCTTAGATGGCCTCCCACATGTCACAACAAGCAAGAACTCCTAAGAAATTACTCTCAAACGAGCAAGATCAAGATCTACCTCAAAATCTTCCTTCTCAACTCAAAAACCGGTTTCTAGAAGAAACTTAGATGATCAAGAAGAAGCTTGCCTAGATGATTGGGAGATGATCAACAGAAGATACATTCATCAATCATTCATACTTGGCAGCACAAGATCAAGCAAGAAAGAAACCAAATAGAGGGATCAAGAACCAAGAAAGAAGATCAAAATGAGAGGCAAATCTTGAGCAAAAAGATGATTTTCATTTAGATCATGAGGAAGATTTACAAAGCCTCTCACCTGAAGGCAAAGCTCTCAAGGAGCGCACACACACACACACCACATAAGAACACAAAAATCTTGTGGGAAACCTAAAACTCCTAGTGACTAAGTCTAAGGTCTCAAATATCTCCTCCCACTACATCTTCTTATATAGTGAAGGCAACCCTAACCCTAAACCTAGACACTACAAGTGGATACCATCTACTCTTACATGGGCTAACCCAAAACCCAACATTCTTAACGGGTTTTTCACTCACACAAGCACGCTTCTCAAAGTGATCATTACATTGACGCCAAATTCACTCCGCGGGCCTGAATTTGCGTCAAACTCCACTTTGGCATGACCTAAACCACTTATGCCACCGTCGCGGTTTTCCAAACTGCCTCGACCTCCAGTATTGGATAAATTACCAATTTGCCCCAATAACTGAACTTCCTTCTCAAAGCACGATGCTTCGCCCTTTCCACGTAGCCCCAATGACTTGCCGCCAAGCATCTCACGCGTACGGACTCCCCCGAACCGTCCTCGCTTGCAAGCGGGCCCAAACCACTTGACGCGCCACGAGTTCTTAACAGCTTCACTATGACAGTATCAGCTTCCTTGACCGTTCTAGACCTCAACTCCCCCTGAGCCTAGTCCCAGTCCATGCCGTTGCTCGTCATATCCATCACAAGTGCTTCATTCTCCGGCTCCTTGTCTTTCCGGCTTGCAGTCACTTCCCGGCCTTAATCATCTTCCGACGTCTGTTGACCGTTCTGGACCTTAGCTCTCCTAGCCTAGTCCCGGTCTCATCTTCGCCTCACCATGACCTAACCCCGGAGTCCTGCAACCAACATAGACAACAAAACCATCACATAGCACTGTTCACAACAACATGCATTTGTCAACACATAATGCGAACATTCAATCCCAAAACTCGCTGGAAATTCGGTACTACTGCCACCTATGGCCAGTAGTACCGCAAGTCTGGTACTACCACTCCTACATGATCAGTAGTACCGATCACCCAGCGAAACCTCGAGAGACCCCTCTCTGGAAAATAACTACCGCCACTGGAGGCCGGTAATATTGCACCCTCGGTACTACCACTCCTAGATGGCCGATAGTGCCGCCCTTGTCTAACCCCAGAGAAAACACCTCTTTGTGAAAAGACTATCGCCATGCCACTGTTGGTAGCTCCACAGGACCGACACTATCGCCATCCTAGGTCGGTAGTACCGCCCAACACTGACAGCACTCAAATTGCTTCAAATTTACAATTGAATTCAAAACAAACTCAAACTTGAGCACCACATACTCAAACACAGTCAATAACTCATCACCAACAAGGATAGACCTCTACATGATCTTTCAATTCACTACCTTGAAAAAGGCCATCAGTGGCGGTTCATAACTTCCATCAGTGGCGGTTTTTGAACCGTCACAGATTTAGTGCCACTGATAATCGAGGATTATCAGTGGCGGTTCTAGAACCGCCACAGATAACACTATCTGTGGCGGTTTTTGGCTAGAACAGCCACTGATATTCGGGTATCAGTGGCGGTTCGAGCCAAAAATCGCCACTAATAATCCAAGTATTAGTGGCGGTTTTTTGATAGAACCTCCACTGATACTCAAATATCAGTAGCGGTTCTAGACCAAAAACCGCCACTGATAATACGACTATTAGTGGCGGTTTTTGGCTAGAACTGCCACTGATACAACTATCAGTGGCGGTTGTATATAAAACCGCCACTGATAGGCCTAGTATCAGTGACGGTTTTTTGATAGAACCGTCATATATATTACGTCAGTAGCGGTTTTGGGCTAAAACCGCCGCTGATAATCCCACACACGAAAATAAAAAACTGGCATTTGTGGCTAGCCTCAGGCAGCGCTAGCCATGCCTCTTCATTATGTACACAGGCAGTAAGAATACATTGAATTATTGAAATTTGAGTATACATATTAGTACCTATTGCTGTTATAGACTAACCAATATAATCCGAAATAACATGTATTGCTAATCACGATCCAAACCATCCAGAAAGAAAGGAGGAAAAGAGAGTGCTTACTCTAGCTGCATAGTGCAAAGCTCATAAATGATATGGATAACACAGAGCAGTGAAGTTTGCAGGAAGAGACACAAATTTCTAGAAATACAAAAAATGAAGCATCTAGGAGATAGTACATGGTAGCAGTTAAAGTGACTGAAGAATCCAATATACTGTACCTGAAGAAAGACATAGGCATGAGCTAAATACGAAAATTCCATACCTCCGTAGCAGCAAGGTTCTTTTTTTGGGAGTTCCTTTACAGAGACCACTTTGACTGACATGGTTTGCCATTGTTTCATACATCATAAACTGAATTGATGGTTTACATACCTAACAATTTACACGGTTCAACCTATGGAACTACATATATAGCCATTAAATTTTGGTTCTGATGTTCTGAAAAATAGAAAACCAAGCATGATTACTGTCACAACAAGTCCTTTTCAGAATCCTCCTATGCCTGCCAAACTTGCAATTCTTGCACACAAATTTCATGTAGCAGTGAGGACCTATGCACATGCGTATATGGATTGCCATGTCAAAGATATTGTATTTAAGTAAGTGAACCGATCTAGTCCTCTTTTTGTTTATTAAAAAACAGACCTATAAAAACACATAATATTTGGTTGTAGCCCACTGATTTGTAATATAAGTATGGCTTATTTGCACATAATATCGCAGACATGATATACATAAACCAACTAACAATTATAAATCTACACTCATGTATAAGATTGAGTTGTCTTATTTGCCTCCAAAAACAATTTTACATATGTAACCAAACGCAGTTTTGGAACCACAATACAAACATAGCAAACTTTGAAACGTAAGGATTGCAAACATCCTGGAAGATCAAAGCATCCAAGTAGCTTACTAAAAATATGAAATAAGAGATCGTTCATCTTATATGCACAACATACCCACACACTAACCTATGCCCTACATGGTATGCCCATACCTATGGTTGTTATATAATTAAGAAGATAATCTATAAGAAGATGCATTTTGACTACTTGTACCATGCTATTCCATTAGCTCCTTCAGTGTGATCTTGGAAATGTAGAAATTTTTCTCTACTCCACAAAGCAAATATATAATATAGAACTAAAAGAGAATGGCAAATACAACTCCATATTCGATTTATTTGGACAGAGAAACAACAAAGCTCTACCTTAGCAATCAACTGCATAAAGTCTGCGGCGCTTATATGCAATAGGAAAAAGAATTAACAAACTAAGTAGCTATTGCATTAAACACAAACAAAACATTAGTCTTGACAATAGAATAATCAAACTAACCATTCCTTTCTCTATAACCCTCTCAAATAACGACATCGAAGATATCTTCATCATTTGACCAACATTGAAGATGTTACCAAACAAATCAGATCCATCATTTGACCAACATACTCATGTATTATCAAGGAATTAGAAAAAATCTTGAAGGATAATTGTACCTGTTCAGAGTGGTAACTTGCTAGAATAACATGAATTTAGCTTTGTATACTTCAATTGAGCCATGTACGTAAAATTGCGTGCAAAGTGTCAACCATCTGAGAAGAACAGATTAGTTTGGGCAGCATTTGTTCAACAAAAGCATGCAAAATGAAGTAATATAAAGAATATTGAAGAAATGAGTACGTCACACCTTGTATAAGTTATTGGCGGTAGCAAACCAGAATATGCACATCGGATCGTTTCATTTCGGTCAAGGCAAAACTGTAATAGCAAACCAGAAACATATAATATTGTAAGACAAGACAAACAAAAACACCTATAATATTGTAAGACAAGACAAACAAAAACACCAATTTACCTTCTTTGTATACAACACGAAATCCTAAGATCGGCTAAAAAGAATACTCCTCGACATGTTCACGGTGGCCGCTGCTACAAAGAGTAGTTCCTCTAATTGGCCGCTATTTCAGATTTTGGTGAGATCATTCGCAATTCTAACCGAAAATAATATATTGAAATAGTATGGCTATATATCTATATAATAGATATACAGGTGGTCATCCATGACCAAAGAAAAGGTTCATATAGCTCACGTATATAAATGTTCCTATTTGATTACAGGGAAGTCATAATATCAGGATGTGATGATAACACGATGCTCAAACAATCATATATAAGACAATATACAAAATATCTATGAGGAGTACGTTCATCCAAAACGCTTGCACAACCAACGACAAAAGAAGTGGCATTGACAAAAGAAGGGGTTCCCATTTGAAAGGAACAAAGAGTTATTTACACTTTGTAATGAAATGTAATTGAAGTAAAAAGCCTAAACTAGTGGAGGTAAACTAGAAGCCTACGGGTCTTGGAGGTTGAAGACACGTGATTTGAGACAGAGTATGAATGATCTGGATCGTTGTTGTCTTAAATCATAAAACTCGCCATTTTTGTTGATTATTTCCTTCATGATGAAGTAGGCGAGCTGGCCCGAATGGCTTGGATTTGAATGAAGCAATCCTAACGTAGACAACTTGAGGCGCTGTAAGTATAAAAACAAAATTAAGAGAGAATATAGAAATTGAGTGGTGCGAATCGGTGTGTCATGTCGGCATGGTGACCTCTACGCCATTGTCTTTTATTGTGCATGATAAGATTTCGCGCATGTACTGGCACACGAAGTACCCACATAAATTTGTTCCTTTCGGCTGCTTGTGACACTACAAAAATCAAATGAACTAAGATGTCGTCGAAGGAGCTATTTACTATGAAATATGATATAAGAGTATTCCTTTCGTGCGTACCGGAAACTTAGTACGGATTGTAAGGGATTTGTGGTATGGGCGGTATCTCGAGCTCTTCTAACAATATCTTTTGAACGCCTCATTCACTAAATGTGTCATGTCTTCAAAGTCTTTTTTAGGTTTATCCAGTGGATCCATGATTAGCATCTTGCTCTTTTCTGGATGAATTATTACGAGAATCCAGTGGAAGCTACATACACATGCATGATGCCAGTCATTAGTCCTTACATCAGAGTAAATAACGAAATAAACGAGTAATTTAACTAGCTAGTGAGCAACTTACTTAAAATTGTATGGCAAAAGTATAAACTCCTTGTCTTGTAGTTTAATCAAAACTTTATATACGTACTTCTCGACCTCCTTTGGTGCTCTTTTGATTTCATGTTGGCAAACCGTTCCCGAGTCGAGGAATCCCACTGGCCCCTTGGTTCTTCGTACTTCAATCATCTCGTATCTATATAACGAATTAGTTAGACATGACATTTATCGGTATTACGTGAATGTAGGCCAAGATTGATATATTAGACACTTACAGTGACCAGCATCTCAAAAAAGATATGTCGAGGGCGTCGTGATAGAACAAGTTGTGCAAGTTATCGAATTCTATTAAGAAGTAGCCATGGCCCTCATGGTGAAAATGTTCTCACGGAAAATTGCGGTGATCACCTTCGAGTACGCCTTGGTTGGATCGATCTAAGTACCATGCATGTAATCACGTGATCATGGGTGTTAGACTTTAACTTCAAGTGGTGACAAAGGGCTTCCTACCTCGAATTTCAATCTTTGTTGATCATCTTGGTCATCGACCGCGCTTTGCCCTTACTTTTTGTCGCACGACATCATACTCGGTCCTAGCCTCGCTCGATCCGGGCCGATACGGCTTGTTTAATGTGCCAATTTTGGGATCGGGGTTGTAGGTTTGTCCTTTGAAGTACCTGTGTTATAGGTTTTCGCTTTGGAGTACTAACAAAGGCCATCTTGATGGGGTCCTCAATGCATTTCTTTTCTACCTCATTTTGCTTCTTCCCGTTTCACTCTCAGCCGTGACGGATGTGAGGATTGTACTACAGGAGAGGTCGGCATCGCATGGTCCAAGACGATGTCACGCTTGCGCCATTGGATGAATGAGTGGACGACACTTCCTAGAGTTGTTATCTCATCATTGGCGGGTTTTTCCAGTCCGATCTCAGCAAACTGTGCAAGTACCGTGTCCACTTGGACCTTTTCATAACCTGGCGCTATCGGGGTATTGTGCAGGACACCCCCTTCTTGGCACGGATAGACTACCCCTGTAGCAGCCTGTACAAATATGTTCATCAAAGGCACGTTGAGCTGACAGGGTGTGGGGTCCTGTATGTCGTCCACAGGATAATGGTTGTTGTCTGCTTCTGCCAATGGCGTGGACGCGCAATTGCTACGACGACCTGTAGGACTGGAGAAAACGTTGTGGGCCTACGACTGGCTCAAGGCTTGTTGTACTTATCGTTCAACTTGTTCTTCAATGGTGCCTTGTATTTCTCGCAGAACCCTTTCCTTCATCATTTCCATTTCCTTCTCAGCTCGCTCTTCTTTAGCTCTTTTCCGACTCCTATAAGAGTCTCCGTGCTCAGGGAATCCACTCCTCCATGGAACCTTGACCCCGACGCCTCGTGTTCGACCAGGGTGCTCTTTGTTTCCTAGGGCCGATGTTAGCTCGTCTTTCTCCCTATCTGGGTGAAAAGATCCTTGGGTGGACTGGGCGTGAAACTCATGAACTCTTTGCGTCATTGCTTCGTGTTCACTGCTCTTGAATGATAAGCCCCCAGTAGACAATATATCTGCCCTCGCTAGCACGTAGTGCTTCACTCGGTCTCGTAGTCCGATCAAGGGACTTGTGCCAGCCAATTGGACCGCTTCTAATTCCTCGCCTCTCCCATTGAGCAATTTTACCGCGCACCCACTCGTGCCAAGTCTGTGGGGGTGAGTATTCCTTCTTGCGATGCTAATGTGGTCCTCACTGGACTTCCTTGCTGCTTCCGATTGCTTCATCGCCACAAACTCATTCTAGTATGGCTCCAATCTTGGGTACTCTTCGATGGCTGACCGGTTTTGCTTCACATAATTTGTGTTCAGCCCCGCCTTGAAGTTTCTCCACGCCGCATCCATGGTCATCAATGCGTCGTGACGCACAAGATCTTCGGCTCCTTCGGGGAATTCGAAGGTTTCTTTGAGATCTGTCCACAGATCCTCTTTGGTGGCTCCGGGCACTTTATGCCAATCCGAATAGGTGATTGGCACTTTATCCCTTACGATGCACCCGCATGTTGACTTGTATTTTGCTGCTGATTTTCTCGGTGCAACAGGGGCCCCAATATCGAAGACCTCTGAGATGGTGTACCGGCCTTTAGGCTCCTTAGTTTTCCCTCGTCCTCGGCGTCTTGCAACCGGAGCATCATCTGCAACAGCGGTGGAGGCCTCGGCATCTTCGGTGGTTGGGTGGAGGGTAAGGTACCTGCTCGGGCTCTCCTCCACTATAGGCTCGGTTTCGGGCTCCATTAGAACTACAGTTCGACCCGAAACATAATTTTCGTCAATTATTACAGAATCATCTCATGGAATTTCAAAGTAAAGATGTATTGTCCTGTGTGTAATATTGTGTGGTGCTAAGATGAAAATGATTTTGCAAGAGCAAGAGACTTAATTAGATCAGAAGAAGTGGAAGAATGCAAATTTTTACTTGGCCAATTAAAAGCTATGTTTATTTTAGTACCTGCTGTTCAGAACTACTGTTAATGTATATAACCTCTGTTCATCTCTAATCTGTGAACTAGTAATACATCTTCTCAATAAATGGCAAATTTTATGTAGATGCTTAAAATGTCTTCGTTTGCTCAATTTAAAGTTATATAGCAGTAGATATGCTGTGGTCAATTAACCACTCAAACTTGCGAAAGAGAAGTCAAGCAAAATAAATGGAAAGGAATAGCGCCAAGGAACAACCAAATGAGGAAAAAATAAGCCACTCGAGGACAGGATGTCTGCATATATGGTTCCCAACATGTGATACATAAATCTTTCAAGTACTGGAAGCAATTCAAAACATGTAGAAAGAGGATAGCACATGAATCTTTCATCGCTTTTTGATAAACTGAGATCCATACAATTACCATTTTGTTTTAGAATTAAGTGAAAGTTTGTGTGCATTCAACGTTAATTCACATTGCTCATAGCACTGCATTGCACATATGAGCACAGGTGCAACCACAGTAATGCTTGATGAATCCTACAAAAGTTACACATACATCAAATGAAAAGTAGAATATACAACTGTAATGTACTAACCCTTGCCGTGAAATTGTGGGTACTCTAAAACTATGAAACACGTTGAAATCATCGAAAGCATCGACACAACAAAACACACATGTGATGCACATGGTAAGGCAAAGACTATATATTGGACGATTCGAGCGGTGGGTGAGAGGAAAGAGGCACCGACCTTGCCGGGACGCGCAGGCGCGAGGCGGCGAGGGCGCTGGGCGGCGATTGTGGCGACGCGCGCGGGGAGGGCGGCGTCGCCAGAGAGGGCGGCGTCGCTGGGCGGCGTCGAGAGAGCGGCGCGGGCGGCGACCGTCGTGGCGGCGTCGGCCGGGCGGCGGCGTCGGGGCGGCGACGTGCCGGGATGGCGCGCGCGGGCGCGGGGCGAGCGGCGGCGGGCGGCGCGGGCGCGGCGCTGGCGCTGGGCGGCGAGTGGCGACGTCGGGGCGGCGCGCGACGGGGAGGGCGATGTCGTCGGGGACAACGTCGGGTACGGGCGGCGTCGAGCGCGGGGGTTTAGGGGTTTAGGGCGCGTCAGAAGGGCAGGAGTTTAGGGGTTTAGGGCGATTCAGAAGCGGCGGTATCTATTTTATTTATAGACGGAGCATATTATCAGTGGCAGTTCTTAAAAAGAACCGCCACTGATACATTTATCTGTGGCGGTTCTTTATACGAACCGCCACAGATAATGTTATCAGTGGCGGTTCTTTATGCGAACCACCACTGATACATATATTATCTGTGACGGTTCTTTATACGAACCGCCACAGATAATTTTATCAGTGGCGGTTCTTTTGAAGAACCGCCACTGACGTGCCTCTATGCGTTAACCCTGAAATTTGTTTCTGAATCAACAATACGCTTCACTGTATTGTCGAATAGCAGCGCTGAGTTCAGAAGACCTCGTTTTTGGTGCTGCGCAATTGCAGCGTTTTCTGATTTTGTCTATTACTTAATAAACCAAAAACATAGGCAGTTTCAGTGAAAGAATCCGCACTTTCACCGATGCACTCAACAAACTCTCCAAACTTTCAACCGGATAGAACACTATTTTGTCATCTGGCAAAACAATCAAGTACTCTTCAGACACTGAAACAATCACCAAAACTAGTAGAGTCCGAAACTGACTCAAAGACCAAAAAAACTAGCACATAGCTAGGAAACAAAATCAAAAACAGACTTTAAACTACCATGCACAAGATTATCTTCAACAGTGGTCATCATTAGGGTTGATTACATAGAAGACTTGTGCGGCCTGGTCATCGCCGGCAAACCCGGGAAGGCGCCCGCCCTGCCCAGGAGCTGGCTCCGCCTCTGATATTGCCATTACTCGTATATAGCTAATTATTTTATTTCACAATTTGCCCTTCTTTATGATCGTCGCGATGATAGGTAGCTTCATGAGTGGTTTCTTCCTCGAGCCTGATGTTGCCATCTACGAAAGGAGGCAACTCATCAAACTAGTTGTACTCTTCCTCATCCACGACATTCTCAACTCCGACGATCCTTCTTTTCCCCTGAAGAACTACATGGCTCTTCTTATCTGCCGGGTCGATTACATAGAAGACTTGTGCTACTTGCTTCACAAGTACGAATGGTTCATCTCTGTATCCGACATGTTCGATGTCCAAAGTAGTGAAGCCGTACTTGTCCACCTTGACACCCTTTGGGAGTTGTACCCAACGACACCGAAACATTGAGATCTTAAAAATACAATAGTCGAGCTCCCAAATCTCTTCTATGAACCCATAGAAGCTACTCTTTCATTTCTGTGTTGTCATAGCATCTATGCGACACCACTATTTTGGTAAGTGCTTTTGCTATCCCGAGATCTCGTAAAAGGTATATCCATTTATGTCGATCCTTGCCATGTCAAGATTGTACCGATGGCACTTTTGCCACCACCTCAACATGACACTCGTTTCTTTCCCACCATATGCTCTTTGAACCAATGATTGAACAAACGGTTATGCTCTTTTGTTACCCAAACCTCGATCGCCCACGATTTTCCTCTCGTAGCTTATCCTTGTGCATGTCCATATACGAGGACACCTCAACCGATCTGTTGCAAGATCGTGAAATGAGCTTTTTCGAACAATTCATGATCGTAAGAATTTGTTGATTTCCTTCCAATCGTCCCTTTCCCAGCTAGCCTACCCTCATGGCGAGATACAGCACTCCTACCGGTTCCACCCCTCCATGTAATCCACGCAAAACTCGATAACCTCCTCAATTGCATAACCTTCCACAATGCAGCCCTCCGCCGAGATCGACATACATACTTCTTCAGATACCCATGTACCTTTCGAACGGGTACATCCGATGCAGAATACGGGGCCACATACATTTATCTCGCTCACAAGGTGAACAATGAGATGAACCATTATATCAAAAAATGATGGAGGGAAATACATCTCTAGCGGCATAGTGTCTTGACCACATCATTCTGCGAGCTCGAAAGTCCGATGGGATCGATGACCTTCGTGAAATCGTGTTGAAGAAGAAACACAACCTCATAATTGCCTCTCTGACCTTTTCGTGCAAAATACCTCTAATTGCAATAGGAAGCATTTGTGTCATCATCACATGACAATCATGAGACTTCATGCCGCTTAACTTCAAATCTTTCATCGAGACCAGCTTGATGCTTATGAGTAACCGGACGAACTTTCACACCATGCAAGCATTTGCAAAGGTTCATTCTCTCTTTCTTCGAAAGAGTGTAGCAAGTCGGGGAAGGTAAAGTCCCCTTTCCGGTGTCCCGAGGATGTAGCTCAGCTCGATTTTCATATCTTCCGTGTCCCTTCGTGCCTTGATCCGTCCTTAGTTTTGCTAGGAATGTTCAAAGAAAAGACCAATCAAGTCATCACATACATTTTCTCTACATGCATGACGCGTCTATGCAAAGGTCGAACTTCTAAGTCCTTCCAATAGGGCAAGTTCCAAAATATCGATCTCTTCTTCCATGTGGTCTTCTCAGTACGAGACCTCGATTTATTATTACTATCTCCCTTTCCAAGTACGACATTAATATCCTTAACCATATCATATACCTCTTCCCCACGACGAGGCCTTGGGGCTATACCATCATCTTTTGTCCCGTCGAATTTTTTTTTCATATTGCGGTAGGGGTGATTCCTGCGAAAGAACCTACGGTGATGCATGTACACGGTTTTTCTCGAGTTATTGAGCCACACACTAGCGGTTTCATCCATGCACTGGGGGCATGCTTTGGCCCCTTTTACAGTACGACCGGATAGGTTACCAAGGGCAGGAAAATCATTGATGGTGCAAAACAACAATGCCCGTAGGATGAAGTACTCTCACTTGTACTCATCCCATACCTGTACACCTTCGTTCCACAGTATCACAAGGTCTTCCACCAATGGTTGTAGGTATACATCAATATCATTGTCAGGTTGTCTCGGCCCTTGGATAAGCAGCGACATCATAATGTACTTTCGTTTCATATACAACCAAGGAGGAAGGTTGTAGATACAGAGAGTCACGGGCCAAGTGCTATGAATACTACTCATGTTACCGAAAGGATTCAGTCCATCCGTACTCAACCCAAACCTTATATTCCTCGGTTCATTCCCGAAGTCCTTCCTAAAGAGCCTATCGATGGTTCTCCACCGAGCGTAATCGCAGGTGTCTCACTTTTCATCCTTTTACACTCTTCCGAGTGCCATCGCATCGATTGGGCATGCTTTTGTTTCCAAATAAACGCTTCAACCGAGGAATTACCGTAAATACCACACCACTTTAGCGGAGCTCCTTTCTTCACCATGGTGCCTCATTGTCATGGCCTTTACACTTGTATCGTGATGATTTGCACACGGGCATACATGCATGTCAGATACTCTTTGCGATAGAGTATACAATCGTTTGGACATGCATGTATTCTTTCTACTTTCAATCCCAATGGACATACAACCTTCTTAGCTAAATAAGTGGTTATCGGCAATACATTTCCATCTGGAAGCATGTCCGCTAAGAGATGTAACAGCGCCGTGAAACTCTTATCGGACCAACCATTGCTTGCCTTCAATTTTAGAAGTGAAAGCACGGTGTGCAACTTTGTGTATTCCTCCTTGCAACCCGGGAACAAAGGTGTGTCCGAGTCATCCAACAAACCCTTGAATTGATTAAACTCTCTCTGACTAGTGTAGTTCCCTTCTACATCGCGCAACATCTGAGTAAGATTATTATAGTCATCAATGTCTAACCTATCCTCATCAAATCCATAACTAATGTCAGCTGCCATAATGCCTTCTCCATCATCCAATACGTTATCACCTTCATGTATGTTTTCCTCTTCACCGTGACTTGTCCAACGTGTATAGCCAAGTACAAAACCTCTTCGAATCAAGTGCAAGTGGATGTGCTCTTTGTCTGAAAACATTTTCTCATTCTTGCAATCAATGCATGGACAATGTATGTACTCCGCCTTCTTGTGCAACTTGTTCTCCTCAATGCTCTTAGAAAAGTAGATACCCCGTCGATGTAATCTCGGTTGTAACGGTTCGCATTGTACATCCATCTCCGGTCCATCTAAAATTAATTAACATATAAAAATTGATTAAAAAACCAATCTAAATACTTATCTTGTAAAGAAGCTAGATAATAAATTCATCATCTAAAAATGATGAGCACCCACCTACCAATTAACTAAAATTTCATGTATATTAATATCCACTAATCTTAAATAAATAAATTTAATATATGCAAGATGTATATTATACGTGCACACTAATGGAACCAAATTAATAGTAATTAAAAAACTAATCTAATTACCTATCATCTAAAGGAGCTAGATAATAAATTCATCATCTAAAAATGATGAGCACCCACCTACCAAATTAACTAAAATTTCATGTATATTAATATCCACTAATCTTAATTGAACAAATTTAATATATGCAAGATGTATATTATACGTGCACACTAATGGAACCAAATTAATAGTAATTAAAAAACTAATCTAATTACTTATCATCTAAAGAAGCTAGATAATAAATTCATCATCTACCAAATTAACTTAAAATCCAATTTATATTAAATATATGCTTGATCATAATTCATCATCTATAAAAGGAACACAACATCATCTAATGAATCTAGCTAGGAAATAAATTCATCAACTACAAAATGGTAGGTAAATAAAAATAAACAAAATCTAAACTTTTCATCTCATCTACATATAAACCTTAATTGAACTAGGTTTAAAAATTAAATTGCAACAAGATTAACACAAATCAAGAGAGGAGAAAAAATAACTCACCAAGGAACAACTAGAGGAAGTACAACACAAGAATTGGAGAAAACGAAATCTGAAAATTAGAAGTTTTGGTTTGCTCTCGGGAGGAAAAAGACCAGTGTTGCTACTGACCACCTACTTATAGGCGGTATTATCAGTGACGGTTGTTAACTAGAACCGCTACTGATTATATTATCAGTGGCGGTTCTATCCTCGAATCGCCACTGATAACGGTTGGAGGATAGAACCGCCACTGATAATACAATAGTGTCAGTGGCGGTTGGAGGATAGAACCGCCACTGATAACCTAGTTATCAGTGACGGTTCTATCCTCCAACCGCCACTGACACTATTGTATTATCAGTGGCAGTTCTATCCTCGAACCGCCAGTGATAATGAATTATCACTGGCGGTTCGAGGATAGAACCGCCACTGATATTCTTCCTGCCATTTTCAATATAGAACCACCACTGATAATTATATTTGTAGCGATTCGAAAAAAACCGCCACAAATAGACCGTCACCTATTGCAGGTTTTGGCGTAGTGATTAGACTTAATGGTCATGGGTTATGCGTTGGTGGTTCAAGTAAGGTGCCTATATATGGAGAGTTAGAGACCTAACAAATTGGGGTCGAATTTCTGGAGTTTTCTTTCAGACATAAGAGGAGGCCGACAGCTGATGCTGTCACCTATACAGCTTGTAGGTTGCAACTAATCGAGTGCCTTATGAGAATCACAGTTTGTAAGTAGCTAGAGCGCGCTGTCTTTGTATGGGATGATTCGCTGTCCTTGTTATTATTGGCAATCAAGTTTCTGAGCATCTCCATTGGTGGATGAGTAATTGAGTATACTGAATTTGTTTTTTAGAAGATAAGGCTACGTACACAGAGTTGTTTTTTATAAATGATAGACTACCGAATTGTTTAGACTAATCGACACCAAAATGTGCTGCTAGCTGAATTTTGCTTGCACGGCAATCTGTGGTTGAGTTTACAATCGTCACCACAGAAGAAGAAACCAAGCAACCATTGGCGTGAAAGGAACTTTCATCGGTGAACTGTGAAAAAAACATATATACGCCAATTTAGCGAGTCCTTGATTAGTAGAACTGAAAAGATTAGAGATTTGTTCTACCCTATCTTATGTGTAAACTTTTGCTTGTTGTTGCTTGGTGATGACAACGCCTGGCACTTTCCTCTAGATTTACTCGGACCATTGTATGAATAGAGTTTTTTTTTTTATAAAAAAAAACAACTATGGACAGTGCTTCTATGCTCGCTGTATAAGTATATCCTAATCCTAGCCTTAACCTCCAATTCTCAAGCTCCTAGCTAAAGGCATATACCATCACTGAAACTGGACCACTAATTAGAAGCAGCCAGCAGTGATGTGCTTTCAGACCTTTTTGCTCATTCTTTTCTCAGAGCAGTACATTAATTAGTACGTAAGCAGTTAAGCACAGGTAGCCCTTAGAATAGCCCCTCCGATTAATCACTAGCCACCAGTTTGGTTCTAAGATGACATAATCGTGATGGTTTAGTCGGTTGTGGGCGGCAAATTATAACCCAAAAAAACCCCAAACCAGAAACCCTTATCCTTGGCTAATAATTAATCAGTCTAAACTGGCCATCATTGAGCAGATGAGCTCGTCCTCTCCCCTGGCACGAGCCATCCTCTCGCCCCCAATATATACCTTGCCTCTCCTATCTCCTCACACCACACACAACTGCAGCAAGCACAAGCTAGCGCGTAGCAGCTGGTTCAATTAATTCGTAGTGCCCTAGCTACAGAGCAGTTAGTTGGCTAGCATGGCGAAGGACATTGAGGCGTCGGCGCCCGAGGGGGGCGAGTTCTCGGCCAAGGACTACACGGACCCGCCCCCGGCGCCGCTCATCGACGTGGATGAGCTGACAAAGTGGTCGCTGTACCGCGCGGTGATCGCCGAGTTCATCGCCACGCTCCTCTTCCTCTACATCACGGTGGCCACCGTCATCGGGTACAAGCACCAGTCCGACCCCACCGTCAACGCCACCGACGCCGCCTGCAGCGGCGTCGGCATCCTTGGCATCGCCTGGGCCTTCGGTGGCATGATCTTCATCCTCGTCTACTGCACCGCCGGCATCTCAGGTCCATCCATCGATATCTAATTCTACCCGCTAGCGCATGCATGCGTGCGACTGACACTGTACTCACACAAATGAACGCGAGCCATGCAGGTGGACACATCAACCCGGCGGTGACGTTCGGGCTGTTCCTGGCGAGGAAGGTGTCACTGATCCGGGCGCTGCTGTACATCATCGCGCAGTGCCTCGGCGCCATCTGCGGCGTGGGGCTCGTCAAGGGCTTCCAGAGCGCCTACTACGTGCGGTACGGCGGAGGCGCCAACGAGCTCAGCTCCGGCTACTCCAAGGGCACCGGCCTCGCCGCCGAGATCATCGGCACCTTCGTGCTCGTCTACACCGTCTTCGCCGCCACCGACCCCAAGCGCAACGCCCGTGACTCCCACGTCCCGGTGAGTACATACCTGTTTCTCTAGCTGCACCCGTACTATATGCACGGTCCGCAATTAATGGAAGACGGCTAGTACTTGTGCCTAGCGCTAGCTACAGAGTCCATGGCTTTAGAGAGTACAGAGTACACTGTAACACTGTAGAATTGAGGCCACTTGCAGATCGAACTGGTTGTTGCTGCAGGAAGCGTCGAGAAACGCGTTGACCTTACTGGCCTTTTGACTTTAGCTTCGGGAGAACTTACTTAATTCAGTTGTGTTCGTTTGGGAGTATATTACAAAAATTAAACTATTATCGAGAGAAACTAAAACATTAGTAACTGTATCAGATCCTTAAGGAAACACGCAATACTAAAATTTTCAAACTTTTCATAACACTAAACTGCTGGATACACCCTCTGAATTTCAGTCCTTGTGCCAATTTTACCTTTCTGTTCGAGATGCCTACCATTTTTAATGCGTTTATGTTGATTAAAACGAATACCTTTTCCCAAGGAAAGGGGTAGAAAAGGCAAAATTTAAAAAGATACAAGGATCCGTATAAATGATTCAAACAAACATATGTTTTACTTTTTACTAACTTTTGGATAACCAACTTGGCCAATCAGTAGGCGATCCAAGTAAATGAAAACAACCATATATAGTCATCACATATGATTTTCGAAATATATTTATAAAATCCAATAAAATTATGAAAACAAATATATTTATAAAACCCAATAACATTATGATATTATAAAAATACTTTTTGAGATAAATCTACACATGATTTCCATATATCAAATTTAAATATTTTATATAGTAAATTTCGGAGAACTCCTGGCAAATGGCCATTTGTAACACGGTAGCGGTGCACAGAGGAAGGTAGCCATGGTGCCAAATACAAGGGCCGCACACCTCCACGCGAGCGTGACTCTGGACTGGCATAGGTGATGTGTGTGGAATAGAACGGGTTGGGGAAAATCTGGAGTTAAGTGTTACATAGTTCAAGTACATATTGTTTGCTGTAAGAAAATCGACTATCTGAAGTTTTGTGTTACAAGTGGTCATGTACCTCAGGCTCTCTTAAATTTACTCTATTTAAAAATATATAAATAGCCAATATTTTAAAAGTTTAATGGCACGTATGTCAAATCGACATGATTTTAATTGGAGGGAGTAGACAGGTGCAAGTGTGTAAAGAAAAATAGCATTGATATATATCTGGTACCTAGGCTCCTAGCATACTGTACATCTATGAAAAGGTTGAATTTCTACAATCCGTACGAGCAACTAGCAAAATACCTTTGTGAAACAGCCCCGGTCCTACCATGTTCATACAGAATGGATAATACAGGAGGTAGGCCAAACACTGTACTCCATGCTTGCATCCTAACTAGTTAAGCATTTCAATCACCTAAAGTACACAACTAATCATGCAATACTTAGGGTCGTCTCAATTTGTACAAACCACTCAACATCAGGCACATGTGCAGATGTATCTTCTTGCCGGATGCGTTGCATGCCAATAAGCAGATAGGAAAATTCTCTCGCGTAGCTAGGCAGCGCTTGTCAGTAGTCCCTGTCTGTCTTGCCGTAGTCGTCCACACCAAATGTGAGGTGGCATATCGCAATTCGCAAATGATTGGCAATATATATATATAGAGAAAATATCTTCTACTCCTGTGTGTAATTATTCTTACCTTTAAAATATCACCAAAACGATTTCTACTTCTTTACCACTTTAGCTACACTTATATACTAAATATAAGATATTTCAAGATATGAACCATATGAAAATATTGCAAGAGAGTACATAGTTTTTAGCGTATTTTGCAAATACCTTTATATATGAACATAAAAAAAAGTATGTCTAAAAAAATGTACATACCACTTCTGAAAAAATATAAATTCCACCTAACTAGTCTTATATACTCGTATACTACACGTATATGCCCTACGTTGTAAGATACAACATAGAGGGTAACTACTCATGGGAGTAGAAAAGATGCTTCATATATATATATATATATATATATATATATATATATATATATATATATATATATATATATATATATATATATATATACACACGAACAAAGTGCAAAAATCCGAAGAAAAATTTCTGGTGGAACGGCGGATTCCTGCACGAAATTTTCCTATAGATTTGGTGAACCATCCCTTTCTAGGACCCCAGTTCAGAATTTAGTGTTGGTCTTGGAGCAAAAACGGGTGCTTTGTTTTGTCACTAGCTACTAGTGCTTTCTTAGATTAGGATAATTACTTTGATTTAACGGATCAAGGTGCTAACATACAACTGTGATTGCTCGATAATTTGACCTGAATGCTTTGCACTTATCATCTCTTCAGGTGTTGGCTCCTCTCCCAATTGGATTCGCGGTGTTCATGGTCCACCTTGCCACCATCCCCGTCACCGGCACCGGCATCAACCCGGCGAGGAGCTTGGGGGCCGCCGTCATCTACAACAAGGACAAGGCCTGGGATGACCAAGTACGTACACACATTACCCTGACAAATCATACCTATACTACATGTTGAAGAATCGCCGCCTCCTGGTGCGTTTGAGCCGCGTGGGGCCGGCTTGGCTCGCGGCTCGAGCCGAGCCGGCCAAATTTTTTTCGCATCTGGGTTTTAAAAAAAAAATTATGTACAGGTCCTTTTTCGAAAAAAAAAATTACAATTCGATCTTTTTCCCGAAAAAAGATTACATATTACGTCCATGCCTTTTTAGTGTTTTTAGGAATAGCGCTCGGGTCTTTTCCTAAAAATTGAAATTACGTTTAGGTCCTTTTTGGAAGAAATTTTTTTTTCTTTTTTCCGAAAAAAATATGCATCGTGTTCATGTCATTTTTCCGCTTTTCTAGCATTATGTTTAATCCCTTTTGCGAAAAACAAAGTCTTAATTTTAGATCATTTTCGCGCGTTTTCTCGATTTACTCGTGCGTGGAGCGTCAAACGCGAGTTTTGTCGATTTTCTCGCGTGGAAAGCAACGCCCGCGGCGTGGCACGCAGCGCATAATTTCTAGTATATCTTATAGCGCAGAGGATTCCTGCGCGGAGGCAGTCGCCACGTCAGCAAATTAGCGGAAAGGCCCTTCAGAAAAATCAAAATCGCGTTTAGGTCCTTCCGCGCGGTTTTTAACAGAAAGGACCTGAAAAAATAAGAAATTACGTTCAGGTCCCTCTACGGTTTACGTTTGAGTCCTCCAGCGGTTTTTAGCACAAAATAGACCCGACAAAACCGAAATTACGTTTATATCCTTTTTTAAAAAACAGGGAACTCGGAATTACGCAAAAAAATCATTTATTTTCTCCCAAAAACAAAAAACCGCATATTCATCAACGATTTATAGCAGTTCACAGATTCGCTAATGGTTTATAGCAGTCTGTGGATTCGCCGACGGGCCCTAGCGATTTTTTTTTAAAAAAAGAGAAACATGATTACACAGAAAAAACGAAGACGAGATTTCGCACGACGCAGCGTAGCGCGTGTCCCTGGCTAGTACATGCTATATCTAGTAGTACTAGCTAGTCAATAACTAGCACAATTTGTCTCGTATTACTTCGCTCTGGTCACAACTCACAATCGATTAGTACTTGATAAGACTAAATTGACAATGACCGGGGATATGTTTGATTAAGTTCCCATGCTTAATAGCAAGCTGACAAATGTCAAGAATTATAATAGTCTAATTAACGTAAACGAACGGCTCAGGTTAAGGCTGGAGAAATTAAACAGCTAGCTGGTGTCACCCCCAACTAATCTATTATCATTCGATCGATTTGTTTACTGTACTTGTTTAGCCTATGCATGACATGCATTCACTCGACGCAATATATAATCTAATCACTTTCCGCTCTCTCCTACCTTACAGCCACCTAAAAGATGCCCATATTTGCTGCTGCCTCTTGTTGTACACCATGGCATGATCAATCATTTAACTATGCTTCTTCCAACCATAGCTAATCAAACCATGAGAAGATAACTAATAAAAGTTGCCTACGATATCTTAGATTACGCAAACGTCGATAGTGAGGTGCGCTGCTGCGTGCCAAATGCAAGAACAAAGAGATGACATCGTTTACCATGTCGTCTGCTCTGTGCAGTGGATCTTCTGGGTGGGGCCACTGATCGGCGCCGCCATCGCCGCCGCCTACCACCAGTACGTGCTAAGGGCCAGCGCCGCCAAGGCCGGGTCCTACCGGAGCAGCGCCTAGGCCCGCGCGCCGCTCCGGCTAGACGCGCGAGGGAGCACTGAAGTGTAGATTTACGTACAGCAAGGCCGCCTCCAGCACATGCTCTTGTTCGATCGTTCGCTTCCTCAGTTCCAGTCTTTGCATCAGCTGCTGCCCCTACTACAGAATCATGATCCTTGCCGTCATATCACTGCCGGCGGTGGATTCTGCTGCATTATTATCACTCATGCATATGGTCTCCGCTCGTTTATATGTCGATGTACCCCGGAGTCCGCCATGTTTGCTTGCTGTATTTCTACCAAGTGTGCCTTTCTTTTTCAACTTGCTGTATGTATTGTTGAAATTCTCCTCTGCGTGTTATCAGATTCTTCCCTGAAGTAAACAGAATGCCTCTTGTATTGTCGACTCTGCTGCTCTGATGAAACAACAGGTTCGCAACAATACAGATCGCACGCAGATGGCTTGGAGAAAACTTCTTCAACGTGAAGTCTGAACTCTGCCCCTGAAGACTTAACGCTTCTCTGGATGTCAGATAGTTCACGCAACAAAAGAACTAAAACGGTAAAACAATACTGCAAACAAGTTGCTTTGGGTGCTGCAAATACTGCCCGTAGCTTTTCTGTTTCTCATCTTCATTACTTATATAAGTTAGAGATTACAGACTATACACTGAATTCAGTTACAGATATTAATCCAGATTGCTTCAACTAATTGGACTCTAACTCAATCTTTAAGAGTTTTAGCTGAGACAATCTACTGTTACTTATCTGGCAAAACTTAAAACTAAACAGACATCTGCTTACTTGTTTCAGGACTCTTCTTACTAGATTCTGGTAATACCGAATCCTGAAAACAAAACAAAACAAACTGGACTCTGAACTTCATGCACAAGATTACTCTCAACAAATCACCCCCTAATCTTGTTGCATCCGGTTAGAACTCAACTAACCCAAACATGTCAAATCTGCTTTGACGTTTTTTATGCCCAGCTTCTCCCTCAACTCCAAAAATCTTATCCGTCCCAATGACTTTGTTAGCATGTCGGCTAGCTGCCCATGCCCAAATCAATTTTTCCTTCTTAGACACACTTACGAATAAAATGATAGCATGTGTCAATATGTTTACTGCAATCATGATGAACCAGATTCTTGCACAACGCTATAGTCGATTTGTTGTCCACTAGCAACTTGAACTTCTGAGGCTCTTGGCCCTGTAAATCTCCAATCAAACGGCTTAACCACACACCTTGACAAGCCGCAGACACTGCTGCAATATACTCCGCTTCACAGGATGAAAGTGCAACTATTTTTTTGCTTCTGTGACGCCCAGGTAATCAGATTTTCACCAAAAAAACACCATACCTGTGGTACTCTTGCGTTCATCAACGTCGCCTGCAAGATCGCTATCACTAAACCAACTTTGGCTCCATCGTGTCATGCTTCCTGTGACAACACCCATAGCCAATTGTACCACTAACATACCTGAGTATGTGCTTTACAGCTGCCATATGTTGAGTCGTAGGAGCTTCCATATATCGGCTAACAATGCCTACAGCATAGGCGATATCCGCCCTTGAATTCACCAAATAACGCAAGCTTTCGACAATACTTCGATATTTGGTGGCATCTACAGCAGCTCCACCTCCCTTCTTAGTGAGCTTCAATCGATTCTCCATGGGTGTTAAACATGGATTACAACCCTTCTCATTCCAGAAAGCTTTAGAATCTTGCTTGCATAGCTACTTTGACACAAGGTGATCTTGCCGGCAAATTGTTTAACTTCAATTCCAAGATAGTAACTGAGAAGACCAAGATCATTCATGCTGAACATTTTCCCCATCTGGAGCTTGAAATCGAAAGTATCTTCAATGCTAGATCCTGTAACAATCAAGTCATCGACATATACTCCGACTAAAAGTATTGAGCCATCCTACACCCTTTTGTACACATCGTGTTCCAAAGGACTCCGCTCAAAACCAAGTGCAATCAAAGTAGCATCCAATTTAGAATTCCAAGCCCACGGAGCCTGCCGTAAACCATACAAAGTCTTGCAAAGTTTTAACACCATGTGTTCTCGTTTCTCATTGACAAAACCAGGCAGTTGCTCAACGTACACTTCTTCGGCAAGATCTCCATTCAAAAACACTGACTTCACATCCATATGATGCAATTCCCAGTCACCATGAGATGCCAAAGCTATCAATAACCGCATGGTTTCCATTCGCGCCACCGGTGCAAACACTTTGTCAAAATCTAACCCTTGTCGTTGTGCATAACCTTTTGTGACAAGATGTGCTTTGTGCTTGATAATGCTACCTTTAGGGTCTTTTTTCACCTTGAACACCCACTTAAGCCCTATGGCTTTATGCCCGGCAGGGAGTTCATAATAGTTCCAAGTATCTTTATCATGTATTGACTTCATCTCTACTACCATGGCATTCCTCCAAGACGTATCATTTAGTGCATGCTCTACACTGGTAGGCTCTTCAGCAGCAATTAGACACAGACTACTAAAATCACACAATTCTGCGTCTTCTTCAAACAAAGTCGGTGAATCTTCAAGATCCACCTGCTGTGTTGTGCTATAGATATCTGAAATAGTCCGATACCTTTGAGGCACTCCTCCATAATCACGTGATCCTCCTGTCGGAGGGGATGCCCATTGCACTGCAGCTTCCTACGCATCATGCCACGGTGCTCCAGCCGGCGTCTGTGGCGAAGGAACTAACGGTGACTGTGAAAAATCGAAAAAGGCGACTAGAGGGGGGGTGAATAGGAGCCAAATAAAATTTTCGAATAAACTCTCCCCCTAAAATTCAAACCACCAAAAGACCAGAAAGAAACTGCACTGGTCGGGTATTTCTGGTCGGATGAACAGTACCCCCGACCTACAGAGGTCGGATGAGCAGACTCCGACCAAGTGGTCGGATGAACAAGACTTGGGTGAATAGTATTGGGTGAACAGTACTTCGACCGGATGAGCGTGTGCCCGACCTCGTGGGTCGGATGAGCGAGACTCGGGTGAATAGAAAATCAGCACGATCTCAAAATGTAAATCGATGTAACTTTTGATCGGTGACCCAAAAGCAGTGAAAATTGGTGTGCACCTCCCAAAGGATGTCAGAACCTATTTCAATCAACAATCGAAGGAATTAATACCAAGGTTCCGTCCTTTTCAGTTTAACAAATGCAACACCAAAACAGAGTCAAGAACACAGATTCATTCGTAACTTGTCTGGTGGGAGTTGATAGTCGAAAATCCTTGGATGACTCTCCACAAATCACAGCAAGTAAGTACACGAAGAAACAACCCTTCAAACAAATAGAAACACCATCCAAAACTAGGCACGTAAATTGGTTTCTTGCAAATCGAATAGAAGAGGTTGTAGATTGCCTAGATGATTGGGATATGATCTATAGGAGATTTATCCAGAATCTTTCATCCTTGGCAACAAGAACCGTAAGCCAATCAAGACTAAATAATCGCAAGTCACACGCTTACGCACTTTAAGAACACACAGATTTACAACTTGCAACAAGAACGTAAGGATTGCCTAAAAGATTGAAAGCACCGAATCCAGAGAAGAGTTCATCAATCATGAATTTCAACAAAGACTCAATAGCATGTAGAAGGAGATGAGGCAAATCCAAATTACGTAAAGTAAATCGCAAGAAGGTAAATGCGAATTTATATAATGTAATTCAAGTGCGTAATGTAAATACGTAAGAGAAATGAAACAAGAATATAAATGAAGAACATTTCATTTCGGAAGGGAGGTTTACAAAGCCTCACAACAAAGTGGGCAAAGCTCAAATGAGCAAGAAAACCTCGAACCTTCAGAGAGGAAGGCTGCCCTACCCTCTATTTATAGTGACTGATCAATTCCCACCCTTGGATATCTTGCTTCAATCCTAAGCCAACATCCAAGAGCCAGGATTTGATCCTTACACATCACTCTCAACAACTCTCAACTACTCACGAGACTTTCCTCACCGCCACCACGCCCCGTGGAGACACCCTCTCCTGCCTAGTAGCAGAGCTAGGAACACCTACCACCCTTGGATGAGCCTCTAAACCCTAGAGCACTCCATCAAGGGCTGAGATTTTACCCACTCACACAGCTATGCATGGGCTCACCCAAACCCAACAACCCAACGGGTTTGCACTTTCAACTCACACTAACTTGACCCGCTACTCTATCTTCCCGACCGCGATCCAACGGTCCTCCTAGATCGAGCAGCTCCAAGTTAGCATCTCATCCATTCCTTTGTCTTCTCGGCATGGCTACTCCTGGCCTCACCATCTTTGGCGACACCTTGATCATCCGGACCTCGGCTCTCCCACCTAGTCCCGATCCCCTTCGCTCACCATGACCTAGCTCCAAAGTCCTGCAACCATCATAGACAAGGAAACCACATCACATAGCAATGTCCAACAACACATATCCATCTCAACAGAAGATATACACTACGCCGACCAAGAAACCCGACCACACGTGGTCCGACCACGGTCTCCATCCCGACCAACCATGGTCCGACCATCGGTCTCCATCCCGACCACTCGAGGTCCGACCACTAGTCTCCATCCCGACCACTGAGGTCGACGACCGGTCTCCGACCGGCGAGAGACCGACTACTCGGGCCGGACGACCGTCTACAACACACCAAAGCCCCGACCACTGTGTCGGACGACTCGACCACTGGGTCGACGACCGTCGCAACACACCAAAGCCCGACCACTCGGTCGGACGACCCGACCACTCGGTCGGACGACCGTCTCCGACCACCACGCCCTGCACTCTCAGTCGGACGACCGGTCTCCAACCACCAAAGCCCCGACCACTCAGTCGGACGACCGACCACTGGGTCGGACGACTTGTCTCCGACCACCACACCCTGCTCTGGTCGGACAACCGTCTCCGACCAACCAAAGACCTGACCACTCGGGGTCGGACGACTGGTCTCCGACCAGCCAAAGCCCAGACCTCTCAGGTCGGACGACCCGACCACTCGGGGTCGGACGACTGGTCTCCAACCAGCCAAAACCCCGACCACTCAGGTCGGACAACCCGACCACTCGGTGTCGGACGACTGGTCTCCAACCAGCCAAAGCCCCGACCACTCAGGTCGGACGGCCCGACCACTCGGGGTCGGACGACTGGTCTCCAACCAGTAACTCAAATTGCTCTAGCTCGAAAAACAATCCAAATCAAACTCAAACTTGAGCACACCTTGCTCAAATAAAGTCAAATACTCATCACAAACATGGATGGACCTCCACATGGTCCTTCAATCTCCCCCTTGATGAGTATATTGACAAACCACACAAAAGGCATAAATTTGAGTTTGAATGAGAGAAGAAGAAAGCAATTTGATTGCAAAGCCAAACTTGGTCCAGAGAGAAAGATATAAAATTATGACCAAGTTGGCTGAAAGAATTTAGAGCAAGACCATGAAAAGAGCAAGTTTTCAACAAAAGCTCTAAAAACCAATCATAAGTGTCAAATGTGATTATGATCCATAAGAGATAGCAAAGATTTACAAAAATCAAGAACCAACAAGCTTTCACATTTCTATCTCCTCCTTTTCTACATTTTAAATGATGCCTTTTCTACATTTTCTCCCTTTGGCAATATAGGCATCAAAATAGAATTTTCTCCTCTTTTATGTATGCATGAAATGCAACCTAAGGGAACTTTGAAGATTATCCAAATGATCATAATGACAAGATATGACACCAAGCTTATTAATCTCAGATTATGACCAAACTAAGACATGTCCAAGTGCAAATAACAAATTTTGCTCATAAGCGAAGTTTTGAAAATGTATCATTTTTAGCAAGATTTGACAAGTGCAAAACTTAGCAAAGTTTCAAAACTAGAAGCAAAACCACTCAGGGATCAAATGGAAAACCTAGAGTTCAACCTACCCAACACTTTGGGGAAATTTGAAGTGCATATAAGGTCCTTCGAGCCCATTTTTCAATTTATGCAAATTTTCTTTTAAGACTTCAAAAAACATAGCGGGGTGCAAATGTTTGACATAATTTGCATTCTTTACCCACTTATGTGTTTGATATTTGCAATTTTTTTTATTGACTCAAGCCATTTTCGATCATCTCAAGAGTAACTCTTAAGAGAATGATCTTGGTCATACACAATATATTCCAAGTTCATCCCAAATGCAATGGGAGGCAGTCTCGAGAATATAAAGTGCTGATATCAATTTTGCACAAAAGAGTCAATTTTTTTAATTTTCAATTTAGCACATATAATCAATTCTGAAGGACTCAAATATGGATCAAGCAAATTTCACCCAAGTTGCTATAGGGACTCTAGAGAATTCCAAAATTTCACAATTCATGGTAAAAGCTCTTAGAGAAGAAACTTAGTAAGTAAAAGCAACATGTTTCATCAAGTTTTCATTTAAAGCTTTTAAGTTTTTCAGATTTCAATGAACATTAGCTTGATAAAAGAACTTGGACATATCTAAGCTAGTGATTTTCTTCAAAGATATAGCATGATGTATTTCACGAAGATTGAGTCAAATGCATAATAGACAAAGCTCATAAAACGGAAAAAGGTCTAAATGCAATGCATGAACAGATTCCGAACCCCTCAACAATTGAATCAATTTTAAGCTCAAATCTGGTTAAAGTTGGGTTATTATCAAGATTAGGCATAAAGAAAACCCGAATGAACTCAATAATAACCATAAAAACAGAATGAGGAGAAGAAGTCGAGAAACTGCAAAACTGGATGGCTATTGAGCATAGATAAGATAGAAGAGATTCACTATGGCTCAGACTCGCTCTTATCTTCCCCAGAGACTGACATAGGAAAGCTGACTCTAGATCCCAATTAAGGAGTGCACATGCACTGTCTACCCAAGAGGCCCAAAACTGCTAGACTTATAAGACTGAGGAACTCAACCTAGAGAGAAGAGAGAACACTAATCACGCATGATAGCAACCTAAAGCACAAGATAAGATGTCCATGGAAGGCATGCCGAAGTCTAAGTGAGTGAACTCAACTCAAGAAAATAAGCCCAAAGTCACCTGTAAGAAGAAAGGAAAACTGGAAGAGAATATATAGTACATAATATACAAACCAGCTCCCCCTCAAGATAAGCTATATGAGCTCACAAACCTCCCCCTGAACACACTCTAAAACTCTCTCCTCACAAGAGATAGGTAGAAAGCTAGAGGAGAAGAGATAAGATCTAAAACCACATGGTCTCTAAGGAGCAAGAAGGCTCAAGGTAAGAAGCAACCTAACTATGCTAGAAGTCCAACCAAAAGACTCTAGACAAACAGGACACAAGCTCTACCTACAAAAGAACCACAACCTCCTAAGAGACCCATCACTATCATCAACAATTTCAGAGGTACTTACCTACTGCAGTGTAGTGCAAGTAGTGGCAAATGACCTGAAGTGGATCCAAAAAGCAGAGGAAGAAGACTTAGAGATATTCCTAGGATGATGGTCTCTCACCGTAAAGCCTACACACATGCATCCAACAAATCTATGCTTTCAAATCAAGTTAAGTGATCCAGTTCCTAGGCACGAATGAACAAGATACAGGAAAAATGTGGCAAACAATCATCTAGAGCATGAACATGATGCAGAAGGTAATGTAAGATCATGTATCACAACCAAGCTAAAGATAGCATCAAGATCCATATATCCATAGACAACAAAGTGAAAACATATCCACATGATAAACAACAAAGAAGGTGCATCATAGCACCGTCATGCGGCATAAGAAGCTAAGCAAGGTGTATCACAAAGAACAAAATGCTAGCAGGATCATGTGAAAGCCTAGAAATACATGGATCAAGATACTACCCTAAACATGGCAATGAGCATGTAAATGAGGAAATACCACAATGAAGCACAACAACATGCTACTAGATATAACATGAGCAAGATGAATGAAGACAGCCAAAGAGGATCATGCATAAAACAAACCAGTTAGCAACATCAAGATCCATTTATCCATAGTCTCAATAACAATATTTACTTGTCTGCGAAAAGGCCCGCCAAAAGAAGACCAAACAAAAGGTCATGAGGACACAAAAAGATGAAAGTAAATGATGACCATGGACACAAAGATGAGAAGCTACTTATGGCAACACTCTATGCATGATGATGAATACATGCCATGAATGAAGAACACAAGCTCATGCAAAATAGGTATGAAGCATATAAGCATGAAGGACAATAAAGGTGATCATGAACAATATAAGTCATACAATGGCAGACTAGATCATATAACCCTAATCTCATGAAAGGCACTCACATGTAGCACAAAGTCCGACAAACAAAGTCTAAACAAGGCTAATCATGGATGTAATAGAAAATCAGGGTCATATAACCTAGATACTACTCATGACAAAATAAAGTAAATGATATATAGCACGTGCCCATAGTTAATACAAATGCTCATACCAAATGAACAATATCATGGACAAGATAAAAACAAGAAAATCACATGCTGGGAAAGAGCTCATGAATTTAGGATATAATACATGAAGCACAAAGATGGTTGGGGAAAACATGCTATGGCACAAAACAAGACAGACAAAAACTAACAAGATCTAGCAAAGTACATATAATACACATGGGAGCAAGAGCAATCACAACATGTCATGGAAATGATGATCACAAGTATAACCGACATGAGGGTATGAGATAGCTCACCATGGAAGTGAAAGTCCCCAATGCTGTTATCATGAAGCTCAGCACTTGTGGAGCGAAACACGAGGCAAACAAAGTTGAAAGAACATGCGAGTTAGCATGATGCTCATGATGGTCATGCAGAAGATCCAATCCTCTAGAGACAAGCCGCAAAGGCCAACTCGAATTCACATCGAGTGCCAACATTGAAAAGCGACTGCACCAATCCTAGATGAGATTAGTAAAGATCAACATGACCAACATACTTACCTTCAACTCTTGCCGTGAGTGGGTACCTCGAGGAAAACGAGGTCCACTACTTATGTACGGCGAAGATGATGCCTCGTGACAACTCATGGACTAAGAATCGAACTAAGAAAGGACAAGTCCACAAGATGACCCAAAACCACTCCACTAGGCGGTGATCACATCTTCAAGCTAGCCTCAGCGACTCATACCATGAGAAAGGCAAAAGGCACTTAAAAGCATCATCGCATAGACATGACACAAGGAATTGACACAAGAGGGAAAGATGACTCAAGATGGGATAGAGTGAGGATCCGGGAACCCAACATCAACCACACGACGCCTCAGTACCATCCACGAAGAAGATCGACTCGAGTGTCTCTCGACGCTCAACTCTCACACGATCAGAGCAACTCGTAGATAATCTAGAAGTCAAAATCGGGTTGGCACGCCGTGGTGCAAAAGCGGACCATCCAAAGAAGGTGCCGGATCTCCTACCGGAAAACACCTCACGCCGATATCTACCTTGATGGGAAAACGAGGAATATCAAGAGGACGGCGGAAGATCGACTCACGAACAGCTCCAGGACTAAAACTCAAGAACTAGCATGAAAACCAAGTCCGGGACGCCCAAAAACAAAGCGACTCTCTAACTGTCTAGAAGCGGTGTGTGCCTTAGGAGCACTCAAAGTCCGGGATGACCTCGAATACCCCTAAGAGCGACAACACGCCACGCCGAGTGATCTTGGCGTGCTCAAGGTAAATCTACTAGGTGACCATCCTTCTTACTGGAAGGTGCATGTGTACTTCGCCTTGCTAGAGACGTAAACAGGAGTAACACCCTTCTCGGTCGAAGTCCTATGGACAACCCCAACAGACCTAAACTTGGTGGTGCTCACTCTGGGAGCTACCACAATCTCACCACTCTTGGAGCCGCAAGACAATGGTGGGAGGATGCGCCGAGCGTGCTCCAAGGGATCAAATCCTAGACCTTGATTGAATCTACTAATCTTGGATTGGTCTAGAATAAGATTGAGCTTCTTCTTGCCTCCAACAAACTTCTCGAGAGTGCTCATAAGATACTTGGCAATCTCGGAAGAAAGAAGCACAAGAAGAACAGGGGAAGGAGAGGAAGAAAAGAACCGTAAAGAGAAGATCTCTCAAGACGTGCTTTTTGTTCCCTTAGCACTACTGCCTCAATCTTGAGGGCCTCACAAGAAACGCAAGGAGTATCTCTAATCCTAAGGGTTTGGTCTTTTAACTTCTTCTTAAGCTCGACATGGATTTGATCCACATCATCCTTAACCCCAACACACAAAGAAGCAACCAGTTTGTGACTTAACTAGTAAATCCTTAGCAAGTTGATCACACTTGACATTCAAAGCATCATTGTCAAGTTTTAGTTGCTTCTGACCCTCACATGAGCCGTTGGGTCCTTAGAAGCATGCAATTCAAGTTCATCATTTCTAGCGAAAGCTTTCTAAGGTGATCGCCATGGCATCAATTTCGACAAGCAATTTAGGGCAATTAGCACAAGAAGGAGTAGAGTGAGCAGAAGAAAACTAGCATCTACGAATGAGTATCAACAGATTCATTGCTAGCATTCTTCAACCTAAGACTATCTAGTTCATACAACACACTATCATGCATAGTCCTTAGGTTCTCTAACTCCACAAGCAAAGCATCACACAAAGTACATCATCGATGATTCGGGAGGAGAAGATCTAAGCGAAGCTAACTCCGAGTCAAGGTACCTACTTCCTTTTCTAACTCGTAACACCTCGACCTAGCCTTAGCATGAAACTTGCCTAATCTACGTAGCAAGATTTAACTCGTCAGAGGTGGGTACCTCATCCGTGTCGCCAGACAAATCGAGTCGCTTACTTCAATGGCGCCGCCATGAAGCACATGCCGAGAAGTCATCTTTGCCTTTCACCTTCTCTTGCGGATCGCCCTCGCTTGCATCACTCCAGCCTCCGTGTCGAGAACTCGATGTAAAGGCGGCGAGGACCCGTGAAAGAGCTTCTTATTCTTGGCAAAGTTGCGGTACTTCTTCTTAGCCGCTCACGAGTAGGGCCTTCTTGTTGCGGTTCTTGTCGGTGTGGTCGTTCTTGCCCGAACCGCCTTATTCGTTTTGCCCTTCTCCGCCTTGGGACGGTTTGCTCGAATGTGGTTGGGGCCACCACACTCAAACAGTGATCATCCCACCTCTCTCCTCTCTCTCACTCTCTTGTATGCATATGAAAATTTGCGAGCAAGAAGAGCAAGCTCATTTTTCGAAATTTTTCCAGCTTGGTCATCGCTAGCTCGCAAAGGGCGAGAGAGAGAACCCAATGAAGAATCGTAAAGAGAGGATCCAATGGGATCGGTGACCAAAGCCATCGACCGAGATTTCGTCTTCCGCGAGACGACGCCGATCTCATGAGTCTTGAGGCGGAATAAAGCCCGCCAAGAGTCAAGGTCGACAGTCGGTGGTGTCCTTGATGGTGGTCACCTTCATCTCCCAAACACGAAGATCAAGTGCGGTCAAGAAATGTCGAGCATTATCCGAGTCAGGTATATGCAACCGATCGCTCTGAGGTCGCCAAAATCTTCGTAAACCGACCAAAGCACTCGTCAAGACTCACCACCGCGTGTTGTTCAAACTTGTTGAACTCACGCTTGAATTGGTCCTGTCGAATCGCCTTGATTTGGGTAGTGCCTCATGGTAAGCATCGAGGGTCACCCAAATCTCATGAGCGTAACGAAGGTGAGAAATCCTATCATACTCATGCGGCTAAGACCTCGTATGAGGATGTACCTTGCTTTAGCGTCGCCTCAACGCCAACCATATTTCCGGCCGTGACGTTTTCATCGCCAGGAACCTCATACGGAGTTTCACCTTCGCCATATCGAAGCCTCGGCAGTGATGTATGACTCCATCCGCGATTTCCAAAACGAAAAATCAACTCCAAAGAAAATGGGAGGCTTGGTGGAATACTTGTCCATCGCCATGGCTCTTGAGACCGGTCAAGATCTAGAAAGAGCGAACCGGCTCGATACCAATTGAAAGATCGAAAAGGCGACTAGAGGGGGTGAATAGGAGCCAAATAAAATTTTCGAATAAACTCTCCCTAAAATTCAAACCACCAAAAGACCGTAAAGAAACCTGACTGGTCGGGTATTTCGGTCTGATGAATAGCACCTCGACCTACAGAGGTCGGATGAGCGAGACTCTCGACCAAGTGGTGGATGAACAAGACTTGGGTGAATAGTGTTGGGTGAACAAGACTTCGACCGGATGAATAATTGCTCGACCTCGTGGGCCTGATGAACAAGACTCGGGTGAATAGAAAAATCAGCACGATCTCAAAATGTAAATCGATGTAACTTTTGATCGGTGACCCAAAAATGTGAAAATTGGTGTGCACCTCCCAAAGGATGTCAGAACCTATTTCAATCAACAATCGAAGGAATTAATACCAAGGTTCCGCCCTTTCGGTTTAACAAATGCAACACCAAAAACAGAGTCAAGAACACAGATTCATTCGTAACTTGTCTGGTGGGAGTTGATAGTCGAAAATCCTTGGATGACTCTCCACAAATCACAGCAAGTAAGTACACGAAGAAACAACCCTTCAAACAAATAGAAACACCATCCAAAACTAGGCACGTAAATTGGTTTCTTGCAAACCGAATAGAAGAGGTTGTAGATTGCCTAGATGATTGGGATATGATCTATAGGAGATTTATCCAAAGAATCTTTCATCCTTGGCAACAAGAACCGAAGCCAATCAAGACTAAATAAGCGCAAGTCACACGCTTACGCACTTTAAGAACACATGATTTACAACTTGCAACAAGAACGTAAGGATTGCCTAAAAGATTGAAAGCACCGAATCCAGAGAAGAGTTCATCAATCATGAATTTCAACAAAGACTCAATAGCATGTAGAAGGAGATGAGGCAAATCCAAATTACGTAAAGTAAATCGCAAGAAGGTAAATGCGAATTTATATAATGTAATTCAAGTGCGTAATGTAAATACGTAAGAGAAATGAAACAAGAATATAAATGAAGAACATTTCATTTTCGGAAGGGAGGTTTACAAAGCCTCACAACAAAGTGGGCAAAGCTCAAATGAGCAAGAAACCTCGGAACCTTCGAGAGGGAAGGCTGCCCTACCCTCTATTTATAGTGACACAGGATCAATTCCCACCCTTGGATATCTTGCTTCAATCCTAAGCCAACATCCAAGAGCGAGATTTGATCCTTACACCGCCACTCTCAACAACTCTCAACTACTCACGTAGACTTTCCTCACCGCTCACCACGCCCCGTGGAGACACCCCTCTCCTGCCTAGTAGCGAGCTAGGAACACCTACCACCCTTGGATGAGCCTCTAAACCCTAGAGCACTCCATCAAGGGTGAGATTTTACCCACTCACACAGCTATGCATGGGCTCACCGAAACCCAACAACCCAACGGGTTTGCACGCTTTCAACTCACACTAACTTGACCCGCTACTCTATCTTCCCGATCGCGATCCAACGGTCCTCCTAGATCGAGCAGCTCCAAGTTAGCATCTCATCCATTCCTTTGTCTTCTCGGCTTGCAGCTACTCCCGGCCTCACCATCTTTGGCGACACCTTGATCATCCGGACCTCGGCTCCCACCTAGTCCCGATCCCTTCGCCTCACCATGACCTAGCTCCAAAGTCCCGCAACCATCATAGACAAGGAAACCACATCACATAGCAATGTCCAACAACACATATCCATCTCAACAGAAAGATATACACTACGACCGACAAAAAACCCGACCACACGTGGTCCGACCCGGTCTCCATCCCGACCAACCATGGTTTGACCACTCGGTCTCCATCCCGACCACTCGAGGTCGACCACTAGTCTCCATCCCGACCACTCGAGGGCGACGATCGTCTCCGACCGGCGAGAGACCGACTACTGGGGTCGGACGATCTGGTCTACAACACAGCCAAAGCCCGACCACTCGGGTCGGACGACTCACCACTCGGGTCGGATAACCTGATGCGCAACACACCAAAGCCCCGACCACTCGGGTCGGACGACCGACCACTGGGGTCGGACGATCGTCTCCGACCACCACACCTGCACCTCTCGGTCGGACGACCGATCTCCAACCACCAAAGCCACGACCACTCGGGTCGGACGACCGACCACTCGGGGTCGGACGACTTGTCTCCGACCACCACGGCCAGCACCTCTGCGGGTCGAACAACCGGTCTCCGACCAACCAAAGACCGACCACTGGGGTCGGACGACCGGTCTCCGACGACCAAAGCCCGAGACCTCTCGGTCGGACGACCCACCACTCGGGTCGGACGACCGGTCTCCAACCAGCCAAAACCCCGACCACTCGGGTCGGACAACCCGACCACTTTCGGTGTCGGACGACCGGTCTCCAACCGGCCAAAGCCCGACCACTCGGTCGGACGGCCCGACCACTCGGGGTCGGACGACTGGTCTCCAACCAGTAACTCAAATTGCTCTAGCTCGAAAAACAATCCAAATCAAACTCAAACTTGAGCACACCTTGCTCAAATAAAGTCAAATACTCATCACAAACATGGATGGACCTCCACATGGTCCTTCAGACTGCTATGACGCATGTGTCACAGAGGAAATCGCCCCTTCTGCTGCCTCCATTTCTGCTCCCACGGCTGTTGTTGGCAAACGTTTTTCAGAAACAACTGGAGCATCTGCTTGCAAGACTTCATTAGAAAACTCAACAACAAAAGTATCATGTTCTCCTAAACTAGTTTTCGCCAATGATTCCTGCCAGTTCCACTGCTTCTCTTCCTCAAACAATACATCACGAGTGATATGAAGCCTTTTTGCCTTAGGATCATAAACCCTATAAGCTTTTGATCCCTCCTCATAGCCTAACAACATAGTTGGTACTGATCTGTCCGTGAGTTTGGTCACGCCAGGACCCATCTTCTTCATGTGTGCAATGCAACCGAATGTGCGAAAGTAATGCACTTTAGGTTTTTTCTTGTACCACGCTTCTGCTCTGATACCAATTATTGAAATTCTCCTCTGCGTGTTATCAGATTACTTCCCTGAAGTAAACAGAATGCCTCTTGTATTGTCGACTCTGCTGCTCTGATGAAACAACAGGTTCGCAACAATACAGATCGCACGCAGATGGCTTGGAGAAAACTTCTTCAACGTGAAGTCTGAACTCTGCCCCTGAAGACTTAACGCTTCTCTGGATGTCAGATAGTTCACGCAACAAAAGAAGTAAATGGTAAAACAATACTGCAAACAAGTTGCTTTTGGTGCTGCAAATACTGCCCGTTGCTTTTCTGTTTCTCATCTTCATTACTTATATAAGTTAGAGATTACAGACTATAAACTGAATTCAGTTACAGATATCAATCTGGATTGCTTCAACTAATTGGACTCTAACTCAATCTTTAAGAGTTTTAGCCGAGACAATCTACTGTTACTTATCTGGCAAAACTTCAAACTAAACAGACATCTGCTTACTTGTTTCAGGACTCTTCTTACTAGATTCTGGTAATACCGAATTCTGAAAACAAAACCAAACAAACTAGACTGTGAACAAACTGGACTCTGAACTTCATGCACAAGATTACTCTCAACATTTATGTATGCATATAGAGAATTTGGAAATACCATTAAAGAGTTACTGTTATTATTACGTGCGATTTGTAAAGTACTACTTGTTTATGGAGTTGTGATCTCGAACCCTGTATCCATCCCCTTCTCTTCTCTGTGCCTGTAACTGTGACTTACTGAGGCTGCCGTGAATTACGATGAAGACCGCCAAAAAAAAGGGAGAATTGATCACTTGTCTTGTTTTACTTAGTGCAATTGATCATTTGCTCTGTTTGTTTCACTGACATGTGGTCTCAGGGTCTGCATATCAGTGGGACATTACAGAGCAAATGATCAACGTCACAAGTAAATGAGGGTATTTCATCAATTATTCCAAATCTTAAAGCAAACGAATAAGTAAGTAATCATCATCCACCTTTTATTTATGTTTTTCCTCCCAATACAAGTTGTGTAAATCTTAAAGCAAACGAATGGGTAAGTAATCATCATTCACCCTTTATTTATGCTTTAATATTTGTGCAACTTAAAAAAAAGCATGGAAGCACCTCACATCTCATCTGCAAATATTTTACGATCTCGGACTAAGTATATAACCATCTGACGATTTCTGACCAAGTAACCATCTGATGTTTTTTCCTGCATATCCCAGAGATTTCCCATACTTAAATTGCTTGCATTCTGACAAGAGGGAAGGATTTCCTTGGAAAGATTAAACATGGAAGATTTGGATAACATCTAACATCCAGCAATGACAACGGAAGCGAAAATATTTGGAAATTAGGACAGATACAATAAGATCACCTTAGCTTTCTATTAGTATATACACATTAGTTTTGTCCTATGTAGAAGAGTAAGAAAAAAGGAGAGAGAAGAGAATCGGTTCTCATACAGCAGCTAGCATCGCACGGGAAACAACGTGTTATCGCTAGCCAAAAGTCTATGTTGGATCAAGTATGCTTACTCTAGATGATATGGATGATAGATAGTTATTATACAAGCTTTAATGTTATAACTAAAAATGTTTCTATAGATAATTTTTAGAGATAGTTATTATATAAACTGAATTTATTTATTGCTTAGATATGAATGAGAGATAAGTAAGTAGTGGACTCCGCTCTCGATAGAGTAGGCCATCTGTCGAAATGTACTCACCGTCTGATGAAATCGAGCCGACCGATGGCGTCATCAGGCGTGAAGGATGCATCCATCGCCCTCTCCGCCTTTCGAGGCCGTTGAAGTCCAATACGTTAGCCGTCGAGGACGAGAGGAGAGCCCTTCTCGCCGGTGCCAGATTGCAGAGCATCGGCGATCTGCTTCACAGTGAGCGGCATGGCGCTCGATGCGCCTCGGATCCTCAATCCAGAGGAAAGATGTGTTTCAAGAATCCGACACAAGTCCATTCGTTACCTAATCAGAAAAAAGTTCGAGGAGGGCGGGCGTGTGGGAGAGGACGAGGGTGGTGGAGTCGGCGGTATTCTGGGAAGAGGTGAACTGCGGCGGCGTCTGGCTGCTTCTGGGCCAATTTTGTGCTAGCCTAACACGAGCCTTGTGCGCTGCTTTCTCCTCCCTTGCTTGGCTCAGGCCTGTATCTGGCAGCTTGAAGCCATTAAGGCCCAAGACCTAGGCCTACGAACGGGCGTGGATCACGGCGACATGGCTCTGCTAGGGCAGTGTGTCGGCGCGACAACCTGTTACTTTGCTGAGACGAAGGCCGCGCTACTGGTACTTTACTGAGACGAAGGTCGCGGCGTACTGCCGTCCGGCGGCTGGTTCGCTATTGCCGCCCACGACCAACACCCTCCGCGGATGTCCACACCACATGCTCGTGCACAGGAAGCTGCAATGCCCGGGTTGTTGCTCTCCCGGAGACCCCCACCCTGGCACGCATGCGTGGTGCGACCGTGACATCCAAGCGCCGCGGGTGGACGACGACGTCGGCCACCGATGGCGCAGTCCACCGCTGTGGCGGCACACGGGGGATGGGGACATACACCCGCCGGGTTCGGGGGCGATACAGTGGTGGGTCAAACTCAGTCAGAGTCACCATCCACGCACGCCGCCTGTTCGACAGAGTGCCAGTATGTATCGCAATTCGCACACAACTACACAAGTTGTTTCTCTCTGTTCTGTCTCACGTACCTGAGTTAAACACAACGAGTGAAAGGGAATTGCACGTTGGAACGTTTACTCAGCAGCATCATAGCTGACAAATACAGCCAAGAAGTGCAGATTTTCAGCGTGAATGTTGAACTAATCTTCTCCTTTCTTTTGTTGCGTCCAGACAGTTCGAGACTGGCAAGCAAGCACTTAGGCAAGGGGCCAAGGACAGCCGGTTGTGATCTCAATCCATTTACATGAAACGCCAGTGAAAGAAATTGAAGCTTTCAGCAGGTGCAATTTCGTACATAGATCCACCATTTATGTTGCTCCTTTTCATTCTGTTATACTTAGCTATCGTGTAAAATTTTGATTAGCCTCCAAACTTATGAGCTGTAAGTTGGCTAACTACTCAACATAACTGTAAACTGTGTCAAAACCTATTCAAACTACTCAACATTTAGTTATGTTCTTCCTTAAAATAACTCCCGTAACCACATACAAGAGTTCAGACTTCATATCAAAGCATAAAAATAGCAGAAACATTTGCATGAGCTGTCAGAAAATTGCATTTACTGCATATGACATAACAAAAAAGTTGTGCTGTTATTGAATTAGCAAGTTAGACTCCCATAAAACATGTCTTATTTTGTATACAACCATCATTTATTATCTTACATCCTTCACTACGATAAAATTCATCCGATAGAGGAGAAATTAAGTACAAGGATTTCCACAATGGTTGCTGTTACTGAACTCGCCTCAATTTGTTGCTTCACTGGTAGCACCAATATTATCAAGCCATAGCACTATTTCATGGGTTAGTGGCCTCAATTTAGGTGACTCACTTATGCACAGACAAGCAATATCAATCATCTGCATCATTTGTATCTCAAACTTCCTATCATACATTGCACGGTCCAATATGTCAGCTTCACGGTGTTCTTCTTTCATATGTATAACCCATGAGACCAACTCCCTAGCTCCCTTTTGCTTGCACATATCTACAGGCCTCTTTCCAGTTAATAACTCCAGAAGAACAATGCCAAAACTATACACATCACCTTTGAAAGTGGCTACTGAAGATTGACCATACTCTGGGGGAATGTAGCCTAATGTGCCAACTAGGTCAGTTGTCACATGTGTATCATAGGGACAAATAAGCCGAGCAAGCCCAAAATCAGCCAAATGAGCTTCAAACTTCTCATCCAGAAGTATGTTGCTTGACTTGATGTCACGGTGGAGTATGTGCGGTTGGCATGACAAGTGCAAGTATGCCAGACCTTTTGCTGCTCCTTTTGCTATCTGGAGCCTTCTTTGCCAGCTTAATCTAGATAGACCATCCGACTTTTCGTGAAGCCAGTGGTCTAGACTGCCATTCTCCATGTAAGAGTAGATTAAGAGCCTATCACTGCCAATCCTGCAGTAACCTTGAAGAAGTACAAGATTAGGGTGTTGAGCTTTTGATAAAGTCTCCACCTCTGCTTTGAACTCCCGTTCCATCTGACCAAAATCACCCGATAGTCTTTTGATGGCGATTGTTGCTCCATCTGGTAGTGTTGCCTTGTAGACTAGACCAAAGCCACCACAGCCAATGATATTAGCCTGATCAAAGTTGTTTGTAGATCTCAAGATGTCACTGATAGTCAGCGCCTTGTCATCATCCTTGTTCTGAAACAGAAGAACCAGTGAAGCTGGAGCCAACTCGTGGACTCCATTTGTATCTGCAACAGCCTTTACTAAATGATCCTGCCTTCTGAAGCTACTCATCAACACAAGTGCAACAGCAACAGACAAAACAAATGCCGCTCCAAGTGCAATACCGATAGCTATTCCTAATATGACACCTTTGTTCTTTCTATGTTTTGTTGCAGATATGGCAGGAGCATGAGTTGAATGACATTGGGGTAGGTCTAAGCGGATGCCACAGAGTTTGGGGTTCCCCTCATAATCAAAACTTGTGAATGTAGAAAATTGCCCTCCTGATGGAATTGGGCCTGTCAGATTATTGTACGCCACACTGAAGCTTGATAGAAAATTCAGCTTTGTTAGTGAAGAAGGGATGCTTCCAGTCAGGTTATTATGTGACAAATCCAAGGATTCCAAGCTCGATGTGCCTGATAGCTCATCAGGAATGACACCAGAAATCTGGTTGTTACTGAGGTCCAAGACATACAGGTTCTTGAGTCTTCCAAAGCCCGGCAATATGGGACCTATGAGCTTGTTATGGCTGAGAATTAGAGAAGGTGGGAACCTGCTAACCTGATTGTACTGCAATCCTTTGACTGTCTTGTTCTTTTTAATGAAGAATGGAGAATAATCGGTCTCCGTGGATTGCTGTGAGCTGTTGCATGCAAGTAGCCCCTTCATGCTTGACAAACTGTTTGGAATTCCTCCAGTAAGTGAATTGTTAGAAAGATCCAAATAGAATAGAAGCTCAAGATCACCAATCCATGCAGGAATATTCCCAGCCAATTGATTCCATGACAAATCCAGCACCTTCAATTGTGTGAAATTAGCTAGCCATGGTGGTACCGATCCTGAAAGATGGCTGTTAGCAATGACAAACACTTGGATGCTATGAAAACCATGTATTTCAGTCATCGGCAAGGCCTTCCTGTCATGAAAGTTCTTTGTCAACACGAGGCTCGTTAGGCTTGGACAGTCTTGAAGGACAGATAATGCTGAGGGGACATTTGTGAAGCTATTGTTTGAAAGCGAGATGTAGGCTAGCAACTGAAGCTTCCTGAAACCAGCAGGGATTTCTCCACTGAGGTTGTTCGTGGCAAGATTCAAGCTTCTCAGATGTTGGCAGTCTGACAAACTATCAATTGTGCCGATCAACTTATTTGCGCCAAGGTCAAGCGAGCTCAATTTTGCCATTGCCGAGCAATTGAGATTGATCTTTCCAGTCAAAGAATTGTTCCTCAGGTACAACATCTTCAGTGATGGCGAATTGGACAGCGAGGAAGGCAATGGGCCCCTGAAGAAGTTGGACTGTGCAGAGAAGTACTCCAAGTTGCGAAGGCTACCAAAAACATTTGGAAGGTATCCATAGAACCAATTGAAAGAAATGTCCAACTTAACAAGGCTGGAGAGATTGCCGAACCTTGGGTTCATCCTACCAGCGAGCTGATTCTCCTGCAGAGACAGGTTCTTCAGAGATGGCAACCTGAATAGATCATCTGGCAAGCTCCCGGAGATGCTGTTGAGATCAACATATAGCTCCTCGAGCTTCGTGCAGTTTCCGAAGCCTGCTGGGAACTCCCCGGTGAAGAGATTCGATGTGAACCGGATCATGCGGATAGCTCCAGACAACTCACAGATGCTTGTATCAATGTGCCCTCCAAACGTGTTGTACCCCGCATCGAACACCGCGAGCTGTGGCGAACCATGCAGCTTGGGATGGGAGCCGTTGAAGAAGTTGAAGGATATATTGAAGACCTCAATCACCGGGAGTGACATGTTAGCCGGGAATGTGCCTGTGAGGTCGTTGTTGCTGAGGTCGAGCCGCTGCAGCCTATGGAGCTGGAAGAGGGGTGCCGGGACGGCACCACGGAGGTTGTTGTTGGAGAGGTTGAGCGACCGGAGCTGGTCCAGCTGTCCAAGCGAAAGCGCCAGTTCGCCCCTCAGCTTCCTGCCCTGGAGGTCCAGCCCGATGACCCGGCCATCGTCGTCGCACGTGACACCGATCCATGCACAGCAGTTGGCCGTTTTGGGGTTCGCGTTTGGAACTGTCCGGGCACTGATGTCTCCTCCGACGAGACCTTTCGCGAAGTCCGTCAGGGCATTAAAATCACCCGGGTTGCAGGTGCTTTGGTCGTGGGAGTTGGCTGGAGACAAGAAGAGCAGGTGGACAGACACGCAGAGGAAGAAACAGCATGGCCATGTGGTGGTGCGTTGCATCAAGAAATGCCCCATCGGAGCAAGAAGAGCTATAGCGATGGCGCGGAGCAGGGAAGAAGCCTTCTTGTTTGGCCTTTTCAGGAGCTTTATGATATCTATGCCATTTGGCGCATAAAGCTGGCCTCCTGAGCGCTTGCACCCCAAGCAACAATGGTGGAGGTGAACTGAGAGTAAGTTGAGGTGAGTTGGGAGACGATAGGACAGCGTATTAGGGAGGTGTCAGGCAGCGGAGTGTGTCGTCGTGCTTCTGTTTTGACTTGTGATTGTGTAGGCACTCAGCCGTGGGAGACCAAAATTTTCTTCGGTGAATTGATTGTCTCTGTCAACTTGCTGGAAAAATCCATGATCGGAAATATTTTGACTTCTGTTCAAAATTGGCCTAACCATCCTTTTCTTCCTCCCTTTCCTTCCTTTTGGCTGTGTGGATTGAAATGATTATTGTAACTAGCATGAAAGCAGACCAATCTTAAGGATGGAACCTGCATACCAAATATTATACAACCAGATAAGCACTACCCTTTTTTTTCCCCTATTTCCCAGAAGGGAGAAGTTAGCCAACAGCGTACCATTTAAAGTGCTATCAACAGTATAGCAAAGTTTTATGGAGTTTCAACCGTGTAGCAAGTTTTATGTTTCAATGATGCAATAAGTTTTGTGAAAGTTTCGGGCTTAAAAAAAATCAAAGTTTCAAAAATGTTTCAAGTTTTATGGAGTTTCAACCGTGTAGCAAGTTTTATGTTTCAATGATGCAACAAGTTTTGTGAAAGTTTCGGGCTTAAAAAAAATCAAAGTTTCAAAAATGTTTCACACGACTTTCGAGTAGATTTCAACAAGTTTCAAAAGGTTTCGAGGAAGTTTCGAAAATTCAACCAATTCATCTAGTTTCACTAGGTTTCAGAGAGTTTCAATGCATTTTTAGAATGTTTCGATGTGTCTAAAAAATAAAACTTGATTGAAAAGTGAGTTTGCCGGAGGTTCCAGATTTAAAAAGTTGTAGTTTCAAGAAGGTTTTAATAGAATATTTTTATAGATTTCAATAAGGTTCACATAAAATTTAAGAAAAAGTTTCATCCTTGTTTCATCAAGTTTCACTAGGTTTCAGACAGTCTCAAAAAGATTTCAGAGAGATTAGTGTATTTTCAGAGCGTTTCAATGGGTTTAAAATATGAAACTTGATTGAAAAATTAGTTTCAACAAAAGATTCAAAAATAAACTTCAAAGTTTCGGCAAGCCAGCAAAAAATCCAATCAAATTTCACAAGTTTTAGGGGAGTTTCACATTGAAAAAATATGTTTAAAACTCTATAACTTGGTGTTTCACGATAGATTCAAGGAAAGTTTCAAGCAAAAATTGGTGTTTCATAAGATTTTCAAGAAAGCTAGCGCGACTTTCAAATAAATCAAGGCAAGTTTTTTTTTAAAAAAAATATCAAAATTCGAACGTCTTTCAAAGAAAAATAATCAAAATATGGAATCTTGAGGGAGAGAAGTCACATGAGACGAGACGTTGGATGAGTGGGATCTAACGGCTATTTGCTGTACCGTTGGAAATGGATCCGACACTATTGCGCTATGTAGTATTTCTGTTTCCATAAATAAAGTGTGAGCGTCACTGTTGAAGATATTGTGGGACAAATGCTCAAGAGAGCATTCTAGAAAATAAGCACGGAGACAATGAACACGCTGCCATGGACATAATGCCAAAATGGAAATTGTGTAAGAAAGTTTATGATTCGAGACTTTTTACTATTCTTTGAGGGTATTAAATTATATATTGAGCTAATATCAAAAGTACGAAAAGTTTAAAGGGTGAAGATACCAAACGGTACAATAATTTAATAGCAATTTGGTGATACCTCTATTATGATTTTATCAAAGAGACTTTTTATCGTCCTTAAGAAGTACCAAAATACACATTGATGTAAAAGTACCAAAAGTTTAAAGAGTGAAAGTACTGAAAAGTACCAGAGTTTAAGATAATTTGATGGTACCTTATATACCTTTCAAGGATGGTAAAAACTCTATTTATACTGAGAAAGCCTGTTGCAGTTGCGGTGCTTCCCGGGCTCAGAAGGATTTTTATCTGCAAAACAAAAACTGAACATCCTGCAGGAAATTGGGTGAAGGATGGCAACGGGGTTACGGCAGATTGGGAGCAAAGTCAACCGCCAGCGGCAAGAGACTCGTGTGGCAGCCGCTTTCGGCCGGCCGCCCGCCCGCCAGGTAGCATATGCATTTGCATCGCACTGCTCCAAAGCTGGGCGCTTATATTATACGGGACAAAAGACTGGAGAAAATAATACCGGTACAGCAGTTGCACGCTTTCGTGGGATTGGAATTGGATCGTCGGTTAAGTTTGATATGGTTCGATGTCTTTTCCACGAACAAACTATACGCAGTAGTACTATTATTTCTTGGAAATAAAAGAGACATAGTTGGACTTGATAGATAGATACATGGGCTGGTCGGTTACAGGATTTAATGAAAAAGTCAAACATGTGATTCCTTTAATCTTTACGGAACTTCAACTGGTCGGTGTGGTGTGCGGTGAGTAGATTAACTCGCAAGTTTTAATCACGGATTTCACCGTGGTCTATTTCTTGTCAATTACTTAACTGACGGGTAAGTGAACAAACTGGCCAGGTACGGTGCAAATTTACCGCCGGGTCGCATTTCATCTATGACCACTTGGGCCGGCGTTACCAGATACTTAACGAAAATGCTACGCCACTTGCACTCCAACTATCCAAGGTAACTTTCGTTTTTTTTCCTTTGCCTTTTCTGGTCAGTAAAAGTGAATTTGCTATTCAAGTTTTTGGATGAACTAGCTGATGCATATAACTCAATATAGTATTAGAGCTAAAAGGTCTTAAGTTCAAAACTCGATTGATGCAATTAAAAATAATAATTATAGCTCACTTCTATTCCTCCTTTTAAAAACATAATTGCAGCTGAGGATAAAGTTAGCGTAATTAAAAAAATAATTACAGTTCACTTCTATTCTATCTCTTAAGCCTGAGGGAGTCTAAACGTGATAACTTCTATTCCACCTCTTAACTGGAAGGAGTCTAAAGTGAGGGAGAATGTTAAAGTTTTCCACAAATTAGCCGAGGCGCATGAGATTGAATACGGTCTTGGAACGGTTTTGCACGATCCCATCATGCATGCCGGCACTTCGCCGTCGCCCTTGTCTACGAGAACAGGCCATTTTCATCCATAGTTTCGTGCCACCGTTTAACCGCGAGCTCTTTTACCTTTGAATCTAATGATTGAAATTAATTTAGATCTAGTTATACTACTACATGTAATATTGGTAGTAAAATTCAAAGAGAAAAAAAGAGTAAAAAATTCCGTTATACTATTTGTCCTCTAGGTAAAACACGTCCTGTGATCCTGATGAATGACTGATGAATAGATAGGAGGCCTCTGAAGATCACCAGGTATTCAGTGAATCCAAAACTGTGAACGAATTAAGAAAAATCTAAAATACCCTTGATGAATGGATAGAAAAAATCTAAAAATACCCTTGAGGAATAGATGATTAGATTTGATTTCTATTATTATAACTTACTATCTATATTATCCACCGTAAAATTTCTCTTAACCACGTATACTTTGTGAAGTCACTTCTGTAGTTTCAATATTGTACAGCACAGAAGAGCACTGTTTTTCATGTCCTCTCAACCTGCTGTATCCCATCGTTGTTGTGAAGTAATGGCAAGGCAATGTAAGGTGGGAGTTGCTAATTTAAGGATGTCCTTACCAAAGAATCTCTCTTGATGACAAGTGACAGCATCTTCATCTCAAAAGCTCTCTTCTTTTGACAAGTGTATCACTTCCTTTTTTTTCTTCTACTTTCCTACTACCTCAAAGACTCTCTCTTTATGACAAATGGCAACACATCATCCATCCCCTTTCCTCCATTCACTTCCCATCAAACTCAAAATGGTTTTTGCATTTAAAATTTTTCCCTCAAGTTTTTGAAAACAAGTATGTTTTAATCACTTTCAAAAGTTTTTTAAACGAATTTTTCGAACCGAAAGTTTGTTGAATAGAAACTTTTTGATTCGTAAGTTTTGAATTGAATGTTTACAGAGCTGAAACTTTTTATTTGAATTTTTTGTGTTGAAACTTTCTAATTTAAATTTTTTTCGAGTTGAAACTTTTCAATTTGAAATTGTTTGATTGAAATTTTTTTTACTTGAATTTAAATCGAAACTTTTCCAACCAAAAGCTTTGAATCGAAAGTATTTCGAGTTGAAACTTTTTTATTTGAATTTTTTCGAGTTGAAACTTTCTAATTGGAAATTTTTCGATTTAAAACTTTTCGTGTTGAAACTTTCCAAGCTGAAACTTTTTTTCGATTTGAAACATTTCGAGTTGAAATTTTCAGATTTAAATTTTTTCGAGTTTTAAATTTGAGTTGATTTTTCTAGTTGAAACTTTCTATTTAAAATTTTCAAAGTTTAAATGTTCTAATTTTAAATTTTTGTGTTAGCGAGGGAAGAAGGGAGGTGGGAGAAATAAGTGGTGAAGAGGGAAGGGGGAGATGGATGGAGAAGATAACACATGACACTCTAAGAAGGTATACTTAAATTTGTTAGTTCAAGATTAACCTCAAAATAATTGAACCCATGTAATGTTGTAGCTATAACTGCAACTGCAGTAATCAACCTGGGCCATCGCTCCTTTTTTGTTTCTATGATCATACGACTGATTGAGGTTTGAAGGGATGGTACCATAAGCTGGCTTTGCAATTTTGCTTTAGTGCGTATCTCTTCTCTCTTTTGCAATAGACTTTAACGAAGAACATATCCGCACGACTAATTAACAATTAATCATAGCACGGTTAGCCCAAGATTTGATTAATCGAAGTTGCAGAACCGGATTCTCGCGGATAATGATGCGCCTTATCTCCCTACACAAACCCCACTACACAACAACAAATTAACATCCTGCGGTCGATCGATTATTCCTTACGACCGGCGGAGATATTGCTATTTTTTCCCCCGCAGTGGGCACCAGAATTTCGTTCCCCCCGTGGCGCCTCCAATGAGCTAGCGATCCGTCACCTGACAATCAGACATCACCACTCGCCCGGTCGCTCGATCGTGCGCTTTACGTGGTGCAACAACACTGGCCGCGGCGAGGGCGCACTCGCGCTCGCGCTCGCCGCGAAACCAGAAATAGCGATCGAGCGTGCAAGAGCCGGCTTTGCGCGGTGCTTACGGGGCGCCGATCGAGAGCGCGACGTGACACGTACCACCAACACCGCGAACGACCGCGCGATTCGCCCGTGCGGCGGCACCATTTCACGAAGGTTTTGTGGCTGGTGGGCCGCGCGCGCCCGGCTCGGCTGTTTCACCGCTTTATTTCCTTGTCATTTACCTAACCAACCGAGCGGCGCGGACGCCGTCAAAGCAGCCCCGTCCACGGAAGCGTCGAAAGGGGAAGCGTCTGCGTCTGCTGATCCGGCCGGCCGATCGGATTGGCTTCGTGGCCTTTGCCTGGCGAGGGTCCGGTCAGAGTCTGAGCTAGGGTTGCAAAGGCGATCTATAGAGGGGCATCAGAGCTGTGGCCGCTCTGATTTGCCGTTGCGTGACTGCTCCTTTCAGTGGAATTCAATTCGTACTCCAATGGAACATTGGCAGCTAGGGGCAGGATTGTTTGATTTCCTTCCGTTAGCTTTTTCGCATGTGTACGTGCACTGAGACTTTAATTAGTTGTGTGCGTGTAGAATATGGTAGCGTCTAGATTGTACTGTCAATACTTAGTACTACTAAGGTCCTTCTAGATAGCCAGCAAAGGATTCAAGGAACATGTAAATGAGTCGATGACTAGCTGGTGCATGTATGTATGTATATACTAAAGGTGATGAGCATTTACCAGTAAATTAACCCAACTGTCAAGTACTAATTAACTAGCCTTCTAGATAGTCTCAAGCAAAGGAGGAAACAGACCTACTTAAAAGCGCACATCAACATGGCAACTTGGAGACGCTCTAGGAAAAAAGGAAAGCCCTCTACTCGATCTCTTTGCGTGGTTGAATTATACTATTACTACATTATTTCGTCAGTGGTGGTAAAAGAGGCCGGCAACGGTAGAACTTCGGTGATGTCACTCGTGAAGAGGAGATATAAAGAACGGATCGGGGTACTGAGCAGCAGCCGAACGAGAAAAATTTATACAGGGTGCACACTTCACACGTACAACTTTATAGTCTTGTATAATTAGTCATAATATTATAAATCCAACACATACATTCAAAATTTGCTAAAAATACAATACAAATAGTTCTAAGGTTTTAAAAATCTCAAACCACCGAAATCAGAACCGATTCAATCAATAAATTTGACCTATTGAATAGATAATCTTGTAGCGTTTCTAAAATTTTTAGGGATACCGAGGAATACACGGCACCCCTAGATCCACACCGGGTAATAGCAAAAAACATCTCAATAATTCTGGCATAGTGAAAACCACGGTTTCGGATTTCATTTTTAAAATCTTTTTGACACCACCAAAATTTGGTAATTTTGGTGGAATTTCAGGACAAAATGGTTGTCCGAAATTTTGATCACAATTTGAATTTTTGGACAATATTTGACCCAAAATTTATTTTTTTGGGAAAATTTTAAATGAACCAACCGAAACATAACTAGGATAAATGTATTTCGGAACCCACCAAAAGGACCGAATTTTGGTAAAATTTTAGCGAAATTCGAAATCCTTTCGGACACACGGTTACATACAATGCCGGGCAGTATTAGTAACTAGTAGCTAGCTCGATCGGTTGGTCGGTTTCCATAGTCAAAATGGTGCTTCATATTCTCTTCATACATTTTCAGAAAGGCCCTTCCCAACAATAACAGTAACTTATCCTACTCGATCACCTGTGCTGTGCGTTCTTAGTGCCGAGGGTTCGGCACTTCGTCGGTAAATGCACGCAAAATTATCCACACTTAGAGCGCAAATGTTAGAGCTTTTTGAGTGCCCAGTGACACAGACCGCAAAAGAGGTGTAATAGCTCGATAAGCAGTGTGGATGATCGCAATAGCACTGTGCAAACGCTCGAAAATTAATCTAATATCTAAAGATATGTTCTCTGTTTTCTTTTTCTTGAGACGGTACGTATGTGCTAGACAAATGCTGTAAAAACAAGTGCGAACGGCATGGGCTTGCTCATGAACAGGGAGTTGGATGCAGTAGCATGTTAGCGTCAGAAAATTCAAAAAAATCAGAATTTTTTTTAGAAAAATAAAAAAAGTATGACAAAAAATCAGAAAAAAGTATGAAAAAATCAGAAAAAAGACAAATTTAGAATAATTAGAAAACTCGAAGAATGTAGAAAAACTTTTTAAATATATATATATAAATTAAGAAAAAGCTAAAATATGAGATAAATTCTAAAATGAGACAAATAATTTGAATTAGATACTGAGCTTTATTGATGTTTGGCTGTCTCGTTAAAAACTTTGCATGTAAAAACTCAACATAAGAAAACCTTGGCAAAGAAAAAAGAGTACAACCTATAGCTCAGTGATACAAAAAAAAGTGAAGATTACAATTATTCTTCCTCATTATCTAGATAAAGATTTTCGAAAGTCTAAGCCAGCTCAGTATTTTCTGCAGTATGTTGAGCTCGTTGATCAGCTTGTTCCCAATCTTTCACAGTGAGAAGTATTTCCACCATCTCACTTGTCAGATTTGTTCTTCTCTCCTCGATTATTTTTCGGATAGACTGAAAGTAGACTCCGAAGAAACCGTGGAGACAGGAACTGTTAACACATCCTGTGCTAATATGGAAAGCACCGGATATATTATCTTGTGCTCGTGCCACCACTGTAAAATGCTGAAGTTCTCCTCTTGCTGCTCTTGGTAATTGACAGTGTCGCTGTTAAGATAGGCAGTTAGCTCCTCACCACTTGATGTGTCCGCACTTGTCGTTGATGTAGCCGAACTCCTTGAGGAAGAGCCACCTGCACCCCATATCTTTCCACATGCAGTTTTCTTCTTTCCTGTTGTGGGTGCTGATGGAGGTCGCTGCATGTGAACTTCAGCAAACTTCCGATCGTACTTATCATAAACTTGAGATAAGTTAGCACAGACAGTTGAAAAATAATTAGAATAATCAGTACCTACCGCATCACTTAGAAGTGAGAGAACATTAGAGAATCCTCGAACTTTAGCTCTAGGATCTAAAATAAATGCAAATGTATATAACATAGGAATTTCTTGCCAATATTTCAAAATTTTAGTTTTCATAGCATAAACAAATTCACGCAAGATATTATCATTTTCATGGCTCTTTACGTGGGTAGCAATTTATAAAATATGATGCACAATTAAAGGAAGGGGGTTGCATAATAAACTCCAGATAAAGCAACAGTAGATTCAAAAAAATTCTAAAAATGACAGCAAGTATTTAGCAATATACCAATGTTGCTCTATGAGTAACGGCTGACCATCCCGTGTACGACAGTGCGTGTTAATAAAAACAGAAAATGTGCTCTCATATGGTATGAGATTCTTAAGCATCAAGTAAGTAGAGTTCCATCTAACAGGCATATCCGAACCAAACTTACACGGACGCACATTCATTGCAATACAATAAGTCTTAAATGCTGCTACTCGTTGATTAGAATAATTTAAGTAAGATATTGTAGTGCGAAAAGGTTCAAGATACTTATCTAACATCTTCAAACTAGATTACCAAAGTTTAAAGGAAGATCTTGAGAAACGATTAAACGACAAAAAGATTCACGAGCTACCTCAGGATTGTAGTCCCAGTTACGTACCGTACCATCAAGGTTGTACTGCAGCTATGTCTGTCTCAAAAACATCCCCGCTTTTTTTTACAGCTCTCAGCATGCCTCTTCAAGTGCCCCGTTCCACCTAAAGATTTCGCAGTTAATTTATGCTTACAATATTTACAAATAGTATACCTACTCTAGACGTCGTTTGATGTCTCCAAAATCTGCTCGAAATCTTCCCAGACTCCCGATGTACTGCGTCTTGTTCTTTTCGTCTCGGTGCTTGCCGACGCAGTGGCACTTGTAAAGCCTGAGGATGACACAACTCCTACATCTTCTTAAGCTTGATATGATGAAAGAAGCTCCTCGGATGAAATACCGAAATCAGAAGCTGGGACCGACGAAAAATCCTCATGCTCCATAAAGCAAACTATAAGAAATAATTACGCTATTAATACTAAAATATGATTTAAAATACTAACAAAATGAAAAAATAAATCACAATTATCACCTTGATTTATTGAAAGAAGCCGAAAGCCGAATTTCGGATTTTTGAATTTTTGACAAAACTATTTTGAATTTTGCCAAATTATGACCAAGAGCAAAAGAATTTCCACAAGAGAATGAGTAGAAGAGAATGCAAGATTGCTGGTGTGGAAAGGGGGCAGCCGCCTATTTATAGGAAAAAATTCGGGATTTTTTTTTGAATTTTTTCAGTTTTTTTCGAATTTTTTAAACCTCCAACGGCTATAAAACGGCTACTTTTTTAAACGGGTCGTGCCCGTGTCGGGCCCGGTTGTAAACGGTCGGCTGCGTCGACCACCGCATCGCAGCTTTTGGCCCAAGCATGGCAAAGGCTGGTGGCTACATCGGCACGGCCCGCTCTTCGCTGGTCGTCTGCCGTGGTCGATCGGGTCGCCAACAAAGATCAGTGTCTCGCCGCCCGTTTGGCCATCTCTAAGTTACATTATTTCTTGCCAGTTCTAGAGACAGGAGAAGTGGCAAGGCCTAAGTAGGGTTCACAATATGATTGATAATTACTCGTATATCGTGTTTGTTGAGAGTATCGAGCTGGCTCGGTATCTAAAACTGCTCGGTAAATCGGTGGAATTCAAATGTAAATTCAAAAAATTTGAAAAATTCGAAAAAAAAATTCAAAGTGTCAAATTTTTTTAAAATGTTGTGTGAGGTTCAGAGGCAATTCTAATGATGCTACAGAATTTTTAGATGATTCTCATATCTGTGTATTTTTAAAAAATTATGAAAGTGCTACTGTCTTTGTATATAATATTCTGTATTTTTATTTTTTAGGGGCACTAAATGAAGTCTAATATTTATGAAAAGTTTTGTGTGACGTCCAGAGGAAATTATAATAAGGTTATAAAATTTTCAGATGATGATAAGGCCTGTGTATTTTTTAAAAAATTCTCACGGTGCTACTATCTTTCTATATGCTCTTCGGTTTTTGATTTTTTGAGGGTATTAAATGAAGTCTAATATTTCCAAAAATTTTAATACATGATCCTTGGAAAGTCTTTATGGCACCAGTAAAATTTAAGAGCATGGTAAAGCTTGTAATTTTTTATAAAAATCTAACAGTGTCTCTATTTCTTTTCATTAATTGTTGTTTTTGATTTTCCAGAAGTACTAAATGAATTCAAAATTTGTTGAAATTTTTCTGAGGTGTTTTATAGATTAATTGGGACTTATTATATTTTTATGCAATTTTCCACCATTTTTTTCAATTTTCCCATTTTCCTTGATTTTTCCATTTTTTATTCGGTTGCCGATTTTCCCGTAAAAATCGCTCGCTAATCGCTGAATACAGTAATCGACCATATCAGGCGATAATTGATATTTTTTTGCCCCGATTTGACTGCTAATTTCAAAACTGTTTGACTTCAGAAACTATCCAATTTTTAGCGATTTTCGACCAATTATCGATGAAAATTGGTACTGGTGGATCTTCGATTTTCCACCCTAAATCGGTATTGTTAACCCTGGCCTGAGTGCTCTTTAGTTCGCTGACTGAAATTTGAAACAACAGAATTTACATGCCTTGGATGCTTGGATTGATCAGACGGTCAGTGCCGAGCTGCCCATCCATGACTAAGCTACACTGTTTTATACAAATCTAGCCCTTACGCATGTTTTCACAAAAATAGTCCTTTTCCCACTACGGAAGGTGCGATAAGAGATACATGTTCCCTGCCACGTTTGGAGAGCGCGGAACCAAGCGGGCTCCGCGGGAGCACAGCCGAGCGCAAAAGGCAGCGCATGCGGGCTGGGCGCAACATGCGTGGGTGGGGCCGACAGCGTGCGACATGGGTGAGCAGCATGGTGTGGGCGCAAGCGCGGAAAGTCTGCTGCCCCGCTCGGGTAGTGCGGGAGGCTTGACTTCCTAGTGCGGAAGGCAATGGGAAGCATGTGCTCCTACGCTTGCTTGCGCTTCGGCAGAACTCGCTCGATTCCGCGCTCTCCGGGCGTGGCAGGGGACACGTGTCCCTTGCCACGCCTTTCGCAGTGGGAAAGGGTTATTTTTGCAAAAAACATGCCTATGACTAGATTTGCAAAAAAAAAGGTGTATAAAGGGCTAGATATGCACTGGCTTCGCAGTAATAGTAGTCTCAAATATTTTAAAATAATACTATAGAAAAATACGTAAAAATATTATTATATACCCCATCACTAATTTATTTGGCGACAGAAGTCTGTCATCAAATGAATTGACGACAAAGTTTTATTTAGCCAATAGTCTTGTCGCTTATTCATTTGGCCGACATATCTTCTGTCGTCAATTCATTTGATGACCATGTAATATAGGTATATTTATGTAATTGTTTTTTACTTATTTTTCATGCAATTTTATTTATAAACGTATTTGTCGACGATCGGGACCGTCGACCGCAAAGAAAGAGGGTGAAGGGTAGTACGGAGGGCGAGGCCCAGAGTTTCGCTCGTCCAGGGGGTACCTTTGGCGGGCGTACCGAACAAGAGGGCCAGCACAACCAAACAGGGGACACAAGATCTATACTGGTTCAGGCCGAACGTCCCTACTCCAGTTCGGATGATGGTACTATATTGCCCTCAATGCCGATGGCTGCACGGCCTTTACAAATGAGAGCTAGGGGTTCCAATACGAGGGTGTCGGAGCCTAGTTCGTGAAGGTGTAGTCGGGAAGAAGAATAACCCCCATTCCAGAGGGCCCTACCCTCCTTATACGGCCGAAAGGGGCAGGTTACATTGGGGATTGGGAGCCGAGAGGATGAAGGGACTCATGCTAGAAAGCCCTTGTCTTGGTGACTAGTCTTGTCTGGCCTTGCCCACGCCGGGTTAGTAGACTCTCCGAGCAAAGCAGGTCGCTGCTTCCTCGAGAAACAGCGCACCCACTCTCTGCGGTTTTGTCAGATGATGACGTTGTTACGCGTGGCCCCAAAGATCGCTCGGGTGAGTGGACTCCATGCCGCACGCGATCGATGATGGATCGAGGCTTTGACTTTGGCGACCTTCGTGCTGCCTCGGGAAGGAGCCACCTGCTCCTGTGCGGTCGCTTCAGGCGGTCGCGATTGTTGGACACGTGGTTAATGGCCAGAGGAGGACCCGATGCTCGACCCTTGGCGGATACCGGGATCGGGCTGGTCGAAGGTCGGGGGAGCCCGGTCCGTGACGGAGGTCGAACGCCCTGCTAGGTCGGGAAAGAGCTCGGGGCGGTCGGCTTGGTCGGGAAAGAGATCCTTTATGGCCTTGCGGGACCTTCGGTCGGAGCCTGGCTCGGAACAGTCCGATTGGTGCTTCAGACTGGCGGTTCGGGGACGTCTCCGCCCGAGGTAGGGAACAGTCCCCCGATCCTAGAGGAGGGCTGCTCAAAGCCCCTCCTGGGGGGGCCACGTGTCAGGGTGGCCGATCCCCGACAACCAGCCCCTAAGGCTCAAGAAGCGGTCTGAGACTTCTAAGCACTCTTGAGTCTGAGGTCTTCCTGGGGAGGGATCGGCCCCCCCTTCGGCCGGGCTCGAGGTTTCTAGGGCTCACCTTCAGGCCGAGAGAAGGCCTCCCCGGGGCGCACATTTGAATCCCGATATCTTGTTTTCCCAGGTGGGCTCAGAAGGCCCGGGAGCCTCGTGGATAGGGAAGTTGGAGGAATGTGATCTGGCGGATGCGTGGATCGACGCGCCCGTACGGGGGTTTTGAAGGGGCCCTGGCGCCTCGTCTACCACCCGTCGGCTACGGGCGCGCCTTTTGAGGCGATGGTGACGATGGTAGACGGGGCATCTTTAAAAGCCGGAGGGGTCTCTTCCTTCAGGGTTTCGCTTCCCATTGCTCGTGCTCTTGCCTTCTTCTTCTTCTTTGTCCTTCCGTGACCACGCCTTCTAGCCTTCACTTTCAATCTTATCCCCCCCCCGACCTCGACCTCATGGCGAAGTTCGGGAGGAGCACGCTCACTGCGGAGCAGATGAAGGAGATGGAATCCTTGGGGCTTCTGGACCCATTCACCTGGCGGCTCCCGTCCGGGGAGAGCGTGCCGCGGACTCGGGACGACGAGATCGTAAGCACGGAGCAGTACATGCTCTTCGGGCTGCGAACCCCGGAGAGCGATTTCTTGGCTGCGGTTCTGCGCAGTGCGAGACCGAGCTCGTGAACCTGGTACCGAACTCCCTTCTCCTCCTTTCCATCTTCGCGCATCTTTGCGAGGGGTTCCCGGCATCCTTCCCACCCTCGCTTTTCTTTCGCTTACTTTTGTCCCGACCGCGAAGGATCCCATCGTCGGGTGCCTTTACTCGCCGCGGACAGGCTCCCTTGTTCCTTCCTTCCAAATCCCGACCCGGACTCGCCGGGCCGTGGACGGAAAAATGGTTCTATCTGAAGAAGGGTGAGGGAGCGAGCTTGCCTACAAGCAAGATCGCGGTCGAGGGAAAGCGGAGACCCAGAGCTCGAGGACTCGGCGATCGACCAGCGGCGGTTGCCTTTATCCATATCTGCGCCATACGAGGCCTCAAAGGGGCGGTCGCTCACGACTTCTTATGAATCGGTGCTTCCTCTCGGAGGAGGTTGCACCCTTTTTGAGATCACCGGGAGGTGCGACGCCACCCGGGAAAGCCATGAGGGTAAGCGCCGTCCGACCTTAAGTCCTTTCGAGGTCTTGGTCGGAGTTCCCTCATTTCTTGATGCTCTCTTTCCGACTCGCGAAGACCGGCGGCTTGATCGCCGAGGATGCAGAGATCTTCGGAAGGCCGCCATCGCCGACTCCGGCAAAGATTGTCCCCAAGAACGTCCTGGGGCGCAGCAGTGAGGTAATGGCCTTCCATTTTGATTTTTTCCTTGGGGGCTCGGATTCAGATGCTCATCGTGATGAGCTCGCGCAGGTGACCAGGGAGCTCTGGGATACGGCGAAGCAGCTGCTACCGCTCCCTGGTCCGAACAAAGGCAAAAAAGGGAGCAAGAGACCGGCTCTTGACGCCCCGAAGCAAGTCGCCAAGAAGCCCCACGTCGAGTGGGGCGACCGGGTCGTGGTAAACCTGAATGGAGTTCGGGAACATCCGAGCCCGAGCTCGCTTCCTTCGTGCCGCCTTTTGGGTCCTTATGCTAATCCTTTCTTCTTTGCCAGCAACAGGAGGCGGCTTTTGCCGTAAGGGCCCTGAATACGCAGCCGGAGCCACGAGCTCTGGAGTTGAGTCCACGGGGAGGGAGTCCTCCTGCTACCGCCACCGAGGAACCATCATGCCAGGTACGGCCTCCGTACGTTTTTCGCCGTCCCGCCTCGCCGCGCGCTCGAAGGCCCGAGGGCACCGACCTTTCCGTGGTTCGTGGCGAGGCCGGGAGGACGACGACGAGACGACACGCTTACCGCCGCGACCCCGGACGCGGCGGATATTGCTTGCCGCGTCCTCCGAGGAGGACGAAGCGACCGAGGGAGGAGAGGTTGAGAGCGCCGCCGTCGAGGGCACCTCGGCTGAGGGCGTTAACACCGTCGTGCCCCAGGTGGGGGTGTCGCCGGGGGTGGAGTCCTCAGAGAAGCGGATGGCCGAATCGCCCCCGGGGGGAGGTTCGACCAAAAAAGCAAGGTTGCCGCGCATCCGCTCGGCGCAGTAAGTATCCCGTTCTGCTTCTTGACTTTGTGGTGGTAGGGTCGACCGAGCACCCCCTGATAATTTGTTGCGCACAGCACCTACACTGGGGTGGTCGTGGCCGCAATCCATCGTTCGACCCCGGCACCCCCGACCCCGGTGCCCCCGACCGAGGGCGGCACTGTTGCCGCACCCCAGGCGGAGGCGTTCCCAACAGAGTCGGAGTCGCCGAAGGAGCGAGCGACGACCGAAAGGGCCACCGAGCTGGGCTCCTTCTTCCGCCGAGGGCAGCGGGGATCTCGAGCCGCCACGGCCTAGAGGGTCCGGCCGCCTGCTGTTCTCGCCGGCGGACCGCCTGGCCTTCGGGGCGATATAATCTGCGGTGGCGAAGGCCGCCAGGATACGGTGATTTAACGAATCGCCCGGGTCCGACGCGCGGCCGACCGCCTCGCTGGAGGTCCCTTAGAAGGAAGGTAAGCACGGTTGTGGTGACTCTCCTTCTTTCTCCCTTTCCTTGTGGTCGAGTAAGTTTTCCTTTGCCCTTGTAGGGTCTACTACCGATCTCTCTGGGGCATGACGTCAGTGCGTGACCATGTGCTCGACTTTCGGTCCTATGCGGGCGCCTCGAAATTAACCAGAGGGGCACAATGAGCTCGGCACTGTGTGTGCAGGCCGGAGGAAGTCTTGCGCTGAAGGAGGCCCAGCCCTCGAGATCGCGCGAGCCGCTGAGGTCGAAGGGAGCGCGGGCCTGGGAGGTCGAGCGGAGTTAAACACCGCGAGGGACCTTCGAGCCATAGCGCCTCCAAGGCCATCGAGGAGGAGCGGAAGGGCGCGGTGGTCGAGATCCAGCGCCTCGAGCTCGAGGTCTCCAACCTTCGATCAAAAACGGAGGTTGCACAGCAAGGGGCGTCCTCCTCCGAGCTCGAGGCCAAGGCGACCGAGCTTGAGAAGACAGCTGCGGGATTGGAGGCGAGAGCCACTGGAGCGGAAGCCAAGGCGGTTGAGGCGGAGGCCAGGGCCGCCAGTCTTGAGGAGAAGCTGGCGAAAATAGCTCGAGCGGGAAAGGATGCCTTGGCCCAGCTCCAGAGCGACTGTGACCGGGCCGATAAGGCCGAAGCCGAGGTCATCACACTGCGGCGGAGGGTTTTCGACCTCGAGCGGGAGAAACTCGCCCGAGATATGTCCCTGTAAATTAAAGTTAGCGGACGGGTCGGGGGGCGAAGGATCCCCCCCCCCTTATAAAGAAAAATAACTTTTTGCTAAGTCTTGTAGAGTTGCGTTTCTTTGGAAGACTTAGCTCGTTTGTTGGTTTGTATCGCCTTTGTAGACTTTGTGTAGCTTGCTTCGTGGAAGGGTCCGATCAACACTGGATACATGACGTGTAGTGAGCACGCTTCCGCAGGCTCTCGCAATGAGACTCACCGCCTTTCATTTGAACCACTCAGTTCAGGCTGACCGAGTAAACTGATGCCTGAGGTTAGTTTAACCGAGGCCTCGCCCGAAATCACTCGGGCTCAGGCACGACTCGGATTGATATGTCTTGATCATTTGGCCATAGAGAATTAGTCGGCTTATTGCGGCAGAGCGACTTATTGCGACTGAGATCATCCTCGGCAGAATCTTAAGAGTCGCGACCTACGAGCCCGGGAATGTCATCGGGCCTCGGGAGCTACTTGAGGGCGTTCGGTCGGCAAAGACAGGAATAGCCGCTTACTCGATAAGAATCGCTTTATCGCGCCTCCGAGCCCGAATGATCGGGCTCGGGATGCCGACATCCCCGAGGCGAACCTAGAGAACGTGGCCCCAACCGAGGCCTCGCCCGCGCACTCGTGTTTGGGCACAACCTGACCGGGCCGGCCCGTAGCTCAGCTCTGACCGATTTGGGCCTCTGTCCGACTCGGCGAGCCTGGAAATGCATCAAGCTCGCAAGGCCCCCTCGAGAGGCGGTTTAGAAATTAACCGCCACTCGCCCCGAGGAATGGTCGGCTTAGTGCGAGGCCGGCTTTGTCGCGACCGAGTCATCCCCGTGGTGAATTCAAACCGCGACCTCCGAGCCCGGAAACGCTATCGGGTTCGGGCGCTCCGAGGACGCTCAATGGTTGGCAAAGACAGGGGATGGTGGCTTACCCCGATAACAATCGCTTTATCGCGCCCCGATCCCGGGATGCCTGTGCTCGTTGTTCATCCCCGAGGCGAACCTAGAGAACGCGACCCTTGGCGCTGCAAAAAAGAACACGCATGGACGCCCCGAGGCCGGGCCCGCCGCGTGACCTCATGGTTGCCCTTATGGTCACGCCGCGGGGTCGCGCCGCTTGAGGCATCCTGAAAAGGAATTACTTTGGTTAAAAAAGGAGAACGGGACTCAGGGCCCGAGTTCTCTTAAAACGGCACGATCTTTGGCCGAAGGAATCTGCAACTTAGGGTTGTGGCGGAACGCCACCCCTTCCACAAATCAAAAGAGGTTAGTACCGGGAGCGAAGGAAACCTTCATTGCGGCCACAGACCTGGGCCGGACCAGGGCATGGCAATACAAAAAGTCCCGAGCATGCCCCGGGGCGCGCTTGCTTAGAACACAAGAACGAACATAACAGTAAGAGAAGGGACATCTTAACTTAAAGACGGGTGAAAGAAGGGCGCTAGGCGTAGAACTTCCGGAGCTGGCCTACGTTCCACGAGCTCACGAGCTCCCTGCCATCGGGGACCGCCAGACGGTAAGCTCCCGCGCGGCTTGCTGAGATGACTCTGAAGGGGCCCTCCCACATCGGGGACAGCTTATTGGTGTGGGAGCGATCTTGATTCGCTCTTAGGACCAGTCCCCAACGCGAAGCCCTGGTCGGACAAACCGGGCGGCATGCTCGCGGAGATCTTGCAGTAGCGCGCCGAGCGCAGGCTGCGCGGCACCTTACTTCTTCCGCCAAGGCGAGGTCGAGGACCGCCTCGCCGAGGTCGACTGTCGATCGAGCCCGCCGACGGAGCGGAGCGTGACTCAGCGGCAGGATACCTCGCCCTAAAGACGAGCCGAAAGGACTTGTTCTCGCGTTCGACCGTCGAGGTGCGATGCACTAAAGGATCGTGGGGAACTCGCCACCCATGCCCGATCAGCGGTGGCCGAGCTCGTCAAGACTCACTTTTGAGCTCCTTGGATGAGCTGCCCGTTGCGCGCGGCCGCCTGCTGCTCGGGGTGGCTCACAGAGGCATAGCGCACTTTGGTTCCCATATCTCGCAGAACTCTTGGAATACCACCGGTGAATCTGCGCCCGTTGTCGGTGATGATCCCGCAAGGACTCGTATCTTGTGACCAAGAAGGAACTAAGAACCTTACCGCGGCATTGGCGGTGATAGCGAGACCGGCTCGCCCGATCCATTTTGAAAAGGTGTCAATGGCCACGTAACAGAACTTCTTCCCCGACCGACCTCGGAAGGGACCGAGAATGTCGAGGCCCCACGCCGAGAATGGCCAGCGAGGGAATGGTCTGCAGAGCGAGGCCGTTGCTCGCCATTCGGACGTGAAACCGACAGATCGCAAGAACGAACAATGCGCTGGGCATCTTCGAGCCGCCATACGAGAAAAGCCCATCTCAAGGCCTTCCCACCATAGTCCCGAAGAGGAGTGAGCGCCGACAGGCCGTGAGTGTATGTCGTTGAGCGTATTTACCTTCTTCTCGAGTAATGCATTTTGACAGTAACGCCAAGGCCCTCGACGGTAGAGCTGCCCGCCAACGAAGCTCAGACGAGCCCGCACGCCTCCGAGCTCGCTTTTCTACCGGAGGGCGGGAGCTCTCCTGGTCGAGGAACTTGATGAATGGATCCATCCACGACGGATGCTTTCGAGGAAGGCCACTGGTCTCCTTGCGGTGCGACGGACGGTGTGGCCAAGGTTTCAAAGATGACATCCGCGGAAGCTCATCACCGGATGATCCGAGCCTGGACAGAAGATCGGCGGTAGAATTGTCCTTCCTTGGTACGTGCTGGATTCTCAGGTTCCGGAACCATCTCTCCATCTTGCGTACTTCAGCGAGGTACTTGGCCATCAGAGGTTCCGAACATTGGTAAACTTTGTTGTACTGATTGACGACGAGCTGAGAGTCTCCTTTCACAATGAGGCGGCGAATGCCCAAGGACTTGCAAGCTCGAAGGCCGCCAGAGGGCTCAGATTTCGCCACGTTGTTGGTAGCGGGGAAGCCGAAGCGGATCACATATCTCAAGTGGTCACCTTGAGGGGTGATGAGGAGAACGCCGGCCCCCGAGAGCTCAAAGGACCTTGATCCGTCGAAGAACATGGTCCAAGGGTCCTCGGCCCTGCTCGGGCTCGGGCGTGCTCCACCGTCTCGCCGGCCACGAAATCGCCAACGCCGTGGATTTGATGGCGGTGCGGGCCATGAAGCGGAGGTCGACCGCCACCCATGGCCCACTTGGCGACGCGACCTCCCGGCCTGTGGTTTCGAGGATCTCCGAGCGGAGGCCGCCGAGATAACCACCGCATGTGCTTGGAAGTAGTGCCAAGCTTCCGCGGCCATGAAGAGTGCATAGAGGAGTTTTTGGACCCGGGATAGCGCCTTTGGCCCGTGGAGTACTTCGCTAACATAGTAGATTGGTGTCGCCGCTTCGCCGCCGCTACCAGACCGCACCGACGGCCCGGGTTGCACCACGAGGTAGCAAAGCAAAGACCTCCCCGCCGCGGGTTGTCAACAGAGGAGGACGCGAGAGGTATGTCTTGAGCTCGCCGAAGACCGCTGGGCTTCAGAGTCCACTTGAAACCCTCATGATCGCAAGCAGATCTTGAAGAAAGGCAACCCGCGCCACCAAGCCGAGAAATGAAGCTACCGAGGGCGACGGCGCGGCCGGTGAGGCTCGCACTTGTTTTATCGAGGTCGGAGTGGTCATTTGCTCGATTGCCTCGATCTTCTCTCGGTTCGCCCACGCCGACTTCCGATCATGTAGCCGAGTACTTTCCTGCAGGTCGTGCCAAGACGCATTTTTAGGTTGCTTGATGCTGAACCTCGCTCAGATTGGCGAAGGTCTCGCCAGTCGCTGACGGGGTGGCCTTAGAGGGCTCTTGATGATGATGTCGCCGACGTAAACTTCGAGGTTCCGGCCGATCTGTGGGTCGAAGGCTTTGGCCATTAACCGATGGAATGTGGCGCCCGCGTTGCGGAGGCCGAACGACATGGTCGTGTAGCAGAAGGTTCCGAACGGCGTGATGAAGGCGGTCTTGTCCTCGCCTTCCGTGGCGAACTTGATCCGTGGTACCCGAGTAGGCGCGAGAAAACTCAAGATCTCGGCCGTTGGCGTGGAGTCCACAATCTGGTCTATGCGGGAATGGAAGTTATCTTTGGGGCATGCAATGTTTCAAGCCCGTGTGGTCGACACATTCGCCACTTCCCGCCTTCTTCTCGCACAATTATAGGTTGGCCACCATTCGAGTAATTGACCTCGCGAATGAAACCGCCTTGAGGAGCTTGTCGAGGTGTTCCTCGATTATCGCCGCTTCTCGAGAGAAGCGCCGAGCTTCGCGACGGGTCCACACCGTGCTTTGTTTGCGCTTGTGCTCGATCACCTCCGTGAGACCCTCGGCATGTCCGCCGCTCCCATGCGAAAATGCTTTTGTTATCTCGGAGGAAGGTGACGAGCTCGCCTTCCTATTTGGGATCGAGTGGGCGGAAATGCGACGATTTGCCCGAAGTTCCTTTTTCAAGCCGCACGGCCTTGGTCGGACCGCTTGTTGGATAGCCATCTTCCGACGGGCACCTTCGGTGATCTCGTCTTACTGGGCAAGATGCCGCCAGCGCTGTGGCCTTTTCTCTCAAATTTGCGCTGCCTTAAGGTCGCCGCAGCATCGTTATGACGCCACCGGCCCCGGAGCTTCATGCACCGTGCTCATAGTGATTCGCACCATAAACTTGATCGGCGGACGCCCGAGGATGGCGCTAGGGGAGATCGCCGCCCATGACTTCAAAGGTGACCACTTCGGTGCGGAAGTTTACGAATCGCCAAGGTGACGGGAGGACCACTTGCTCCAACGGGTGGTCGAGCCCCGCACGGCGTCAAGAAGGGATTGCTATGTTCTTGATTTTCGACCGGTATTTGCATCCGCCTGGCGCCGCCGAGAGCAAAGTTGAGGGAATCGCCTCGCCGACCATGACCCTACCCGACGACGGTGTTGCTTATGGTCGGGCGACGACCGCAGCAGCTTTGAAGTCTCGGGACATCCCCGAGGGGCGCCGCCCCGAAAAGGTGATGGGGACGCCGCCCCACCGCAAGGTTGGTCACGGGCTTCGCGGTGGCTTGATAGACGGCACGCGCGGCGCCCTTCACCAAGCGCCGGATCGGTATGCGGAGGAGCCACCAAGATTACGCCCACACAGCCGTCACCCCGTTGGAATTCCAGATCGGGCTCGCTTGGCTCGATCGCGCCGATCCTCCGGGCCGCTTCATCGCTTTTGGGAGCGTGGCATCTCTCCGGGCCCCCTATAAAGGCGCCCGCTTTGAATACCATGTCCCGCAGCCGCAGTCATGGTCGTGAATCTTGTGGAACAGCAAAACTTGTTGGCGCCGGTTAGGTCGCTCTCGCTTCCAAGCTCGACGTTCGCGTGGAGGGGTTCCCCGACCTTGCCCCTCGCTGGCGCGCGGCGCCTTTATTGCGGCCGCGACGTTTTTGCTGAGCCGGGGCCCGGTGATCGGGTCGCGCGCTCGCCTTCGCTTGTTGTCGCATCGTGGCGATTATGCGGAGTGGCTGCCTCGACGCCACGGTCTTTTCTCGCTTTTGTCGACGGGCCGGTCTCCTTCCCTAGCGCCGATGGTCCTGCTTTCGGCGAAGGTGAGGCCGAGCTTGCCTCGGCCGAGTCATGCTTCCAATGGACAAGATCGTCAAGGCCCGCATATCGCCCGCCATGTGGAACAGCTTTGTTGACGGTGAGCCTCGAGCAATCTCGAGGTCCTTCGTGAGGCGCCCGCTCTCTGACACCAAACTTGAAAGCCTTGATGACGGTTTCATCGTGAGATGTTGGGAATCGAAGCTGCGCTGGTAAATCGACGCACGAAGTCTCGCAGATGTTCCCCTTTCCTCGATAACACGGTCTGTGTCCTTTTTCCGCCCGTGCCGCCGTAGCAGCTCGAAGTTGGAGTGAGAGCGCTCTGCACTGGCGCCATGATCGGAAGGTGCCGGCGATCGTTGAAGAGCCAGCGCGGCGCTGGCCCGTAACGTGGGGAGATAGTTGGCCATCGCGCCTCGTCTCTCTGCCGCCAAGATGGCGGTGGAGTATATGGAGAGGAATTCGCGGGGTTCTGGTCCCGTCGAACCGCTTCCATCATTGCCGGTTTAAACGGGCCACCAATGCATTCGACGAGAGATCATTCGAGTATCGCCGGGCAACCGTAGGTCGAAGCTACATCGCCGCCTTCAAGCGCCGGAGTCATCATCAGCCGACAGGGAGAACTTGAGGCGGCGGCGCACACCGCGTCGACCGCGATGGTCGATGGGAGCGTTGTTACGGTGGCGTCGCGGGTGGTTGCGAGTCTCCGCCGCTGAGCCGGACGTCCGAGAGAGACTTCCGGCATCGCTGTCCGGCGAAAGATCGCCATCACGCCCGGGCGACGGCAAGTTTACGCGCCACCCCTTCCTGTCGGAGAGGTGGTGAAGATGGCGTTGGGGCGTGAGCCCGGGGGCAGGGATCCTGCCGGTGAAGCGGTCGACGGTCATGCGACAGGGCTGGCCGTCACGGGGCGAGACTCAGAGCCCAGAGAGCCTGCTTGCCGCCGGGGTGTGACACCGCTTGGTCGCTTTGGTGAGCTCTTCGCCAAGGACCGCCGAAGAGGCCGAGCCGCCGAGCGGGTCACCATGACCGGGCGATGGTTCGCAGCGTTTTGGGCAAGCTCTACCGACGAGGAAGGCTGAGCTAGCCGGACTGGGAGCGGGTCGCACCATGCTCCTCACGCCGAATAGAGGCGATGGCCTGATCGATGGCGATCTGGGCGAGCGACGCGCCCCGAGGAGTCTCCTGCCACCGCTGTCCCGCCTGGTCGCTTTCACGTCCGCTGGCCGCTGAAGTCTTGCGCTGCGGGCGGCAAGGAGGGCGAGAGCATGGATGTGGAGCCTTGGCACTCGGGGACAGCGTCCGAGCCCAAGCTTGCTGTTCGTGACATGCTGGTGGAGGAGCTGGAGGTGTTGAGCCGGCCGAGGTGACGAACTTCGGACGAACGAAACTTCGGGCCCCACAGTGGGCGCCAGCTGTCGACGATCGGGACCGTCGACCGCAAAGAAATAGGGTGAAGGGTAGTACGGAGGGTGAGGCCCAGAGTTTCGCTGCCTGTGGGGTACCTTCAAGCGCGCATCGAGCTGTGGGGGCAAAGACAACCAAACAGGGGACACAAGATCTATACTGGTTCGAGCCGAACGTCACTACTCTAGTTCGGATGATGGTACTATATTGCCCTCAATGCCGATGGCTGCACGGCCTTTACAAATAAGAGCAAGGGGTTCCAATACGAGGGTGCCGGAGCCTAGTTCGTGAAGGTGTAGTCGGGAAGAAGAAGAACCCCATTCCAGAGGGCCCTGCCCCTCCTTATACGGCCGAAAGGGGTAGGTTACATTGGGGATTGGGAGCCGAGAGGATGAAGGGACTCATGCCAGAAAGCCCTTGTCTTGGTGACTAGTCTTGTCTGGCCTTGCCCACGCCGGGTTAGTAGACTCTCCGAGCAAAGCAGGTCGCTGCTTCCTCGGAAACAAAGGCACCCACTCTCTCGCGGTTTTGTCGATGATGACGCTGTTATGCGTGGCCCCAAAGATCGCTGGGTGAGTGGATTCCCATGCTGCACGCGACTGGATGATGGGACTGAGGCTTTGATTTTGGCGACCTTCGTGCTGCCTCGGGAAGGAGCCACCTGCTCCTGTGCGGTCGCTTCAGGCGGTCGCGATTGTTGGACACATGGTTAATGGCCAGAGGAGGACCCGATGCTCGACCCTTGGCGGAGACCGGGATCGGGCTGGTCGAAGGTCGGGGGAGCCCGGTCCGTGATGGAGGTCGAACGCCCTGCTAGGTCGGGAAAGAGCTCGGGGCGGTCAGCTTGGTCGGGAAAGAGCTCCTTTATGGCCTTGCAGGACCTTCGGTCGGAGTCGCTCTAACAGTCCGATTGGTGCTTGATCGGGCGGTTCGGGACGCCGCCGAGGTAGGGAACAGTCCCCCGATCCTAGAGGAGGGCTGCTCAAAGCCCCCCTGGGGGGCCACGTGTTAGTGTGGCCAATCCCCGACAGTATTATTTTAAAAAGATCTGTACTCTCGCTGGGACACGGTGGAGGGAACACGAACACTGCCAATGATCCAAGTATCCAACAAGAGGTGGGCATCGTGCCGGGCTAGACCGGGTCGGACGAGCCCATCGTGTTTCAGGCTTAAACCGTGCCAGGCCGTGACGGTTCTTCATGCTCACTGTGTCGGTCCGACTCGTCTTCGGCGAGCCCAGGCACGGCCCATTTGCCCTTCGTTCATGTTTCGTGCCGTGCCGGCCTAGGCCCGACCCATTTACACTATTGTGATGAGAGGAAATGATCTAGAGACGCACGGAGTTGAGGCAATGGACACAAATATTGTGCGAAAATAACGTAAATTTATTTATTCTTGAACAAGTACAAAGAGCGAGAGGATATGTTGAACACAGGCGAGAGAGGGGGCAACGGGTGAGAAAGAGAGTGAGAGAGACGCGAGAGAGATTAAGAGAGACAGGCGAGAGAGAGAGATATTAAAAGAAACGGGTGAGAGAGAGTTGAGAGAAATTGAGAAAGACAAGCGAGAGATAGCAACTTCTTGCACCGTCTCTCTCAATCTCTCTCTCTCGTCAATCTCTCTCAATCTCTGTCAGCTCTCTCCCTCTCGCCCGTCTCTCTCAATATCTCTTAGCTCTCTCCCATCTCTCGCAATCCCTCTCAACTCTCTCCCTCTTGCCCGTCGCTCACTCTCCCTCTCGCCCGTCGCTATGGTGTTTGTACAAAGTATATAGTTCTCGACTTCATCCACTCATTTTCTCTTTTCTTTTATCCTTTTCTTTCATTCTTCTCCTATTTCTTTCCCTTTTCTTCCCATCCGAGTTAGGACAACGTGTTAAGACGGGGTATCAAAGTACCTAAGCTCGACAAGATAGGGTAGGGTATCCGGTACCCGAGCTCGGGAGGTACTTGCTGTGGTACCCAGCTTGATAGGAAATGAAACTGTGGTCATGGACTAGCACCCCAAGAATATGAGAAACGCTACAACATTCCCTCTTCAGGCTCAGTTCGTTTCAACTTCTGGATTATGGATTCTGGATTATGCGCGAAGCTGCTTCTAATTTTGGATTCTAGATTATACGTGAAATGTGCACCTCTTAAGAAAATTTTCTAGTTCTGCCACCAGCTACGATGTCTGCAATATGTAAAGGAACACAATAGGTGACATGTATCACTTATCATGTATGTAAAATATTGGATTTGTAATTTCATTAAGGAACAACCGTAATAAAAAAATGAAGAAGTCGAACAGTGCAAAGTTCGCAACTCCAGTGTGCACTGACTGCTACTACTTGAAAAAAAGAATCCAACTCTTCAGCTGGGAGCCTGGAGCTGATCACAAAAAATAGAGAAGCCAACTGCTAGTGCTCTGCTACTTTGGAGCCGGAGCACGTGTCTCAAAAAATAGGATTAAATCCAATTTTGAGATCTAAATCAAGTCCGGCTGAAGCAAAACTCCTTCATGAGCAAACTTCTTCACGTGTGAGCATTGTCCAAGTCTCGGGATGCCTAGGTGACTTGTTGGATGCCAGTCAGCCAGAGGCTGCGAGCCAGACGGGCGGGGGACCGGCCGGGCGGACGGGCACGTGCAGCGTGGCAAGGGCGAGGTGGCCCATGACGGGGCTCGGCAAGGGTGTGGCGCAATGCAGCAGGGGCGAGGTGGCCCATGACAGGGGCACGACAGCTACTACGACGGGGGCGATCGTGTGAGGCGACAGCGAGGCGGGCAGTGGCTCAGGCCGGTGCGTGCAGCGTCAAGGTGGCGAGGCGCGAGAGGTGAGTGACACCTCAGCTGGGCGACGTAGCCGGGGAGTCGAGGCAGCAAGGCCTCGGCGGGGCGAGAGGCGGAGCGACCGAGGGAGGTGGAGCGGTGCAGGAGACGAAGCGGCTGTGAGACGGCCGCGAGAGGAGGGAGGCAAGGCGGCCGGGCGAGGCGACGCGCGCAAGGCGGACCAGGCGGCCATGCGCGGTAGCGCGGGAGGTGATCGTGCGAGGCGGCTCTGCGTGCCCTGCCGCGTGCCAACGGGTCGATGTGCTACCCGAAGACCTATGCGGACCGTGCTGGGCCGGACACAGCCCATCTCGTCGTGCCGTGCTGGGCCGCCCGTCGTGCCCGGTTGGTAGGCCCGGCACCGCACGAGCAAACGTGCCAGGCTGGCACGGTCCAATCTCAACAGTGCCGTTGAGATCAAATATCTAAAGGTAATTCCTCCCATGACCGGAGAATAGGTTTCTTCATAATCAACCCCAGGACGTTGAGTGAAACCTTGAGCTACAAGCCTTGCCTTGTACCTTACAACCGTTGTTTTCATTCCTCTTAGAACAAAGACCCATTTGTGACCTCATGGGGTTTATATGGGGAGGTGTGCGGCATCTGAGCAAACACCTATCTCTTGTTCAGAGAGACTAACTCTGCATTGATTGCCTTCTTCCATTCTTCCCAATCTAGCCTTTTCATGCACTCTGCGAGAGATGCAGGCTCGGGATCATGATCAATGATTGAGGCAATCTTCTTTGCAAAGTATATGCATCGACATTGGCTGTTGCTCTATTCAGGTATTCTCCTGTTATTACAAAGTTTATGGCCATTTCATCATGGGGTGCTTCATGCACTTCTACTTGCTTTTCGCTGCTATTTCCTATCGCAGGAGCAAGTTCTTTTAGCTTTTCATCGCCCATGTGTGCGCACACATTATTTTCGGCGGCTTCCTGCAGTGGGAGATTCAAGTCTGGAATTGCCTTTTCCGTTGGCATCTTTCCATTGCCAGATCTCAACTGGCTCCCCTTCTTTCCTTGGGGAATTTTCGTGATTGGTTGTGGTAAGTCCCCTCGCCCAGTTTTCTCCAAACGTCTCCGGGTACTTTGGGTTTAAGGAGCCAGATTTCCTGTTCTTTTTCTTTGAGGCCTCTGAACAGGATGAGGGATACCTTCTGCTTTCTTTGGTATTTTCACCCTCTCTGGTGCATTTCTTGAGGGTAAATGCGACTTAACCACGCCCTTCAGATGACAAAAATGATCAGGCAGTTCATTTGCTAAATTCTGCAAATCAATTATCTTTTGAACTTCTTGATTTGCTTCATTAGTGCGGGGGTCATGCGCGGGGATCCCAGTGGAATGCCATATGATTTCCTGGTATTTTTCATCCAAAGGTTGATTTCCTCTCCCTAATGACGGGAAACGATCATCGTCAAATATGCAATCAGTGAATCGGGCTGTATGCAAGTCTCCAGTCATGGGTTCCAAATACTTGATTATTGATGCACTCTCATAACCAACGTATATCCCAGACTTGCGGAGAGAGCCCATTGCAGTCCGCTATGGGGGTGGTATAGGAACATATACCATACAACCAAATTTTCTGAGATAGGAGATTTTCGGGATGACCCCGTGCACCAGTTGCATAGGGGAATAGATATTGTAGGTCAAGGTCCAAATTGATGAGAGTGTTGCATGCAGGACTGCGTGTCCCCAACAAGTGTTGGTCAAGTTACAACTCTGCAAAAGCGATCTGGCAATGAATTTAATCCTCTTTATTAGTGCTTCAGCTAGTCCATTCTGCGTATGGACGTGCGGTACAGAGTGCTCAACTGCTATCCCTGTTGCAGTGCAATAATCATCAAATGTCTTTCAAGTAAATTCGCCGGCATTGTCCATTCTAATGGACTTCACGCGATGATCAGGGAGAGCATTCTTAATTCTTATGATCTGCGAGATCAGCTTTGCAAAAGCATGGTTTCTTGTTGACAATAAGCATACATGCGACCATTTCGAGGAAGCATCGATGAGCACCATAAAGTACCGAAATGGTCCTGACAAGGGCTGAATCGGGCCGTAAATATCTCCCTGGATGCGTTTCAGGAATGCAAGGATTTCACTTTGCACTTTCATGACAGAGAGTCTAGTTATTAATTTCCCGGTGGCACATGCAGGACACACGAAATCTTCATGATGCGAAAAAATTTTAACATTAATGCCATGACCTTGTGAGTTGTTCACTATATTTCTCATCATTCTAAGACCAGGATGACCTAATCTACAATGTCATAAAGAAAATAACTCAGAGCTTCTAAAGACAGTCTTTAAGGAAGTATACACTTCGGGTGCATGAATTTTCGTGTAGTGCAACCCAGATTCATATGAGGGACATTTTTATAATACCATTTTTGCACATACCGCGTGCTTCACAATGCACAAGTATTCTTTGCCATTTTCTTCATTGGTTTCTACGTGAAAACGATTGGCGCGGATGTCTTTGAAAATTAAGAGAGTGTCGCGTTGATTCAGGGTACAAAAGGGCTTCTTCAATTACCAAAGTTGTACACATAGGCAATATAATTGTGGCTCTTCCTAAGCCTATTACATATGAATCGCTTCCTGCGATCGTAGTAATCTTTCCAGCGTTCTTTGTGATCGACTGGAAGTATTTGGACTCTCTTAAGATAGTATTTGTTGTGCCACTATCAACAATGCATATCTCTTCCATTTGGGCGCTACACGATTTCTAAAAAGAAAAATAATTCCAATCAAACAATGGCAAAATAATTCAAACATTGCTTGCAAATTAAAGAATACTGGAATAAAGAATAAATTGCATACTTATTCATGATAAAAGTATGCTCTTCTAGAGCTTACAATTAATTATTCAAAGAAATTCGCTAACAACCATAATCTAAAAAAAATACGATTCATGCATTAAACGGAATCTGTAAAATATGCATTAATTTCTGCTTCTATGTCATCGACAGAAGTTTTCTCTTCATTTGCCATAAGATTGGCTGCAGCATCGATGTCTAGGCTAATCTGTGAGGATGAGGCAAGTGGGGTATCCTCATCCATGGCATTGTTATCACCAATCTTGGCGAAGTGTGCCTCTGCTGGGGCATTTTCTTTTGCCTTCTTCTTGGCCTGATATGCGTTGATCACTTCCTTGGATTCTCGACATATTTTTGACCAGTGTTCCCAAGTACCACACCGGAAGCACGTTTGGTTCTGCTGTCCATATGGCTTAGCGTGCGCATTTTCCTTGTCATCCTTCTTCACTTGGGTTTTGGGCTTTCCCTTGGCCTGATACCTCTCTTTTCCACCCTGCTTGCCCTTCTTTCTATGAGTGGGCTTTTTCACCTTATAGCTGTTGGCATTGACTTCTGTGCTAGTGCCCCTTCCAGGTGGCTGTGAGTCGAAGTTCTTGCGTAGAACATCATCTTGTGACTCCGCAACTTGCACGACATCAATCAGTTTGCTATACTCCTTGTAGGCGCGCCCGACGATAGTCCGCGGGCACTGGATAGCATTTGGGTGAAAAGTGGAGTCTTCTCAATCTTCTCCTCGTCAGTGATCTTCTTGCCACATAGGGAGAGATTGGTACAAATTCTGTGCAAGGCAGAATTGTACTCGGCCATTGTTCTGTAGTCCGCAAACCTCAGGCGAACCCAATCTTGCTGTGATTGGGGCAAGATGGTGTACTTAAGCTTCTCAAACCGCTTCTGAAGTGCAGTCCAAAGCTCAAGTGCACTCTCCTCAGCTATGTATTCATTCTTCAAAGAGGCTGAGAGGTGATGCTTGAGGAAGTGCAAGGCTTGATCGTTTTGCTCAGCGGTAGGTTGCGCATCCTTCGAGGACCCTAGACCGATCGCAGTACGTAGCTTCTTGCCTCCAAGTACGATCTTCACGTCCGATGCCCAAGTGAGGTAGTTCTGACCGTGCAGGGCCAGTTCTTCAAACTCACGGTTTACGATGCTGGACATCTGCATGATTTCAAAATTCCGTTATTAGATTACTGCGTGTAATCTTATAGAAAGAGGTTGCAAAATTCATAAAATGCAGAAATTAAATTGCCATGCATTTCTAGTATACTAAATAAAGCAATGAATTCAAAAATTCATAAAGAATATTCATAAATGCAGAGAATAAAGCTAGAAAAATTAAAATAGAGCCAAATTTTTTTTGGATTTTTCTAGCAATTTTCCAAAAATTTTCTGCTATTTTTTTTTCTTCTCTCTTTTTCCTTTTTTCTCTTTTTCTCTGCCGAAACGGCCACTGGGTCGTGCCCTTTTTCTTTCTTTGGCCCATTAGCGCCTGGTGGCTAGGGTTCCCACCCGTGCGCTTCCACAGCAAAGGCCGCCGCCTTCACGCGTGTGCCTTCCTGCACGCGAGCCGCCTCGTCTTCTCGCCGATACGGCTTCTTCCCCGGGCGCCGCCTCTCCGGCTTCTTCGGCGTGAGCTTCGGCGGCGCCGCTGCTTGAAAGAACGAGCGGGCGCTTTCGCTTGAGCGCCGTCCGCGCGGGAAGAAGCGCGGCGCTCTGGGCGCGCAAAAGCGATGCGAGATGGCGGCGTGGCCGCGGCGCGGCGTGGCGCGGCTTTGTGCGTGGTGGCTAGAAGCGAAGGTGCGGCCGTCGCGTGGTCGGCGTGGGGAGGGCAAGGGCGGCCGTGCGCAAAGGCCGACCGAGGCAAAGAACGACGACGAGACCGTGGCAGCGGCGACGCTTCGTGCGCGTGGTGACAACGCTTCGGGCATGGTACCGCCAGCGGCGAATGGCGAGGCCGAGGCGCCGCGGCGCGGCGACGTCAGCGCGCGCAACGCCGAGCTGCGGCAGCGCGGCGCGGCGGCCGAACGCACGTGGGAGGGGCGGGCTCGCCGAGCGATCACGGCGCCGCGGCGGAGCGGCCGGGCGATAGTGCGGCGGCAGCGGCTCCGGGCCGGCATCGAACACGGAGACCGAGGCGTCCAGGAGAGGCTGCACGCAGCGCTTCGACGAATTCGTGTCATGTGCGCGAACCGAGGTGGTGGCAGCGCTTCGAGTGCGCAAACTGAGACGACGGCATGGTGCTTCAGGCACGCGCTGCCGAGGGTTTTTATGAACAGTAAAAGTATTGTAGCTTCATGCCACTGTAACTTCTTGCCACGTGACGAACACAGTACCACATGCGTAGGATAGATGCATGCATAGAATCAACAAGCGATTAGATTCAATCGCCGAAACCCACCTTTTCTCACCTTTTCAATCTGTTCGCGGTAGAGCTTCATGCTGATAACGTGTTAAGCAACCTCGCTATCGAATAGTTCAGGGTTCCCGAACAGATCTGAAGTGGAGAACAGAGAGGGAGAAAGATGAACACACGGTATAGGAGGAACTGCGAGAGAATACTTTATTGCTTCTGATTCCTTGTATAATGGGGGACCCTCTCCTCCTTATATAGTAGTCGCCTAGGGTTTTGGCTAAGGGACCAACGTGAGCCTTCGTGGGCCACGTGGTTTCCCAACAAAATCAGCATCTTCAAACAGAAAATAGTACCTAACTTCTGATGAACCGATTCCAGTCCGTTAGACAGGCCCAATCTGAAGGATCAAGCTAAAACTTCTAATGGGCCGGCACATAAATTGGCCTGGACTGTCTAAGACACGCTAAAGAATGCAGGCTCATTTACACAGCCGATGGTAAGATCGTTTGTTTGACTAGGCGTGGCATTCGATTTTTTCGGTGTAATCGTTCAGTTTTTTTATTTTAAAATAATTCGGTTTTTAAACATTGGCTACCGAATTTCTTGGACCAAAATGAAAAACTGAATCAAATTAACCGAAATATTTCGGTCGGTAAATTCGATTTTTCGGTTAACCAAAATATGAATAAACACTGGGTAGATTAGATTTAGTTATTCTTATATCGCAACACATAGTAGGAATAAACCCATACAATATTCAAATGTCATTACAATATAAGCATAATAGAACATATGAATATACTAAACATATGCATAAATGTGTTAGAACATGAGAATTGTTTAGTGGCTTTAGAAAGAACATTACAAATGTGGTATTGTACATGGACTATTTGGTTATTTCAGTTTTTGAAAGCGAAAAACCGAATTGATTCGGTTAATCGGTTAATTCGGTTCGATAATTCGGTTTCAGTTTTAAAATGCCCACCCCTACGCGTTTGATAGAGCATAAAATGATTTAGGAATAACACACATCAAAAATGACCAATTAACAACAAATCTAATTGAGCCAGCATTAATACACCTCAAAACTAATGTGTCTCGTATTCGAAAATAATACTGTTTGCACTAAAATTCGGCAAGTTTATCCAAATCAGGCAATAAAATCAAAGATACGGGAACTAACGAAGGATTAGAAAGAATCCGAGATATTTGGTAACTGCAAGATTCTAAAGGAAAAAATCGCCCAAGATAAGGCCCGATCTGAATCACGGACTCAAAGCGTGTTGTAGTAGGACACGATCGGCCTAAGGGTATAAAAGAAGAGCCAAAGCAAGCTGCAAAGGATATCAACACAACACAATCAACTAGCTTTTACTTTTCATCTACTTTTCCTGTCGACTAGGAGTAGTTCTTGTAATTTAGCCTTTGTAATCGATTTTGATCAATAAAGTTGCGCATCGCGATTGTTGATCATCCTCGATTACACCCAGGTTTGGTTTATTACGATTTTGTTGCGCATCGCCTTCTTGTAATTGATCGCCTTTATCCTCGATTAGCCTTAATCGGCTAGTTAGATTTATCCTTGATCTTGATCGGCTTTAAGGTGATCGAGTTTAAGCCGATTGATCTTAACGATCGGCTTTGTTTGAATTTTATTGTTTTTACCTTGTCGATTCTGAGTCAAATCGACCGCGCTCTGAACCGGTGTTAAATGCGGTGTCTTCTTTGTCGAAACCCTACATCAAGTTTTTGGCGCCAACACACTCTTAGCACGCCCGGTGGGACAATGTCTCGTCGGGAAGTCGATTCCGCCGTCGATCTCAACACGAAGCTATAATCGTCCCAACAATGGGCGATTTAACCGCGAACAACGTCAAGAGATTGAAGATCGGAAAGCCGCGTTAGAAGAGATGATGCTAAATTGCTACCAAAAGACTAGGCGTGGCGTTACACAAAAATCCGCCTGCCGACGGTCAATACAGGAGACACAGTGCAGAAGCGGTAAGTTGATATCTACCCTCGCCAGCGAATTATCGGCTATGATTAACCAATCATGCACCATGCTTTAATAAACCAATCATCGGCTCTGTAGCGACTCTTAAGCCGATGATAGCAAATAGCGTTAAATCTATAGCCCAGAGTTAGCCTCGTCGAAGCTGCATGACCCACTACAAGCTCGCCAAATTATCCTGTTTTTCAATTATCACAAAACACGCGAGCACACGGCCGATCCTAAACCATCGGCTATGACCTCACCTCCCACGATGATGCCCACACAACCTACGGTCATATTGCCTAGGGATCCTCGGTCAAGTGGGGTGAGCCATTACCACGCCTATACCGACGCCGCTAAGTATGATCCATCCATCAATCTACCACCGTCGGCTCCTTTTTACGCTTTTCCCCAATCGGTTTCACGGTAGATTGGCACCGAGAGATATCCCCAAGAGCCTACCCTGCTTAGAAACCCGGGTCCACACAGGGTAGTAACATACTCAGAACCATTTATCCCGGTGCCGGAACTACAAATTAGGCATAATCAGCACGATCAGTATAATCGAATGCCGACGCGACGCGGCATAATTGGCAACCCGAGCTTGCACTCGGTGCGAGGATCTGATTATGATCGACATTATCAAGGGCTCTTGTGCGGTGGCGATAATGCCAATTGGACCGATCGGATCATGCCGTTTTGAGGATCGGTTGGCATACAACCAAAGGAAAAGTGATCGGCTATAGAAAGCCGTACCCGATTACATAGATCGCATGCCTTACCCTCATAATTTGAGTCCCGGACTTTGCCAAATTCTCGGGGATGATTCTATCACTACTCGAGCATGTTGGGCGCTTTATCGCACAATGCGGTGAAGCGGCCCGATCCAACAGGTTAAAATTAGGTTATTTCCGTTATCTTTATCCGGGCAGCATTTACTTGGTTCACTTGTTTGCCTCGAATTCGGTCCATTTATGGAGCGATTTGGAAAGCCGATTCCATGAATACTTCTTTTGAGGCGGTTTAGAGTTAAGAATTTCAGATCGAGTTACATCGCCAAAAGTTTGGAGAATCGGTAGCAGATTACATCAAAGGTTTAGAGAAATTAGGAATCGGTGTTTTAGCGTTACGTTACACGACAATCAACTCGCCGATTTAGCATTTCAAGGTTTGATCCCTCCTCTTAGGGAGAAATTAGTGAGCAGGAATTCACCGACCTTAGCCACTTATTGCATCGCGTATCGGCTCAAGAAAGCCGATTCAGCGACAATAAGGTGTTTAATGGTAGATTTAAAAATAGTAACAACAAAGAAAGGATAAGGCTAAGGTCAATATGGTTGAATATTGTCCTAGTGATTCGTCGGAAGACAAGGAAGCGAAATAAACATAGCCGAATGGGTAAAAGGATCCAAGAAATCCTTAGTACATTCTTGGCTTAAGCCGACTAGGAACAAATCGGAGGTCAAATACTCTTTCGATGTTTCCAAGTGCGATCGTATTTTTGATTTATACGCAAGAAAAGATAATACGATTGCGGGAGGGACATGTGATCTGTCGCCGATGAGATCAAAAAACAGGTATTGCAAGTGGCATCATTCTTATTCACATAACACTAATGGCGCAATATTTGAGTCAGCGAGATCCGATGCGCTATTGAAGATGGTCGGTTGAAGTTTGCCGATGAGCCGACCATGCGGTAGACGTCGATCCGTTTCCTATCAATATGGTACATTGCTCGGCTAAAGGAAAAGAGCCGATGCAAGGCGAGCGAAAAAAGATCGACAAGTCGACATACAATCAAGCTCGGACGGCGGCGGATCGAAAATTACCATCGGTTCCTTACAAATAGAAGCCGTCGAGAAGGAAAAATTCAAGGACCATCAAACCCAAGGGAATCCCGGTGTAGGTAAATGGTACAAGCGAGAAATCTCCATCTAGGCGGCCCGCGAAAGGTTTGGTCCAACGTTCTCACAATTAATGGAGAAGTATGAAAGGATGAACAACCGACCATCGCATCATACCCGCGGTCGGATAATTTGTACCTCACGAGAGCGTGGAGAGGGCACATAGAAAGTGTCCCTTTGGCAATTTCTTTGGGAGAGGAGAGTAGCGTTGCCATCACCGTATACCGCCCGATGGAACATTATCCTCGAGGCGATTGGCCAACGAATCGGCCGGACATAAACTATCTGGGCGATTAGAGAGCAAGACAAAAGTCACGAAGGCGGTCCATGAAAGATTATCTAAACCGAATCAAGAACAAAGTCAAGCCAAGACACACAAGACCGAGTTCGATCAAGGAGACTTGGTGGCGAATCTGGAAGGTGGAACCTAAACCCAGGTGGTGCCCATCAAGCTGAGCAAATCACAACACGACGGCTTCAGAGGCTAAGGACACAAGAAATTCGTGAAACCGATGCAGAAAGAGAGAGGCGAAGTGTTTAATGAACCGTCCAATGAGATCGCCAAGAAAGAGTGGAGAAGAAAAGAGCAAGCGAAAAGATTTGAATCGGTGGCGACTTGGATTCTCCATGATTGAGATGACACACCTCCATGGATGTCAACATGGTGTTCACATTGCGGCGAGTTCAAAGTCGAATCGAATCGGCCAAAGAGGCGATTGCTCGATTATGCTCGGTCTGAGCGCCATCTTTGAGAAACCCAAAGGCGATCACCGACATCGAAACCTCTGTGCACGAAAGGATATATAAATGGCAAGCCGATATCAAGGATCTTTGGTAGGCGAGGCGCCACGGTGAATCTAATGCCATACACAACATGTAAAAAGCGGGTAAGTCGGCGAAGACTTAATCAAAACTAACATGGTTACGAATGACTTCAAAGGCGACCCTCGAAGCAAAAGGTGTCATGGTCACAGAGTCGACCGTCGGTAGCAAGACCTTGCCGCGGCGTTCTTTGTAATTGATGCCAAAGGAAATTACGATGTCTTTGCTCGGACGGGATTGGATTCATGCAAGCTTTGTCCCATCGACCATGCATCAGCGCTCGTTCAATGGAGCGGAGAAGAAGTCGAGGTCGTTACGGCGATACATCGGCGCACATCGCCATGGCTAGCTCCGATCGCGAATTGGCAACACGAAGAAGTGGTGTATATCGGGTAAGGTATTTGGACGATGCGATTTCATATCGTAAGCAAATACGGACTTATGCCGATCGATGTCAAGCGACACCTTTGATCGGGCAAACGAAGTGTTGCGCCGATGGGGACAAGAAAAACATTGAAGGCGCTACAGGACAAAATGCAAAGCTATCGGCAAACAACGGATAGCTACGAAGCCATAGAAGACTTTGAAGAAATAGAAAAGTTGGGGCAAGGGTTCACGTCTCACCGATTTGCTTGAAGAAGTCGATATAGGTAGCGGTGATAGGAAAAGACCAACTTTTGTCGGTACAAATTTAGATGTGAAATACAAAGAAGAGCTAATAAAAATACTTAGAAATTATAAAGATTGTTTCGCTTGGGAGTATCATGAAATGCCCGGATTAAGCCGTCAACTGGTGGAACATCGGCTACCTATAAAATCGGGCTATCGGCCGTTTAAACAGTATCCCAGGCGTTTTAATCCAGCCTTGTACCAAGTCATAAAAGAAGAGATAGAACGATTGTTGCAAGCAAAGTTTATCAGGCCTTGCCGAAATCTGTTGAATGGGTTTCCAACATCGTTCGATGAATGAAGAAAAATGGAAAACTTGAGTATGTGTCGACTTTAGAGACTTGAACAAAGCGGCGCCTAAAAGCGAATACCCTATGCCAATAGCCGATATGCTTATCGATCTTGCATCGAGAAACAAGATCATAAGCTTTACGGATGGTAATGCGGGTATAACGGATACTCATGGCGGCCGATATACCAAAGACAGACCTTGGATGTCGGTGCAATAGGGTTATTCGAGTGGTAGTAATGACTTTCGGCGAAAAGCGCTGGAGCAACCTACCGCGAGCAATGAATCTGATCTTCCACGATTTAATCGGCCACATCGTTGAAATTTATATAGATGATGTAGTGGTAAAATCTGCAGAAGATTTCCAACATCTGGCCGACTTGGAGAGGGTGTTCAAAAACATAAAAGCGCACGGTTTGAAGATGAATCCTTACAAGTGTGCGTTCGGTGTGTCGACAGGACAGTTTTTAGGCTTTATGGTACATGAAAGGGGAATCGAAGTCAGCTAAACAAGGGTCAAAGCCATAGCCAATACTAAGCCACCAACATGTAAAAACGAATTACAAAAATTGATCGGCAAAATTAACTACCTCCGTCGGTTCATCTCGAACCTCTCTGGTAGGATCCGTGCTTTTACCCCATTGCTAAAGTTAAAAGAAAACGAGGAATTTATATGGGGAGCCGATCAGCAGAAAGCTTTTGACGAAGTAAAAAGGTATTTATCCAACCCTCCAGTCCTGGCTGCACCGAAAAAAGGTATTCCCTTCAAATTGTATGTCTCGGCTGAAGAAGATACTATTGGAGCTGTTTTGGCGCAAGAGGTACATGGTAAAGAGAAGGTTATCTTTTATTTAAGCCGACGGTTGCTAGATGCAGAAGTCAGGTACCCTTTTATCGAAAAACTATGTTTATCATTGTACTTCTCATGCACAAAGCTAAGGCACTACATACTAGCATCGGCTTGTAAAGTTATCTGCAAAACCGATGTCATAAAATATATATTGTCAGCTCCAATTTTGCGAGGTCGACTTGGCAAATGGGCTTACGCCTTGGTCGAGTTCGACTTATCATACGAATCGGCCAAAGCAGTCAAAGGACAAGTCCTAGCCGATTTCATAACAGGACATGACACAGCGGCAAACTTAGTCTTGGTGGCACCATGGCAGTTGTTCTTTGATGGATCGGTATGCGAGGAAGGATATGGTATCGGTATTGTACTCACTTCACCTAGAGGACATAGCTTCGAATTTGCATTAGGCTAAATAGCGATGTTCAAACAACCGGGCGAGTCTGAAGCATTACTCAAAGGCTTACGGTTGTTGGAAAATATTGGAGTAAGTCTTTGTTAAGGCATATGGTGATTCACTATTAGTAGTACAACAAATAAAAGGAGAATACCAATGTCGAGATGAAGTGCTATTAAAATATTTAGGGCAATGCACAGAAATCATCGACTCTTTTGCATCATTTTCTATCGGTCATGTTCCTCGAGAATTGAACGATAGAGCCAATGCTTTGGCCCAACAAGCATCAGGGTATAAAGATGTTGGCGAAGTCGAAAGCGAATCGTAGATAAAGCAATAATGTGCACGGATATTCTGATTGGAGGGCGCAAATAAAAGACTATCTAGTCAACCCATCTAAGCCGAGCGGAGCGAAGGATACGGCAACAAGCATTGAAATGCGTTATCATGGACGATATACTGTATTATCGGACTATGGAAGGCTTGTTGCTAAGATGTCTTGAGGTTGAAGAAGCCCGAGTGGCGATGGGTGAAGTGCATGAAGGCATTTGTGGTTCTCATCAATCGGCACATAAAATGAAATGGATGCTTAGGCGGACGAGGTTATTTTGGCCGACAATGCTAGAGGATTGCTTCAAATATTACAAAGGATGTCGACATGTCAAAAGTTTGGCAACATACAACTAGCACCGACATCGGCTTTGCATCCAATTATCAAACCTTGGCCGTTCGGAGGTTGGGAATAGATATAATCGGCCAAATATTTCTGCTTGAGTAAAGGCCATAAATTTATTTTGGCGCAACCGATTATTTCTCAAAATGGGTCAAGCTATACCGCTCAAGAAGGTGACTAGCGTTGAGGCGATTAATTTTGTGAATGAACATATCGTCCATCGGTTTGGAATACCACAAACAATCACGACCGATCAAGGTACGGTATTCATGTCTAACGAGTTTCAAGGTTATGCAACGAGTCTAGGATCAAATTGTTAAACTCTTCGCGTATACGCTCGGGCCAATGGACAGCCGAGTCGTCTAATAAAACACTAATCAAGTTAATCAAAAGAAAAATTGATGAGAAACCAAGGAATTGGCATTCGACTCTATCGAGTCACTTTGGGCTTATCGGCTATCTTATCACGGGCGACAAAACTTTCACCATACCAATTGGTGTATGGACAAGAAGCCGTTCTACCTGTGGAGATCAATATTGAGTCAATACGAATAGCCAGACAAAATGGTTTGTCGGCTCAAGATTACAATGATTTAATGGTCGACAGCTTGGATGAGTTAGCGGAGTTACGTTTGGCAACGCTTGATCGGCTTAAGAATAATAAGATCAGAGTTGCAAGAGCATATAATAAAAAAGTCGTGCCTAAATCTTTTGATCTAGCCGATTTGGTATGGAAAACAATACTGCCTATTGGCTCGAAAGATAACCGATTTGGAAAATGGTCGCCTACGTGGGAAGGGCCATATAAAATTAATCGGCTAGTCGGTGGAAATTCGTATTTCTTTGGAAACACTCGAAAGTGCATGCTACAAAAGCTATTAATGGCAAGTATTTGAAGAAATACTACCCTAGTGTGCAGGTGAGCCTAGCCGATTAAAGGTTTTGTTCAAAGCGAGATTAACACGATGTTGTTAATCGGTTGAAAGGATTGCAAACTCTAAACATAAAATATGAATCGGTTAAGCGACGATTACAAACATAACAAGTTACAAAGCATTGAATAAACATTGAGCAAATGTTTTCAAAATAACGATAAAAATTACATTTGAGACTTAATATCGGATGTCGGAATCGGGAAGAGTTGCGCCTAAAGCCGACAAAGCACCTGCTGCCTTTGCAATAATTTCTTGGATTTCATCAAGCGGCGATCATCATCTTTTGCATTTAGAGCATCGGCTTGACTTTGGCGATTAGCCGTCACATTGTCGGCGGCCACGCAATGCTCGATTTTGCTCCTTGGCTCGACTTGATTATTTCCAAGCTTTGTTGACCTTCTCGATTTGTTTTTCCAATTTGGCGGTTCTTCAAGGAGAAGTTTCTTCGTTTTTCTAACTTGGAGAGGACTCTTTCGTCGACTTAAGTTCTTGAGCATCGTATCGAACTTACGCTTTTGGCTCTAGCATCGACAACCAATTCATTGAAGTTTACGATCGGCTTCTTGGGCTTGCGGCCGAATCCTTGCTTGAGCTGCCTCCACATCGGACTTCCTTTCGTCCAAATGGCACACAGATTAAGAGAGCGACCATCGCTTCGGAGGTAGGTCGGCCGGCAACCGCCATGGCATCACGAATGGGTTGGCTATTGGTGGGATCTCTGATTGTGGCCTTGTAACCAGATCAAAAAGCTTGTTGAGTTTTTCTTTCATACCAGGCTCAGAAGTCACCACAGCCGATGCTTCTTTCGAAACTTGCAGAATCTTCCTGATCTCGGCATCGTAGTCATCGATAGCCATGATCTACGGGTCATCGAGATCGGCTAAAGAAAATCCTAGCAAATTTGTTGGATCGATGACTCGGTAGATCTGCGATTGGAGCAATTGGGGTCGGTTGTAATGCGTGGGTCGGCAGTTGATAAGTTTGGAAGATCGGCTAGGATCTTGCGACTTGGCGGATGCGTTGGCTAAAAGAAAAATATGGAGTGAGCCAACACGTTTAAAACTTTCAAAGATTTACATTCATTCGAAAAGTCACGATCACCTACCGCTCCGTAGCCGATGTTGTCGGATAACTCTCCCCACTCTGCTCAAGAGGTTTAGGGGCCTTTTTGGCAGCGGCCTTAGTATACTTTCGTTTCTTCTTTGAAAATTTGTCAGGCAAATGACTTGGTTAACTAAAGGATAATTCTATATAAAAAGCCGACAATAAAGAAACTTACTGGGTTATTTTTGCTTCTCCAAATCCGACAAAGATGGGCTTTGTATGCCCAAGGATCCTGACGCATAACCGTAATAATGACTGACTTGTGATTGTCTTTTGGGTTGCTTATCACCCGATGGAGCCAAAGTGCTTGTCTTCTACAAAAGGTAAAAACCAAGTTAGATACGAAATCAAAATCCGGACAGAAGTCAGAATTGAAGTTATGGAAAATTTGGATTCTAAGCCGATACCTCACTAGGAACACCTATATTCGTGTTAGTATAGCCTGATGATGAGGTATCACTGCTAGAGTTGACATTAGATACTAGCGTCGGCTCCGGGAGATTCGGGAAAAACTCAGCAATGATATTAGACGGAGACTTTGACCGATATAAAGCATTTGCAATAACAGACCACCATCTTGTATAACCTCCCGCTCGTCGGTATTTAGAAAGAAGTCTGTGCGAGTTTGAATCATGAGGTCATCGGCTACCTCAAGAACAATTTCGGCGGAAGTAATACTGCGAACTCTAGCTCTCGGCTCAAGCCGATCAAGGAGTTGGAGACTTGGAATTATTTGACCAAAACCAAGTTGCCTCGCATAAATTGATGGATGATAAAACTCGTAAGATGGCTGGAAAGTCCGATTCCTTGTATGAAGACCAGCATGAAGAACACAAGGGGAAATAAAGATTTTATATAGGTCAAGAGTCTCAGGGACATAGCAGCTTCGGATTCTAGTTGAAGAAATGAAGGCCATGGGAAATCACCACTTCTTTGTAGCTAAAAAGTCTCTTTGTCTCGGATCTGTATCACTCAAATTTAGAAAAAGGACAAGTATTTCCTTGAATCAATTTGCTGTGATTTTGGTTTCATTGCTGAGCACATGATGAATCGTTAAGCCAAACGATCGGCCGCTTGATATCGAGGAATGGCATTTTCTTCGTTGTCCTCTCTTGGGAAGGTGTGTCTTGGTAGGCTCCAAGTCAAATGGTCGGCTAAAAAGCAATATAGCGGACTTGTATAAACCACAGCGGCCCGCCTACATTCCCCACGATAAAATCGCGAAGCGATGTATAATCGACTCGATGACATGCATCATTTGATACACTGCTCCTAGAAAAGTTTTCCCTAAAGCCAGCCGACGGCCTTCCACCAGTCCTTCAGCGATTGTTTGATATACTTGGGTTGGCCCTAGTGAAGCACCGCAGAATAGAAATCGGTCTAGCCAAAGATTAAGAAAAGCGACATGCTCTTCATCCGATACTAGACCATTTATCTTGTTATTATTGGCTATATATTTAGACCATCCCTCACCCTTAGCTTTGAATCAATTTGTACTTGGGTTTGCACTGAAGGCGATACTTGTTCCCCATCGGCCTCAAGCGCAAATCGAGCAACATCTAACAAAGTCGGACCAACCATGCCAATACGAAACATGAAGGCGTTAAAAGAATCCGACCAAAAATAACAAGCCGTGGCCACTAAGGGCTCATTGGCCTCTGGATCGGCTAAACTTAAGGGGATGCATTCCGCTATTCCCATCCTCTCCCAAAACTCCCTTTTTTGGGTTGCTACTCGTCTATACCAACTCTTCCATCCTTTGAGTGCAGTCGGCCAAGCTCTAAAACTCTTACTCCAACCCTCAATATTATACCCTCTAGCCGATAAGGGGAGACGAGTTACTTCTTGATCAACAATTGTGGCTGCATTTAAATTCCCTAATGGTCCGAGGAAAAACTGATCGACGCTGTGTGGAATAGGAATAAGTACCTGTGAGGGATCCATTCAGCCGATCTTGAGTCACAAGCCGATTGAAGCGGGATAGTTGTGCTAACGAGAGGGCAAAAGAACAAAAGCCGATTATGAGTATAGCGAGAGCTTGTGCAGTGAAGAATAGCAGAGATGGGGTCCGCATTTTGTAGCGGTGAAAATTTGAAGAGGCGGGAGGTGAATTTTAAAAGGCGTAAGCAGTTAAAACGCACTACCAGCATGTCAGAAATTTGCGGCGCAAATAAAGCAGCAGTTAATGGGTGAAGATCAAACGTTAGCCGATTGAATAAGCCGATAATCGTGATTTTTGACAGATGACAAAGTCATCTCTCAAAATGGGGGCATATGTTTGCACTAAAATTCGGCAAGTTTATCCAAATCAGGCAATAAAATCAAAGATACGGGAACTAACGAAGGATTAGAAAGAATCAGAGATATTTGGTAAGCGCAAGATTCTAAAGGAAAAATCGTCCAAGATAAGGCCGATCTGATCACGGACTCAAAGCGTGTTGTAGTAGGACACGATCGGCCTAAGGGTATAAAAGAAGAGCCAAAGCAAGGCGCAAAGGATATCAACACAACACAATCAACTAGCTTTTACTTTTCATCTACTTTTCACATCGACTAGGAGTAGTTCTTGTAATTTAGCCTTTGTAATCGATTTTGATCAATAAAGTTGCGCATCGCCGATTGTTGATCATCCTCGATTACACCTGTGTTTGGTTTATTACGATTTTGTTGCGCATCGCCTTCTTGAATTGATCGCCTTTATCCTCCGATTAGCCTTAATCGGCTAGTTAGATTTATCCCTTGATCTTGATCGGCTTTAAACTGATCGAGTTTAAGCCGATTGATCTTAACGATCGGCTTTGTTTGAATTTTATTGTTTTTTACCTTGTCGATTCTGAGTCAAATCGACCGCACGTTCTGAACCGGTGTTAAATGCGGTGTCTTCACGTCGAAACCCTACATCAAGTTTTTGACGCCAACAAATACTAACCAAAAGGAAAAAAAAATGATAAGAGCTAAGTTATAAAGCACAATGACTTGTTGGAGCTAGCTTTCCACCTCAAAACACACAGTGAAATCGAGGAACAAAAGTAACTGTTGAGAAACCCTAAAGCCCACCGAAGGCCCATGTGGTCCCTAATGCCGAAACCCTAGAGAGCGCTATAAAAGGAGGAGGGGGGGTCCCCCCCATGTACAGAGAATTCATTAGCAATAAAGAATTTCCGCTTTCGCTCTCCCTAAACACGTGTGTCTCTCTCTTTCTGTTCTCCACTTCAGATCTGTTCGGGAACCCCGGACTATTCGATAGCGAGGTTCCTCAACACGTTATCAGCACGAAGCTCTACCGGAGATCAGATTGAAAAGGTGAGAAAAGGTGGGAATTCGACGATTGAATCTAATCGCTGTCGTTTCTATGCATGCATCTAACCCTCGCATCTAAATCGTCGTCACGTGGCAAGAAGCTACACGACATGAAGCTCTGAGACAAAATTACTGTTCATTCAAAAAAAAAAAGTATGGCGCTCGAAGCGCGCCGCTTTGGCCGCCGTGCTCGCGACGCGTCGTCGCCTCGGCCTCGGCGCTCGGCTCGCGACCTTGGCGCATGCCACTGTCGCGCCCTCGCCGCCCGACGAAGCCGCGCCCGGTGGCTGCAGCGGCACTCGATCTGGCCGTCTCGTGCTCGCGCCCGGCGGCGACGACAAACGCTCGGCTTCGGCCGACCGGTGACCCTCGCCTCGCGATCGTCGCTCGAAGAAACTGCCGCCTCGGCCCGCGTCCGCCGCCGCACGCAGCCGCGCCGCCGCCGCCGTGCGCCTCGGCTCCTTCGGCGCCGCAAGACGAAGCCCCCACCAATGGCTAGGCACGCAGCGACCGCCGCCGTGGCGCCTCGGTCGTGCTGGCCGCGCCGCTCAGGAAGACCGCCGCCGGCCGGCTCGAAGAATCCGCAGCACCGCCCTTTTGCTCGGCGAGGCGGGCGGCTGCGCTTCTCTTCTTCTTGCGGCTCGCAGCCGGCTAGCGCGCCGCGCCCCGGCCGCGCTCGCGCACGCCTGCCCGGCCGCGCCGGCCCCACGCATAGCGGCGGCGGCGATCGCCCAAGCCATCCGTCCGCCGTGCCACACTCGAGAAGTGGCGGCGCCCGCCCCAGGCGGCCGCCGTTCGCCGCTCGTTCTTGGCTCGAAGCCGTCGCCGTCGCCGTCGTCTCGACCTCCGGCCCGCGCCCGCCGCCATGCCGTCGCCCGGCGGCGTCGCCGCCGGACTTCATCTTGTTGCCGCTCGGCCAGAGCCGCATCCGTACACCGCCTGCGGCGCCTGCTGCCGCCTCCGTCGCCGCGCGCGTTGCCCCTTGGTCGGTCTTGGCAAAGCCGCCACGCCGCAGCAGCTCGACCTCGCGCCACACCGCCGCCGCCGCCGGCCTCGCGCCCGCCGCGCGCCTGAAGCCTCCGCCCGCGTGGCGTCGCCGCCGGCTCGGCGCTCGGCCCGGCCGACCTCGGCCTCGCGATGCCGCTGCTGGCCTCGGCCTCCGGCCGCTTCGTAGCGCCGCCGGCGCGGCCTCGCGAGAGCCGTCGCCCGGCCTCGGCCTCCGGCCCTTCCGCCGAGCCTCCGCGCGCTCCGTCGCCATTGCCACGGTTTCGGCTCGAAGCCGCCGGCCGCCGCCACAGTCTCGACCCGCCCGCTCGCCCGCGCTGCGGCCGCCAGCGCCTCGGTTTTCCGGCGCCGCGCATTGGCCTTCCGTCCGGGCTCCGGCTCGCGACCGCCGAGCCGTCGCCGGCCCTCTGACCCAGCTGCGTCGCCGACTAACCTCAAAGCCGTGCGTAACGCAGACTTCCTCCCCGCCGGCCCTGCGCTCACGCATGAAAACAAAAAGAAAAGCGTAGTGCACGGGAGAAGAAACAAAGAAAAGGAGGGAAGCAGTGGCAGCGGCGGCTAGGGGAAACCCTAGCCGCGCGCTGTGCCCGACCGGGAGCAGGCCAAGTGGGCCAAGCGGGAAATGGGCAAGGCCCATGGGCGGTTCGACTGTAAGAAAGAAAAGAAAAAGAAAAGAAAAGAAAGGAGAAAAAAAGAGAAAATTGCGAGAAAATTTTGAAAAATTGCGGAAAATCAAGAAGATTTATTTGGCTCTGTTTTTAATTTTTGTCTTTATTTCTCTGCTTTATGAATTTTCTTTATGAATTTTGAATCTGTTGCTTTATTTAAGATATTGCAATGCATAGCAATTTAATTTTTTGCACTTTATGCTTATTGCAACCATTTTCTATTAGATTACACTTGATAATCTAATGTCGGAATTTTGAAATCATGAATCGTGAATCGTGAGTTTGAAGAACTGGCCCCGCACGGTCAGAACTACCTCACTTGGGCATCGGACTTGAAGATAGTTCTTGGGGGCAAGAAGCTCCGTGCTGCGATTGGTCTAGAGTCCTCGCGGGCCTTGAAACCTACCATCGAGCAGAACGATCAAACCAAGCACTGCCGTTTAAATGCATGAATCGCATTTTCTTTTAGATTATGGTTGTTAGCATTTTCTTTTGAATAATGAATTGTAAGCTCTAGAAGAGCGTACTTCTTTCATGAATAAATACGCAATTTATTCTTTATTCCAGTATTCTTAATTTTTGCAAGTAATATTTGGATTGTTTTTGCCTCTATCTGATTAGAATTATATTTCTTTTATCTAGAAATCGTGTAGCGCCCAAATGGAAGAGATATGCATTGTTGATAGTGGCACAACAAATACCATCTTAAGAGAGTCTAAGTATTTCCAATCGATCACGAAGAACATTTGGAAAGATTACTACGATCGCGAAGCGACTCATATGTAATCGGCTCGGGAAGAGCCACAATTATATTGCCTATGGGTACAACTTTGGTAATTGAAGAAGCCCTTTGTACCTGAATCAGCGCACTCTCTTAAGCTTTAAAGACATCCGCGCCAATGGTTTTCACGTAGAAACCAATGAAGAAAATGGCAAAGAATATTTGTGCATTGTGAAGCACGCGGTATGTGGAAAAATGGTATTAGAAAAATGTCCCTCATATGAATCTGGGTTGTACTACGAATATTCATGCACCAAGTGTATACTTCCTTGAAAGCTGCTTTTAGAAGCTCAATTATTTTCTTTATGGCATGGTAGATTAGGTCATCTGGTCTTAGAATGATGAGAAATATAGTGAACAACTCACAAGGTCATGGCATTAACGTTAAGAATTTCCCGAATCATGAAGATTTTGTGTGCCCTGCATGTGCCACCGGGAAATTAATAACTAGACCCTCTGTCATGAAAGTGCAAAGTGAAATCCTGCATTCTGGAACGCATCCAGGGGATATTTGCGGTCGATTCAGCCCTGTCGAGGGCCGTTTCGATACTTTATGGTGCTCATCGATGCTTCCTCGAAATGGTCGCATGTATGCTTGTTGTCAACAAGAAACCATGCTTTTGCAAAGGCGATCTCGCAGATCATAAGAATTAAGAACGCTTTCCCTGATCATCGCGTGAAGTCCATTAGAATGGACAATGCCGGAGAATTTACTTCAAAGGCGTTTGATGATTATTGCACGCAGAACGAGGATAGCGATTGAGCACTCCGCACCGCACGCTCATACGCGAAGCGGACTAGCGAAGCACTAATAAAGAGGATTAAGTTCATTGCCGGACCGCTTTTGCGAGTTGTAACTTGCCCAACACTTGTTGGGGACACGCGATCTGCACGCAGCAGCTCTTATCAATTTGGACCATCGGCCTACAACATCCATTCCCATGCAACTTGTGCAGGATCATCCCGAAGATCTCCCATCTTAGAAAATTTGGGTGTATGGTATATGTACCTATACCACCCCTCGTGATTGCAATGGGCCCTCTCCGCAAGTCAGGGATATCGTTGGTTATGAGTGCATCCATAATCGGTATTTGGAACCCATATTGGAGATTTGCATCTGACCAGTTCGTGATTGCATCTTTGCGAGGATCGCTTCCGTCATTAGGGAGAAATCAACCTTTGGATGAAAAATGCAGGAAATCATATGGCATTCCACTTTGGGATCCCGCACATGACCCCGCACTAATGAAGCAAATCAAGAAGTCGAGAAGATAATTGATTTGCGAATTTAGCAAATGAACCTGCTGATCATTTTGTGATCGAAGGGCGTGGTTAAGTCGCATGTACCCGCAAGGAATGCACCGAGAGGGTGGAAATACCAAAGAAAATAGAAGGTATCCCTCAACTTTGTTGAGGCCTCAAAGAAAAGAACGAGCAATCGGCTCCTCAAACCCAAAGTACCGGAGGCGTCTGAGAAAAGCGGCGAGAGGACTTACCACAACCGATCACGAAAATGCCCCAAGGAAAGAAGGGAGCAGTTGAGACACACTGGAAAGAAGCCAACAGAAAGGCAATTCCGGACTTGAATCTTCCATCGCAGAAGCCGTAGGAAATAATGTGTGCGCACACATAGGCGATGAAAAGCTAAAGGAACTTGCTCTGCGATAGGGAAAAGCAGTGAAGAGCAAGTAGAAGTGCATGAAGCACCCATGAAGAAATGGCCATAAACTTTGTAATAACGGGAGAATCCTGAATAGAGCAACGACCAACATTGATGCCTACTTGCAAAGAAGATTGCCTCGATCATTGATCATGATCCCGAGCTGCATCTCTCGCGAGTGCAAGAAAAGGCTAGATTGGGAAGAATGGAAAAAGGCAATTCTGCAGAGTTAGTCTCTCGAACAAGAGAGAGGTGTTTGAGCTCGTATCGCACACCTCCCCATATAAGCCATGAGGTCACAAATGGGTCTTTGTTGGAAGAGGAATGAAAACAACGAAGTTGTAAGGTACAAAGCAAGGCTTGTAGCTCAAGGTTTCACTCAACGTCCCGGAGTTGATTATGAAGAAACCTATTCTCCGGTCATGGGAGGAATTACCTTTAGATATTTGATCTCAATGGCATCAACTTGAAGTTGAGAATGAAGGCGATGGATGTTGTCACAAAGATACGTATGGAAACTTGGATTCGGAGATATACATGAAAGTCTGGAAGGAATTCCTATCCCGAACCAAGATGGAGCAAATAGAAACACATGCAGTGTGAAATTGGAGAAATCAACTGTATGGGCCAAGCGATCGGGAAGAATGTGGTACAATCGCTGAGTGACTTTCTCTGCAAGAAAGGCTACACAAGCAGCGAAGATTGTCCATGTGTGTTTATCAATGATCCCGAATGGATTTCGTATAATCTCCGTCTATGTAGATGACTTGAACATCATTGGGACGGATGAAGAAATTGAAGAGGCATGCTCATACTTGAAGTCCGAGTTTGAAATGAAAGATTTAGGTAAAACCAAGTTTTGTTTAGGCTTGCGGCTTGAACATGTCCAAGGAGGAATCTTGGTACATCAATCAACCTACACAGAAAGTGTTGGAAAGGTTTGGTTTTGAAAAGGCATATCCTGCGAAGACTCCAATGGTGGGAAGGTCACTCCAAGAGACCTAGACCCATACTGAGACCTAGAGAAGAGGGGAGGAAGTCACGGGAGCAGAATTCCCATATCTCGAGTGCAATTGGAGCGCTCATGTACCTTGCAAATAGCACTAGGCGGACATTGCGTTATTTGTGAATTTGCTAGCTCGATGCTGATCTGAGAACCCACCAAAAGGCATTGGAAAGGGATCAAGGACATCTTCCGCTACCTCCAAGGAAGCAAAGACCTTGGTCCATTCTTGAAGAAATAATGAATTGAATTTGGTTGGCTATGCCGATCTTTGGTATTTATCGGACCCGCATCGGCAAGTCCCAAAGCGGCTATGTTTTCCTATGTGGAGGAACGACAATTTCTTGGAAGTCGTCTAAGCGGACTCTTGTCTCGGCGTCGACAAACCACTCGGAAATCATCGCTTTGTATGAAGCATCGCGTGAATGTGCATGGCTCGGAAGAATGGTTCACCACATCCGAAGTCATGTGGCTTGAACATTGAGCAAACTCCACGATAATTTATGAAGATAATGCACTTGTGTTGCCCAAGCACGGATGGGTTATGTGAAGAGCAATCTCACGAAGCATATCAACCCCAAGTTCTTCTATGCTCATGAATTGCATAAGATGAGCGAGATCAAGATATTGCATACTAAGTCATGTGAAAATCTTGCAGATTTGTTCACTAAATCACTCCCAAACATCTACCTTTGAAAGGTGCGTGAAAGGAATTGGGATGATGAGACTTAGAAGTGCAGATTTCGGGGAGATATTTCACATACTCCCACATGAATCTCGAAGATGAATTATGAATACCCAACATGAATCTCGAAGATTAGCATTTGAAGTTGGGAGAATTGTACTCTTTTCCTTAGCAAGTTTTTCATGAAGTTTTCTTGCATAAGGTTTTAACGAGGCAATTCGTGCAACATAGTAGCGTATGCTATGTGCTCTTTCTCCAAGTATTTTTCCCATTGGGTTTTTCTGGAGTTTTAATGAGGCATATGCATCTCGCGGCAAAGGGCCCAAGGGGGAGTGTTGAGAAACCCTAAAGCCCACGAAGGCCCATGTGGTCCCTAATGCGAAACCCTAGAGAGCGCTATAAAGGAGGAGGGGTCCCCATGTACTGAAGAATTCATTAGCAATAAAGAATTTCCGCTTTCGCTCTCCCTAAACACGTGTGTCTCTCTTTTTCTGTTCTCCACTTCAGATCTGTTCGGGAACCCCGGACTATTCGATAGCGAGGTTCCTCAACAGTAACAACCATCTGACCAAACGAATCAAGCATGTTGCATTAATGGTTACGCGCTGACTCTAGTAAATGCTATAAAAATGTTGCTGATATAAGTACTTGTTAGATATTATATTTTTTATCAGCCTCGGTTTGACTTCAATCAGGATTTCCTTTATTAACTATATAATTTATACTATCCATCGTAATTAACAGGACTGAAACATAATATTTCCCGAGCATTCAAGCCAATGGAGGAAAGGCACAGAACACAGTACCTATCCATGGATGAACCGATTTAATCTTTTCAACTGAACTTCAGACTTTTATTGCCGAAGCCTGTGGGTAATCTGCGACAATAAGTCAAGAGTAATAAAGACATGAGTAACTGTACCACTAACTTGTCATTAGCTAGTTACAGTAAAAGAAACACACAACAATAAGCAGGTCCGTTTTAAGTATCTAGTTTAGATTTATCCCATGAAATCCCATTTGCAAGCACGTAAAAGCTCAATCGCCTTTCCAAACTCCGCCAAAGGTTGCCCAAGTTCTAACAAACGAATATTAGGATAGTGTAATCGATTTTACAATCCAGCTACAAAATTACATAACCAAGAGAGGAAGTTAAGGTATTGTCGATGGCCTGTGAGCAGCAGCCTCATGCTCACTATGACACCATGAACCAGGTCAGTTTTTTCTTTATTGCGAAAGACTAAAATTTGAGCAAGCATACAATTTCTACTGACATTGTAGATTGGGACTGCCACTGGAAAAGATCTTACCACTAATTAGCAAGCGAAATTCAATATTGAGATAAAAAGAGGAAGAGTTGGCACCATGGGATTCTTTTTATAATCTTATTATCAAAGGCAGTATTGAGGTAACATCAAGAATGTATTATTGGACATTGAAGATATACCTTTAACATCTCTATGAAATATGTAGGCTTCTTAAATATCTCAGTCCGATAAGACCTTGCTCTATCCATTTTCTGCTCCATGCTCAAGCAAAACAAAAGAATGGTATGAGCTCAAGGAACAGCATCAAAATAACTAATAAGGAGTTATTTAGTAAAATTAACCGAGATATATAAGGCATGGAACCATGGACATAGAAAGTTCCAAGAAAACAACTAATAGAGGATCACTTTTCTGAACACTGTGTTTACTGCTAAAGGAGACCGATCAGCGTTATTCTCCAAAGAGCTCTATATTTATCTGTGTTCGGTTGTGCAAACAAGATTAGTATGGTCATACCACTCTCTAGAAAATAACTACTATCAACTGGAGGTCGGTAGTACCGTACCCCCGGTACTACCGCTCCTCCATGACTAGTAGTGCCGCACCTTGCACATCCCAGAGAACATACCTCTCTATAAAATAGCTACCACCAGGTAAGGCCGGTAGTGCGGCTGGCACTACCGCCATCTCAGGCCGGTAGTGCCGCCCAACACTGACAGCGCCTCAAATTTCTTCAAATTCAAAATATAATTCAAAACAAACTCAAACTTTAGCACCACATACTCAAATACTATCAATAACTCATCACAAATATGGATAGACCTCCAAATGATCTTTCAATCTCTCTCTTGATGAGTATATTGACAAACACCACAAAAATGCACAAATTTGAGTTTGAATGTAAAAGAAGAAAGCAATTTGATTGCAAAGCCTCACTTGGTCCACAAGAAAGAAAGAAAAAAAGATCATGACCAAGTTGGTAAGAAGAATTTTAGAGCAATCCAAGAGAAAGAACAAGTTTTATACAAAAGCACTAAAAATTCAAGAAATCTCACAAAAAACTCCATTTTACTTATGATCCAAAGAAATAGCAATTTTTTACCATGATCATAAGAACCAAAATGCATTTACATTTCTCCCCCTTTGACGATGCCTTTTTTCACATTTTCTCCCCCTTTTGTCAATGTAGACATCAAGAGAGCATTTTCTCCCCCTTTCATCATCTATGCATAAAATGTATCCTAAAAAAGCTTTGAAAATTATCCAAGTGACCACAAAGACACAGTATGACACCAAACTACTCAAGTTTAGATTAAGCTAGTCTAGGACATATCCAAGTGCATATTTCAACATTTTTGCTAGCTAGCTCAAATAAGATTATGCTATTTTTGCATGATTTCAACAAGTGCAACATTTAGCATAATCTCTAAACTAGAAATGTAGTCATACAATTGATCAAATGGATAACCTAGAGTTCAACCTAGTCAACACTTTGGGGGAAGCTATAAATGTATAAGAGACCCTTCATGCTCAATTATTTTTAATGCAAATTTTTTATTTTAACGTACATAGTGAGATTTGAAGAGATTGTCCTAGTAAAGTGCATCTCCGACCAGGAGCCATCGACAAAGGCCTTCTAAGACTTCGCGTTCTTTTCACACACCCAATAAGGTTTGTAGAGCTTATCATAGCAAAGCATATCCCCAACTAGGAGCTAGACAAAGGCCTCCTAAGCTTCACTCTCTTTCTCTTTCTCATTTTTATTTTTATTTGTATTTTTTTAATTTTGATTGACTCATGTCATAGTCGACTATCTCAAAAAGGATTCTTAAAAGAATGGTCTTATTTTCTCAAATAAATCATTTAGTTAAATATGAAAATTCATTAATTAAATGCTGAAAATTCATAAAATCCGAATTAAATGCTCAATTAAAGAATTTGCAAATTTTTAGGGTGTTACAACTAGGAACACAGTTGGATAGAATTTTCTGCTTTCGTTTCCATATCCACTTCGTTCCGTTCCACATCTGTTTTCGTATATATTTTTTGAGTTTTCGATTTCGTTTCCATTACTGGTAAAAAATCGTTTTCCTTCTGTTTTTATCACTACTTACTGCAGCCTGCCGACTGTCCCTACAACGCACCATGCCCGCGCAGGACACCCGGGGCGGATCGTCCCAGACCCAGATCTGTCATCTGACAACCGTAGCTACGGTCAGAAGTCCAAACCTTAGGCAAGCAGCCGGTTGCCAACCAATCACATCCAAGGGTGTTTTGGATATCAAGAGGGCTACTTGGACTGCATCAGCAGTAGGAATTCTGCATGAACCAAAATGGATTATAACGGAGACGTTGGCGATGTGGTATCAAGTGGATTGATGTTCACATTATTCTGTTTCTAGCGCTTCACCATGGCAAACAGCGTATTGGACATTAGGAGACTTAGGATAATGAGCCAACACGATAGCGTCAGTGTATTATAGCTCTCTTTGATTATATTACCTGTCGACGTAACAACCAAGAAATTTGCTGGCCGGCAGGATGAGAACAACAACCCTGAATAGAAACTTGTTGATTGATGTCCAGTTTTATCAACGAATCCACCGACGACGATCCAATGGGAGCATATGACACTCGTTTTATGCCCTCTTTGAAAGACTTCGGATTGCCGGCTTCGCAAGTTAATTATACATATTCTGTCCTCAATGAAGTTACTGTCCTTCCTCTCCTCTTATCATTTTTGTGCTCTCGGCTCTCTGGCATGGCAGGAGAGACGATATTCTCCGATGATATCATAGCCAACATCCTGGCATGGCTTCCTCCAAAGCATGTCGCTCAATGGCATGCTGTGAGATCATAGCACCACTTCATACACACAAACTTCTTGCGGAACAGAGCTGGTCACTCCATCCCTGGCTTCTTCCTCAACAATGAACTCCACAAGAATCTTCGAACTGGCCCAGTACGGTACAAATGATGGATCATACTAGGTGTAGAAACTAAACATGATGGATGGCCCAGCCCAACATAACTGTTTGGGCCATGCTTCAAGCGGCCTGACACGAAAACGATCATTTTATAAAACAAATATCATATCTATAGTCCAACTCATCATCGACTACGTCACCCCAGCAGCTTAGCCTATCATCAAATACATCTCCCATTTGTCTCCTACCATGACCCATCTAGCGCAATCGCCACCTCCCTACGTGTCCTTTCTCTCTGCTCGCCCTCGTCCACCCCTGCTTCCTCCCCACGCCGCCACTTCCCCGCCGCCCCATGTCATCCCCCTCCTCGCTGTCCCACGCTGTCTCGTATAAATGATGGGCCGTGGTAATGGGCCAAGTCTACCCACCACACCTTCCGAGGCAAAACTAATGTCACCAGTTCGTACAATGAGCTACCAACATGCCGCCGGCCAATCGATAACAATGTTTCGGCCGAGTCACGGTGCTGATTTGTTTTTTCTTTTTTAATTTTCACTGTGAACACAAACTCTATATTCTAAACCGATTTAGATTTAACAAATCAGATTCTCAAATTGTAGAGGTTTACAGCGAATCCGTAACTATGGTCTACAAATCACATTGCTACGTCTGCAAACCGGTAACAAAAAAGTTAATCGAGATAAGACATACCAGAAGGTGCTGGCTACTACATGAACCTCGCCTACGATCTATCGAAGTCGCAGCATTACAAGATCATCGCGCGGGGTTTGACTAAGATGTTCCTGACATTCTCATATTGGTTTGACTTGTCGTGAATCACGGGAAGGATTCTTTATGCGGCAGAAATCACCACATTTTCTGCTCTTCTATTCAACTTAAATAGCAAAGAAACAACAACTAGTAACTGGCATGACTCAATGAAGAAACCGGCCATTAAGACCAAAATGTGAACAACAACTAGTAACTGACCCATTAAGTACTAGAAACTGCTCTAAATAAAAACAAAATAGTAACTGACCTATTAAGTACTAGAAACTGCTCTAAGTAAAAACAGCAAACAAATGAATGATGCCTTGATTATGTAACAATCTCCCCCTAATACTAGCATCGTTCATCTAAGCTTGTTGACGCCGATCCGCCCACGATGTTCCTGGAACTTAACCCTTTCGAGCGGCTTGGTCAAAATGTCCGCGAGTTGCTCCTGAGTACCCGCGAACTTCAAGCCAATTGCCCTGCTGTCAACACACTCACGGATGTAGTGAAATTTGGTGTCGATATGCTTACTCCGATCGTGTAGAGCGGGTTCTTCTTGAGCGATTGCGGACATGTTATCCATCTTCAATTTAGTGAGGGCGACTTGGCGCCGATCACGTGGTGAGCGACCACGAGCCAAACTCCTTGGCAAGTCGCCTTGCACTCGCAATATACTCGCCTCGCGACGATGACAAAGCGACTACCATTGCTTTTGTGTTGCCAAGTCACCGGGTTATCGCCGAGGAAGAAGATGATGCCAGATGTGCTCTTCCGGTCATCTACGTCTCCTGCCATGTTGCTGTAGCCCACAAGATCGATCTCGGCATCTCCTCGCGTGTACACCAAGCCGTAGCCGATCGTGCCTGCGACATACCGGAGCAAGTGCTTCATGGCCGCTATGTGCTCCTGCTTCGGGTCCTCCATGAATCGGCTCAAGTATCCCACGACGAATGCAAGATCAGGCCGAGTGTGCATCAAGTACGCAGACTACCGATGAGACTGCGATACTCCGTCGCGTCGACCGCTGGCGATGAAGACTGCTTGGACAGCTTGAGGCAAGTCTCCATCGGTGTCGCGCATGGATTGCACCTACCCATGCCTCCTTTCTCGAGCAGCTTCTTGGCGTAGGTAGCTTGACACAGTTCAATCCCGCGCCTCCCCTGTTTTACCTCGATACCAAGATAATAAGAAAGGGTTCCCAGATCACTCATCTGGAATATTTTCTTCATCTCTGCCTTGAATGAGTTGATTTTGTCGGCGAACTCCCCCGCAATGATGAGATCGTCGATGTAGATGCCCACAACAAGCCTGGTTTGCTCGATGCTGCGCGTGTATAGGCCGTGCTCGCACTCGCTCCGGGCGAACCCGAGTGTTTGCAAGCTCGCATCTAGCTTGGCGTTCCACGCCCGCGGAGCTTGTCGCAGCCCGTACAAAGCCTTGTGCAGCTTCGAGACTTTTTCCTCATGTCCGGTGGCAGTGAAGCCAGGCGGTTGCACGACGTAGACCTGCTCTGCCAGCTCGCCGTTAAGGAACGCCGACTTGACGTCCATTGGTGCACGAGCCAGCCGCGAATTGCAGCCACGACGAGCACCACGCGCACCGATTCCATCCTTGCAACAGGGGCAAACACCTCCTCGTAATCGATCCCCTGGTGCTGCACATACCCTTTGGCGACGAGGCATGCCTTGTGCTTCACCACCTCACCGTGTTCATCGCGTTTGAGCTTGAACACCCACTTCAAGCCTATGACGCGCTGTCCAAGAGGCAAGCTTACCAATGACCACGTCTCGTTTTGCTCGATTGATGCCATCTCCTCCAACATCGCCTTGCGCCATTCACCGCTCTTCTTCGCATCCTCCACGGATGCAGGTTCATCGCTGATTGCCACCATGAGCTCTTCAGCAAGCTCACGGTTAGCGTACCCCATAGGCGTTGTCGTACCAAGGACATTGTCCAGAGTGCGAAATCGAAGTGGCGCATCGTCATGATCATTATCCAGATAAAGTTCCCCGCTTGGTGACGACACGAACTCAACCACCGGTGAAGCCAGCGATGTGCGGGGCTCAGACCCGCACGTGGGCATCGCCGCGCTGGTCGGAGTCACTAGCGGTGTAGACGTTGCCGGCGTGTCGGTGTCACTCCGTTCCATAGGCACCGAGAAGAACTCGATGCAGAACGGTTCAACATCATCACCTGGCCCGGCTCCTTTGTCCTCCCCCCAATCCCAGCTACGCTCTTCCTCAAACACTGCGTCACGTGAAACGTGGACACGGCGCGAGGGCGGATTGTAGAACTGGTACGCCTTGGTCCCTGGTTCGTAGCCCACGAACACCATGGGCGTACTCCTGTCGTCGAGCTTGGCAAGGTGCTTGCCGGCCACCTTCACATGTGCAACACACCCAAATGTGCGAAGGAAATGCACTGGTGGCCGGGAGCCATGCCATAACTCATATGGTGTCTTCCCATCAATGCTTTGGGTCGGAGCACGATTCAACACGAACACCGTCGTGGCCACCACCTCTCCCCAAAACTAGCCTGGCATTGCCATTGCCTTCATCATGCTTCTCGCCATGCCCATCACCGTCTGGTTGCGCCTCTCCACCACGCCGTTTTGCAGGGGTGTGTATGGCGCGGTGAGGTGCCGGTTAATGCCTTGATCGGCACAGTAGTCGGCGAAGGCATGTGCCTTGAACTCCCCGCCGCGATCAGTGCACAACGTGCCCATCTTCCTTCCTGCTTCAATTTTTGTTCTTACTTGGAACCGCATGACCGCCGTCGCAGCTTGGTCCTTAGAGCTCAGTAGGATTAGCCACATGTAGCGGCTCAAGTCGTCAACGAGGAGGAGAAAAAACCGGTTACCGCTTGGTGTCTCTGGCGTCACGGGTCCGCAGATGTCGCCGTGGACGCGCTCAAGTCGCTGTGTGGCTCGATACTTCGCCTCGCTTGAAAACGCCAGTCTTCGCTGTTTCCCGGCAAGGCAGCTATCGCAGACTTGATCAACATGATCAATTCGCGGTATCCCTCGCACCATCCCCTCCTGCGCTAGCTTGCGGAGACCGCGGAAGTTGAGGTGGTCGTACCTCGCGTGCCACCGCCATGCTGCGCTGGTGCCCTGCATCGCCAGACACACCGGTCTGGCGATGTCCACTGTGAGCACGTAGAGGCGGCTAGGTGATCGGTGCACCTTTGCCAGTAGTCGACATCGCTCGTCCCGAATCCGAAGCACGCCGCCGCCGATCTGGATATCGAAGTCATCCTCATCGAGTTGCCTCAAATTGACGATGTTAGCGGTGAGGCGCGGGATATGGTACACCTCGGTGAGTGCCTGATGCCCCCCACTCTTGCATGTGAAGAGCACGGTGTCGTGCCCCTCGATGCCGACCACCGACCCGTCACCGAACTTGACAGTGCCACGCACTCCCGTGTCGAGCTCGGAGAAGGCAGACTTTGCGCCGGTCATGTGGTTAGTGGCGCCCGTGTCGAGGATCCACCTGGTGTAGTCGCCATCGCCCTTCACCCCCAACTGGACGAAGAGACGATCCTCAACAAGATCCACCGACTTTGTCGTCGCAGGTGCTGGGGAAGGATTTAACACTGGCGAAATTTGAGCACGCGTGAGCGGGGATGCAGTGGGCATCAATAAAGTGGGCTCCTGGTCCTCTTCCGCCTGGGCCACATGGGCCTACTCATCGCGCTTCTTCTTGCGACACTCACGGGCCCAGTGTCCTATTTTGCCGCAGTACCAGCACTGGTTGCTAGCGACCGTGCTACTCCCGCCATTTTTGCCGGCCTTAGACGACTTGAAGTTCCCACGTCCTCCGTCGTCCTTGCTGCGGTGGAGCCCACAGACCCTCCGTTGGCCCGAGCCTGGACTTGAGCCCTTTTCGAACGAACCCTCGCCAGAGAGCTGCAGCCGCAAGGTGATGCGCTCGACCAACTCCTCCTCCGTGAGATTCAGCCTAGCGATGGAGCCGCCGTTGGAACTGCTGCCTCCGCCCAGTTCATGGTGCTCCTTCGCCGCCTTGAGACGCCCGATGAGCTCCTCAACAGAGAGCCCGTTAAGGTCCATTAGCGTCTCGATTGCCATGGCGATCTGCGCATACCTTGACGGCACTGCCTGTAAAAATTTACGTACAATCTCTTCCTCGTCACAGGCGTCTCCAAGCACCGCGAGCTAACTCGCGATCTTGGTGATGCGGACGGCAAACTTGTCCACCATCTCACCGTCACGAAACTTGAGCACGTCGAACTCCCGACGGAGCGTGCTCGCCTTCGCCTTGCGAACTCGCTCGACGCCGATGTTCATCGTCATGATCGCGTCCCATGCGATCTGAGCCGTCTCCTTGCTTGCGATAACGCCCATCATCTCCGACGGCACGGCTTTCGCGATGGCCTCGAGAGCCATCCGATCCTTGACGTAGTCGTCGGTGCCGTGGCTCACCGCCTCCCACAGACTCCGTGCCTATAGCATGACGCGCGTGAGCGCCGCCCAGTCGGAGTAGTTGGCCTTCGTGAGCATAGGGTATGCCGCTGACCCTCCAACCTCCTTCACAACGTGCTGCACAACGATCTCACGGCCACCGGCATCATGGTGCCGCGGTCGGCGCGGAGGAGGTGATGGTGAGCATACCTGGTGCCTCCTCAGAGGAGTCCTAGAACCACGGGCTGCAGGAACCGACATGGCTCTGATACCAATTGTCGTGAATCACGGGAAGGATTTTTTTGTGCGGCAGGAATCACCTTATTTTCTGCTCTTCTATTCAACTTAAATAGCAAAGAAACAACAACTAGTAACTGCCATGACTCAATGAAGAAACCGACCATTAAGGCTACAATGTGAACAACTAGTAACTGACCCATTAAGTACTAGAAACTGCTCTAAGTAAAAACAAACTAGTAACTGACCCATTAAGTATTAGAAACTGCTCTAAGTAAAAACAGCAAACAAATAAATGATGCCTGGATTATGTAACATGATTGGGGTTATGAATCATCAGTGGTCTTGCAGCTGGATTGAAATCTTGGCCCATATCCACTGTATTGTTTTCCATAGCTAAAGGAGCACCCTGTACTTCCCTATTTGACATACCTTGACCAGAACACACGCAGGAATACCAGAAGTTGAATGAGTTACCTGAGCCCTATGAGAACACTGCTCCAAAACTTCCCCCTTCTGCTGGTTGCGAAACACAAAAACCGGAAGCACAGATCCTCTTCAACATCTCCTTCATCTCTGTGAACTCCATCTTAAGACTCTTCAGGTCCGCCAGATCTTCCTTGATGACTGAGATTTTTGCTCGAACCTCTGATAGATCTTCCTTTCCAGCCATGGTTCCTTGAGATCTCACAATAAGGGATTTTACCAACATAGATGTGCCAACCCCAAACTCTCGTCTTCCATCTGATCTTGCCTTCCAAGGATCGATGTGGCTCTGATACCTTTGTCAGGAGCCAGCTAGTAACGAGACTGAATCAAAGGAAATTGAGGAAGATATGTGAGGAGAAAAGGGGTAAAATGGATAAAAAAACTAGAGTTCTACACCTAGATGAAAGCTGACCCTAGACGAAACATCAATGCGAAGCAATAACGAACAAGAACAAATCTCGAAACAACCGATATGTGTAACTCACATATTGATCAACAAGTTGGTGCAAAATAATATTTATCAAAGCTAAATTATAGAGGAAATATTCTACTAGCTACGACCTACTCCTAAGTTGCATGAAAGGTAGGTAGTAAAAGTTTGCATGTATAAGTTCTCTGTCAACTGATATGAGATATTAATAGCCTAAAATAGTCGATTCAATCTTTGATTGCGTTTTAAGTCTCCCTTCTTCGTGTCAGCTAATCTTTCCTTTGATAGAGTCCATGTCCCCTTCCAAATCTTCACATATTCAAACTCTCGTTGATGTTTCCCTTTCCGTATCTAACTTTCCTTAGTCATTTGCCTCTGAAAACTTCTAGAATGGCCGATTCTTATTTCCGATTTTGGCAATTCTCAAGTTTTCTTTGGAAACACGTCAAATACTAGAAAATACTTTTGTCTATTGTTTTGCCTGCCAAAATCTGATGGCAACACTGGTTATGAGGTATGAGCTATATTTGGACAAAATGAAAGAAAGTTTTCTTGAGATTTTAGGAACTCCAACAAATCCACAGCTTCGAGATAATAGCACGAGAATGCCTTCTACGTAAGAACCAAGAGAGCCTCGCCCCAAAGTTAAGCGGGATATATAGGTGTGAATAGTAAGTTTGTAATACTCCCTTTGTTCTCTTTTTACTAGATGTTTTTTACTTTTCACAATCCTCGCTTTAACTGTTATTTTTTTAACTTTATATAAAGATGTACTAATAAAATTATAGTATAGTACTCTTATAGTATTATGAAAGTATAATATAAGAGAGGTGCTTCCATGCTTCTCTTTTTTACAGTTGCACAAATATTAAAGCATGAATAAAAGGTAGATGGTGATTACTTACCCCTTCGCTTGCTTCAAGATTTGTATTAGGAGGGAAAACATTGAAGCACTGCTCATAATTAATATAATTATATATAGTCAATTTAGATAATTTTAAATTTGTTACAGATCAAGTTTGATGACACTGATTATCTAACTCAAGCACAGAAGAACGAGACAGTAGTCCAGCAAAATCAAGGCGCCGAGAGGCATCTTACATCCGTACGTACTTGAGCAAACAAGCATGTAGGGAATCCTCGTCTTGTATCGGGCGCATGGGCTCCCATTTTCACCGTCTCGTCTGCCGCGGTTTGGAAGGCAGCACATAGCGGCACAGCTGACGAGCCATGCTGCCTTTAACCAGGTCCAAGGCTGGGCTAGCCGGGCCAAGCTACACCCACTGCGCTGCCTAACGAAGCAGTAACGACTTGTCGCCGGCGAAGGCATCTGACCAGGGCCGTGCGCCGGCGGTGCCGTAGTAGCCAGGCCGCCCTGCACCTCACCAGCTCACATCTGGGCCACGAGCATAATTGGTAGGCCGACGCCGTCTTATCTCTACCTGGTATGCCTTTCGAACAGGCAGGCTGGCAGGGCACTCCCGCTGCAGATCCGCCTGCTTCCTCTGCTCTCTCTGGAGTCTGCTCGCATCAGTCTTCCGCCTTTTCTTTTTCTTGTTTTGTTTGCGAGGGAAACAGCAGCAGTGCAGTCGGAGATATGGTTCATCCTTCATCCAATTTCATTTTTTTTTAAGTCGAAGTCAGACATTGACAGTACGAGATACCTTTTTCTTCTTTTTATATTTGCTTCGCAAGCCTTCAGTCGGTCAAACGAACGAAAACAGGCTCATCGGTGTCGCCAAATGTTAATCTCACTTGGGCAGTTAGGTTCACTCTTACATGTATAGAGTATTACATTTGATTATTCTGAGGTCGACTCCAGTATACGAAAATGATCTGCTCCCCTTTTATACCTATATATAGGACATTAGACAATAGAGGTGCAATCATAGCGTATATGGACAGATATCACTCCTATTCCATATTTTTTTCCTGGGAGTCAGATATATCAGATAACCCATTTCTCAATTTTTGTATTCACCCTGCAATCCTTGGTCGGCGAATAAATAGAAAAATCTGCTCCATTTGCATCCCTAGGCGACAGTCTTCCATTTTTCCGATGGGCATACAAAAATGGCTTTTCTACGTATATATGGCCGTTCCTATATGTTGATTTCAATTTTTGATGAGTCAGGCGAGGTCAAGTTTGACCTCGAGTCTCGGGCCTAAAACCATGGAGCAACCCCCCCTTTGGTGACCCTGATCACCTCGAGGATGACAATGGCTCCAGCGTGCCAGCGCCCGCCGCTGCCCCCAAGTAGCAGGCAAGGAAAATGGCGTAGTCTTCTGCACCCATCGGTAGTCCGATTCGTCGGGAGGATTCGTACCAGGATACGAAGGCATGTTAGACCTTGAGTTTGGTCAGGGGATGATGACATGTTATTTGACTCTGGTGATATTGGTTACCGTGAGATTGGGGATTATGAAATGTTAAGGATTGAGGCGTACGAAGGGACGGTGAATTGGTGCAAATTAATATTTTAAACTATTTTTTTGTTTTTATTAATTCTAGAAATTAATAAAATAATGATCAGATTAATATAATTAATCTATGATTATGAAAGGAAACTAGATTAAATATGCATACTAGAAAGTAATTGTACAAATGCTTGAATTAGTAGATCAGAATCTATCTATACCCCTTTATAATGCACGTAAACATTCTTTTCTACGTCCACCCCAAATAGTGCATCCAACTAGAGATGGTCCAACATTCGTGCACCCAACGAAACGTCTCTAGAAGCTTGCCTCCAGCAAAATTAACCTCTCAGATCTTTCCTCAGCTTTACTCACCCACATCCGATGGCCATTGTTTAGTGTGTTTAATCATCCCTGTGGCCCACAACAGATCTCCCCCGACGTCCAGCATCATCAAGGAAAAGGAAGCAAACATCCTCGAAAAGGAAAGGACCATACATTATGTGTTGGGAAAAGGAAACCGGGAGACGAGGCAACGTGGTATTATTTTTTTCGAATCAGGCTCTCGCGGCGATGAATTTACGATTGTAGCCTCGAGCCGAAAAAATTCAACGGAGAGGTGCTGGAATTTTTTTCCCACGTCCGAAATTATCCAGCGGACGGTGGGTAATTTCAAGCACAAAAAAAAATAAAAACCAAGCTCTGCCCGACCGTTGGATAATTTCGGGCGTGGAAAAAAATTGCAGTGCTTCTCGACCGCGGGAAAAAAAATTCTAGCACCTCTCCGCTGATTTTTTTCTGTCTCGAGGCTACAATCGCAAATTCATTACCCGAGAGCCTGATTCAGAAAAAATTATAACGACGCCTGATTTTTTTTGGCTCAAGGCTACAATCGCAAATTCATCGCCACGAGAGTCTGATTCGGAAAAAATTATAACGGTGATACCAATACAGTAAAAAATTCCCAAAAAATAATAAAAAAACAATCAAGCGGTGCCTCTCCGCTTGATAATTTTAACAAAAAAATGCTCGGTGGCCGCTGAAAAATTCAAGTATGGGAGAAAAAATGAAAAAAAAAATCAAGCGGTACCCGTCCACGGAATAATTTCAGGAAAATATGGAAAAATAAACTGCGCTCGCCGACCGCTGGATCCGCAGGGAAAAAAAGATAAAAATTAAACAGCGCTCACCGGCCGCTCGTTCCGCGAGAAAAAAATTAAGCAGCACTCACAGACCGCTGGTTCCGTGGATAAAAAAATGAAAAAAAATTCAGCTCTCTCCGTACGCTGAAATTAGGCTCTATGGGGCTACATCCGTAAAAAAGTCTCGAGAAGGGTCATATTCGGAAAAAAAATGATCACGAGGCCAAGATAGTAAAAAATTCAAGTCTGGTTTCCTTGCATGCGGGTCCTCCCTGTTTATTTCCTTGTTTGATTCGCTCTCCTTCCAAATATGTAGTACGTACAGTTTTGATCAGGACAGTAAAAAATTCAAGTCTGGTTTCTTTGCATGCGGATCCTCCCTGTTTATTTACTTGTTTGAGTCGCCCTCCTTTCAAATATGTAGTACGTACAATATGATCACAAGACAAAGTTGATGCAGGCGCTTAAAAAGGAACTTGTATCTTCACATCCTTTCTTCCTTGCGTGATCTCATATGCAACAGAATCCTCTAAAAAAACACAAACTAAATCCATGCCTTCCTTTCTCGTGTTCCTTGCGCAGGTCCCGGGAATTCCTAACTAAAGAACGCTCAAATGCCGGGACAGAGGTGCCATACCTCCAGCCATTCGGCGAGGCCGCGAGGCTTTTACGTGCGGCGACGGCGACGGCAACCGGCGACTTCGGCGTACATACATAGGCACGTGTGCGGCGACGAGGACCGACAACGTCGGCTCTTTCATGCCTCGACAAAGGTACATACAGAACTGTCTAAATCCAACTTGGCCTCAAGTGCTTGCTAGCTCATGAACTGATTGCTTTAATGCAGGGGTGCGCATGCTCGCAAGCGATGAACTCATGTATTTCAGGGATCCGATATGCCACTACCTAGATTTACAGTTCTGCGTATGTTTTGATATTTTTGCGTTATATATATACACATTATGCAATAATCAACTAGCTATTTTTTAATGTTTTAATTTATCATAGCCACTTTGTAATTACCGATGGTACCATAAGTTTTGTGTCAAGGTTGAAGATGAGAAGCTTGGAAAATTATTTGACACTTGGCTTGAGACCGGAATTGCGTTGCCTGAATGCCAAATGGTAAGCTTTGCTTAATAAATTGTTTGACGCTTTATTATGTTACTATATATGTGTGCAAAAGATATAATATCTATATTTGTAGATTATGCTGCCTTTTCATCACGGAGGATGATTCAGCATGTTATCGTTCGACATGAAGGACATGGTTATCTCCGTTATTGATCCAACACCTCTACCTGGATGGGTTCCAACAGATAAACCATCCAGTTACTATCTTGATAGAATACAAAAAATTAGTATAATATTCAATCGTGCTATGAGGATAGTAAATCCCTCATGGAACGACGATATATATGATTGGCGTATTGTAGTTCCAAAGTCTGTTCCAAAAATAATAGACCGGTAAGTTATTTACACATGATTAGTAAATAGTTAAATTTTTGTGTACTTACATGTAGCAATTAGATGTTGTGCAGGAATTTGACAGGTTATTTGGTCACGAACTTCATGCACATCTGGAATGATCAATAGTTTAATGCACGGATCTGCATGGTCGGTACTCTCTATTTTATTAATCACTTTTTATAAGGTTGTAAAGTAGGTCTATACTGATGATGCTCTACAATGTACTTATAGGGGAAGTGTTTCTTAATTGAAATACTAAAATACAAGTTAAATGAGTGCGCAGAAAACATCCTTCAAGACATAAGAACAAGTCTTAAGAGCATAAGGGAAACGTTTAACGAAAAATATTATTGAGTGTTATATCTTTATTTTTGTACTCGCATACGGGCACTGTGATTATTTATTATTAAGTGTTATATTCATACTTATCTTCTCATTTAATTGATAAGCGGGTGTACTGCCGTCGTAGCGTTAGTACGGGCACTATACTAGTACTCATTGATTTTCCTCAAACAATACGCACAAGGCAGTGGCGGAGCTAGAAAATTTTAGGAGCCTAGGCAAGCTTAACTATAGCTAATAAATACGAACAAGTCCATATACATATCACATAGGTAAATTTGAGAACAACAAAAAGTTTTTTTAACTAAAAATATAGTCTAATACATATGTGAACATTCTATAGATGAAAACAAAGAAAGACGAGTCAAGTAATTTACAACGACTGTACGACACTACCAACGATTCGACGATTTACCAAGAAAAGTCCAACTACACATGAAAAGAGACTCTGCAAAACAAAAATATGTTGATTAGGGCAGGCTGGTGGACAATATGAAATCAGCTATGCTACTGAGCCCAATCACCTATTTGTCTCATATTACCATCCCTATCAGCATAATATTAGAGCATTTGTTGTAGAGGTAACTGTAAACATCACATTTTTTTATATTGAATAATACTCCTATCACTTATGTATACTGCACTTGCAATATTTCCCAAAAATCCTTTTGCTTACACTAAAATGTTGATCAGATTAACGATGCACTCTCTTACAAAACAGCTATTCTCTGATTTTCTCGGTATGGCCGAGTTCAACCCAACATCGTATGGTGTTACCGTACCTTCAGGCAGAAGTTTGGGATCTTTTCTAATTCTTTTGGAGATGACCCATTTCTTCTTTATTTAGTGTACGCCTCCAGTGTCGAACTTGGTTAGACTATTCTACCACAAACCTGGAACAAACTGCTACGTTCTCCTTAAAGCTTAATTTCACAGGTAAAGATTTGCTATGTTCTTTTTACTCTTAATTAACAACAAGAGAATGTAAGTGTTAAGTTATTCTCTTATGTCCATGCTATGTATGTCAGGGAAAAATTACTGCTTGAACAATTCAGCAGTTGACATCTTCCTCAAGTACGAACCCCAGCCAACATCCACAAAAACCATGGTCCATCCTGCTCGAAGTATTACTCAATCTTCTCTTTGTTATTCTTCTTTCTAATCTAGTACATGCGTGTTAAGTTATGAACTTATTGTACGGTAAAAATATGTTTCAATTCGTATCAACGGCGGTGCGAGATGGCGTACTGATAAAGTATGACTACGTGCTGTCGGACCTGAACATCGCCAACTACGGCCAGCCAGGTCGAGCTGCGGGCGTACAACATGTCCAACATACTGGGCGGCTTCCTGCTCTTCCTCAGCTATGGCGCCCAGGACTCGTTGTCCGACCCTGTCGACGTCAGCCTCCTCCTCGACGACCTCTGGTGCCACGACGGCGACAAGCTGACGGTGTAGTACCTGGACCATTTCGCGCATGCCAACTTCGTCATCGGTTGCGGCTGCGCGGAGTGGTCCACTGTAGCCTATAGGGGTCATCGGGAGCCCAGGCAGACATCCGTCCTGCTCGGGAGCTACCGCCGCTACTGGCATAAGGATTCCTTTAATAAAAACATAACCCTAAAACAATCTCTCAATTTTTTCCTTATTTTTTCTTCTTCTTTTTTCTTTCTCTTATTCTTTCTTTTCTCTCTCCTCTCTGTGTTTACTTGCACTCAAGGATTCAAATTTCGTTTGGATAAAATTTTGCCCATGATCGAAATCTCAAATTTTGGCAAAATCTCATTATTTCGAACAAAATCCGAATGAAATTCAAAAAGAAAAATTCAAATCCGGATTTTTTGGAATGAATTTCGGACGAAATATCCGAAATTTCAGGCGAAATTGCCAAAATTTCGGCAAATTTCAATTGAACAAAAAATAATTTAAACGATGTCAAAAACTTTTGAAATTTTTTGTAGAGGTTACTGACATATCAGGGATATTCCCATAAAAATTTAATATTATTATAAAGTCTGAGAAATTTTTAAAAATTCTAATATTGCTACTATCCTGATAAAACGCTGACCGACAAGTTTGAACCGAATGAAAAATGATTCAAACCATGTTAGAAAATTTTGAATTTGTTTTTGCATGGTTATGATGCATCACTAATATTCTCATAAAATTTTCAGATAATTATCAGGCTTCATGAATTTGTAACAATTCGAACAGTGCTACTATCCTGTTAAAAGGCTTACCGGCAAACTTGAACAAAATGAAAAATGGTTAAAATCAAATTAGAAAATTTTGAAAATTTTTGTGAATGCTCCTGATGTAACATTAATGTTTCTATAAAAATTTATATTATTAAAATGCTTAAATAATTTTTGAAAATTCTTACAGTACTACATCCTGATAAAAGCCTGATGATCAATACATAGATTTGCTTTAGCAATAAAAAAAGATTTTAATTTTTTGAAAATTTACAGAAAGGTGATAAGAAAATGCTTAAGATCTAATAAAAAATTTGAATCATGACCACACTCCAGTGAATTTATAAAATTCTTAAAAGTCACAGTACCATTTATGTTCTTTCTCTTTTTGATTTTTGAAATATAATATAACAAATGAACTTCAATGCTTACATAGATTTGATTGACCAAACAAAAAAAATTGAAATTTTTTGAAAAATTTATACAATGGTACTGAGAAAATTATTAATCTCTCATAAAAATTTTAGATCATGATCACACTCGAGAGAATTTATAAAATTCTGACAATGTTACTGTCCCAATTATGTTCATTCTGTTTTTGATTTTTTAAAGATAACAAATGAAGTTCAATTATTTTGAAAACTTTTCTGTATGATCCTATACTACTAGATGTAGTACCATAAATTTTTTAGAACATTATCAAGTTTGTACAATTTTATAAAAAGCTAACAGTATTTCTGCCAAAATTTTAAAATATCTCAAAAATTCGTTTTTATAACAAATTTTCATAGGAGATGACTTTCTTAAGCGTTGTTGGACCAAATCCGGCCCTAAAAGTTTGAAAACCGGTCAAAAATCACGAAATTTCGGTTTATTGTAGTAATTTCAATTTTTTTTATTGATTGATAATTTAGATTTTATGGTGGTCCAAAATCCGAAAATTAGGCGAATTTTGTATCCTACTTGCACTGTCTTCTTTCTTTGGTACTGCAGCTCTAGCAGAGACTTCTCAACAGTGCAGCCGCGTGCTACGTCTCCAGGAGCTGCACGTCACGAGCAAGCCTTCCCTCTGTTTCCTTGCGCAGCACCTGCCTGGAGCTCTCTCCCGTATGCTTCGCACGTCACGGAGCTCCACTTTTTGTTGCCACTCGTCACCTCTCTGGCTGCTGTGCCGAACTGCTGCTCTGTGACGGCCAGCTGTTTTTCCCCATTTTGCGTGCGCCGCCGGTCTCTTTTTTCTGCGGCGCCGCCGGAGCCCCTGGAATCTTTTTTTGCGGCGCTCAGCCGGGAGGTCTCCTCCCTCCCAACTTTTATACTCAAGGCCAACCCTAATTTTTTATCTCTAATTAACTGCATGTATGTATATCTACCTAGCCTAATACATGCACACACACCTAAAACTCACACATGCACATGTACAACCCACTTGCCGCTCTCACAGGACTTACTCGGCTGCACGACTCGCTGGCCACTACACTGCATCGTCCATCTGCATAGACCTCTAGGCATTCCGTCTAGCTGCACCTGCGTCCCTCGCGTGCTGAGCCTGGGCTACGAGCCACCTGCGTGGATCCTTTCCAACCTGCAGTGTAAGTCCATCTCGCATACCTGTGCTGCAATGTGCGTCTCGTATGCCTACGCTGCATCTCCTGTTATAAATAAAAACAAACCCACATAGTACCTTGTTCTTCCACAAATAAATTATTCTATAATAAATATTGTTTCCATCACAAATATTATTGTGACATAAATCATCACATATATATAATATTGTTGTCAAATTAATCATTATATATATATATATATATATCGTAAATAGAATTAATAAAATGATCGGGTCTGAGAGCTGCTTAATCGGGATGCAAGTTCATATGGGTATTTTGGAGACTGAGGTGACATGTCTTACTTTGACCAGCAGTATACACAAAAGTATTTAGATTTATCACATGAATGATATTAGTAGAATTATCATGAAAACTGCTTTCATACAATTATATTTTTATTAGTTTTTACTAACATATAATTGGAGAAGTAGTGGCGAAATATGTGTATCGAGGACCGTATCGATATCAAAAGGGCGAGTAAAAAAAAAAAATAAATATATAAAACTATAATTTTGAGTTACAAACTCTACGTATGGTAGACTGGCAATACTATTTGTGCGTCTCCTTGAGTCATCTATATATCGGGGCTTCGCTATTTTGCACGTGCATACGGGTACGAATATAATGTGACACTCGGTTCTCGACAAGAGGCCCATTGCCTAGAATGGAAAGGGCCTAGCCCACTTAGCTTCAGCTCCTTATGTTATTTCAGGATGAGTAAAAGGGTTCGAGCCGTGTCTCCGCAATCCAGTCCTTACCGTCTCTTATCCCCGACACAAAACCTAGACCGTGCTACAAATGCCTCTTTTGTTGATCGTGGCCTTTCAACCGCCGCCGACGGGTAATTTCGAGTTTAAAGTTCCTTGGATTTTTAATGTATGTTCGTTTAAGATCTCAGTTGAAAGTTTGGAATCTAAGTTGAAAGCTCTTCGTGAAGTTGAAAGTGTTTGAATCTAACTAAAAAGTTTAAAATTGAAAGTTTAAACTGAGTTGAAAGTTTTAATTCTCAGTTTAAAGTTTTAGCTCTCGGCTGAAAGTTCTTGTGACTGAGCAGGCGTCTCCGACCAAATCTTCCAATGGCAGAGCCAGGAATTGTTCTTATCCTGGGCAAGCATGATTAAGGTTAATAAACACGAACAAGTTCATATACACATGATTAGTGGTGGAACGGTGATGAAAATGAAAAGAGTAGCAAATTTCTTGTAGCTGCTATGCAACTTGTGTTTTGTGGTTGTTGTATTTCCAGGAGTTTTATTGCTTTCTAGAGTTTCTTTATCCACCAAAAACCTTCTCATTTTGAAATTTATAAATTCGAATCAGTATCATAGCCAAAGCCTAAATCACTTAGTCCGATCCCTCACTAACTCTAACTAAGTGATAGAACTAATAGAGCAAATGAGCAATTACATGTTTACAACTGTGAACTAACAATTAAGTTAATGATCAACTATCCATTTCAATATTCTAGTTCAATTTACCTATCCATTCCAACATTCTAGTTCAATTTCTAGCTGTGAACTTTCCTTCTCAACTATGAACTTACAAGTTAAGTGATAGAAACCATTGATTCCATGGTATCACAGTGGCAGAGCACCGCTGGACCTCCATGGCTCAGTCGCCGGCGAGTCCGAGCAGCTCGCCGGGAGGTGGCTCCGCCCCTACTTCCAACCATGGCCATCCCGATCGTGCCTACGCGTGCGTGTTGCAACACATACGCACAGAATAGCGATTTCGATAGATATAGATATATACAAATGAGGAGATCCTTTACACGGAGATTCAAACGAGAAACAAATAAAGAGAAAAGAAATTCCAATTATTCTTTATTCAAAGTAGGACATAAAGCAATATAAAGATCGAATGCATCAGAAATTCAGAACCCTAGGAAGAGCAAACTAATTAACTTTCTAAAAGAAATTAACTTATTACGTACGTATACATGCAAAGTGTTCAGTCTCTTATACATCCACACACCAACACACATACTGCACTATACAACCAACAAAATATAAGCAAATAAAGGACAAGCCAAACAATCATTTGGGCAAACAAAAGGGAGAGCCCCGTACATAAACTGTATCAATCTCTATCCTAGTCCTAGGTGCACGCTCTCCTGCCAGTACTTTCTTGTACTCTACCAAACTAAGCTACAAACAAATTAACTCAGGCATCAATTCTTAATTGTACACTGATGGTATACAGAAAGTAACATGCGATGACATGGACCAAAACCTAATTTGCATGCATGATGAAGTTTAAACTATAGCCACGCGAATGCAGCACCAAGAACAACCTACAGGAGAAAATTAGGGAGCCCGATCTTCTTTCCCGTCTTCTTGACGTCTTCTTGCACCCTTCTCCTATACTCCCCGAAGGTGAACGTCCGGTAAGGAGAAGGCTCCTTGCACGTGCCGATAGGTGAGTCGTACGATGGGCAAAGGAAGTAGGCAATGGAGTACCTCTCCGTCGTCGCGTTGGCCACCACTTTGTGCTCCACGCTCTTGTATCTGTCATTGCTCCATGCCTGCAAAATAAAATCAAAGAGGGAAATGACGAACCGACCTTCCGATCAGAATATATCCTTGATCGAATGCACTTCAAAACAGAAGGGTAACTCCGTGGACGTATGCACATTTTTCTGATTAATTAGCTGTGTGAGTAATCCAGATCTTGTGATCCCTCGTTTAAGACGTTGACAAATTAGTTATACCTTTAGGAGGTGTTTGAATTAGGGGTATTTCATTAAAATATTTTAAGATCTGGTTTAAATTTAAATTAAATCTCAAAACCTTTCGATGAATTAAAACTTATTCAAAAAAAGGCCTACATATAAAGTCTAGCAGTAGTACCACATACGCTATTGTAATTTCCTCCCCTCGATTCCCTTGCAAAAGTTGCAATGAACCACGTGAGTGTCGTCGACAGGCCTCTCGCTTTTGCGCAATGTTTTCCTGTCCCTTGGCTTTTTGTTAGAGGCAGTACAGCAGTACACAGATGCACAGCGCACACAAGCACGAAAGCTACAGTTATGTACGGCGAGGCAACGTCCACGATTAGAGTTGGAGCACTCGTCGTATGTCCACAGATGCTGTACTTGTATGCAGTACAGCCAGCCAGCTACTGGAGAGTGCACATGCAGCTATTGGCTCTTCAAGTACTGGAGCCTGGCCGGCCACACATCTGTGTGTACCTTGTGAATGATGGATCTCGATCGATTTCTTCTCGTGCGCAAAAGAAAAGTTGGTAGCTAGCTAGGGCAGCATGCATGTAGCTAGCAAGAAGTACAAGCGATACCTGGAACAGGTCTCCGATGTTGACGATGAGGGCGTTGGGGATGGGCTTGACGGCCACCCACCGGGAGTCCTTCATGAGCTGCAGCCCGCCGACCTGGTCCTGGCAGAGCACGGTGAGGAAGTCGCTGTCCGTGTGCGGCACCAGGCCGAAGGCGTCCGGCGAGAACGGGCACGGCGGGTACCTGTTCAGCCGGAGGAAACACGTCGTCTCGTCGCACCCCTCCGGGAAGTCCTCGCCGGCGTAGCCCAGGCTCTCGCCGAGCACGCGCGCCAGCGTCTTGGCCAGCTTTGACATCGCGTCCGCCACCTCCTGCGTCACATCCCTGCAGCGTCCACACGGCATCAGCAACTTGTCAATGTTGTCATACTGTAACTACTATTCTTTTGCCGACCAGAAGGCTTTCCTATTTCCTAAGCAATATAAAACTAACTAGGTTAATTCTTGTCTTGTTAACTTTCCTGATAAAAAAAAGAGTAGATACGAATGTTTAACTAGCAGATATTGTACCGCACATCTTTATACGAGATCGTATCAATATATTTTTCACCATGACAGGACGCACTCATGATCTGATTGTCAGCCATTATATGCTAGTTGATGTATAGTTGTAGACATCGTACATGAACTAATTGCGTCTCCGCCATACTAAAAAAACTAGAATTGTTGCATTTTCCGCATCAGACGAGTCCGCTGCTTTGGATCGGATCAACTTCTCGACCAAACCATAACACCCCAAAGGTGATGTTGCTCTGCAAGCTTAATCCCCGTAATTAAACCATCCCTTCATTTTCCCCGGGTGCTTATTCCGCCGCACTAATCAACGTCGCAGTCATATAACCCGATGGAATATATTTAGTTACTAGTCCCTCTGGGACGGGAAAGCTTTCCGATATGATTCCCGGTACTTGAGATGAGAAAATCCCTGTAATTCACTGGAGAAGAGAATCTGAATCTCAGGAGCGGCACACATGTCGATCGGGTACTAGCTAGACTGGTGGACACCGGTTATATTGCTAGTAACGAGATGAAGTTGACACTGCCAAGGCGCACGTCCGTACCTGAGGGTGCTGAGCTCGCCGTAGTTGCACTGGTTGCCGGAGATGCCGGCGAGCAGGACGTGGAAGGCCTCGGACCAGGACAGCTGCCGAGCCGACGTGGCGGTCGGGGTGCCCCAGCGGTAGGAATTGTTGAGCAGGCCGTCCTTGGACTTGGCCTCGAACGGCAGGCGGAAGAGGCGGGCCTGCTCCCGCCGCATCGCGTCCAGGAGCTCCTGCCTGACGCCGTGGTTGCGCACCTGGAAGAAGCCCCACTCCGCAGCCGCCCTCGCGATTGCCGCCACGCAGGCCGCCCTCTCCGCCTCCGCGCCCCCGCCGCCCTCTTCGCTCGTCAGGCACCCGACGTCGATCATCGGGAGGTCGCACTCCGCCACGGGCAGCAGGCCCTGAACCGACGGCGGCACTGTGGTGCACTTGCCTTCGTGCCAGCCATCGTCGTCCCCGCGGCGGAGCAGCGCGTAGTAGCTGTCCGCCAGCGGCGGCTCGGCCGCGCTCTCCGCGAAGGCCGGCATGACTGCAACCTAATAAGCTGTTCAAATTGGCGGGAGTTATATGTATGTATGTGCGGTGTGTGCACTTGCAAGCGCTGATCGAGAGCTAGCTGTGCCTGCCTGTGCGAGCTTCTTGGATGCAAGCAAGCTCTCGCTTATATAGAGGCGCGCGGGATTGGGGACTCAGGGCCTGGCCATTGTACGAGCACTTAAGTGCGCACTCGTGGCGAACTAGCTTAGGTACCCGTACTACTTCCACTGGTCACAAATAGTCATCATTTTAGATATCGAGACGGTTTCTAAAATATAATTTTGACAACTAATTTTTATTGTAATATATTTATAAAACCTAATAAAATTATAATATTATTAAGTACTTTTCGAGAAAATATGCACATATGATTTTTATGTATCTGATTTAAATATTTTAAAAAATATTGACAGTCAAAGTTTCAAAAGTTTGACTACACCTATGTCCAAAATGATAACTATTTATGATTGGAGGGAGTACTTTCTTCGTTGAAAAATGTAAGATACCCTTTAACTTTGATGCAGATATTTAAGGTTGAGTTTTGACTGTTAAGCTTTTTGACAATACTTTGTTCATAGCTACAAAATTATAATAATAAGAAAGTGCTTTTAAATACGAATCCAACTATATCACTTTTATGGTATACTCCCACCATTCAGAAATATAACGTGTATTTTGCCTTTGCATAAAGATTAAGGTTGCAGTCAAATTAAATAATGTATAAGAGAAAATAACTTAGATACATCACTTAATTGACTTAGAAGATGAGAGATAATACTTTATGTGATGGTAAGAAATAAATACATATAGTGAAAGAGAATAAACAGGGGTATAATAGAAAAAGCCCCGTTAAATGTATATACAAGGCTTATATTTCTAAATAAGACTATTCAAACTATAGATATTATATTTCTGAACGGAAGGAAAATAATACATATTATTGAACTAGCTGTTGATCAAAATTGATAAACTTTAAATTTTAAAATACATAAATGTTCTACATTTCTCTACAGAGATAGAATTGATCGCACGTCTGGCCAGGTGGATAGATATATGGAGCATAGTTATTAGTACCGGTATATACCAGCCAATATGGTCGATATGTACTATTTCAGCATATAAGCTGGTACAAAATAGCCTTATATATCATACCAGTCTCGATACCGGTTATACTGGCCATACCAACTTCGATACCAGTCAATACTAGTAATACCAGTGAATTGATAATATGATCTAATGAACTGTATGTTATATTTGATAGTACCACACTATGTATTTGGAGTAATATTAAAGTGAACTTTGATATACTTATAAATATATATTATTATACTAAACCCGAAACGGTAGGTTGGTATAAATCGGTACCGAAACATACTATTTTAAAACTAAATCGGTATCAAAATATACTATTTCAAACACTAAATCATATGATCTTTGTTATGAAACATACTATTTCAAAAATTAAATCGGTATATATAGTTTTTGATGTGGTACTGACAAGTTTGATGCGGAGACCGCGATGGATTTGTGATGGTTGTGAAGCCTTTCAAACTAAGCGCTTCGGCTCGTCAGAGCGCGGCGCGGCACAGGCCGACACTTGGAGGCGCAGCACGGGATGGTCCGGGCGTTTGACGGGGCCAACGACGAGACCGGGAAGACAGATCATTGGGCGTGCATGGCGACGCGGACAATTTAAATGTTCATACAGTGCGTGCGCGTACCGGCGTACGTATGCAACAGTTAGATTTCTCGAAGGGTGTATAACATTGTTAATTCTGTGCTCGGCCCCTACCTGTCAGCACGTCGCTGTACGCGTGTTCCCTCGCGGGCCCTACCGCGCGTGCCGCGCGTCAGCAATCGCTAATCTCACGCACAGCGCTAGCTACTCGCTGATACATACGTTTGAGATGGGTACAGTCATGTGTCCGTGCGTTACAACGAAAACTCAATTTGTAATAAAAAACTTATTTACAAAGAACACTAACTTTAGTTATGTTTCAATAGTAGGAAAAGTTTATTCATCCTAAGAGATTTGACTATCGGGTTAAATTCTTACCATCTCAACCGTTTATGTTAGATCCAACGAATCAAGTACTCTGAAGGAGGACGAACGATCGCAACCAACTCTTAATTAGAATTAGTAGAGAGATATCAATCCTTACCATTGAAGGAGGAGAACATTATTGCATTTCTCTTGCAGGAAGGAGTAGATTAAAGTAGAAGGCAGCGTACGCAGGCGGATAGAAGCTAGGTCTCCCCGACATCTTCGTGATTGGCACGTGATTTGGTTGCGTGATTCTTTCCTTTTAATCTATGCATTTCCAGATATGATGAGATATAATTCCCGTATTATGGGATATGATGAGTATATCCTTCTATCCATGCAAGATATGATGAGAAAATCCTTCCATTTATAAGATATATGAATAACATCCTTCCATAGTAAGAACATGTGAATAGAGATATGTTCAAATAATATTTCTATTCAAAAAAGATACGATAAAATCCTTCAATCTAAGATACGATTAAATCCTCTTATATCTCAGTCGTTCATGTAAGATTCAACGAATCAGATACTATATAGGAGAACGGACCACTGCCACCAACTCCTAATTAGAAGCAGTAGAGATAGTCATGTGCCCGTGCGTTGCAACGAAAACTCAATTTGCGATAAAAAATTTATTTGCAAAGAACACTAACTTTAGTTATGTTTCAATAGTAGGAAAAGTTTGTTCATCCGAAGAGATTTGACTATCGGGTTAGATTCTTATCATCTCAACCGTTTATGTTAGATCCAACGAATCAAGTACTCTGAAGGAGGACGAACGATCGCAACCAACTCTTAATTAGAATTAGTAGAGAGATATCAATCCTTACCATTGAAGGAGGAGAACATTATTGCCTTTCTCTTGCAGGAAGGAGTAGATGAAAGTAGAAGGCAGCGTACGCAGGCGGATAGAAGCTAGGTCTCCCGACATCTTCGTGATTGGCACGTGATTTGGTTGCGTAATTCTTTCCTTTTAATCTATGCATTTCCAGATATGATGAGATAGAATTCCCGTATTATGGGATATGATGAGTATATCCTTCTATCCATGAAGACATGATGTGAAAATCCTTCCATTTATAAAATATATGAATAACATCTTTCCATAATAAGAACATGTGAATAGAGATATGTTAAAATAATATTTCTATTCAAAAAAGATACGATAAAATCCTTCAATCTAAGATATGATTAAATCCTCTTATATCTCAGTCGTTCACGTCAGATTCAACGAATCAGATACTCTAGAGGAGAACGGACCACTGCCACCAACTCCTAATTAGAAGTAGTAGAGATAATCAAAATTTTAAAATTTTCACTACTGATATTTTAAAAAAAAATTAGATTTGATATGTAAAAATTTATCTTACAAATTACTTTAAAAATATTATAATTTTATTATGTTTTATAAATATATTAAATATAAATTAGTGATCAGAATTGTGTTTTTAGTGATCACGTCGTTGTTCAAGACGACGTGTATTTATCACAGGAGATAATAGGTACTAGTATTTGTTGCTGCTTACCCATTTGTTACTCAATTATCCGCCTGTTTCACGTCCTCTAATAGTTATTATTAACTTACCCGAGCGTAATGTTATTTTAGACGACCTGCATGCAATCAAAATTTTCAACACTTTTCCCGTGCAAAACTAAAGAAAAACTTTCACCATACGTAAATAGCTTTATTATTGTTGGCAGATACCGTGCCAATGTTGATGAGAATGAGCATACCAAAACCTACGAGTCTTAAAGATTAATTCAGCGGTTTCGAGTTTTCCTTTGAGAGCACTGTGAATAACCTTGATTAATTAATCTATCTATCCTGCGCCCCTCAGACTCAGAGACAAGAGATCATGCCGTCTTGCTTCATGCTGTTCCTTTGGCTGGGTGGGGCACAAATGCGTTGGTCAACTTGGTCCGCAGTTTGAGCTAGATTTGGTGGTTCGGCAACGCAGATCGAGTTGGTTCTGACCACCTCCACGTCAGAAAAGGCACGACGCCACATGACAGATTATAAAAACCACGGGAGGGGCCGTCCCAGAACCGATAGCTTTTATACGTTATTGGCAGGTCTACGATCCTGCTGCTTCTCCCTCACCCGGCCGCTTGGCACTAATTAATTTCTAGCACTACATTTTGACGCAGCTAGTAATACGACGGGAATTAATAGTGCACGCATGACACTATTTTTTTAGAGCTACGAAGGTAAGTAGTGTATGTATGCACGAGAGAGAAACGATTGTCAATACCATCCATGACCATATGTAGTACTAGTACTATATATACTTCTTAAGTATCCATGATGACCACATATACTGGCAGTGAGTCAAAAGCTTTTTCTTAAAAAAATTAATCACGTACACTAGTTGCACGATCCGCCGCTGCAGGCTTAATAATTAAGTTTGATTAAGGAACATACTCCATCCTGCATCAACGTTGAAGAATAAAGGAATTGTCAAAGGCGGCAGTTTGTTCCTCCTCGAGTAGGCCAGAGTCCGTGCCAGACAGACTTTCTAACAGCTGCTTTTCCCTAGTTTAATGGAGTATCGACCAAGCAGAAGTATTAATCTATACTCTGTAGTACCACTCTTCTTTAGCCGATCTGAGATTTCGTACAAGAAGTCAGAACCAAATGGTTTGTTAATTTCTTTTTTTATTTAAAAAAAAAACATAGAAAGAGAGCAGCAGGAATTCAACGGTTTCACATGCATGGGATCACGCGCAGGCGACGCATAGTCTACTCGTTTGATCAGCTGCTGGCCAGCTTTCCACTGCTACTACTGCCATCTCCATTAATTATTCTCGTTAAATAAACTCGGAGCTAGAAGCATCGTCCATCTCATTTGCCAGCAAGGCAGCAACATGCCATGTTGCATTGTTCCTCACCTCCAAAAAAGTCCTACATTTAATTAGCTCGCAGGTATTCACGGTAAATTCCTTTTTGTTTCTTTTTTTTGTACCTTTTTAGCCCACTGATGGCTTCGATTCCGACTGCCGGCAGGTACGCTGTTAATCTCATTTTGTAAACACTACAATTTCTTCTGGGAAACAATCTAATGAGACGCTCGTTATTATACATTACGTGTTAATCTAATGTTGTAAACACTACAATTTCTTCCGGTCTGTACTGATACTACCAGAGTGTCTTTCTTTAGCTAGCTCGATCTGGCACAACACAACTAGCATTAGCTATTAGCTATTGTTGAAAATAACTAAGCAGTGACGCTATTGCTTGCGCCGTGTTTACATCGTTATTTACGACGATTTGGTTTCACTACACTGCCATTCCGAGGCCAGCTTCAAGTGACATGAAACGAGCGACGGCAGGGGAAGGTGAAGGATATACCTTTCTGAGGTCGGCAACAGCAACGTACGCGCGCGCGCGCGCTCGATCGCTTAGAAGCTTCTTCCAGCCGGGAGCTAGCGCGCAGCTGGTGCAGAGCATATGCTAGCTAACCAGAACCACCGGGCTCGGCCGATCTTCTTGTGACTAGGGATGGCTCGATCGATCGGTGCATACTAGCTTCTTTTCGCTCTCCTTTCACGATCCAGTGGCCTAAAAGTTCTTCCCCTCCCCTCCTTTTCTCCGTGGCTCAATGTCGAGGAAAAGGGCTGGCCGCCCGAAAGGGGACTTGCATGGTGTTTTGGTCCCGCCGCGTTTGCACACGCACACACACTTCCCCAAATGAGGTTGTCTAGCGTCCGACTTGTCACGTATAGCTCTTTGCTCGCCACACAAAAGTTTTCGGAAGCGGAGGGACAACACGTGTTGAAGTATAAGTGAATTATCGATCTTTTCTTATCAGTTTAAGTTTTTGAGTGAATTGATTGGTGCATATAACTCAATATGGTATCAAAGTCAAGAGAGGTCTCGAGTTCAAAACCCGATTGGCGCAATTAAAAAAAAATTATAGCCTATTTTTATTCCACGTCCTAGGCCTGAGGGAGCCTATACGTGAGGGGTCTCATCAGCTTAAGCTTTTGAGTGAATTAATTGGTACATGCAACTCAATAGCCCGCACATGCGTTTTTATTGTACACTAGAGGCATACTTTTATATCTACTAGAGGCATACTTTTATATCTATTTTACAATGATGCCTCTGTATGTGTGCAGCGTCACTATGGCCGAAGACACAGCTAACTATCTCATCTTCATATCACAACTTGCTTGTACTGTTATTGTAATTCTTATTAGTAGAACACAACATGTCTTAAACATCTAAAAGAATATCTCTAGAGAATAAAAAATGCATCAAATAACATCTCTACAGCATAAGAACGATTTAAGAGTATCTCAAAAAGTATCTCTACATGAATTTTGTTTTGACAATTTACACTGCCTAAAAAACGCCTCCACGGTCTACATTCCATGTTCTTTATCTAAAATATCTTAAAATACTATCTCTACATTTAAAACAGCTTTTAAAATATCATGAAAAGTTTATTTGCAATATGTTATGGTAATTTAGAGAGAGAGATAAAAAATATCTATAGGAAAGTATATCTACATGAGGTTTTTGTTGTAATATTTGCTGTTAGGTTGTTTTGCTTCGTTTTGTTTCAGTAAATGGTAGTCCTGTTTGAACTGAAGTTGTAAGCTGGCATCCCCAGCAGGTTGCTTGGTGCATGTAAACTCGTTTACTAGCTTTCAATAAAAGCTGCTGGGTCGTTCCCTTTTTCTAAAAAGATGTTCTGCTGTTACGAATATAGTATGTTGATGTATCAAAGGCTCAAATATATATATTGAAGTTAAGTTGCATCGAAAGATACGCATGCGCTTTCAGCCGTTGAATATATGTTGATCCGATCGATGGACAAGAAATTCACTTGTCCCTAACAGAAAAGGTCGGCACACAGTGCGTTGAAGCTGCAATCAAGCTCATGCGTGCTGCTAACTCTCTCCTTCGATTTTATATGAATATGATGGCATGTACAGTGATATATATGTAGCCTATGCAAGCTAAGTTAGATCCTGAAAACGCCCCTGCGTTGTGGGCCAGCAACGAGTCGTTTCTTCCAGTGTCGGCATGACTGATTATTCCCAGTTGCTGCAAAACTCACACCAGCAGCACGCCTTGTCACTAGCTAGGTAGCATCTGGAGCAAGATAATCAGATGATGATCACGCTGCTGATTGCGACTCATGCATGATCTGCTTAACTTTTGCGGGACATATATACGCATTAGGTTAATTCAACAAATGAGCTATCATTCGCGATATCAATGGTGGTTAAATTTGATGTCACGTAAGGCTAATGCAGCGTCTCTAGATCGATGACTAATCACATCTTTTGACAGGTTCAGGCTAGCGCGCTAGCTAGCCTGATTTTCGAACATCGAGCCTGCTATAGAGATCAGATTGGCACTGCATGCGAACTGCTATGCTATAGCCGAAGCAAGCTTATGCCGACGGGCCGGGTTGGGACGCGCCATGCATATGTCGGCCTTTCTCAGTGTACTATTCGATAATCCATATCCATATGACTCTGTTTCCAATATTTTTGTAAGTTCAATCCAATTTATTTTTTATAAAGTTGGATTGTAAATTTTATCTGTGAACTTTAGTAAACTTGACTTGAAATTAATTAATGCCAATATTTACTTGCGATTTGAATTATAATGCTATCTCGGGATTTCAACTCATATATGATTCCTAATTAAGTTTTACTTCAATTTTATAATTGTCATTTTATAATAATTCAAAATTTGAGTTCAATTCAAAATAAATTTTTTCCTATGGTACCTCCGTCGAGGGGTGATTTTCATAAAAGATAATCTCAGTAAAACGAATTGGATTGATAGTAAACAATGTTGTTTTTGTAATAATGAGGAAACCATACATTTTTTTACTGTCAGTATACTCGTTTTGCATGGTACATTATACAAGCGGTTTTTAATTTGCCATCTCCTAGGAGTATAAACAATATGTTTAGAAAAATGGTTATTAGGGTTAGGGAAGGAGTTAAAGGCTCACATTTTGGCTAGGGCTGCCGCTTTATATTGGTCTATCTAGCTATGTAGAAATAATGTTGTTTTCGATAAGAAAAGAATGCCTAATCCATTGCATGTTATTTATATGTGTATTAATTGGTTGCGATCATGGTTCGTGTTGCATCGACAAGAGGATCACGATGTGGTTTTAGTGGCATGCAGATCTTTGAAGGTACTGATGAAAGAATTATTCATCAGCCATGGATGGAGATTTAGTAAAGGACTATGTGCGGGTTGAGAGTTTTGCATTAGCCTTTTCATGGATTGCTGAAACTATGTTTTCTAGTATGTATCTTTTCGACATCATTTTGGCTGTAACTTTGTAATAATTGGTTGGTTGTGTACATCTTAAGATGCAGAGGTCATGAGTTAATATATTCTTTCATTATTAAAAAATCAATATTTAATTCTATTTCATAATTGTCGTTTTATATAATATTTGGAATTTTAATTCTGCACTCAGAGGAGTCGTGGGGTGAGGCCGCAACAATTTCACGAGAGCAACCGGTCCCACTACCTACCGATGCTGATTTTGTTTCTTTTTTTTTTGTGAGGAAGGCTGAGAGCGGTGCATGGTGAAGAATGACACAGCAGCTTTTTAATAATATAGATATATAATATCTGGAATTCTTTTTTCTTGATAATTAACTATATTATGAAATTAGTTTGAAATTTGAAATAAATTAGGATAATAGTTTATAATGAATTAAAGTTTATATATGATACTGCAAAAATATTTTTTCCCTAAACCTAATTAATTCCATTTTAAAACTGTCCCGGATATGAATGTATATATCAGGATTCAGGAATTTGATTTTGATTTTAACCTATATTTATTTCTAAATTTGGGACTTGTAATCATGTTTACACTATTTGTTTTTGGTGATGCTGTACTGTTTGTTCGCTTGTACATGCTCATGTGCGTATGACTCAGTTGGGTAGATAGCAGTGTCTGTAACCACCAAATTTGATGCCCTCATTGGTAACTGTGTCGGTACAGTCCATCCGTTTAAGTTTATAAGACGTATTTTTTTAATAATTATATCCATAAATATAAAACGTATTTCATATTCTAACACAAGATTAGACGATGTTCCCTCTATACACCCCTAATAAATAACCATTTTTACTTTATATTCTTTACATGCATGTATTGAATATAGTGCTTAGTGATAATAATTAGGGGTAATATAGTCTTTTTCAATATCTTCTTGATCTAATATGCTAAGAAGAAATATGCCTTATAAATTTGGACGGACGGAGTATTTGGATACTACAGTTTTTATATTTTTGAAGTTACATTTGGATACTACAATAGCAAATTCTTATGTTACATACTCCATCTGTCTTGCAATATAAGTCCATACTGTATTTACCATGCGCATAGACCAAGGAAGCATTAAATGTAAGAAAACGTTAATGTTATTTGATCATGCATACCCCTACAATTACTTATACCTATTAGTATAGTGCCTGTGCTAACGCTACGACGGCAGTACACCCGCTTATCAATTAAATGAGAAGATAAGTATGGATACAACACTTAATAATAAAAGAGAAATTTAGAATTTTAAATGAATTTAGAAAGAAAAACGGAACTAAATGGAGGTCGAATGGGCGAAAACGGGCTCCCAAAAGATTTTAAATCAAGAAAGAGAAAGAGAAAAGAATTTTCTGATTTTAGATTATTTTTTTTGCAGCTTCCACAGAGAGCATAGCGTGCTCTCTGGGCTTGGTCAGCGCAAGGGGGAGGGAAGGCCAGGGGTGGCCGGCCGGTCGCAGTGGGTTAGCACTGGTGCGGCGAGATCGCCGGCACCGGCGCCTGCGGGGGAGGAGTCACGATTGTGGTGAATTTCGCCGGGAAAGATGACGGTGATGGCTTGGGTTACCTCCAAAATCCGGTGATCTTTACAAGAGGGAGCACTTGGGGATTTACGCAATACGATGGGGTGGAGGAGAGCTCGCCGGTTTTTATATCCCCGAAACAAGCATATTTATGGAAACCATAATTTGGGATCAAATCAGATTGGGAGGAAATTTTGGTAATAGAGCACGAAATTTGGGGAATTAACACCATAGATGAAAAGAGGAGATTTGGTGCGGGATTGATGAAGCTTCGCAGCTTCTTTCTTGCTTTAATGGAGGGAGGGAAGAGAAGAAGCTTCTGCAGTGCAAGCTGCGACTAGAAGAAGCTACAGGTGGGTTGCCTTCATTTTTTTAAATATAGAAGGCTTTTTGAAAAGATAGCACATTAGGTTAAAAAATTCTAGAAAAATTCTCAAAAAAAACTTTCGATTATTTTGTACTTAACAAAATTATTTTTTTTTAAAAATAAATTATAAATTTGCCGAGGCACGACGGCCGCGAGGTCGTCGACCAGCAACCTCGCCGCATCGGCAAAGCAACCGATGGCGACTGTGGAGCCATTGTAGACCTGCGTTCTCCCGGCCGCACTGCCCCGGCCGCCGCGTGCAATCTCCCGGCCGCGCTGCCCCATCTCCCGGTTTCCTTTTCCCAGCACGTAATGTATGGTCCTTTCCTTTTCCAAGACGTTTGTTTCCTTTTCCTTGATTCCAAGACGTTTGTTTCCTTTTCCTTGTTGATCTTTGGAGGTGAGGAAGGTCATTGTGGGTCACAAGGATGATTTCGGAAAAATATGGAAAAATAAACTGCGCTCGCCGACCGCTGGATCCGCAAGGAAAAAAAAGATAAAAATTAAACAGTGCTCGCCGGCCGCTCATTCCGCGAGAAAAAATTGAAAAAAATTAAGCAGCACTCACAGACCGTTGGTTCCTTAGATAAAAAATGAAAACAAAAATTCAGCGCTCTCCATGCGCTGAAACTAGGCTCTATGGGGCTAGATCCGTAAAAAAGTCTCGAGAATGGTCATATTCAAAAAAAAAATACGATCACACTGCCAGGACAATAAAAAATTCAAGTCTTGTTTCCTTGCATGCGGATCCTCCCTGTTTATTTTCTTGTTTGATTCGCCCTCCTTCCAAATATGTAGTACGTACAATTTTGGCCAGTAAAAAATTCAAGTCTGGTTTCCTTGCATGCGGATCCTCCTTATTTATTTCCTTGTTTGATTAGCTCTCCTTCGAAATATGTAGGTGGGGGAGGTTGTTGTGGGCCATAGGGATGATTAGACACACTAAATAATGGCCATCGGATGTGGGTGAGTAAAGCTGAGGAAAGATCTGAGAGGTTAATTTTGATGGAGGTAAGTTTCTGAAGACGTTTCGCTGGGTGCACGAATGTTGGGCCATTTCTAGTAGGATGCACTATTTGGGGTGGACATAGAAAAGAATGTTTACGTGTATTATAAAGGAGTATAGATTTTTTTCAGCATTAAAGTAGTGGCCTATGGATGAAATACTGTAATAATTACATCTTTGATCTTTGCAACAGACTTATATTACGCTTCTCAAGAATGGAGACTTATATTACAGGACAAAGAGAGTATACTCCAAGAATTAAAGAGCATAAGATACGTTGGGTTTGTGGACTATATATATATACATATGTATAGATATTCCTAGGATTGATAAAAAATTCAGGCAAAAGGAAGGCCTCATTTGGAACGTAGAGTCTTCCCAAATTCAGAGAGAATTAAGTTGTTGCTTGTGAAATTCTGGCGATGTATGTTTCTTCGTGAATTTGATCCGCCGATTGGGACATGGGAGGAGGCTGCTGCTCACGTGATCTTGTCCTCTGCCAATCTGGAAGGCATGAAGAGCTTGGACAATTCTACTTTGATGGGAGTCGCGGTGTCCAGTTGTGTTAACGTGTAACCTGTAAAGAACAAATTAATAACAATAGTTTTTAATACGATTTACTAGGATAATGTTGGTGCTAAAAAACGTGAAGAGGGTTAATCGATCACAACACACCTGACGAACACCGGATTCACTTGATCAGGGCTTGCCAACCGATTTGATCTTGCAATCGGTAAGATAAAAATATGATACGCTTAGAGCCTATCTGTCAAGAAACAATCGGCTTGGATCTCAACAGTTAAAAAGCCGATCAAATCGAAAGGTAATGATAAGTCTAATTAGCTAATTAGGGCTAATCAGATGATAAAGGTAGATCTTTTCCGAAGAAGGCGATGCGCAACAAAATCAGAAAAATCAAACCTGATGTGTAATTGACGAAGATCAACAATCGGCAATACGCAACTTTATTGATCGAGATCGAATTACAAAGATTTTAAATTACAGAAGCTACTCATAGTCGAAGAGAAAATAAAAGAATAAATGCGATTTGTTGGATTGATTGTGTTTTTTTTCGTTCATGGCCATCTTTTATAACTATCGATCGACCGTGTCTATCTCCAACACGCTAGTTGCCACGATCCGTGTCGGCTTTAACTCAAATAACTACTCCCATCTTTAAATATCGGTCATATCCCAAATTTAAACCTTTTCTTCTATATCTGATATCGGTCAAAATCCTCCTAATTCTTAGCCTGACAATTTTATTATGCCTTGCGAAAATCTGGTGCAAAAGATAATAATGAAAAGAAAAGGTGTCCTTTGTCCTATCTAAGCTAGCTATAGCCAGAATTAATAGAAATATAAAAAATATGTTGTGCCCAATCCATGCATGGCACATATAGTTCCTATTTGGTACGGTAAATTGTATCGGTACAGGAGGATACCACTTCTATATAATCATCAGAACATTAGACTATAAGTATTAGATGATGCAATTTTTTCTCCAATACCACTTCTAGATGTAGATCTGGACTCAGGCTTTAAAATAGATGTACATTACCTTTCCTTTTTCCTGATTAATGTAAAAAATTCCTAGTTTTTTCTTTTTTTCCATTAATTTCTAGCTTGTCTACCTCCTAACAAACGTGTGTTTCTAAAGGAATCTATAGTTAGTAAAGCTAAAGATATCCATATGACTAGTGTAGGGTACAGTCGCAAGTAAAAATATATAAAATTAGGCCCTGATACAAGCAGTTAGACGTTGATTGCCAACCTCAAATGCGCTATCCTGCTACCCTACATAGTAATTATGTTACAAAACAAACACTAAAAATATAGAATCAAAGGAACGGGAGACGGATTTTGTATGAAAAACCTTATCGAAAAAACTACGGAAGCACGAATGCAATATCACTATATAAAAAGATATTTATAATAAGCTCTTGCTCTTCCTATAGACTATAGAGACTCATTTATAACGGTATATAATAGATTTTATGTAGAAATAGATTTAAGATAGAATAGAAAATAAATCATAACACCCCTAATTTCAACAAATACATCTTTCAACCAAGAGACCATAGAGTACACTACTGGTAGTGGAGCAACACCGAGTAGTAAACAATTTGCCATGTCATGTATGTATACCTTTATAAAAGGCTGGAGACATTGGCGCCCTCTCAGGGTGCCACATCACCCCTAGTGAAAATTTCCTTTGAAAAATTAGAAATTTAATTCAGGTCCTTCCGTTGGTTTTTAACAAAATAGACAAAAAAAATGAAAATACGTTTAGGTCCCTACGTGGTTTATGATCAGGTCGTCACATCGGTTTTTAACAGAATGGACCCAAGAAAAAACAAAATTACACTTAGGTCCCAAAAAATATTTTTTAGCTGAATTGATCCAAAAAACGAAATTATGTTTATGTCCCTCCACGTTTTTTTAAGAAAGGCCACAGATTTACCGACAGTTTATAGCAATTCATAGATTTGACGACGACTCCTAGCAACCCGTTTTTTAAAGAAAAAATCACGAAAACCGAAATTACGCGAAAAAAGAACCCACGTTTTCGCATCGATTTTCCAAAAAAAATGAGAGCTCGCGGTTCCATAGATTCGACGACAGCTTCTATCAATCCGCAGATTCACCGATGGCTCCTAGCAACCCATTTTTTTAGAAAAAATACCCAAGAGAATCGAAATTATGCAAAAAAGAATTCACATTTTCATATATTCGACGACGACTCCTAGCGGTTTCGCACTACACAAAGTTGACCCGTGGTGCCTCAAATTCGCCGATGACTCCTAGCTAGCGTATTTTTTAGAAAACTCCGGAGGAAAAAATGAATTCAAGTTTACGTCCTCAAATCCATTTTTTCAAAAATAATCATCGGACCAGATTTCGCACGGCGCAGCGTCGCGCAATCAAATTTTGCATGGCGCAGCGTAGCGTGCAAACCCTGTCTAGTTGTACTAACCAACTGCAGCTTTCTCTATACGCAGTACTATCTAGTTGTAGCAAATTGACATGTGTATGTATGTCCTTCCGCTGACCGACTTGAGAAGTAGACATGTGCGCTGCCCAGTGCTGCATATGCCTTTCCTACGCGCGCTGGCTTATCCAAAGGCTGCTCTAACTTCCAAGGCTCGCGTGAGCAGCATATGAAGTGACGAACATGATAGCTCCTACCCTACATTCCTACCCTACATTATAGGTGTGCGTCGTGCTGTGCAGGGCCGATCCGGCACGGATCTATCGTACTTTGTGTTTGAACCGTGTCAAGCCGTGACAGCCCATCATGCCCACCGTGCCTTGTCGTGTCGGACCAGCTCGCCTTTGACGAGTACATGCACTGGCCTAGGCCCGGCCCATTTACACTATACTGACGAGGGGAAAGGAGCATCGGTCAATGGGGTCACCGGAGTTGGATTGAAAGGGTGGGACATCTGTGGTGGTCGACAGGGTTGATGGGGAAGAAGGATGAGAGGATGGTAGAGGCAAGGGAGCGTGGTGTCTGGGGAGGCAGAGGGCGCTGGCGTAGCGAGAAAGATAAAGGTGAGGCTACCATGACGTGGGTGATAGTGTGGCACAACTAGCGAGAAAGACAAAAGAGAGGTTACCACGACAAGAGAGAGAGCGACGAGCGAGCAAGCAACGATAGGAGTGGAGAGAGCTAGGCACAACGCCGACCGAGGAGAGGGAGAAAGGGACTGAGAGAGTGAGCCAGAGGAGTGAAATAGAGAGTTGAAGAGAGAGAGAGAGTGACATAGATAGTCAGAGGAGAGAGGAACTAGGAGAGTTTGAGTGAGTCAGGGAGAGTGAGCTAAAGAGAGTGACATAGAGGTCGGAGGGAGAGAAAGAGAGGGACTGAGAGAGTGATATAGAGAGTCGGAGGGAGAGAGAGGGACTGAGAGAGTGAGAGTGAGCCAGATATAGTGACATAGAGAGTCCGAGGGAGAGAGAGAGAAACACGGAGAGCTGGTGGTATTTTAGTTATCAATTTGCCATATTTTTGTTTAGTGCATCGGCCTAGGAATATTTTCCTATTTTAATCATTATGGTGGTTATCGGTAGTATTTAATTTTATATTTAATCACTTGCCTATATAGCCTCTATTCTGATATTATTAGGTTTATTTGGAGAGTAATAAATTGGTACTTTAATTCCGAATGATTTTTTTTAACAAGGTTCAATCGACAAATTTTATCCAATGCCCGATAAAACTTAATTAATAAGCTTCATTTGTTTATTACAAAATTATTCATTAAATTTTAAATTTTAGTTATTATTATTACTATTATTTTTTTCTCTCCCTCCCTTTCTCTTTTATTTCTTTTCTTCTTCTTTTCCTCCCACCTTATCCCTTCCCCGTTCATTTCTCAGTTCTCACACACTCCCTCTCTCTATCACTCTTCTCCCCAATCTCCCAATCCGGCTCCTCTCTCCCGCCGACCACCGGCACCTGCCTTCGGCCCGGTTGTCGATCATCGCCCTCCCACTCTTCTCTTCTTCTCGCCGCCTCCTCCTAGTTTGGTTCCTCCCCTCCTCTCGCTGCCGAGTGTCCCGCCAGCCTCGGCCGTACTACCTTACAGCCAGGCCACACCGCCCGTCAGCCCCTTGCCCGCTGGCGTCGGTGCCCCGGGCTGGCTGCCCTGGGCCTCGTTGATAGTTTGGAGGAGTACGCGGTATGGCACTGTCGGTAGCGCTCCAAGCTGCTGGTCCTCCCATCTGCCACCGCTACACGTTCGTTGATGCGCACCGCGCCTATGTCGAGTCACTGCGGAAGTGCAGAACGTCGGCGCCGTGCTGCACGACTTCCTCCGCTGTGTCTAGACGCTGCCCCATCGTTGCTCGAGCCCACGCTCCACCTCCTGGCTATGTCACCTTCCCTTCCACCGCAATCGCTTCCTCCTCAGCCGGGCAGCTGCCTGCCATCACCAAGCATGTCCGAATCACCCCACCGCGCCACCAGGTATGCCCCACCGCATCTCCTCCCTCCCTCCGGCCTCACCGCAAGCTTGGCCGCGGGCCTCAGGCTTAGCCGCGTGCCCTGCCGCATGCCGCCCGAGCGCTGTTCGGGCCGTGCCAGCCCGAGCACGGCCCAACTCGGTGTGCCATGCCGGGCCACCTATCGTGCCCGGTTGGTAGGCCCGGCATGACCCGTTCGTAACAGTTCCATGTCGAGCCGTGGGCTGGGCTAGGTCGGGCGTGCCTTGTGCTGGCTCGAAATGGCCTGGCCCAATGCCCACCTCTACCCTACATGCTCTCCGTTCATTTTTACTTGATACTTTTGTTTCTTATAGTTTTCAAAATACCATTTTAATTAATATTTTTATAACTTTACATTAATATGTACTAATAAAATTATAATATTATGAAAGTATTTTAACGATATAATTTTCATATAGCCAATCTAAATAGTTTTAATCTAATAGGTGGTCAAAAAGTTTGACAGCATACATTGTAGAATGTCAAGTAAAAAAGAACAAGAGAATATTGAAGTGAATCAGATGTCCAAGAAAGAGTGAGTTGGGATTCTTTTTGCAACAATAGCTTAATTTAAGATTTGAACTTTACTAGCATAGTCTAAGTGTCTAGGGTTTCTACGTGAATTTTGCAACTTAATTCCAACCCTACACAATTCTAGGAATCTATGAATGGAAATACAGCAAAGTAAATATGAAAACAAAAAAAAGACAAGGAGCACAACCAATTTTTATCGAGGTCTCGGAGATTCGATGATTTTCCTATTCCTCGTTGGAGCACTCTTGCAAGAGTCTACCTTCGACTTGAAACCGCACAAGGAATGAAGCCATCCACTCATAGTAGTTCTTCTCCACTTCGGATAGGTGGACTTCAAATATTCACAAGACTTCTGGAGCCTTCCACAAGCGTCTCTAAGGAAGGTCATTAAGCTAAACACCTCTAAATTATCTAGGAGTCACAAACCTCCAAAAGTAATAAGTCAAAAATGCTCACTTGAACCTCACAAGGTCAAGCAACTAGGATGCTACACAAACTAAGTCCATCTATTTTCTCAAGCACTCAAAAGATCTTCAATCCAAGCTTTAAAGTACCCCAAAGGTCCTCACTAGAATGAATACTAAGATGGAACAATCAACCTCTGCAAATAAACCCCCTTAGGGGTCCATATATAGCTTAACTCATCAGAAACTAGCCGGTAGACATACATTTTTCAAAATATGCTTTTGAGTCGTATCATCAGACCCACTCGAATTATCCGATTTAAACGCTTCCAATGGTAAAAAATATAGTTGTTATGCATAGCCGGATTGTCTGGCACCGTCAGATCATCGGGCCCTGTGCAAAGTCTTGAGAGCACCTACTTTGCAAAATTGATCCGACCCACTTGGATCATCCGAGTCACGTTGAAATCTCCAGAACATGTCCTTAGTGAAATTGATTCGACTGGTGGTCTGACCCACCCGGATCATCCGACTTCCATTGAAACTTTCAGAACATGTCCTCTATTGAATTGATCTGACTTGTGGTCTGACCTACCCGGATCATCTGATTCTCGTTGAAACTTCTAGAACGTGTCCTCTATTGAATTGATCTGACTGGTGGTTTGAGCCACCGGATCATCTGACTCTTGTTGAAATTTACGGAACAAATCCTTAGTTGAATTGATTCAACTGGTGGTCCAATCCACTCGGATCACTCGACTCTTATTGGAATTTCTGACCAAGTTTTGAGATTTCACACAAAGTCCAATTTTGGCATCCTAACTTTGTTTATTGGCTTCCTTTAACTAGATATGAGCTAGAAAATCGTAGTGTGCATCACAACTATAGCTGCTCAACCTTACCAAGCTCAAGCTACTAGTCTTGAACCACCTTAATAGTACAACCAAAACAAAAGCCAAACATATTGTTAAAATGATCCAAACTCTACTATGAGATCATTTCTAGTCTTGAGGTCTTTAATCTTCATACTTTCTTGTCAAATATACCTTTTGGAGATCCATGAATACCAAGAACACCCAATATACTAATGTCAAGCACTAGCTCGTCTTCAAACCTTAAATCATGGTTAGTCTTGACAAAATAGCTGTCATTAATCAGGTGCACCAAGATCTTATTATTTATTAAGGACAAGTTTATAACAATGTATATACCCTGCAAAATTCAGGAGCATCTAGCTGCTTTCTATAATTCTTGTAGAATTCCTATGAAATTTCTATATTCCAACCTGATTAACTAAAGGCACCTCTATAGTCCTTGGATCGAGCAGAGAATTTTCCTAAAAGTTTTATCATTAAGCGAGAAGGAAAAGTCCATACACAACATTTATTAAGTGAGATTCGATTATAACGTGCAGTGCAGATTAATCAAATACTCCATCTATTCTTTTTAACATTATTTTAGAATAATACATACCGTTAATCTTTCAAAATTTTGATCTCTAATATACACAAAAAGCATCTGGAGTTTGCCACATCGAAATAATGTTACTAGATTTGTCTAAAAATATACTTTCACATCATTACACTTTTAATACTTTTAGCTGAGATATAATTAAGTAAAGTAAATGTCAACTGGTCAAGGTGTCTATTAAAAATTGTGTCTACATCATATATGTATGTAGCAACTGACTGTACATTTGCGCGAAGAGTTAAACCATCTTTATATTCATCTCGCGGTACAAAAGGATAAATAAGTTTAGCGAACAAATACCACGGCTTATGGATAGCAAACAGAACGCGACTGCCCGATCAGTAAAGCTAGCGACCTGCAGCCCTACATGGAAGGTTCAAAATCTTGCTGAGATTTTAGATTTTAATGGGGATGAGATTTCAAATCTCGATAAAAAAAAATCAAATTGTTATAGTGATTTTAGGAAATTTTGGTTTTTTTTATCGAAATTACCACAAATTTGACCGGTTTTGACGTTTTTAGGACCAGATTTCGCTCCAATTTTTTGTGGAGAATTGTAATGCCTTTTATAAGTAATACATGTGAAAATTTTGTAAAAAAATACATATACAAATTAAAATGCTTCAAAAAATTGTTTTTTGATGACATGTTAAAATCTTAGGAATTTGTGCTGCTGTGATTGTGCTGTGCAATTTAGTAAATTGAAAGGGAAGGTTAGCTCATTTTGACTGTTAAAATCTTTACTGCTTTGTAATTTCAGAGTAACAGTGTAGTAAATACTGAATAATGACTTACTTGAAGTTTAGATCTTTGGCATAAGAGGAGATTATTAAGAAGGTCCCTAAGCAAAACACAAGTGCAGATTTTGATACATCCCTCCACGTCACCATATCCACTGGAAAAACAAGGAAGAAAAGAAGGAAGAAACCATCAATTCCAATTTCTTGAACATAAAAAAGCAGCAAATTGGTAAACTTGATGGCCATAAAACACTAACCAATGTTCTACATTCTCCCATTGCTTCTGCTAGGTGCTGATGGCCTGTCCCGAATCTCCTCATACTCTTCCATCTCAGGACCAATAACCTTAATTCATCATAAAATAACCAAAGAAGAAGTTAAAGACTAAGAACATCAACAGGACCATGAAATTCTTGTCTTCATGGTGACACAAAGTGCAAAACTGAAGTGAACCAAGAACATAATGGTATTCTACCTAGAGGAGGCTTCACCGCATCCTGGCCGCTCTCTCGTCTTTCATTGGCGTTGTCACAGGCTTAATCCCTCCTATATTTACCCAAATAATCATACCATTACAAGACAATAACAATTCCTCAAAGGAAAAGAATGAGAAATTTGCTGAATTTTCCCTCACGTTTTGTCGGTGGCTCAAGATATTGGGCATCCACTGCAATATGACAACAAATCAAGATCTTGCATTTTAATAGATAATAAATGCAGATAAATGGTTGTATGATTTTTTTTTCATATTTTTCTAGCATCGGGAGACCATTTGACAGTAGTTTGAAAATGACTGAAATTTCGGTCAATTTCGTCAAAATTTCGGTGAAATCAGTCGAAATTTTGGTTTTTCCAGACCCGAAATTATAGGATTTCAAATTTGGTTTTTGAGTTTTGGTCACATTTCAGCCAAAATTTCTGAGATGTAATCCGAAAATGAAATTTAAAACCTTTCCTACATACTCTCCGATGACAAGTTGTCAGCTCGCAAAAGATAAACGATGCGACGTGCTCCCACTTTCAGAAATTCAGGGCCTATTTGGGGGAGTTGTAGTTTTTCTGAAAAGCTGTTTTTTTTGTTTTCTGGGTTGAAAAGTAGCTGTAAATTTTTATAAGAGACCGTTTAACAAATAGCTAATTTCCCTCAACTATTAGCTGTGAAAGTAAATCCAACCAGTTTTTAGCTTTTTACCTCATGTTACCGGGGAAGCTTGGGGTTTCTCCATATGGCCCACTGACTAATATACTACCTATATTAAATTTGGGAGCTTTCCTGGCAGGAGACCGTGCCCACGTGTCCTCCCTCTGTAAAGGCCCTCTAAAAAATCCGTAATTACGTTCAGATCCTTTCACCGGTTGAGATAATTTTTCCCTAATTTAATTGAGCTATCAAATATTGTTATAAATCTTTTAAACTTTTTGATAACGGTCCTCAGAGCATGCCTAAGCTTCCATAAAAAATTCGATTCATGATCAAATGTGAGACCCCGTTTTTGCAAACAGGAACCTCCATGTGATTACCGTACTAGTCCCATGATCAGTGGCTAGCACTCACATGTTTACAACATTCATATCACAACCACAAGATAAATATTTGACAGGCATATATTACAAGCAGTAATAATTATACAGAGTTAAATTCTTACAACAGCGGAAAAATAGAGGAAATTAAAACTCCAAAAGCCACGTGGTTTGCCCGCTAACCCTCAGGCAACTGACTTGGCAAACCTAGGGAAACTCATCGTCAAAAGTTCCGCACCCTGCGTGAAAGTAAAAGTCGTCGGGCGCTTCGCAGGCTTCGTCCTCTGAGACAGCAGATGCAAGATTGAGTACTTTGGTACTCAGCAAGACTTATAGTGTTTGGCAGATGCATTTAAGTAATTATGCAGGCTAATCAAGGCAGGTTAATGGTTATTTTGCGGTTGCATAAACATTTTAAGAATACAATATAATAAATTGTAAACACCGCATTTTCAAATGAGCATTTGAAACATAAAGCGATAAGCAAAAATCCAAGTCCTTCAACCCAGTCTACCCGACTGCATAGATCCCCTGAGTCCGTCCTTTGACCCAAAAAGCTAGGTGCAAAATGGTTTCCTTTTCAAACCCAGCTTTTCCGAAAAGTACCAAAACATTCTAACATTGGAATGACTTCACTAAGCGTCCATAACCGTGGACACGGCTAATCGATTAGATTTACACTCTGCAGAGGTGTACAACTTTACCCACAAGGAATGATCAACCTCTTTTGCGAGGCCAACTTACACACTTCCTTTGGTGTGTCGGCAAGGAGATCATATGAGCCGTTACATTATTTAGATGTGGCTTTGAACCAGCCCGGACGCTTGACCTCGCCATGAAAATGTAAACACTCACCCAAGACGTGGATCCTTTCACTTTACACCCAACACCACGTTTACGTTTCACGGCCAGCGACGCCGTTGCATTGGTATGTAGAAACCCCTACAGACAAACCAAACGGAATGCCCGTGCAAGACTCCGCCTTCCTTAGATGCAAAGCCACACCTAAACAACTTAATAGGCTAAGACTGTCCCATACCACCCTCGTGGTTGTACGAAATTCTTGGATCTATAGCGCCCCATTGCTCGGTCCTTAATCCGACACGGCGATACTCCACCCTAACTACGTGCAAATCCTCTCGCACCTCAGCTCGCCATTAATCGCCGCATCAAAACCATAGTTTTATTTTGGGTTTTAATCAAAGTACCAAGAACATTTCCCAAATGAGGATCATACATTTGTTGAAAAGATTGAAAGTACGATCTACAGCTTTGAGCAGATATTCTATACCAGCGGTTATACCCAAAATGACATTAAGCATGTCTAGCTTTTCCAGCTAAGACTCACAAGGTTTTCATGTTCATACAGATTGAGGCAAACCATAATTTACAGGATTAACTCTGTTCTAACCCAAATTAGCAGTTTTAGGGGGAACTATCCGGATGCACTGTACATAAGCAAAAACAACATAGTGTAGGTAAATTATTAGGCTCGACATGTTCAAGGAGGTGCTTGCCTTGCAGCTCGCTGTCTAACTCAGGATCTGGATCGGCGATGACGTCGTCTTCCTCTTCGAGGTCGTCGGACTCTACACGACGATCAAGCGGAAGAATAGTAAATATCCAAATTCGGAAAAGGGCGAAAAGAAGATGCACGAGAAGTCAAATAAAGAAAAAGCTGCAGAAACAGGTTATCCTTTTGAGGATTAAGAATATGATTTTTAAGATTTCACGAAGTAAATAATTGTACATCTGGAACGTTAATACTTTTGTGAAATGATCAACATGGTTTCTTTTACAGATTAATTGCTTGGGATTTACGAATTCAAGAGGCTAAAATTGTGAATTCTAGTATTTATGACTTCGAATTATAGATGCTAAAATTATTTGAATTAAAAGAATTAGACACTAATTAAGGGTTACGCTAAACACTTAACCCTAAGTGATTTGCATAGGAAAGGTTTTAAATAATTTATAACTGGTAGCTAGCTAATTAGATTTATACTTGATTTTTGAGAAGGTTCTGGTGATACAAATTTATTAACTACAAATTCTTTATCAAGCTAAGTTGTTAGGTTGTTTATGGCTTGAATCAAATAAACTAGATTTTAGCTATTTAACCTACAAAGCACATATATATACATATATATGTGTGAGTGCATTTGGCACAATAATGATTACATGCTTTAGAGTTAATTCAACCCAAAATTCCTACTTAATCAAACTTAACTATGCTACTGCCATCCTGCTATTCATAATTAAACTTTTGTTCCTTCTATATTTCTTTTAATCTTAGTATACATATTTGAATTGCTAGTGTATTGGAAACAAAGTCTAAATAAAAGTAATTCATATAAGCATGAAAATTAAATATCCTTATATATCTGGGTTCCTGGTAATATAAGGATTCTAGAAAAATTAGTTTCATAAATTTCCAAGTTTATTTACAGAAATTTTGTATAGAGCATATCTCTAGCCTTTTAACTCAAATTTGAATTTCAAAATTTTCCAGAGATGATCTTCAAAATATTTTTGCATATTCTGAATCTACGGAATTTTTCATGAATTTAGAAATTGGTTTCACTATTTTTGGCCAGATGATTCAAAAGTTATGCACATTTGAAGTGGTTCGGTTTTTCTGAAATTCAAACTGGAAATTCAAAATACGCTTTCGCAGATTGGAAAGCGGCTTTTGATTTAGCGCGCTGCGGTTTGAATTTGGCCGTGTGATCGACAAGTCGGCCCCCGCCAGCCGATCGCATGGCGCGATCTGCGGCCGATACCGTGGTTCGCAAGTCGGTGACCAGACGACGGCCACAAGACAAACACGGTCCGACGCCGACGGATGGGCCCTTCGTCGGCGATTAACGGCTCAAGCGGCTGCGCCATCGACTACTCGGACCCACCGGCCAGTGACCCGAAACAGGGCCTTTTGGTCTAAGGCTCGCCGCCGGCGAACTAACTCCGGCGCGGCGGAATGGGCAGCACTATGAGCATCAGTGCGCAAAGGCGCATCTAGTGGTGGTGCCCATTCGGCCGGAGGTGGCCAAGAGATGGGTCTCCACCGTGGGGGTGCGGCGGCGCTAATGGCCGAGCAAGCAACGGCTCGCCGCCGGCCACCTTTCCACCGGGCAAAAGTTCCTAGAGTATCAGGGCAACCTAAGGTTTCTATTTCACCTGCTAGAGTGACCGGAGAGTCGCCGAAGATGGCTGTCCACTGTCGCGGTCGAAAGGAAGAAGAACGACGGAGGAGATGAACTGCAGGCGAGAAGAAGTGAAAGTAAAGATTGATCAGCAAGCTATGAGGTGCGTGAAGCTTAAGAATGAAAACCCGAAAGATTGTTGCCGTTTGGCTCACTTCACCGTTTTCCCTTTTCTCGGTGTTCAAGCGAGAATGGCGAAAAGATGGGCGATTGCTCGGTGCTCGGCTCAGGAATGAGTGAAGAAATGGGAGCCTCGGTCGACGCCTTGCACGGTATTTATAGCCTAAGCAAAGTGGCTCCAGTGTTTGAATCGGAGAGGAGGCAAGTGACTGCGCGGTTCGACCGCTCGGCGAGGTGGCGCGAGATCTTTTCGGCGCGAGACAGCAGAGCATGGGTGAGGTGTGGCGTGGGCAGGCTGAGGACGAGCCGAGGTGACTCGCGGGCGTGGGCTCGGCGGGTTTCGCGCTGAGACACGGAGGGAAGCCGGCGAAGTCTCGCGAGGCATCGGGCTCTCCTCGGGCGAGAGGGGAAAAGGGGCGAGGGCAGTGGAGAGGGAGCTGACAGGTGGGTCCGGTCCCACCGGGCAGCGAGAGGAGAACGTCCACGCTGCTTGCCAGCTCACCAAGTCACTGCTGTGCCCGGGCCCGCGTGTCAGCGAGTGGAGATGAGCTACGGGATAACTCTGGCCGGGACAGCTCCCATGTGGGCATTAAAACCACCATCAAATCACTTTGAAAATTTCTCAAACTTTTTGAATGGGTTTATCTGGTAGTCCTCGGCGTCCGGTTAAATTTTCAGAGTAAAATACATTATGGTTATTTTATAAGAATTCTGACACTGTGGACTGGTACAGAAATTCTATTTCGGTATTCTATTTATTTGAAGGTGTAAAATTTATTAATTATTTTCCAAACTTTTTATGGAGGTTCATTTTGTCATATGGATGCATCCACAAAAATTTCGAGTCAAGAACTCAGGTGAATATTTTATAACAATTCTGACATGAGGATTTTCTTGTTTTAATAGTCTCTGTTTTTGAATTTTTAGGAGGCTTTACTGACATGATAAATTGCTGAGATTTTTACCATATGTAACTACTTCCCTAAGGGTTCTTTGGTAATTTTTGGGGCTTCTGATCAGTTTCGATTATTTTTAATTAATTCAAACTTTACTGTTTTTAGTCAAAAGAAAGAATTAAGATATTTATTTTTGCTCCAATTCAGCACTAAAGATTTTTACTAAGTATTTTTACTGGTTTACCAGATTGATCATGGTCAAATGGTAATTTTTCTTATTTTTACTTTTACCTTCTCACCATTTTCCATTTAGTAATTCTATTTGTTGGACTTTTCATACTAAACACAAATCCAAGAAAATCCAATAAAACCAATAACATCAAGAAAATTCAGAAATAAATATATTTGAATCCAAAATATTCATTTCCATTTTATTATATATTGTTCTTCATTTTCGGGCTGTTACAAATCTACCCCCTTACGTAAATCTCACTTCAGAGATTTGGCGGGTCTAAGGTAGAAAAGGTCTAAAAGAAATCAGGGAATTCTTCTTTAAGCTTATCCTCTTGTTCCCAAGTCGCTTCTTCTTCCGTATGGTTGCTCAACTGTACTTTTACCATTTTATGAACTTTATTCCGAAAAGCGCCTTTCGCTTCTTCAAGGATTTTAACGGGTGCTCACGATAGGTTAGATCAGCCGAGTTCAATCTCTTCCAATTGGGTAAGTTCATTTGGGATGCGAAGACACTTCTTAAGTTGTGACACATGGAAGACATTGTGTATACTAGATAATTGGGATGGCACTCTAACTTGTATGCTTTTTCCCCATCTTTTCAAAGATAATGATATGGACCAATGTATCGAGGGGCTAACTTGCCTCGAACTTGGAATCGACGGATCCCGCGAAGAGGTGAAACCTTCAGATAGACATAGTCATCAATTTCAAAACTCAAGTCACGTCGACGAGTGTCGGCGTAACTTTTCTGGCGGGATTGGGCTTCCCTCAATCGGCTTCGTATCAAGTCTACATGTTCTTGGGCCTCATTTATTAAATCTGGGCCAAAGAAGCATCTTTCCCACCGGACCAAAAAGTGGAGTTCGACACTTTCTTCCATAAAGGGCTTCAAATGGCGACATTTGCAGACTAGCTTGAAAACCATTATTGTAAGAGAACTCCGCAAATGCTAAGCACTTCTCCCAATTGGTGCTATAAGTTAGCACACAGGCCCTTAACATATCTTCCAGGATTTGATTCGTTCTTTCATCGACCATCGATGCCGGGATGGTAAGCGAGATCGAAAGTCAATTTAGTTCCTAAGAGACCATGCAATTTTTCCCAAAAACGGGATGTGAATTGCGATCCCCGATCCGAAACAATTGTTTTCGGAACCCCATGCAAACGCACAATATTGCTAATGTAAAGTTCTGCCAACTTGTCTCCAGAATATGTGGTCTTGACTGGAATAAAATGAGCCACTTTGGTTAGTCGATCAATGACAACCCAAATGGAGTCATTTCCTTTTTGAGTCCGGGGAAGGCCAGTAATGAAGTCCATACCGACATCATCCCACTTCCATTCCGGAATTCGCAATGGTTGGAGTAGACCAGCTAGACGTTGATGTTCAGCTTTGACACGCCGGCATACATCGCATTTCGCGATATATTCGGCGATATCCTTCTTCATACCAGGCCACCAATATTCTCCCTTAAGGTCTTGATACATTTTGGTACTACCCGGGTGAATAGACAATGGTGACTCATGGGCTTCAGACAAAACTAATTTCTTGATATCAGAATTGTTGGGCACATACATACGAGTTCCCTTCATAATTATTCCATCTGGACTTTCTGTGAACTCTGAATTTATGCCCCCAATTGAATAATTCCGAATTTCCTTAATGGCTTCATCTTGGAGTTGAGCGTCTTTAATCTGGTTCTTAAGAGTTGGCTAAATTTGGAGAGCGGCCACATATCCATTTTCCACTAGATTCAAATTGAGCTTTTGGAAGGCATTGATTAGGTCGGACTGGCGAGGATCCAGCACACAATACAACTTTTGACTAAGAGCGTCAGCTACAACATTGGCCTTACCAGGATGGTAATGAAGACCTATGTCATAGTCTTTGATCAGCTCCAGCCACCTTCTTTGTCTCAAATTCAATTCTGGTTGGGTAAAGAAGTACTTAAGACTTTTATGATCAGTATAGATCTCCGTCCTATTCCCAATAAGATAATGCCGCCAGATTTTAAGAGCATGAACCACAGCGGCCAATTCAAGGTCATGAGTAGGATAGTTACGCTCATGAGGACGGTTGTCGAGAGGCATAGCGACAACTCGGCCTCCTTGCATTAATGCACATCCCAACCCTTGGAGTGATGCATCACAATATACTTCAAAATCCTTATGAATATCGGTAGTATGAGGATGAGGAGAGGTTAGCTTTTCTTTTAACCTCGAAACTCCGCTCAATCTAAGTCCATTCGAACTTCTTTTCTTTCTTTAGGAGTTGCGTGAGCGGTTTGGCTACCTTAGAGAAGTTCTCAATAAACCGCGGTAATAACCGCAAAGCCAGTAAAACTTTGAATTTTGGGATGATCGTGGCCTTTCCCAAGCCAACACCGCTTGCACTTTACTTGCGTCGACAAACAACTCCGCCTCTGATAAAACATGCCCAGAAATGCCACTTCTTTCAACCAAAACTCACATTTCTAACTTGGCATATAATTTATTTTCTCGGAGTTTTTGAGGGCCATGTGCAAATGTCGCTTATGCTCTTCTTGATCTTGGAATATATCAGATGTCATCAATAAATACCACTACAAACTTATCCAGATACTCCATGAAAATCTTATTCATTAAGCTCATGAAGCTTGTCGAGCATTAGTGAGCCCAAAGGACATCACGGTGTATTCATATAATCCATAACGGGTAGTGAAGGCGGTCTTGGGAATGTCCGATGGTCCGACCTTCACCGAAATACCCCAACTTCAAGTCTATCTTGAAAAATTTGCGCCCGCTTAGTTGATCAAATAGATCATCAATCCGGGTAACGGATATTTATTCTTGATGGTTACTTCATTTAAGGCACGGTAGTCTACACACATGCGCAGACTATTGTCCTTTTCTTGACGAAGAGAACCGGACTTCCCTGTGGTGATGTATCGCTTAATAAATCCTTGTCCAGCTTGTTCCTTGAGTTGCTTTTCGGTTCCACTAATTCATTGGTGGGCATCCTATATGGACGCTTTGATATTGGTGCCGTTCCCGGCACCAAGTCAATGATGAACTCCATTTCTCGATCCGGAGGCACTCCTGGCAATTCAGCAGGAAATACTTCTGGAAATTCATTAACTATTGGCACATTTTCCAATTCAACTGTGGATGCTAGACACGGATGGTGGGATGCTAACTCATTGGCACTTGAGGCAAATTCCACAGATATACCATCATGATTTACCAAAGATATCGATCTATCGGCACGATCTATGCACCCTTATGTTTGGCCAACCAATCCATGCCTAAGATCACATCTAGCCCAGATGTCTCTATTAGGATGAGATCAGCATAAAATGTAACCCCATTGATTTTTATGCTAACTCCAGAACAGAATCTAGCAGTTCTAATGATGACTCCAGGTGATTGCACGACCATGGGAGTAGGTAACAGGGAAACTTCCAACTTGTTTTGTTCAGAAAACTTCTTAGAGATAAAAGAATGAGAAGCTCCAGAATCAAACAACACCAATGTAGGCACAGATTGCACAAGGAACATACCAAGCACAACGTCTGAGGCCTCCTGCACCTCCTCAGTCGTCATATGGTGAAGGCGTCCAATATTCCCGCCTTGCGCAGGTGGCGGCGTCGATCCTTGAGTTCGGCCTTGAGCTTGTGGACGAGGTTATACAATCTTCTTCTTGGGACAGGAATTGGCGTAATGTCCACGCTCATTGCAATGAAAACACGTGACATTGGGCGCCTTCTTCTGGGCAACAGCGGCAGTCCTAGGCTGTTGCACTGGGCGAACAGACTGCTGCGGCTGCCGTTGTACAAAGCGAGTAGCTCGCCTCAGGATCTCGAGCACGAGAAGCGGTCGTTGGGCTCTTGGTGCTGGTGATGGTGGCGGGGGTCGACGGAAGCTAATCGACTGCCACCCTTGTGGCCTAGATGATCCAGCTCCAGATGAGCTACGCGCAAGCCACTTGCGCTTGCGGCTCTCCATCACAGTGCGACTGCCATGCTCCACTCTTACGGCCTTGTCTACCAGAGTCTGGAAGTCGTCGATGTCTTGGGCAATTAAAGCCCACTTGATCTCTTCATTTAGACTTTCCCTAAATCTCTCAATTCTTCTTGCCTCATTAGCTACCTCATAAGTGGCATATCTTGACAGCTGATTAAAGCGGTGCAGGTACTCCATCACTGTCATCGATCCTTGCTTAAGATCCAGGAACTCCCGCTTTTTCACTTCAATCACACTGGCTGGAATGTGGGTGCGGCGGAATGTAGCTCTAAACTCAGGCCATAAAACCACTCGACCTTCTGGTAGCACCGCCTGGTAGTTCTCCCACCAAACTGCTGCAGTCCCTTGCAACTGATAAGAGGCATATAGGACCTTTTCCCTCTCATCACACTGAGCAATATCTAACTTGCTTTCCACAGCCCGCAACCAATCATCTGCATCAAGAGGCCCAACAGAAGGGGAGAAAACTGGTGGCTGGGTCCTTAGGAACTCATTCAACTTGGACACTTGAGGAGCTCCACCATTCCCTCCACGGGCGACACCACGAGTGCAGGTGTTCGGGCTATCTGCTGCGATGTCGAGTATTCGCCGCCTCCCTTGTTCAATTAAGGCCAGCACTTGAGCCATGGTAGGGGTGGAGGCACTTCCTCATGAACCTCTTCCCTAGCCGGAGATGGGACAGGGGCATCTTGGCGGGCTGCTCGAGATGTCGAGGCTCTTGTTGCGAGGATGTTGAGGATTAGGTTGTGCAGCGTTGAGACACTCGCTCGGGATCGCAAGTATCTGCGGTGCATCCGTTTCCAGGATCCGATTGAGTGACCTGGTCGGCCTCATCCTGAAATTAGTACCACTTTAGTACGCGACAAAGACTAGAGTAAGATTTCAAATGTACCCAGCACATGTTCGCTCTAAAGTTTTTAGTTTAACTATCGCCTCTAATGATTTTTTTTTTTGGATTTTCTCATCGAAAATTTTCACCCCATAGTTACAATTTGCGAGGGAAAATCCATTATTATTATTCATGCAAAAGAGATACAACTTAAAACTTACAATACCAAAAGCATTTCATGCAATTATTAGAGATACATACACACACCACTATTTTACAATTTATTTCTATGGCTTAAAGTTTCTAGGGAAAGCCTATCCACTACTATCCCCCGGAGGTGGCGATGGCGATTCGACGTCACAACTACTCCCAGAACTGGAGGGTTCGGGAAGCGGCTCCGGATTCCCTGCCGGGCGAAACTGACGTAAATACTCTTGTCTATTTCCAGTTCTGCGCCTCCTAGGCCCCAATTCGGCATCTTGGACACCTATACGCGCTTCATATGAGCGCACGTATGCACTCATATCCACATAATGTACTTGACAAATCTTTCTTGCTAGCTTACGACTTGTCTCTTGGACAGCTTGGACTCTATTTGAACTAAAATGCTTAACTTGATAGCGCACGCGACGCCCTTTCTTTATAGTAATAGCGTGCGCACACACTTTAAACCCATCAACTATCTGTCTAATAGTGAGCATAGGGCGATGTTTTTCTTGCCCATAGTTTTCTGCTAAGTCCCTAGCTATAGCTGCCCAACTGGAGGGGTTGGTCATCTGAAATTTTAAAGCAAGATAAATTAGCATTAATATAATGCCAGTAGTAACAAGGAAACAAGAATTACGCTACTTTTGCATGGGTCAATTTTATCTCACCATTCTTATATTCTTCGCCCTTAAAATTCTTATGAACTAAGTTATCCCTATATTATTCTTTATTACATGGTTCTCAATCTTAATTTAACTAATTCCACATTTTCTTACAGCAAAAGTACCACTTTATTTATTTCACACTTCCCATATTTACAACAACTGTTACATCCATGTACTCCTATCTATTCTATCTCATCTAAGGTCCTAACGGTGTAGGCTCTACGCCTATACACTCGAGGGGCTTCAGGCTGAAACTCACAAGTGCTACGGGGATTTATGCCCTTATCATTAATAAGGCGCGGGCAACTACCTATACAGGACATCCTGGCTCCTCTGGGCACACCAGGTGTGGGTACATAGGAGTCAGGTGGAGAGCGCTGCGCGGATGGGATTTGGGAAGTCCCCTCGCTTAGCACCGTGCGTGGTATTGTACCTCTCGCTACGCACGGGGCCAAGCGGGCTTCCAGAAATGCCATCCGTCGTCGAGTCTCCAACAGTTCCTGCGCTAACTGTACATAGTGCTTGTCTAGCTTGTTTACAAAGTCCAACATAACCCTAAGACCATTATTTCTAACTCTAGTGTGGTCCCTATATACATTATCTCCAACTGGGGGTCTTCCAGGAAAATAGCGATATGCAGGATCCAGGTCTGGAATCACATGACGAAGGTGGATCATGGCCTGATAAGCAGCTTCATTCATCGAAGCATCGATGGATGATCCATATCCTTCAAAAGTTCTTTCACCCTCATTAAACGCCGGTCTTGGAGGTATAAAGACTCTAGTAGCATACTCCTTAGTCTCCGAGCTCAAGTACGCTTGGAACACCACATATCTCGGAACACTCTCGTAATGACAGTCCTCTAGTAGATGATGTAGTACCCCCATCATTCCACCTAGCTCTGGAGTGACCGACTCATGGCAAGGTACATAACGTGCCATCTACAAAATAATGTAAAAGGAGAGATTAATAATAATTATTTGAATAGTTAAGAGACCATAAATAAGAAAATTAGCATATATGCTAAAGTTCATTATTAGTAGAGAGTAGAGTTTGGTTTTACTCTTCAAATTAAGTTTTCATTCTATTAACTAGCGACCATTCACCCAAGGCTTCCTACATCGGTGTGGCTCGATACTAATATTTGTGAGACCCGTTTTGCAAACAGAACCTCCATGTGATTACCGTATTAGTCCCATGATCAGTGGCTAGCACTCACATGTTTACAACATTCATATCACAACCACAAGATAAATATTTGACAGGCATATATTACAAGCAGTAATAATTATACAGAGTTAAATTCTTACAACAGCGGAAAAATAGAGGAAATTAAAACTCCAAAAGCCACGTGGTTTGCCCGCTAACCCTCAGGCAACTGACTTGGCAAACCTAGGGAAACTCATCGTCAAAAGTTCCGCACCCTGCGTGAAAGTAAAGTCGCGGGCGCTTCGAGCCGTCCTCGAGACAAATAGATGCAAGATTGAGTACTTTGGTACTCAAAGAAGACTTATAGTGTTTGGCAGATGCATTTAAGTAATTATGCAGGCTAATCAAGGCAGGTTAATGGTTATTTTGCGGTTGCATAAACATTTTAAGAATACAATATAATAAATTGTAAACACCGCATTTTCAAATGAGCATTTGAAACATAAAGCGATAAGCAAAAATCCAAGTCCTTCAACCCAGTCTACCCGACTGCATAGATCCCCGGAGTCTGTCCTTTGACCCAAAAAGCTAGGTGCAAAATGGTTTCCTTTTCAAACCCAGTTTTCCAGAAAAGTACCAAAACATTCTAACATTGGAATGACTTCACCAAGCGTCCATAACCGTGGACACGGCTAATCGATTAGATTTACACTCTGCAGAGGTGTACAACTTTACCCACAAGGAATGATCAACCTCTTTTGCCAGGCCAACTTACACACTTCCTTTGGTGTGTCGGCAAGGAGATCATACAGAGCCGTTACATTATTTAGATGTGGCTTTGAACCAGCCCGGGACGTTTGACCCTCGCCATGAAAACAGAAACACTCACCCAAGACGTGGATCCTTTCACTTTACACCCAACACCACGTTTACATTCACGCCGGACGCGCGTTGCATTGGTATGTAGAAACCCCTACAGACAAACCAAACGGAATGCTCGTGCAAGACTCCCGCCTTCCTTAGATGCAAAGCCACACCTAAACAACTTAATAGGCTAAGACTGTCCCATACCAGCCCTCGTGGTTGTACGAAATTCTTGGATCTATAGCGTCCCATTGCTCGGTCCTTAATCCGACACGGCGATACTCCACCCTAACTACGTGCAAATCCTCTCGCACCTCAGCTCGCCATTAATCGCCGCATCAAAACCATAGTTTTATTTTGGGTTTTTAATCAAAGTACCAGCAACATTTCCCAAATGAGGATCATACATTTGTTGAAAAGATTGAAAGTACGATCTACAGCTTTGAGCAGATATTCTATACCAGCGGTTATACCCAAAATGACATTAAGCATGTCTAGCTTTTCCAGCTAAGACTCACAAGGTTTTCATGTTCATACAGATTGAGGCAAACCATAATTTACAGGATTAACTACTGTTCTAACCCAAATTAGCAGTTTTAGGGGGAACTATCCGGATGCACTGTACATAAGCAAAAACAACATAGTGTAGGTAAATTATTAGGCTCGACATGTTCAAGGAGGTGCTTGCCTTGCAGCTCGCTGTCTAACTCAGGATCTGGATCGGCGATGACGTCGTCTTCCTCTTCGAGGTCGTCGGACTCTACACGACGATCAAGCAGAAGAATAGTAAATATCCAAATTCGGAAAAGGGCGAAAAGAAGACAGACAGTAAGTCAAATAAAGAAAAACTGCAGAAAACAGGGTTATCCTTTTGAGGATTAAGAATATGATTTTTAAGATTTCACGAAGTAAATAATTGTACATCTGGAACGTTAATACTTTTGTGAAATGATCAACATGGTTTCTTTTACAGATTAATTGCTTGGGATTTACGAATTCAAGAGGCTAAAATTGTGAATTCTAGTATTTATGACTTCGAATTATAGATGCTAAAATTATTTGAATTAAAAGAATTAGACACTAATTAAGGGTTACGCTAAACACTTAACCCTAAGTGATTTGCATAGGAAAGGTTTTAAATAATTTATAACTGGTAGCTAGCTAATTAGATTTATACTTGATTTTTGAGAAGGTTACGTGATACAAATTTATTAACTACAAATTCTTTATCAAGCTAAGTTGTTAGGTTGTTTATGGCTTGAATCAAATAAACTAGATTTTAGCTATTTAACCTACAAAGCACATATATATACATATATATGTGTGAGTGCATTTGGCACAATAATGATTACATGCTTTAGAGTTAATTCAACCCAAAATTCCTACTTAATCAAACTTAACTATGCTACTGCCATCCTGCTATTCATAATTAAACTTTTGTTCCTTCTATATTTCTTTTAATCTTAGTATACATATTTGAATTGCTAGTGTATTGGAAACAAAGTCTAAATAAAAGTAATTCATATAAGCATGAAAATTAAATATCCTTATATATCTGGGTTCTGGTAATATAAGGATTCTAGAAAAATTAGTTTCATAAATTTCCAAGTTTATTTACGTAAATTTTGTATAGAGCATATCTCTAGCCTTTTAACTCAAATTTGAATTTCAAAATTTTCCAGAGATGATCTTCAAAATATTTTTGCATATTCTGAATCTACGGAATTTTTCATGAATTTAGAAATTGGTTTCACTATTTTTGGCCGATGATTCAAAAGTTATGCACATTTGAAGTGGTTCGGTTTTTCGAAATTCAAATGGAAATTCAAAATACGCTTCGCAGATTGGAAAGCGGCTTTTGATTTGGCGCGCTGCGTTTGAATTTGGCTGGTGCGATCGACAAGTCGGCCCCGCCGCCAGCCGATCCATGCTGGCGCGATCTGCGGTAGCGATAGGTTCATAAGTCGGTGATCGACGACGGCGCACAAGACAAACACGGTCCGACGCCGACGGATGGGCCCTTCGTCGGCGACTAACCGCTCAGCGATCTGCGCCATCGACTACTCGGACCCACCGGCCAGTGACCCGAAACAGGGCCTTTTGGTCTAAGGCTCGCCGACGGCGAACTAACTCCGGCGCGGCGGAATGGGCAGCACTATGAGCATCAGTGCGCAAAGGCGCATCTAGTGGTGGTGCCCATTCGCCGAGGTGGCTGAGAGATGGGTCTCCACCGTGGGGGTGCGGCGGCGCTAATGGCCGAGCAAGCAACGGCTCGCCGCCGGCCACCTTTCCACCGGGCAAAAGTTCCTAGAGTATCAGGGCAACCTAAGGTTTCTATTTCACCTGCTAGAGTGACCGGAGAGTCGCCGAAGATGGCTGTCCACTGTCGCGGTCGAAAGGAAGAAGAACGACGGAGGAGATGAACTGCAGGCGAGAAGAAGTGAAAGTAAAGATTGATCAGCAAGCTATGAGGTGCAGCGAAGCTTAAGAACTGAAAAACCCGAAAGATTGTTGCCGTTTTGGCTCACTTCACCGTTTTCCCCTTTTCTCGGTGTTCGCGAGAATGGCGAAAAGATGGGCGATTGCTCGGTGCTCAGCTCAGGAATGAGTGAAGAAATGGGAGCCTCGGTCACGCCCGCACGGTATTTATAGCCTAGAAAAGCAGTGGCTCCAGTGTTTGAATCGGAGAGGAGGCAAGTGACTGCGCGGTTCGACCGCTCGGCGAGGTGGCGCGAGATCTTTTCAGCGCGAGACAGCAGAGCATGGGTGAGGTGTGGCGTGGGCAGGCTGAGGACGAGCCGAGGTGACTCGCGGGCGTGGGCTCGGCGGGTTTCGCGCTGAGACACGGAGGGAAGCCGGCGAAGTCTCGCGAGGCATCGGGCTCTCCTCGGGCGAGAGGAAAAGGGCGAGGGCAGTGGAGAGGGAGCTGACAGGTGGGTCCGGTCCCACCGGGCAGCGAGAGGAGAACGTCCACGCTGCTTGCCAGCTCACCAAGTCACTGCTGTGCCCGGGCCCGCGTGTCAGCGAGTGGAGATGAGCTACGGGATAACTCTGGCCGGGACAGCTCCCATGTGGGCATTAAAACCACCATCAAATCACTTTGAAAATTTCTCAAACTTTTTGAATGGGTTTATCTGGTAGTCCTCGGCGTCCGGTTAAATTTTCAGAGTAAAATACATTATGGTTATTTTATAAGAATTCTGACACTGTGGACTGGTACAGAAATTCTATTTCGGTATTCTATTTATTTGAAGGTGTAAAAGTTATTAATTATTTTCCAAACTTTTTATGGAGGTTCATTTTGTCATATGGATGCATCCACAAAAATTTCGAGTCAAGAACTCAGGTGAATATTTTATAACAATTCTGACATGAGGATTTTCTTGTTTTAATAGTCTCTGTTTTTGAATTTTTAGGAGGCTTTACTGACATGATAAATTGCTGAGATTTTTACCATATGTAACTACTGCCCTAAGGGTTCTTTGGTAATTTTTGGGGCTTCTGATCAGTTTCGATTATTTTTAATTAATTCAAAATTTACTGTTTTTAGTCAAAAGAAAGAATTAAGATATTTATTTTTGCTCCAATTCAGCACTAAAGATTTTTACTAAGTATTTTTACTGGTTTACCAGATTGATCATGGTCAAATGGTAATTTTTCTTATTTTTACTTTTACCTTCTCACCATTTTCCATTTAGTAATTCTATTTGTTGGACTTTTCATACTAAACACAAATCCAAGAAAATCCAATAAAACCAATAACATCAAGAAAATTCAGAAATAAATATATTTGAATCCAAAATATTCATTTCCATTTTATTATATATTGTTCTTCATTTTCGGGCTGTTACAAATCTACCCCCTTACGTAAATCTCTACTTAGAGATTTGGCGGGTCTAAGGTAGAAAAGGTCTAAAAGAAATCAGGGAATTCTTCTTTAAGCTTATCCTCTTGTTCCCAAGTCGCTTCTTCTTCCGTATGGTTGCTCAACTGTACTTTTACCATTTTATGAACTTTATTCCGAGTGCGCCTTTCTGCTTCTTCAAGGATTTTAACTGGGTGCTCACGATAGGTTAGATCAGGCTGGAGTTCAATCTCTTCCAATTGGGTAAGTTCAGCTGGGATGCGAAGACACTTCTTAAGTTGTGACACATGGAAGACATTGTGTATACTAGATAATTGGGATGGCAGCTCTAACTTGTATGCTTTTTCCCCCATCTTTTCCAGTATACGATATGGACCAATGTATCGAGGGGCTAACTTGCCTCGAACTTGGAATCGACGGATCCCGCGAAGAGGTGAAACCTTCAGATAGACATAGTCATCAATTTCAAAACTCAAGTCACGTCGACGAGTGTCTACAGAACTTTCTGGCGGGATTGGGCTTCCTCAATCGGCCAGTATCAAGTCTACATGTTCTTGGGCCTCATTTATTAAATCTGGGCCAAAGAACTGTCTTTCCCCCACTTCAGACCAAAAAAGTGGAGTTCGACACTTTCTTCCATAAAGGGCTTCAAATGGCGACATTTGCAGACTAGCTTGAAAACCATTATTGTAAGAGAACTCCGCAAATGCTAAGCACTTCTCCCAATTGGTGCTATAAGTTAGCACACGTGCCCTTAACATATCTTCCAGATTTGATTCGTTCTTTCGGTCGACCATCGATGCGGGATGGTAGCGAGATCGAAAGTCAATTTAGTTCCTAAGAGACCATGCAATTTTTCCCAAAAACGGGATGTGAATTGCGATCCCCGATCCGAAACAATTGTTTTCGGAACCCCATGCAAACGCACAATATTGCTAATGTAAAGTTCTGCCAACTTGTCTCGAATATGTGGTCTTGATCGAATAAAATGAGCCACTTTGGTTAGTCGATCAATGACAACCCAAATGGAGTCATTTCCTTTTTGAGTCCGGGGAAGGCCAGTAATGAAGTCCATACCGACATCATCCCACTTCCATTCCGGAATTCGCAATGGTTGGAGTAGACCAGCTAGACGTTGATGTTCAGCTTTGACACGCCAGCATACATCGCATTTCGCGATATATTCGGCGATATCCTTCTTCATACCGTGCCACCAATATTCTCCCTTAAGGTCTTGATACATTTTGGTACTACGGGTGAATAGACAATGGTGACTCATGGGCTTCAGACAAAACTAATTTCTTGATATCAGAATTGTTGGGCACATACATACGAGTTCCCTTCATAATTATTCCATCTGGACTTTCTGTGAACTCTGAATTTATGCCCCCAATTGAATAATTCCGAATTTCCTTAATGGCTTCATCTTGGAGTTGAGCGTCTTTAATCTGGTTCTTAAGAGTTGGCTAAATTTGGAGAGCGGCCACATATCCATTTTCCACTAGATTCAAATTGAGCTTTTGGAAGGCATTGATTAGGTCGGACTGGCGAGGATCCAGACACAATACAACTTTTGACTAAGGCGTCGGCTACAACATTGGCCTTACCAGGATGGTAATGAAGACCTATGTCATAGTCTTTGATCAGCTCCAGCCACCTTCTTTGTCTCAAATTCAATTCTGGTTGGGTAAAGAAGTACTTAAGACTTTTATGATCAGTATAGATCTCCGTCCTATTCCCAATAAGATAATGCCGCAGGATTTTAAGAGCATGAACCACACCGCCAATTCAAGGTCATGAGTAGGATAGTTCTGCTCCTGAGGACGAAGTTGTCGAGAGGCATAAGCGACAACTCGGCCTCCTTGCATTAATGCACATCCCAACCCTTGGAGTGATGCATCACAATATACTTCAAAATCCTTATGAATATCCGTAGTATGAGGATGGGCGGAGGTTAGCTTTTCTTTTAACTCGAAACTCGCTCACAATCTAAGTCCATTCGAACTTCTTTTCTTTCTTTAGGAGTTGCGTGAGCGGTTTGGCTACCTTAGAGAAGTTCTCAATAAACCGGCGGTAATAACCGGCAAAGCCCAGAAAACTTTGAATTTTTGGGACTGACTGTGGCCTTTCCCAAGCCAACACCGCTTGCACTTTACTTGCGTCGACAAAGAACTCCGCCTCGATAAAACATGCCCGAGAAATGCCACTTCTTTCAACCAAAACTCACATTTTCGAACTTGGCATATAATTTATTTTCTCGGAGTTTCTTTGAGGGCCATGTGCAAATCGCTTATGCTCTTCTTCAGTCTTGGAATATATCAGGATGTCATCAATAAATACCACTACAAACTTATCCAGATACTCCATGAAAATCTTATTCATTAAGCTCATGAAGCTTGCCGGAGCATTAGTGAGCCCAAAGGACATCACGGTGTATTCATATAATCCATAACGGGTAGTGAAGGCGTCTTAGGAATGTCCGATGGTCCGACCTTCACCTGGAAATACCCCAACTTCAAGTCTATCTTGGAAAAAATTTGCGCCCCGTTTAGTTGATCAAATAGATCATCAATCCGGGGTAACGGATATTTATTCTTGATGGTTACTTCATTTAAGGCACGGTAGTCTACACACATGCGCAGACTATTGTCCTTTTTCTTGACGAAGAGAACCGGACTTCCCCATGGTGATGTACTGGGGCGAATAAATCCCTTGTCCAGTTGTTCCTTGAGTTGCTTTTTCAGTTCCACTAATTCATTGGTGGGCATCCTATATGGACGCTTTGATATTGGTGCCGTTCCCGGCACCAAGTCAATGATGAACTCCATTTTCGATCCGAGGCACTCGCAATTCAAACAGAAATACTTCGAAATTCATTAACTATTGGCACATTTTCCAATTCAAGCTGTGGATGCTAGACACCGGATGGTGGGATGCTAACTCATTGGCACTTGAGGCAAATTCCACAGATATACCATCATGATTTACCAAAGATATCGATCTATCGGACGATCTATGCAGCCCTTATGTTTGGCCAACCAATCCATGCCTAAGATCACATCTAGCCCAGAGTCTCTATTAGGATGAGATCAGCATAAAATGTAACCCCATTGATTTTTATGCTAACTCCAGAACAGAATCTAGCAGTTCTAATGATGACTCCAGGTGATTGCACGACCATGGGAGTAGGTAACAGGGAAACTTCCAACTTGTTTTGTTCAGAAAACTTCTTAGAGATAAAAGAATGAGAAGCTCCAGAATCAAACAACACCAATGTAGGCACAGATTGCACAAGGAACATACCAAGCACAACGTCTGAGGCCTCCTGCACCTCCTCAGTCGTCATATGGTGAAGGCGTCCAATATTCCCGCCTTGCGCAGGTGGCGGCGTCGATCCTTGAGTCCGGCCTTGAGCTTGTGGACGAGGTTATACAATCTTCTTCTTGGGACAGGAATTGGCGTAATGTCCACGCTCATTGCAATGAAAACACGTGACATTGGGCGCCTTCGGGCAACAATGGCAGATCCTAGGTGTTGCCATCGGGCGAAACAGATCGCTGCGGTGCCGTTGTACAAAGCGAGTAGCCTGCCCCTGGGATCTCTGAGCCTGAGAAGCCGGTCGTTGGGCTCTTGGTGCTGGTGATGGTGGCGGGGGTCGACGGAAGCTAATCGACTGCCACCCTTGTGGCCTAGATGATCCAGCTCCAGATGAGCTACGCGCAAGCCACTTGCGCTTGCGGCTCTCCATCACAGTGCGACTGCCATGCTCCACTCTTACGGCCTTGTCTACGTAGTCCGAAGTCGTCGATGTCTTGGGCAATTAAAGCCCACTTGATCTCTTCATTTAGACTTTCCCTAAATCTCTCAATTCTTCTTGCCTCATTAGCTACCTCATAAGTGGCATATCTTGACAGCTGATTAAAGCGGTGCAGGTACTCCATCACTGTCATCGATCCTTGCTTAAGATCCAGAACTCCCGCTTTTCACTTCAATCACACTGTTTGGAATGTGGGTGCGGTGGAATGCGACTCTAAACTCGAGCCATAAAACCACTCGACCTTACGTAGCACCGCCGGTAGTTCTCCCACCAGCTCGCTGCAGTCCCTTGCAAGCGATAAGAGGCATATAGGACCTTTTCCTCTCATCACACCGAGCAATATCTAACTTGCTTTCCACAGCCCGCAACCAATCATCTCGCATCAAGAGGCCCCAGAAGGGAGAAAAGCGGTGGTGGGTCCTTAGGAACTCATTCAACTTGGACACTTGAGGAGCTCCACCATTCCCTCCACGGGCGACACCCTGAGCTGCAGTGTTCTGGGCTATCTGCTGCAGTATCAGAGTATTCGCCTGCCTCCCTTGTTCAATTAAGGCCAGCACTTGAGCCATGGTAGGGGGTGGAGGCAGCTGTTCCTCATGAACCTCTTCCCTAGCCGGAGATGGGACAGGGGCATCTTGGCGGGCTGCTCGAGATGTCGAGGCTCTTGTTGCAGGATGTTGAGGATTAGGTTGTGCAGGCGTTGAGACACTCGCTCTGGGATCGCAAGTATCCTGCGGTGCATCCGCTTCGTGATCCGATTGAGTGACCTGGTCGACCTCATCCTGAAATTAGTACCACTTTAGTACGCGACAAAGACTAGAGTAAGATTTCAAATGTACCCAGCACATGTTCGCTCTAAAGTTTTTAGTTTAACTATCGCCTCTAATGATTTTTTTTTTTGGATTTTCTCATCGAAAATTTTCACCCCATAGTTACAATTTGCGAGGGAAAATCCATTATTATTATTCATGCAAAAGAGATACAACTTAAAACTTACAATACCAAAAGCATTTCATGCAATTATTAGAGATACATACACACACCACTATTTTACAATTTATTTCTATGGCTTAAAGTTTCTAGGGAAAGCCTATCCACTACTATCCCCCGGAGGTGGCGATGGCGATTCGACGTCACAACTACTCCCAGAGCTGGAGGGTTCGGAAGCGGCTCGGATTCCTGCCGCTAAACCGACGTAAATACTCTTGTCTATTTCCAGTTCTGCGCCTCCTAGGCCCCAATTCGGCATCTTGGACACCTATACGCGCTTCATATGAGCGCACGTATGCACTCATATCCACATGATGTACTTGACAAATCTTTCTTGCTAGCTTACGACTTGTCTCTTGGACAGCTTGGACTCTATTTGAACTAAAATGCTTAACTTGATAGCGCACGCGACGCCCTTTCTTTATAGTAATAGCGTGCACACACTTTAAACCCATCAACTATCTGTCTAATAGTGAGCATAGGGCGATGTTTTTCTTGCCCATAGTTTTCTGCTAAGTCCCTAGCTATAGCTGCCCAACTCGAGGGGTTGGTCATCTGAAATTTTAAAGCAAGATAAATTAGCATTAATATAATGCCAGTAGTAACAAGGAAACAAGAATTACGCTACTTTTGCATGGGTCAATTTTATCTCACCATTCTTATATTCTTCGCCCTTAAAATTCTTATGAACTAAGTTATCCCTATATTATTCTTTATTACATGGTTCTCAATCTTAATTTAACTAATTCCACATTTTCTTACAGCAAAAGTACCACTTTATTTATTTCACACTTCCCATATTTACAACAACTGTTACATCCATGTACTCCTATCTATTCTATCTCATCTAAGGTCCTAACGGTGTAGGCTCTACGCCTATACACTCGAGGGGCTTCAGGCTGAAACTCACAAGTGCTACGGGGATTTATGCCCTTATCATTAATAAGGCGGGCAACTACCTATACAGACATCCTGGCTCCTCTGGGCACACAGTGTGGGTACATAGGAGTCGTGGAGAGCGCTTGTGGATGGGATTTGGGAAGTCCTCGCTTAGCACCGTGCGTGGTATTGTACCTCTCGCCACGCACGGGCCAAGCGGGCTTCGTAAATGCCATCCGTCGTCGAGTCTCCAACAGTTCCTGCGCTAACTGTACATAGTGCTTGTCTAGCTTGTTTACAAAGTCCAACATAACCCTAAGACCATTATTTCTAACTCTAGTGTGGTCCCTATATACATTATCTCCAACTGGGGGTCTTCCAGGAAAATAGCGATATGCAGGATCCAGGTCTGGAATCACATGACGAAGGTGGATCATGGCCTGATAAGCAGCTTCATTCATCGAAGCATCGATGGATGATCCATATCCTTCAAAAGTTCTTTCACCCTCATTAAACGCCGGTCTTGGAGGTATAAAGACTCTAGTAGCATACTCCTTAGTCTCCGAGCTCAAGTACGCTTGGAACACCACATATCTCGGAACACTCTCGTAATGACAGTCCTCTAGTAGATGATGTAGTACCCCCATCATTCCACCTAGCTCTGGAGTGACCGACTCATGGCAAGGTACATAACGTGCCATCTACAAAATAACAGAAAAGGAGAGATTAATAATAATTATTTGAATAGTTAAGAGACCATAAATAAGAAAATTAGCATATATGCTAAAGTTCATTATTAGTAGAGAGTAGAGTTTGGTTTTACTCTTCAAATTAAGTTTTCATTCTATTAACTAGCGACCATTCACCCAAGGCTTCCTACGACAAGTGTGGCTCGATACTAACATTTGTGAGACCCGTTTTTGCAAACAGGAACCTCCATGTGATTACCGTACTAGTCCCATGATCAGTGGCTAGCACTCACATGTTTACAACATTCATATCACAACCACAAGATAAATATTTGACAGGCATATATTACAAGCAGTAATAATTATACTGAGTTAAATTCTTACAACAATGGAAAAATAGAGGAAATTAAAACTCCAAAAGCCACGTGGTTTGCCCGCTAACCCTCGAGCAACCGACTTGGCAAACCTAGGAAACTCATCGTCAAAAGTTCCGCACCTGCGTGAAAGTAAAGTCGTCAGGCGCTTGAGCTTCGTCCTCCGAGACAAGCGAGATGCAAGATTGAGTACTTTGGTACTCAAGAAGACTTATAGTGTTTGGCGATGCATTTAAGTAATTATGCAGGCTAATCAAGGCAGGTTAATGGTTATTTTGCGGTTGCATAAACATTTTAAGAATACAATATAATAAATTGTAAACACCGCATTTTCAAATGAGCATTTGAAACATAAAGCGATAAGCAAAAATCCAAGTCCTTCAACCCAGTCTACCCGATCGCATAGATCCCTGAGTCTGTCCTTTGACCCAAAAAGCTAGGTGCAAAATGGTTTCCTTTTCAAACCCAGTTTTTCCAGAAAAGTACCAAAACATTCTAACATTGGAATGACTTCACTAAGCGTCCATAACCGTGGACACGGCTAATCGATTAGATTTACACTCTGAGGTGTACAACTTTACCCACAAGGAATGATCAACCTCTTTTGCCGTGCCAACTTACACACTTCCTTTGGTGTGTCGGCAAGGAGATCATCTGAGCCGTTACATTATTTAGATGTGGCTTTGAACCAGCCCGGACGTTTGACCTCGCCATGAAAGCGAAACACTCACCCAAGACGTGGATCCTTTCACTTTACACCCAACACCACGTTTACATTCACACGGCGGCGACGCGCGTTGCATTGGTATGTAGAAACCCCTACGGACAAACCGAAACGGAATGCATGCGATACTCCGCCTTCCTTAGATGCAAAGCCACACCTAAACAACTTAATAGGCTAAGACTGTCCCATACCAGCCCTCGTGGTTGTACGAAATTCTTTGATCTATAGCGTCCCATTGCTCGGTCCTTAATTCGACACGGGCGATACTCCACCCTAACTACGTGCAAATCCGTCGCACCTCGACTCATCGCCATTAATCGCCGCATCAAAACCATAGTTTTATTTTGGGTTTTTAATCAAAGTACCAGCAACATTTCCCAAATGAGGATCATACATTTGTTGAAAAGATTGAAAGTACGATCTACAGCTTTGAGCAGATATTCTATACCAGCGGTTATACCCAAAATGACATTAAGCATGTCTAGCTTTTCCAGCTAAGGCTTACAAGGTTTTCATGTTCATACAGATTGAGGCAAACCATAATTTACAGGATTAACTACTGTTCTAACCTAAATTAGCAGTTTTAGGGGGAACTATCCGGATGCACTGTACATAAGCAAAAACAACATAGTGTAGGTAAATTATTAGGCTCGACATGTTCAAGGAGGTGCTTGCCTTGCAGCTCGCTGTCTAACTCAGGATCTGGATCGGCGATGACGTCGTCTTCCTCTTCGAGGTCGTCGGACTCTACACGACGATCAAGCGGAAGAATAGTAAATATCCAAATTCGGAAAAGGGCGAAAAGAAGCAGATGATAAGTCAAATAAAGAAAAAGCTGCAGAAAGCAGGTTATCCTTTTGAGGATTAAGAATATGATTTTTAAGATTTCACGAAGTAAATAATTGTACATCCGAACGTTAATACTTTTGTGAAATGATCAACATGGTTTCTTTTACTGATTAATTGCTTGGGATTTACAATTCAAGAGGCTAAAATTGTGAATTCTAGTATTTATGACTTGAATTATAGATGCTAAAATTATTTGAATTAAAAGAATTAGACACTAATTAAGGGTTACACTAAACACTTAACCCTAAGTGATTTGCATAGGAAATGTTTTAAATAATTTATAACTAGTAGCTAGCTAATTAGATTTATACTTGATTTTTGAGAAGGTTCTGGTGATACAAATTTATTAACTACAAATTCTTTATCAAGCTAAGTTGTTAGGTTGTTTATGGCTTGAATCAAATAAACTAGATTTTAGCTATTTAACCTACAAAGCACATATATATACATATATATGTGTGAGTGCATTTGGCACAATAATGATTACATGCTTTAGAGTTAATTCAACCCAAAATTCCTACTTAATCAAACTTAACTATGCTACTGCCATCCTGCTATTCATAATTAAACTTTTGTTCCTTCTATATTTCTTTTAATCTTAGTATACATATTTGAATTGCTAGTGTATTGGAAACAAAGTCTAAATAAAAGTAATTCATATAAGCATGAAAATTAAATATCCTTATATATCTGGGTTCCTGGTAATATAAGGATTCTAGAAAAATTAGTTTCATAAATTTCCAAGTTTATTTACAGAAATTTTGTATAGAGCATATCTCTAGCCTTTTAACTCAAATTTGAATTTCAAAATTTTCCAGAGATGATCTTCAAAATATTTTTGCATATTCTAAATCTACGGAATTTTTCATGAATTTAGAAATTGGTTTCACTATTTTTGGCCAGATGATTCAAAAGTTATGCACATTTGAAGTGGTTCGGTTTTTCTGAAATTCAAACTGGAAATTCAAAATACGCTTTCGCAGTTGGAAAGCGGCTTTTGGATTTGGCGCGCTGCGGTTTGAATTTGGCCTGGTGCGACTGACAAGTCGGCCCCGCCTGCCAGCGACCGCGCGGCGCGATCTGCGGCTGACAGCCGTGGCCCGCAAGTCGGTGACCGCACGACGGCGCGCGCACAAACACGGTCCGACGCCGACGGATGGGCCCGCTCGTCGGCGACTAACGGCTCAGCGATCTGCGCCATCGACTACTCGGACCCACCGCCGGTGACCAAGCAGGGCCTTTTGGTCTAAGGCTCGCGCCGTGAACTAACTCCGCCGCGGCGGAATGGGCAAGACACTATGAGCATCGGCGCAAAGGCGCATCTAGTGGTGGTGCCCATTCGGTAGGAGGTGGCTGGAGATGGGTCTCCACCGTAGAGGTGCGGCGGCGCTAATGGCCGAGCAAGCAACGGCTCGCGCGCCGCCACCTTTCCACCGGGCAAAAGTTCCTAGAGTATCGGGGCAACCTAAGGTTTCTATTTCACTGCTAGAGTGACCGGAGAGTCGCCGAAGATGGTATCCACCGTCGTCGCCGTCGAAAGGAAGAAGAACGACGGAGGAGATGAACTGCAGCGAGAAGAAGTGAAAGTAAAGATTGATCGACAAGCTATGAGGTGCGTGAAGCTTAAGAACTGAAAACCCGAAAGATTGTTGCCGTTTGGCTCACTTCACCGTTTTCCCCTTTTCTCGGTGTTGGCGAGAATGGCGAAAAGATGGGCGATTGCTCTGGTGCTCAGCTCAGGGAATGAGTGAAGAAATGGGAGCCTCAGTGCGACGCCCGCACGGTATTTATAGCCTAGAAAAGCAGTGGCTCCAGTGTTTGAATCGGAGAGAGGCAAGTATCACATGGGTTCGACCGCTTCGGCGAGGTGGCGCGAGATCTTTTCGCGCGAGACAGCAGAGCATGGGTGAGGTGTGGCGTGGGCAGGCTGAGGACGAGCCGAGGTGACTCGCGGGCGTGGGCTCGGCGGGTTGTGGCTGAGACACGGAGGAAGCCGCGAAGTCTCGCGAGGCATCGGGCTCTCCTCGGGCGAGAGGGAAAAGGGGCGAGGGGTGGAGAGGAGGCGACAGGTGGGTCCGGTCCCACCGGGCAGCGAGAGGAGAACGTCCACGCTGCTTGCCAGCTCACCAAGTCACTGCTGTGCCCGGGCCCGCGTGTCAGCGAGTGGAGATGAGCTACGGGATAACTCTGGCCGGGACAGCTCCCATGTGGGCATTAAAACCACCATCAAATCACTTTGAAAATTTCTCAAACTTTTTGACTGGGTTTATCTGGTAGTCCTCGGCGTCCGGTTAAATTTTCAGAGTAAAATACATTATGGTTATTTTATAAGAATTCTGACACTGGACTGGTACAGAAATTGTATTTCGGTATTCTATTTATTTGAAGGTGTAAAATTTATTAATTATTTTCCAAACTTTTTATGGAGGTTCATTTTGTCATATGGATGCATCCACAAAAATTTTGTGTCAAGAACTCAGGTTAATATTTTATAAAAATTCTGACATGTGGATTTTCTTGTTTTAATAGTCTCTGTTTTTGAATTTTTAGGAGGCTTTACCGACATGATAAATTGCTGAGATTTTTACCATATGTAAATACTGCCCTAAGGGTTCTTTGGTAATTTTTGGGGCTTCTGATAAATTTCGATTATTTTTAATTAATTCAAACTTTACTGTTTTTAGTCAAAAGAAAGAATTAAGATATTTATTTTTGCTCCAATTCAGCACTAAATATTTTTACTAAGTATTTTTACTGGTTTACCAGATTGATCATGGTCAAATGGTAATTTTTCTTATTTTTACTTTTACCTTCTCACCATTTTCCATTTAGTAATTCTATTTGTTGGACTTTTCATACTAAACACAAATCCAAGAAAATCCAATAAAACCAATAACATCAAGAAAATTCAGAAATAAATATATTTGAATCCAAAATATTCATTTCCATTTTATTATATACTGTTCTTCATTTTCGGGCTGTTACATCAAACTTATACAATTTTCCAAAATTCCGACAATGCTACTAATGCATTCGTATCAACTCCACTGATTTAATTGAGATAATAAATCATGTTGAACTTTTTGATAATGGTCCTCAGAGCATGCATAATCTACCATAAAGATTGGACCATGATTAAATTTGTGCGATTTTAGAAATTCTTAATCCATTTAAATTTCGCTACTTTTGTTTTTCCAATGCCATCAAACGAATTTTAATTTTCAAACTTTTTTAGAATCGTTCTGTAAGCATGCCTAGGCTACCATAAAAATTTCAGATTATGATCAAAATTTTTAAATTTTTTAAAAATCTGAGAGCATGTCTAAACTACCATAAAAATTTTCAAGCATGATCAAACTTGTGTAATTTTTAAGAATTCTGACAATATTACTGATATGTTTAAATTTCACTGATTACTCGAAAACTCACCCTTGCACGACATCGCAGTGCAAGTGCGCGGCGGCAGACCGCGCATATTGATCTAGTAGCTCAAACGCAGAACCAGATGCCGAAGAGCTGTTTCGTACGTATCCCGGACTGACTGTGACGCGTGCGGTGCATGCTTTGCTGCCGGCCGCCTGTGCATGCGGATCTTTTGTACTGCACTGCAACTGCACGCCGGCCGGCCGGCCGGACTCGCATGCAACCTTGCAGAGTTGCAGTTCAGCATGCATCGCCATGTTCTTCTTGATGTGGTCTGTACTCTGTACAGTACTTATCTACAACGTCTCGTGAGCGCTGTATGCATGTTGAATTCGGATACTAGTACTCGCTGCTCCACTAGTTTTTTTAAATAATACATTTTAAAATAAAATTACAAAAAAATATATAAAAAATAATTACATAAAATATACCTCTATCACCCGTTTAGCTCATGTTGCTAAATAAATTGGCGATATATCATCTACCGCCAAAATAATTGACAACAGAAGCTTTCTATTAGCCAGTCGCCGATTCATTCGATGAGAAAAGTCTATCGCCAAATAAATTGACGACATAGTTTTATTGAGCCAATGGTTTTATCGTTAATTCATTTGACCGACATATCTATTTGGTCGGTACTCCGGTAGGCACGATAACTATAGATCTGTCGTCAAATAAATTGATAACAAAGGTATATTTATGCAATTATTTTTAAAGTATTTTTTCTACAATTTTATTGAAAAATTGCATTATTTTTTAAAAAATAGCTCCCAGCATGCATGCATGCATGCGCAGCGCGTGTCTACAACAGTAGTGCAACCTGATTAATTTACAAGCACAGATTGGGATTCTTTTCTAGGAATGGTAGGCACGCTCGGATCCGGACAACATACGTAGAGTGCAAAACCCACTCCTAGAGTGAATGGGAAATGTAAATTTTTTATATATTTGTTTCAGGTTGCTCAATTTTGCATCAACATGTTTTAGTCTTGGAGATACTCTCGATGACCTGTTCCAGTGGCTGCAACCTTATCAAGAGTGTGCCACACGCCCACACCCACACGTTGTGGCTGCTGTCGTGGTAAGCACCCTTACGGTGATGGCTACAAGTTAAGCCGTTGTAAGAACCGTGGTTCTCTAGTTTCGTGATTTGCCTTGTGGATGGCTAGTTCTAGGATGCGTTTGTTTGTAGGGGGGCTTTTCTTTGTTGTTGCTTCACGAGAAGCTTGTCTTGTGGACAGGGTTGATATTTTCGTTTTGCATTCGAAAACCGAAACATGGTCGGCACCGATTTTTCGCGAAATTCGAATGAAATTCGGTAAAAATTGATCGATTTGCGAAAGTCAAACCAGCTGATCAAACTAATTCAAAAAATCGAAAACCGGTCAAAAAAAGTCGAAAATCGATGACAGAAGGAAAAATGGTGAAAAATGCAAGGAAAAATTGTGATTTTTTAAAAAGTAAAAAAATCCCAATTAATCTATCAAACACCCCAAATAAATTTAAACAATTTTTGAAATCATTTATTTCTTCTAAAAAATCCAAAACAGCAATTAATGAAAAGGAACAAAGACACTGTCAGATTTTTATAAATATTTAAATTATTTATTATACTCTTAAATTTTAACGTAACCATAAATAGTTCCAAGGGATTATGTACTAAAAAGTTTCATAAATATTATACTTCATTTAGTACCCATATAAAATCAAAAACAGAAGAGCATATACAATGATAATAGCACTTTCAGAATTTTTCAAAAATACACATATCTGATCATCATCTGAAAATTTTACAACATCATTGTAATTACGTTGTAACATCATAAATTTTTTTTAAGAAATATTAGACTTCATTGTTTGCCCCTAGAACATAAAAAACTGAAGAGTATATATTCTGACGGTATTACTGTAATTGTTTAAAAATAGACATGTCTGATAATAATCTGAAAATTTTATAGAATTATTAGAATTTTCTCAGGACCTCATAAAAAAATTCAAAAACTTTTAACACATTTTGATAAATTTCTTCAAATTTTTAAAATTTATATTTGAACTCCACGGTTTACCGCTCGATTTGAAATGCCGAACCTGCTTGGCAAGCTTGTTTTCGCGAAAACAGACCGATTTTCGTTGGCTTTGCAAACCGTGCTTGTGGGTGCAATTTGTGTTTTTTTTGTAGGAGTTTCTGGTTTGAGACTCCTTTCTGTGTAGGTGTCCCCTCTCTTACGCCGATGTTGGTGATTTGGTGTTCCCTTTTGGATTGGTGTATTTTTCTTCTTTTTGAAATGAATGGAAAATCTTTTGCCTTTTTTAAAAAAAGAGTGTGTGACGAGGATTCTTGATCGTCAATATTTTCCCATAGAAAGCGAGCCAATATATTAGGGACTCACTTAACATAACAGTTATGTCTACGACCGTGATTCAAACTAAGCCTTATCCTCTCACAAACTAGTCGGAAGCTAACGACCAGTTATGATCAAGAGACGACCAATCGTGGGCAATGACTACCGATCATATGGTTCTATACGTCCTGACTAGGTAAACTGGGTTGAGAGATATGGTAGTCTCCTATGTGACTAACGTTAAAGCGGTTATTGGTTTACCTGTCAATTTATGACGATTAGCTAAGAGATAGGTTGAAGACTCGAAGAAGACACATGTGTGAAGACAAAAGATGCCTCTAGCGACATTTATTGCCACCTCTTATATATATGCATAAATAGGGTGTTTGCATGCCTAAAAAAACGTCAAATTCATTCATGTAACATTTTTCTATCCACACCAATAAAGTCTCTATTTGATTGTGATGTGTCATTTTATTCTCCTGTAAGTTCGATAGAGGGTCTTGGATCCTGATCTTCTATGCCCAACAGGCCAACACCGATTCATCATCCTGGCTATTTTTTCTACATATGAATGCCAAGAATGTGAGAAAGAAGATTGTTCTCCTTTCGAATAAGAGATTGTATTTCTATTGGAAGATCTTTCAAGATAAGTGTGTGGACCTTCGTGGGGAGCTCTTCATCTTCCTTAATATATAATACTTGATATATATGGGAAAAATACTAACTACTCCCACATGTAGTTACTCCCTATCCATCCACCATTCCTGCTTCCGTGAGATCTGTTTATCATTTAGAGACTAACAAGGCTGAAAATCACGAGTGAGAGAAAAACCCGATCCAATAACCATATATTTGCCATTTACTTCTGTAAAAAAAGTCATTGTTAACTAATTAATCCGTGAATTATTAGTTTGGTGTGTATATCCAGATTTTGAATCAGACTTTTCCGTGATTTTGGATCTTTTTGTTACATTCAACCGACCACGAAGGCATACGGATGCCTCCTATTTGCATTCGTCGTCAATTTCTGGGACGCCGCCACCTCTCCCCGGCGATTAGGCTTACGGCAAAAAAAAATTTCACCATGTCGCTGTGCTGTTGCCTCCTCGTATGTCCTGCGACCAAGATGGTGTGTATATATACATACATATACATATATATATATATATATATATATATATATATATATATATATATATATATATATATATATATGAGCTCCGGAAATAGTACTTTAATTTGGTTGGTATATTTTAATATTGCTTACGGCGACCGAGATGGTGTGTACATATACATATACATATATGAGCTCCGGAAATAGTGCTTTAATTTGGTTGGTATATTTTAATATTGCTTACAGCATACTCCATACGTAGTGTAGAAGCAACTGAACTCTGGCTCCACTTTTTTTATAAAATTTATTTTAGTTTCAGTTTTGCACAACTTTAATTGTGCTGAATATCTACCCCTGTACAGGGTTCACAAAATTGTTTTTTTGAAAAAACCTTTTGAAATTCGAAATTGGAAAAACGAGAAAAACCACTTGAAAATCGTCAGAAACCAGAGGGTTAAAAATAAAAAATTCAAAAAAATCGAAAACAGTTCGGTTTTCACTGAAAACCAACCGATCAATTGAATATTTCTTAAAACCGGTTTTTGTGTGATTTTCAACGGTTTTCGAGCGGTTTACGTCGCATAAATTTTTCCAATTTTTTGAATTAGACCGGTTACCGACCGATTTTAAATCTCGAACCGCAACGGTAAAGTCGAAAACTGTGGTTTTTGAGCGGTTTTCGCCGGTTTTTGAAACCCTGCTGAGGCCCTTCCTCTCCACATGCATTGTAGCATGCATTTTTATGCTAACCAGGAATAAAGCGTGGGCCTTAATTATTTACTACTCCCCAAATCACAAATGCACATCGTTTATGACATAGGTATAGTTAAAATTTTAAAACTTTGACTATCAATGTTTTTTAAACATTTCAATTGGATACATGCAAGTTATATGTGTAAATTTGTCTCGAAAAGTAATTTTGTTTTATTATAATTTCATTGAGTTTTATAAATATATTACACTAGAAATTAGCGGTCAAAGTTGTGTTTTAGAGACTATGTTGATATCCAAAACGATCTGTATTTGTTTCAGATTGGATTCGGATTCTGTTTCGGATATTTTGTTTCGGATTCGAATTCGGATTCGGGAGATCACTATCCGTCGAATCGATATATTTCGAGAATATTTTCGGATATATCCGAATCAGTTGAATCGGATATCCGACATGGCCAGCCCAGTACAAATTAGTATGTAGTAACCCTAGCTCTCTTGGTTTCCCGTCCAGCCATCCTCCCCCGTCCGCTCACACGCTGTCACGCCACCGCCACCCTCAGTCCCTCCCACCGCTGCCCGCCGCCCCTCTCGCAGCCCTCCCGCCGCCCCTCCCGCAGCCCTCTCGCCGCCGCCCTCCGCACCTCCCACCGCCCTTCACTCCCTCCACCTGTCTCGGTTTCCGCCCCCTGCGCTCGGTCCTTCCTTGACCCCGAGTCTCGCCGCCGCCATTCGCCCATCCTGCCGCCACCCCTCTTCGCCCGTCTCGCTGTCCGTTCCGGTGCCCACCCCCTGCGCTCGGTCTGTCCCTCGACGCCGCCCTCTGCTCGCACTGCTGGCCGTCGCTCCCTTCGCCCGTCCCAGTGCCCCTCTCCTGCTACCGCCCCTCCGCCTGTCACGGTGGCCTCAACGTGCGGCGCCCTAACGCCCCCTCCACACCCTCTGTCCCTCCGCCGTCATTCAAGATGTTGTGTTTGAACTTATTACTTATAATTGTCTGATAATTATCACTTGAATGCGTTAACATTATCAGGATCAGGATCTTCCATCTGACAACAAAAGTAGGCAGGAATTGAAGAAAGCAGACATTTCTTTCCTTTCTCCACTCTCCAGAGCTGCCCGAGGATTACAAGTGCTATGGAGCTGACACAAAGGATGATTTGAGTAAGGTTTTCTTTGTAACAATGTTAAATAGTGAACATTATGACTTTTCTTCCTGTACTCTTATATCCTCCCAATGCTCTGTTGTGATCATTTATGCTTAAACTCTTCCGGTTCATGTGGCTCTTGAAGGAGCAGCATCTTTCATCACCACATTGGAGAAGCCAGAGACCATATATTATGTCTGAGAAGGTTGTAATGACTTGCTACACTACATACTCTCTTCTTAAGGAATTTCTAACTGTATCTTATCTTAATATGACATTTTGGCCAAACTAACTTAACTACATTGAAGTTTCCATCTTGAAAAGTCGACTGTGCAATACTAATTTTTAATATTAATTGTTCTGTTGAAATAAGAAAGTAATATATGGACAATTGTATGGTTCTGTTTGACCTCACTTTATCTAATGTGATGCTGAAACAAGCATCTAAGGGAAGAATTTTTAAGTTGACATTTCTCCCAATAGAATGTATCTGGTTGAGAATTCCGTATTACAGTTACACTTAAGTCTGAATTACATCAAAGTGAGTCTTACTTTTCTGTAGACTTGGCAGCAAAGCTTCTCACGCATTATCAAATATTATTGTGTAATCAAACTGTAACATTGTGCAAGTTTAGTACCTGTGCAATAAAGCAACAAAGTTTCTGCATACTTCTCTCCATTTTTTTACTTGACAATGGTTGATGCCAAAGATCTTTGTTTCAGGCCTGCATAAAACCGGACAACTGTACGGATCGTGCACATTGCTTGTGTCTGGATATTTGCGGGTCCACAATCTTTCAGTGAATCAGCTTGTAGGTGATCTATGTTCTATTTTTTAGTGAGCTATTTTACCTGTTTCCTTTTCTAATACCTTTTCCACTCAAAGGTGCATGTGTCAGGCGCTGGTGATTTTGAGTTAGGCCAAATTGATGTCCTCAAGGATCCTTTCCCTAGTGAGAGGAAAAACACCGATGTAATGTGAAAGATCGAAAAAGGCAACTAGAGGGGGGTGAATAGGAGCCAAATAAAATTTTTGAATAAACTCTCTCCCTAAAATTCAAACTACCAAAAGACCAGAAAGAAACTGCACTAGTCGGGTATTTCTGGTCGGATGAACAGTACCCCCGACCTACAGAGGTCGGATGAACAGTACTCGGAATGAATAGTGTTCGGTGAAGCAGTACCCCCGACCATCATCGGTCGGATGAGCGAGACTCCCGACCAAGTGGTCGGATGAACAAAGACTCGGTGAATAGTGTTCAGTGAACAAGTAAAATCATCACGATCTCAAAAGCAAATCGATGTAACTTTTGATGGTGATCCAAAAAAAGTGAAAATTGGTGTGCACCTCCGAAAGGATGTCAGAACCTATTTCAATCAACAATCGAAGGAATTAATACCAAGGTTCCGTCCTTTTCAGTTTAACAAATGCAACACCAAAAAAGAGTCACGAACACAGACTTCACCCCTAACTTGTGCTGCTGGAGTTGATGGTCGAAATTCTTGGATGACTCTCCACAAATCATAGCAAGTAAGTACACGAAGAAACAACCCTTCAAACAAATAGAAACACTATCTCAAAACTAGGCACGTAAATTGGTTTCTTGCAAAACCGAATAGAAGAGGTTGTAGATTGCCTAGATGATTAGGATATGATCTATAGAAGATTCATCCAAAGAATCTTTCATCCTTGGCAACAAGAACCGAAGCCAATCAAGACTAAAGAACGCAAGTCACACGCTTACGCACTTTAAGAACACACAGATTTACAACTTGCAACAAGAACGTAAGGATTGCCTAAAAGATTGAAAGCACCGAATCCAGAGAAGAGTTCATCAATCATGAATTTCAACAAAGACTCAATAGCATGTAGAAGGAGATGAGGCAAATCCAAATTACGTAAGGTAAATTGCAAGTAAGTAAATGCGGAATTTAGATAACAGAATTTAAGTGCGTAATGTAAATACGTAAGAGAAATGAAACAGGAATAGAAATGAAGAACATTTCATTTCTAGAAGGGAGGTTTACAAAGCCTCACAACAAAGTGGGCAAAGCTCAAATGAGCAGCAAAAACCTCAGAACCTTCAAAACCTTCCAAGAGGGGAGGCTGCCCCTACCCCTCTATTTATAGTGACCTGGGATCAATTCCCACCTTTGGATGTCCTGCTTCAATCCTAAGCCACCATCCAAGAGCCAGGATTTGATCCTTACACTGTCACTCTCAACAACTCTCAACTACTCACGTAGACTTTCCTCACCGCCACCCCAAGGAGACACCCTCTCCCTGTCTATTCATAGCAGGCTTGAACACCTACCACCCTTGGATGAGCCTCTAAACCCTAGAGCACTCCATCAAGGGTGAGATTTTACCCACTCACAAAGCTATACATGGGCTCACCCAAACCCAACAACACAACGGGTTTTGCACGCTTTTCAACTCACACTAACTTGACCCGCTACTCTATCTTCCCGATTGCGATCCAACGGTCCTCCTAGATCGAGCAACTCCAAGTTAGCATCTCATCCATTCCTTTGTCTTCTCGGCTTGCGGCTACTCCACGGCCTCGGTCATCTTTGGCGACACCTTGATCATCCGACCTCGGCTCTCCCACCTAGTCCCGATCCCTTCACCTCACCATGACCTAGCTCCAAAGTCCGCAACCATCATAGACAAGGAAACCACATCACATAGCAATGTCCAACAACACATATCCATCTCAACAGACTGATATACACTACGCTGACCAGCAAAACCCCGACCACACGTGGTCTGACCAATGGTCTCAATCCCGACCAACCATGGTCTGACCACTGGTCTCCATCCCGACCACCCATGGTCTGACCACTAGTCTCCATCCCGACCAACCAAGGTCTGACCACTGGTCTCCATCCCGACCACCCATGGTCTGACCACTGGTCTCCATCGTGACCAACCAAGGTCTGACCACTGGTCTCCATCCCGACCACTCGAGGTCAGACGACTGGTCTTCGACCAGCCAAAGCCCAGACCTCTCTGGGTCGGACAACTGGTCTCCAACCAGTAACTCAAATTGCTCTAGCTCGAAAAATAATCCAAATCAAACTCAAACTTGAGCACACCTTGCTCAAATAAAGTCAAATACTCATCACAAACATGGATGGACCTCCACATGGTCCTTCATAATGGATTCAGAAGAAAATGGAATTATGTCGTCCTCAAGTTTAGCTTGTCACTTTAATAAGGAAGAATGTAGTAATTTCTGAAGTAAGATCGGCATCTTTAATCCGTTTAGTAGCAGACACAAGAAGACAGAATCATTTTGTATTGGTAATTGCTGGTGCCTATGTGTTTCACATTTTTTCTGACTCCCTATGACCTTACTCTTCAAATATTGGCTTTAATTTTATTGTCATAGAAACTAAGGGCCTGTTTGGTAGAATTTCAGATCCCAGCTTCATCTGAGATCTGAAACTTGTAGGCTAAAATAAAGTGAATTAAGTTTATATTTTTGGTCTAAAATTTGAAAAGATGATCCATCTAAACACTCTTAATATACTCACAGATCCAGCTCAACGGATCTAGTGGAGTTAGGAATACCCAGCTCCACCAGATCCACGCCCTACCAAACACACCCTAAGTAATCGAGTATTGGATCTAAATGAAGTCCGGAGGAAGTAGGGACCATTTGGTATTTACGTAATTTTGTTTCTCTTTTGTAAGTCGATGTTGCCATGTGTTGTATTTGTTCCTTGTTAGCTGTTAACTAATGCATTATCTCTTGCATCTAGTTTCCTTTATGTGCTTCTTCAATATACTTAGACCCTGTTTGTTTCGGCTTCTTCACTGGTTTAAAAGCAGAAAAGCCAAAGCCGAAACAAACAACTGACTTTTAAGCCGGGTTTAAAAAAACCAAAAGCCTCCATATAACTATAAGCCAAAAGTCAGGTGAGAGGTGCTTTTTTGGGCTTTTTTGAATTAAATAACCATTTGTCACTGGAAGTCTCCAAAATTACCCACCAAATGCCATCATACATAAACTCAAGAATCCTTCTCCCATCTCCTCATTTATCCTCGTCTACTCTCGCTCCCCTGTGCGACATGCCTTCTCCCTCCGCCCCGACCTCTTCCCTCCTCCGTCGTCCCTAGCCTCCTTCCTCCTCCACCGACCCAGATCCGGTGCGGTGTGGATTGAGGTGGCCGAACTCGAGCTTGGAGCAGTGGGAGACTACAGGGTCCGGGCGTGGCGCAGGTGGAGCTGAGCTGATTCGGCCGTAGCACGACAGGAGGCGGTCGGATCCGACGTGGCGTGGGTGGAGGCGGGCGGATCCGAGGGTGGAACGGAGGGAGACGGGTGGAGGCGACCGGATCTGGCACGGTAAGAGGTGACCGGATCTGCCTCATCGAGCCCCTCAGTATACATTTTTATTTAGTTTGACGAGAGTTCAGAATTGTTATGCTATTTTCAGTCTGAGAAGAGTTCAAAATTGCCATATAGTAAGAGTTTCAAGTTGACAATAATTATGCTCAGAATGAAGTTTGATCTCAAGATTAATCTATGTTTTTTCAATAAGACATTCGGTGAAAAAAGTATGAAACATTTGTATTAGATAAATCAGTACATAAGAAAAGTCCTTACAACCTTAAAGGACATTTCAAACTTTCTAGCAATAAGCTACACCATCCAACCCATCAAAAAGCTAGAATACCAAACAATATGTCTTGGCTTAAAAGTAGACGGCTTAAAAGCTCGTTAAGCCAAAAAGCTAGCTTTAAGCTAAAAGTCAAAAAGACCAAACCGAAACAAACAGGGCCTTAACATATTGGATGATTGCCAGGATTTTTCTTAGCCGAAGTGGGGCTAGTCCACTTGATGGGGTTTTAGAGGTTCCTTTATTGAGGCATCAAGTAAACCATGTAGTCAATGTTGTGTTATTTGCTCAAAATAGTATTACCATCTTCTGATGGAATCCTTGCAGATGAGCAGGTATACCAGTTAATTTTTCCCCTGTTGTTCAGCAAAATGGGCAAGTATGTCTTAGAGGTCATTTGATGCTTTTCAGGGCCTGGGTAAAACTGTATCAACTATATCACTGATTTTGACAGAAAGATCACCATTACCACGGTCATCTACAATTAAGCACCAGTCATGTGAAGCTGTTACTCTCGACGACGAAGTACTGCCACATGCTGATAGCATTTGTCTCCTTTAATCAATTTACCGTGCATGTTTTCCCTTATGGATCAAAATCTAACTTACCAAATATTATCGACTTATCGTATTGTCTCTTTCATGAAAATATGGAGTCATGGACCTCATGGTCATGTTATTGACTTATCGTAATATTATTTACGTATCATTCTATGTTTCGAAACTTGTCCTATGTGTACCGTTCAAATTTAGTGTACTTTTTCAATTTTGTTGGATTGCTCGATAAAATGACATATTAGACTGCGATAATCTTGTTGCATGTTGAACTCATACGGTTGGTTAACTAATACTATATGTGTGCTTTATGTGGTATCTGTTTTCACGCGTTATCCGATAAAAATTATTCGATACCGTATTGATTCCGCTCCATATTCGATTCGAATCCGTGACCGATATTATCCGTGTCGTATTCGTATCTATTACTATCCGAATCTGATTCCGAATCCGACAAAAAATATGGTTTAGGATATGAAAAGAGCGATATCCGACCGAATACGAGCTAATTGCACCCCTACATATAACCCTGTTGGCAATAGGCTGATCACTCATACGTTTGACGTTTTCTCTTCATGTTTCATCGATCACAGCAGTTCAGCGAGCAACTGCTTATTTGGTTGTTCCAACCTCATCGTCTTATCCAGTTATCCATATATATGTGTTGCATCAAAAAATATGATGATGGATCAATCGGTTCAAACACATGAGAACGTTGGGTTCAGATTGGTTCGTAGCGTGATAACCGATTTGATCCTGCAATCGGTAAGCTAGATGGAAAAATATGCTGAAAGCCGATCTAATGCAACAATCGGCAAAGATCTAAACAGCTAAGAAACCGATCAAATCAAGGGGTGACGGTAAGTTTAAATAGCCGATTAGGGTTGAATAGAGGGTAGATAAAGGTAGACTTTTTCGAAAAAGACGATGGACAATAAGATCAGAGAAAATCAAACCTGGCGTAATCAAAGATGACCAACAATCGACGATGCGTAACTTTATTGATCAAGATCGGATTACAAGAAATATTCTAAATTATAAAGCTACTCCTAGTTGACAGGAATAAAAAGAAAGTAAACGCGAGTTGTTTGATTGATTGGGATGGTTTTTCCTCGCTCGCCCTTGACTATCTTTTATAGCTTATTGGCCGATCGTATCCTTCTCCGATGCGTTGTCAATCACAATCCATATCGGCTTTTGTTGACAAAATTTCTATCTTCGAATCAATATCGGTCATAATTCTATGTTTATCTTAACTTTTCCTTTCTTAACCAATATCGGCCAAAAAATATCATTTTCATCCTTAGCATGACAAATTGGCCATGCCTTGTCAAATTCTGGTGCTAACATATGCCCCCTATTTTTTGGAGATAATATGCTATCTTCCAAAAATCTTCTTCGTCGGCTTCTATCATCATCGGCTTAGCACAACATTATTGTTGGTAATCGCTCTATTTATGGTGCCGTAAAATCTTGAGAAGCGTATCTTCTCCATTAACCGCTCGTATCTCATCGAAAAAACTTCCCGCCTTTTCACCTTTTTTACCCCTTATAAATATGAGATACATTCACCCGTCATTTTCACGCGCTTAAGCTCTCAGAACCTTTGCTATCGGCTTCAACTTCATCCTTCATACTGCAAACTTCCGATCAGCAACCTTCGTTAACTCCATACAACTTTCTCATCGGCTCAATGGATCCTAGCCATGTACTCATCCCGATACCGAACAATAACAATCAGTATTACTTAGGACCGGTAGGAAATACTGACCCATCGGATGTAATTGAACAAGAAATACCCCGTCTCCCCTTATCGGCTCCTGAGTATAACATAGAGGGATGGAGTAAAAGTTTTAGGGCTTGGCCGACAGCACTAAAGGGCTGGAGGAATTGGTATAATCGGAAAGCAGCCCAGAAGAGGCTGATATGAGAAAGGATGGGAATAGTTGAATATCTCCCGTTGTCATTCCGATCCAAAGACCAACAAGCCCATAGTGGCTACAGCTTGCTATTTCTGGCCAGACGCGCTCAATGCATTCATGTTTAGAATTGGCCCGATTGGCCCAACACTCCTAGATGTGGCACAACTCTGCTGCTTGAGGCTAGACGGGAACCAGATATCGGCTTTCAGCGCCAAACCCCAACATAAATTGATTCATTCCAAGGGAGAAGGCTGGAATAAATATATCAGCAATATCCAAGGAGTCAGCCCGGTATCGGACAAGGAGCACATTGACTTCATAAATATGTGATTAGATCGGTTTTTTTGTGGAACGTCACTTGGGCTGACGCAAGTGTATTAAGCAGAACAGCTAGTTGAGGGCCATTGGCTAGCATTGGGGAAACTTTTCTTGGGAGCGGTATACCAGATGATGCATGCGAATCGCAGTCGGCTTTTCACTGGGTTGGGCCAATATTCAGTTGGTAATGTCGGTGGCCCCTTATGGTTTATACAGATCTGGCTATATTGCATATTTAGCCAACCATTTAATATTGATTCAGCTGAAATCACTCCCTTCCCTCTAGAAGGAACTCTAGAAGGTCAAGAGCCTGGTTTTAGAGATAGCCGATGTTTCAACGAAAAATTTATCCTTTGCTCCTGCACCCAACCAAGACTCGCCCCCATTGGAGCAAAAAAATTATGGCATTTTTCTTCAAGCTCGATCAAACAGACTTTAGTCAGAATGATTTTTTCAGCTATAAGGAAGCCAACATCTATACCTGGCCAACATTTCTTCAGCTGGCAGCCGACAGTGAAGAAATGCATGCAAAAACATTGGACATGCACAAAATTTTTATATCGCTAAGTGTGCTATCTGTTAGCTTACACACAAGAAATTGGACTTATCAGCCCTTATATGAGTTATACCATCCACCTGTGTATGCTAGACAGCTGGGATTCAGCCAAGTATGTCCAAGTTTCTAGATTCTCAACCGGATCGGGCCAAGGGATTGGCTTCGCTGTCTATCTAGTGCCAATATCGTCTTGCACATGGCCGTTGATCTTCAACTTCAAAACCTGCCACACTTCGTCTTATAGACCTGGAGGGCAGGCAATTTTACTAGCTGGTGGTCGGCCATTTGCGCGGTTTTGATTCCTACGTAGCGCACTATATCAACTGTGGTAGCCGAATTTTTCCCTGATCTGCCTCCTGCCGAGTTGGTGTGTACTAGCTCCGCAAGTAGTGGCTCAAGCTCTAGCAGCAACGCTAGCACATCAGGTTATACTAACACAAGTATAGTTAATATTACCGGTGAGGTATCGACTACCTTTAGATTTTACCTATCAATTATCTTCAAGTATTTGATAGCATTTACTGATCGGCTTTTCTCAACCTTGCAGACCAAGCCGGCGGGAAAGAAACTAGCCAACTCATTGGGCGTCGGCCAATCTAGCAAACGGCCACACCCTACCATGATAGTTTTGGTGGCATACTCGTCGGGTACTCTTGGCGTTCAAGCCCCTTCACTTTTTGATTACGAGAAGCAACAACCAAGTAAGCATACACTCATCAGCTTATAATCTAATTTCTTCATAACTTGGTGTAAAACCGATACTCATAGCTTATCTCTTAATAGAAAAGAAACACGGTCGAACCAAGAAGGCCATCACTTCCAAAGGCCCCTCTATCAAAGAGGGATCAGCTGATCATTCTCCACATGGATCAGCTTCTGATAGGGTAAGCACCCGAGGTCATCAATTTATCAACTTTTTATTAACAATTTCTAACAATGTTATTTTTGCCACCTGTGCTCTCTCCTACAACTCATGCGGCCAATATTTTGGCCGACCTGCCTACCGTCGAGTTTGAGCTTCCCCCACCATCATAATAACCGACGCAGTCTGCTCCTACTGCTCCTGCCTTGGAACCTACAAGCCAACAGACTCCCTTACCGACAAGTTGGGTTTCACCTTTTCGAATTTGGAACACGACGAGGTGATGGCAATAGACAGATATCATGAGGAAATACAATAGATGCTCTATGTTTCTAAGGACGCATCGGCTACAGTAACAACGTCTCTAGGCATGAAGGAGAGGCTGGATAAGCCTTTTGACCTCGTGCTCACGCCATCGACTAAACTGCTTGAAAACAATGGCTACGGTTCAAGCCAATTTGCCTGAAGAAACAATGGCAGCACTACTAAATGTTTGACATCTTGATGATAAAAAGCAGAAGTTGACGTAGCCAAGGCCAAGCTTGCACTCTAGGATGCTTAGCGAGAAGATCAAAAACTCCTAGACAAGATGATAGCCGACACCAAGATCAAGAAGGACAAATTTGATGAAGACACCAAGTCCCACAAGCTTAACAAGGAGGCGACTCAAAAATTAGAGTCGACCAAAATGTTTTGTGAAGCAGAATTGGCCAAAGTTAACAAGCAGATATCTGAAGACCAGCAGATGCTAGTGGACACCACGTTGGCTTTGGAAACTCAGAAACTTGAGCTTGGCTTGGCTGTGGCAGAAGTAAAGAAGCAGTCGGCTAAAGTTACTCTTGTGCCTAGAAGCACTGAAGAAGTCGAGAAGATTCTTGAGGACGTGGAGCAAGCCATAGCCAAGGCTGCAGCTGCATTATCGGCCCTAGGAGCTAGGCTTAACAATTCGAGAATATAATCGGTTTGTCCCAAAATTGTACTTTGAATGCTTTTAATGGGCGCTGTCTTGAAATAATACTTCGATTATTTTTTAATATTTTGTAATATTGTAAATTGGTTGTTTAACCGATTATTTATTTATGCTTTAATCCCTTTTTCGCTAAGTGTGATGTGTGTAATCAGCTTAATCTTACTTTAAGTCTATAGCCAGAATTAACTGCAATAAGTTAATTTGGCTTTCCATGATCGATAGCTACCGTTAGCCGATTAGGAACCAACCCAAACACTTGGGTGATAGTTCTTCAAGTACTTGCCGTTAATCACTTTAGGAAACACCACACCTTCCAACGTTTTCAAGATATAAGAATTCCCATCTACAAGTCGATGAATTCTAAACGGCCCTTCCCATGTTGGTGACCACTTGCCAAATCGGTTACCTCTAGAGCCAACAGGCAATATAGTTTTCCAAACCAAATCGGCTTTACAAAATGACTTAAGCATTACCTTTTTGTTGTAAGCCTTTGCAACCCTAACCTCATTCTTCTTAAGTCGATTCAGTGTATGCAAACGTAATCCTATCTAGTCATCCAAATTGTCAATCATCAATTCCTTATAATATTGAGCTGACAACAATTTTGTCTAGCCGTTCGTACCGAGTCGATATTAATCTCCATGGGAAACATAGCCTCTTGCCTGTAGACCAATTGATAAGACGATAACTTTGTTGCATCATGGCACGTAAGCCGATAGGACCATAACAACCCCAATAATGTCCCATGCCAATTCCTTGGTTTTTCCTCAATGTTTCTCTTGATTAACTTGATTAACGTTTTATTGGATGACTCGGCTTTACCATTAGCCCGAGCATAATATGGTGATGAATTCAATAATTTAATACCCAAACTTTTGGCAAAACTTTGAAACTCATAGGACATAAGCACAGTACCCTCATCAGTTGTAATAGTTTGTGGAATTCCAAACCGATAGATAATATGTCCTGTAACAAATCTTATAGCTTCAGCACCTGTAACCTTTTTAAGTGGAATTGCCTCAACCAATTTAGAAAAATAATCAGTTGCAGCCAATATGAATATATAGCCTTTGCTGGACGCAGAAAATATTCGTCTGATTACATCTATTCCCCATCCTCTAAATGGCTAAGGCTTGATAATTGCGTGCAAAGCCGATGCTGGAGCTACTTGTATGTTGCCAAATTTTTGACAAGTCTGGCATCCTTTATAATATTTGAAACAATCTTTCATATTGTCGACCAAAAATACCCAATGCGTCTTAACAACTATTTCATCTTATGAGCTGATTGATGGGATCCACAAATACCTTCATACACTTCTCCCATAGTTACTTTAGCTTCTTCGCCTTCAAGACATCTTAGCAACAAGTCCTCCAAAGTCCGATAATATAGCACATTATCGAGGACAACATACTTCAAAACTTGTCGCTTAATTCTCCGATCAGTAGGTTTCAAGGGATCAGTCAAATACTCCATTATCTTTGTCCTCCAATCAAAGGTGGCAACACACATGATCATCTTTTCAATCGGCTCATATTCCTCTAATTAGACAGAAAATTTATAGCCCGATACTTGTTGGACTAGCAAGTTAGCCTTGTCATTCAACTCCTGAGGAATATGACTGATGGAAAAGGAAGTGAATGAGACGATCACAGCGAGATACTGCTCCAAGTATTTGATCAAAATTTCATCGTAGTAGTTATACTCTCCTTTAATCTGTTGGACCACCAACAAAGAACCGCCATAGGCATCAACAGAATCAACTCTGATATTATCAAGTAGCTGCAGGCCTTTAAGCAATGCTTCGTACTCGGCTTGACTATTGGAACATCTGTAATTTAGCCTGAATGTGAACTTAAAATTATACTCAAACACTATTTCGATAACATCGCCCTCTCGACATACCGTTCCATCGAAAAATAACTGCCAAGGGGGAACAAATATTAGATCGGCGTTTATATCAGTTTCATGTCCTGCTATAAAATATGGAATTACTTGACCCTTGACAGTTTTAGCCGATTCATATGTTAAGTCGAACTCGATGAGTGTATAGGCCCATTTACCAATTCAACCTTGCAAAATTAGTGTTGACAGCATATATTTTATAACGTTGGTTTTATAAACAAACTTACAAGCCGATGCTAAAATATAATGCCTTAACTTTGTGCAAGCAAAATATATTGACAAGCAGAGTTTTTCTACAAAAGGGTACCTGGTTTCTGCATCGATTATCCGTTGGCTTAACTAAAAAATAACTCGCTCTTTTCCATCAATCTCTTGTGCCAAAATAGCTCTAATAGTCACTTTCTTAGCCGATATGTATAATTTGAATGGTACACCTTCTTGAGGTGTGGCTAAAACTGGAGGATCGGCTCTCCAGGCAAAATCCTGATTATCCTTTAATTTCAATAGTGGGGTAAACAAACTAATACGGCTAGATAAATTTGAAATAAATTGTTGTATATAGTTAATCTTGCCGATCAACTTCTGTAAATCCTTCTTGCGGCAGGTGGCTTGGTTTTGGCTATGATTTTGACTCTTTCTTGATTAACTTCAATTCCTCTTTCATGAGCCATGAAACCCAAAAACTGCCCAGCCGACACACAAAAAGCACACTTATATGGGTTCATTTTTATGCCGTGTGCTCTTGTATTTTTGAACACTATTTCCAAATTGACCAGATGCTGCGAATCTTCTTTGGATTTAACAATATGGCCAATCAAGTCATGAAAAATCAAATTCATGGCACGCTGATATGTTGCACCAGCGTTCTTCAAGTCGAACGTCATCACAGCCCATTGAAACAAACCTAAGGCACCGGGGCACCTAAAGGCTGTCTTAAGTATATCGGCTTCTGCCATAAATATTTGATTATATCTAGCATTACCATCGAGAAAACTAATAATCTTGTTCCCCGATGCAGCGTCGATAAGTATATCGGCTATTAGCATTGGGTACTCATCTTTTGGTGTGGCTTTATTCAAATATCTAAAATCAACGCACACCCTGAGTTTGCCATTTTTCTTCATGACAAGAATGACATTACATACCCACTCAGCATATCGATAAGGCCTGATAAACTTAGCCTCCAATAATCGTTCAATATCTTCTTTTATAACAGTATACAAGGCTGGATTAAATCGTCTAGGAGACTATTTAAACGGCCGATAACCTGGCTTTATAAGTAGCTGATGCTTAAAAAGTTGTCGGCTCAAACCAAGCATCTCATGATATTCCGAAGCAAAACAATCTTTATAATTTTTTAACATTTTGACCAACTTTTCTTTGTAATCTATAGCTAATTTTGAACTAATAAAAGTTTATCTTTTTCTATCACCATCACCTATATCGACTTCCTCTAACAAATCTGTCAACGTGAAACCTTGGCATAACTTTTCAATCTCTTAAAAATCTTCAATGGCCTCATAGCTATATGTTGTTTGTCAATAGCTTCGCATCCTATCTTGTATAGCCTTTACCACTGATTTTGACTCAATCAGCACAAAATCTCGTCTTTCTGATCAAGTGTACTTGGCCTTACGTTGACCGGAATAAGCCCTGTTTTGTTGATACAAATAAAATCACAATCATCTAGAGCTTTACCCGATATACACTCGGCTTCTTCATATTGCCAATTTGCGTCCGAACTTGCCATGGAGATATGAGCCGATGTATCAGCCTGAATTACTTCGACCTTGTCTCCATTTTACTGGATGAGCATTTGATGCATGGTCGACGGCATACAACAGTTGGCGTGAATCTAATCCCACCCAGGTAGAACGCTGTAATTACCCTTAGCGTCAACCATGAAAAAAGTGGTCGGCAATGTTTTGCTGCCAACTGACAATTCTATCACCATAACCCCTCTTGCTTAAGTAGAATCGCCTGTGAATTCATTTAAAACCATATTAGTTTCAATAAGATCTTCATTAGATTTACCCAGTTTCTTGCAAGTGGTATATGGCATCGGATTGCCGGTTGCTCCTCCATCAACAAGCATCCTTGATATCGGCTTGCCATTGATATGCCCTTTCAAATATAATGGCTTCAGATGCCGATGATCGTCTTGGGCCTTTTCAAAGACTACGTTTTGAGCCCTCAAGCACAACTGAGCAAATGTCCCTTTGGTCGATTCAGTTCTTATTTTGAATTCGACAGGTAAGGTGAAGACCATGTTGGTGTCCATCAGAGGTGGAGAATCATCCGAAATCACGGGTGAATCCAGATCATCGGCTGAAACAAATTCTTCCTCAACCGGCTCTTTTCTCCTCCACTCTTTTCTAGCAACTTTAATCAGCCGGAGCTCATTGAACACTTGGTCTCTTTGTTTTTCTTGCTCGACCTCTCTCATCTCCTGGGTTCTTAGCCTTTGAAGTTATCTGCGTTGTGATCGGCTAAGCCCTGGAGGGCACCATCTGGGTTTAGTTTCAATCGGCTCATGTACCTTTCCTGCTAGATTAATCTGGGCCGTAGGCCATAAACCTGACCCTTCTTCTTATCACGCTTGTGTTTGGATCGGCTTAGAAATCCTTTGATGGACCGATCTTTTATGATTTTCATCAGTATAGCCTTGTATTGGCTCAGATATTCTGTCTTTAGCCGACAATCGTTTCCAGTCACGTTGAAGTGGATAATGTTCCATCGGACATGTATATGGTGACGGCAGAGCTGACCCCCTCTCCCAACAAAATTGCCAAAAGGGGCATCGTTGGTGAGCCTTTTCCAATATATAGGGCTATTACATATTATCTGGCCGAAGTGCAGGATAACGTGACATGTTACTTCTCCTTTCGTACTTCTCCAACGGCCGGGAGAAAGTTGGTTTTGGCTTGTGAATTGGCTTGCGTGGTGACGATACTCTCTCAGCCTTATACTACTTGCCGATTTGCAAGTCTTCCTTCGGTTTGATAGTCCTTGAACTTCTCCCTTCATGGTCGGTTTCTATTTGCAGTGAGCTGACCATAATATTTAGGGTCTCTTTACCGCTGGAACTCGACTGAACATCAACATGACGTACAACCATTGACCCTATATCCTACATCGGCTCTTTTCCTTTTCTAGAACATTGAACCATATTATTCGAAAAAGGATTAGCATCCAATTGCATCGTCATCTCTTCTGCAAACTTGAGTCGGCCATCTTCTATAGCCGATTGTATTTGCTGTTGGAAAATATTGCGATCATTAGTATTATGAGAAAAAGAATGATGTCATTTGTAATACCTTTTCTTTTTAATTTCGCCGACGGCATAACATGTCCCTCGGGCAATCGTATAATTTTTTCTTTTAGCAATAAATAAAAAATACGGTCACACTTGGAGACATCAAAAGCATATTTTATTTCTGACTTTTCTTAGTCGGCTTAAACCAGAAACACACTAAGGACTTCTTAGATCCTTTAACCCACTTGGCTGTATTTATTTCAGCCTTGTCGTTTTCAGAAGAATCACTTGAGCAGTATTCGACGAGGTTTATCTTGGCTTTTTCTTTATTTTTATTGTTATTATTCTTAAACTTGTTTATGAAGCCTCTGTTATCCGTAAAATGGCTTTCTTGAGCCGATACCCTGTGCAATAGATGACTTAAATCAGTGAACTCTTGTCCGCTGAATTTCTCCCTCTGCTGGAGAATTAATCCTCGGAAGGCTAAATCGACTAACTGGTTATCAGGTAAAGTAATGCTAAAACACCGATTTCTTATCTCCCTAAATCTCTTAATATAATATTTTACCGATTCCTCAAATTTCTGGTGAACAGAGCTCAAGTTAGAAATTCTAAGTTTCAGACTAACAGAGAAAAAGTTTCATGGAATCAGCTTTTCAAATCGGTCCATAAATGAATCGAATTCAGAGGTAAGCTTGTGAACCAGGTAAAAGCAGCTTGTGACAAAGATAGTGGGAATAACCTAAATTTTAACCCGTTGGACTAAGCAGCTTCACCACATTGCTTGATAAAACGCCCGACACGCTCTAAAGTAATAACAGAGTCATCCATTGAGAATTTCACAAAATCAGGAACTTTAAAATTATTAGGATAAGGCATCCGATCGATGTAATCAGGGTACAATTTCCGATAGCCTTTAACCCTTCCCTTGGGTTGTATGCCGAATTGATTTCACAATACAGCAGATATCTGATCGGTCAAATTCACCGTATTGGCTGATGCAGTATTAGGAATCTACCAATTACGATCATAATTGGCATTATGCCCCCCGAGTGTAAGCTCGAGTTGATAGGATTCGTAAGCCGATAGGAACTGACCAGATTACTCATAACTCATGTTGTTTTTCCTACCAATCGGCTCTGGTAATGGAACAAAGGGTTCCGAGTACATTACAATTTTGTATAGAGCCATATTCCTCTACGAAATTAGCTCAGGATACTGTTGGTACCTAAGAGGTTCAATCGGTTGTGGAACCGATTGGGGAAAAGCGTAAAACGGAGCCGATGGTGATAAGTTGGTTGGTACATCTAACTTAGCGGCATCGGTATATACCTGATAATGCGTAACCTCACTTGTTCGAGGATCTCGTGGCAATACGACAGTAGGTTGGGTTGGCATCATAGTAAGAGATAGAGTCATAACCGATGGTTTAGGATCGACTACAGGGCTTTGGGTGTTTTGTGCTACCAAGTAAACAGGGTAATTCGGCAGGGTCTGCATTAGATCGAGCATGTTTCAAACCGATGCCTACTCTTTAGCTATTGTCTTAACACTATTAGCTATCATCGGCTTAAGAGTTGTAACTAGAGCCGATGATTGGTTAATCAAAACATGGTGCACATAGTGATTAATCATACCGGATAATTCAGCTTGTGCAGGCATGTATTGACTTACCGACGTGTCGGTAATCCCTGCATCGCCGAGGGCATTGACCATCGGCAATGCAGCCTTCTGCGTGACACTGCGTCGAGTTTTCTGATAACAGCTCAGCATCAACTCCTCGAGCGCAACTTTCCGATCTTCAATCTCTTTACGTTGTTCTGGTGTCAAATCGTCCAATGTTGGAACGATTATAATTTCAGTATTGAGATCGGACGGCGGAATTGATTTCTCCGAAGAAGACATCGGGTCCCATCGGGCTTGCCAAAAGTGTGTTGCACCTAAAAACTGTGACGACGGATCAATCGGCTCAAACATACGAGAACACCAAGTTCAGATTGGTTTGTGGCGTGCCAACCGATTTGATCCTACAATCGGTAAGATAGATGAAAAAATATACTTAAGCCAATCAAGTGCAACAATCGGCAAATATGTAAACAGCTAATAAGCTGATCAAATCAAGGGGTAACGGTAAGTGTAAAGAGCCGATTGGAGTTGATTAGAGGGTAGATAAAGGTGGACTTTTCCGAAAAAGGCGATGTGCAACAAGATCAAAAAAAAATCAAACCTGGCGTTATCGAATATGACCAACAATCGGCGATGCGCAACTTTATTCATCAAGATCGGATTATAAGAAAGATTCTAAACTACAAAGCTACTCCTAGTTGACATGAATAAAAAGAAAGTAAATACGAGTTGTTTGATTGATTAGGTTTGTTTTTCCTCGCTCGCCCTTGATCATCTTTTATAGCGCATTGGCCGATTATATCATTCTCTGATACGTTGTCGACGACAATCCGTATCGGCCTTTGTACAGATAAAATTTATATCTTTGAATCAATATCGGTCATAATTATATCTTTATCTTAGTTTTTCCTTTCTTAACCGATATCGAGCAAAAATATCATTTTTATTCTTAGTCTGATAAATTGATCATATCTTATCAAATTCTAATGATAACAATATGCTGGGCTTTGCTTGGCACCAGGGTTCACAAAACCGGTGAAAACCGTGTTTTTCGTGCGTACCGTTGTGGTTCGAAATAAAAAACCGTTCGGTAAACCGGTCCATTAAAAAAAATTAAGAATTTTGAAAAAATTTATGCGCTCGGTTTTTCATCAAAAACCGCTCACAAAAACCGTTTTGCGATGAACATTCAATTGGCAGCGGTTTTTCTATATTTTTTTGAATTTTTCAAAAAAAATTGATTTCCTAACTCTTCGGTTTTTGACGGGTTTCGAGTAGTTTTTACGGTTTTCGTTATGCGAATTTCGAAATTCGGTTTTGTGAACCCTTCTTGGCACGATAAGGTCGCCATTGAAAGCCGAAAGGACGTCACTGGAACCAAATGTTATGTCACATATACACGTCTATACGAGAAATCGTGGCCACATCTCCCGACGAGGGTTCGCCGTGTTTGATCACTCGGCGTTTTCTGGGAAGCCGCTCTCGCAATTTAGCCTAGAAATGATCCGTAAGAAAGGCCCACTCCTAAAGCGCTGTCCTGGCCCTGGACCGAACCGGGCCATCAAACGGGCCGTGTTAGAACACGTACGCACGCTGATTTTTTAAAAATAATATATATATTTTTATATAATTTTACAAAATAATACACCGAAAAAAATTACAAAACTATAGGTCTGTTTTGTCGTAGATCGAATTGGTCGACGGATTATTTTATCATGAATTTATTTTATTGATAAGACTGATGCTTCTGCCACTATTTGAATTGGTTATCGCCAATTGAAACAACGACAAAAGTATATTATTATAATTTTTTTGACATATTATTTTTTTCTAAATTATTTTAAAAATACTGTACGCACGCTTTGTTTTGGACGCAGCGAATGGGTTCTCGGCTACTGACGCAGCATAATCCATGAAACCAATACGGAAATGTTTTTGGTTGACTGGTTCCAGCGCGCGTCACTGCCAAATACGGAGTCTCACCATTTGTCAGATTTACTAGATACCTATACGCTGAGTGCCATCCCGCGGGCGTCGCTCCCCACGCGAGCAAATCGAGAAAACGCACGATCGCCGCTTCCTGCACGAGTAAATCGAGGAAACGCGCGAGAAGGACCTAAAAATGATTTTGTGTTTTCCGCAAAAGGGCTTAAATGTAGTGCTAGAAAAACGCGAAAAAGGATCTAAACGCAACTTATATTTTTTTTTAAAAAAGAACCTGAACGTATTTTTTTTTTCAAAAAGGACCTAAGCGTAATTTCGAATTTCCTCAAAAGAACCCGAGCGCAGCGTTTAAAAACGCATAAAGGACCTAGACGTAATATATATTATTTTTCCAAAAAAAAGATCTTACCGTAAAACTTTTTTGAAAAAGAACCTGATCTTAATTTTTTTCGGGTAAAAAGACCTTAACGTAAATATTTTCTCGCGGCTCGGCTCAAGCCACGAGCCGAGCCACGAGCCCATCGGCTCAAAGGGCCCAGGAGGCGGGAGCTCTGCAAACCTATACTTGTAGCCGCGATGCCGTCATTGACCAGTCAGTTGTGCTAATCTCTCACGAGAAATCCAAAGAGCTACATCGAGGTACAGTAAATTATCCGTGTGGTTTTGCCGACTGCCCATCCCTTGGTTCTTGACATGGTTCTGTCTTCGGAATCTCGGATCACGTGGTGTGTGTTTGGTTGGGTTCCTGAATCGTATGAGTGGATACAACTGTATCTATTAGACAAGTGTTTGGTTTCTTGTTCATTCAGGTCAGGTGGATGCAATTGTATCCACTCATGCAGGACGAAGGAAACACAAAAATTGGGCTTCTCTTTAATGTAGACCTATGAGATGTATAAATAAGCAACCAAATAACTCAACCTGCATCCACTCATGCAGGCCAAAACTTGCCTGGATGGTTCATACAGGACATACTAAGGTAATGCAGACAACCAAACACACCCGTATTGCCACGCATGGCACTCGCACTGCGGCAGCGATGCTGCGATGTGGACCGGGCTCGTGAAGCTGTTCTGCATCGAGACTGTGTGTGTGTTGAGCGTGTGTTGGGTGGGTGGGCTTGGACAGCTTGCGGAATGCGGGAGTTGCTTGCCGGTTGGGCTTGCGCTGCAGCTAGCCTGCCGGGATCGCATGTTGGGCTCGTGCAGAGTTAGACTGGAACTACAAGTTGAGGTCAAGTCCTCATCTGCTAGTCAAGACTCTTTCTTTCCAAAAACAAAAAAAAAACAAAAACTGCTCGTCAAGACATGCCATTGCCACGCACGTCAGTCCAGCTATTCAGCTTCGTCCTGACTGCTGAAACTTCTCCTGCCAAATTGCCAAGGTTACTGCTAGGCAGCTCGTAGAGTACACGTGGCGATAGACAAATAGAGCGGAAACGGAGGGAGTAGTGCGGGGAATTTGGGCCATTCCGATCTGCTTGGGGTCGATCCAAGCCGTTGATTTCCAACCTTCAAGTGGACGAGCCGGTCCCGACACGATCCGAGCCTGTTCGCTGCACTGGGTTGGGCAGTTGGACACTTGGACCCAGCGCGCCGAGAACTCTCTCGCCTCGAGCGTCAATCAGCCAAACCCCTCCCGTCGCGTCGCGTCGCGTCCCGTCCCGTCCCGTCCGGAGGCAGGCAGCGCGGAGGCCATCGTCGCGTGGCGCGCCCCACCGCCTTCTTCTCCTATCGGACCCCGCGACGCGCAGATCCGCGCGGCCCGCCAATGGTCTCCCCGGCGGCGGAGGCGAAGGCAGGCGAGGTGGCGGCGCCTGAGCCGGTGGAGGGGAAGGGGAAAGAGGAGAAGAGGAAGGGGGGCGGGTTGCTAGGGAGGATGTGGCGCGGGCTGTTCGGCGGGCGCGAGGACTACGAGAAGCGCCTGCAGTACTTGTCCAAGGAGGAGGCCGCCGTGCACGCACGGATGCGCCGCCGGACGCAGTTCTCCCGCCGCGCTGTCCGCAACCTGGTCGTCCTCTCCGTCCTTGCCGAGGTCTCCAGATTTCCTTCCATTTTGTTCTTTTTTACGATAATGCTGTTGCTAGCCTGTTTCTTATTATTTCGTGGTGCGGGCTGGTTGCCGTTGTGGGTGTGCCTATGTTCGGAGATTTCGTTGTTTGGGCGTGTTCCGGTGATTGGAGTTTTTTTTAGTGCATTTTTGTGGATTATTGCTGTGATGCTCGAGATGAGTTTGTGGAGGTGGAACGGAACAGGATGAGAATCTGCTAGTGAACACAAAACATGTGATTTTGTTTGTTGCCCCGAAGAGGGGTTGTAAAACTCTGTTTCCGTTTATGATTGATGGAAATGGGTTGCATCCCGAATCAAAAAAATTAGCTGTGTATTCTGGCATATTCAAATTACTAGTGATGCATAGAGCAGATTCTAATATGATACGGAAGATTCACGCCTATGTTATGTGGGAAAATTAGTTCTGTCAAGAATGGATTATGGAGGAATCATACCATGGTGATGGCAAATGGACTGTCACTCTGAATTTCCAATATTTAGAGTTTAGATTTAAGAGTGAAACTTTCTCACTGGAAATATGTATAGAAAGGTTGGCTATGATTTTTCTTTCAGGTTTTTGTGTTGATAAAACCAATGCCATTCATGAATTCCTTTTGTAGTTACTAATTGCTAGTAAACAAATGTTGTCTACACTGAATTTTTTTGATGTTTACAGAAGAGTTTTGTACACTTGTGCAAAAGGTTCACTTGTGTGCTACTCATTCAAAGTAGAAGTTCATATATGTTTAATTGCATGCTTATATTGGTGATGCATAACAAGCCGGTATTTGGATGGAGAAATCGGTGTGTTTACAGCCTTACAGGAACATTATGCTAGTGTCTAGTTGCACATTGGTGTATTTGAGATTTTGGTTGGAAGGATTGTAGGATTGCTGAACTGGTTTATTTATTTGAGTATCAACCAAAAAGGGCCGCATTTAGTCTCTCTGTCAAGCTGCATTGAGAGTCTCTTTTTGGGCTCTTAATGTGATTTTGCAGTTTCTCGTTGTGCTCATCTAGTTATGCGAATAATTGAATTTTGCATTTTAGGGATTGTGATGTATCAGGAATTGCACACCTGAAATGTATGCTGTTGTGTTCAAGGTGTTCATGGGCCGTGATTGATGCATTCTGAAACTTCTAAAAACCAGCTGCTAAAATAATTGCCCCTCTCTATGACTCTTTATCTCTTCCATTCTAGTGTTCTTTTCCTTTTTTTTGGTTGGTGTACTGTATATGATGTTGTTTACATTTTATCTTAGAACAATAATGACTTTTTTTTGTACTGCATATGCAAGCAATTTCTTTCTGTTTAATAGTTTGGTCTTGTTCTCAGGTGGTAGCAGTTGCTTATGCTATCATGATGACAAGAAATGAGGATCTAACTTGGAAAGTGAGGGCAATTCGAGTGCTGCCTATGTTTGTTTTGCCTGCTGTATCTTCTCTGATATATTCAACAGTTGTAAAGTTCACAAGGATGTGTAAGTATATTGAAACCCCTTTTAGAACATACCATTTCTATTCCTATTTATTAATCAACATATTCAAAACTGTTGCCATAAACATTTATTATTTTTGTGACTCGTGCATTTCTGCTGCTTTTTTTTGTATGTTAAATGAAACTTTTGTAAACTATATTCTGTCCATAGTTTCATTAGGTATAAAACTCTGTGTTGGTTTGTTTCTGACAATTAACAACATGGTCTTATTAGGGAGAGTACAAGGCCTTGTAAACGGCTGTTACATGTTACGTTTATGGACATTTAAGGGTTTACCCGTTACCGTTTATTCAGTTTAACGGGCGTTAACGTTTAACAGGCCTGTTTTATCGGATCGTTTATTTGGGTAAAGTTTGAAGATTGTCATATGACATAGAACATTATGACATACATGAGATGAATGCTAGCTTTACTTTTTATTGCCACTTGAGTTCATTTATTCAATTATAATTCTTTAATTACATTCACATCATGCCATCTTTTTTACTTTATGTCACCACTGTGGACAATTATTGATAGTCTAGTAGTTTCATTCTATATGTATGAAAAAAATGAATTAGATACTTATTTTGTTACTGCAAGCACATGTATATATTTATCTGAATTTTAAATAGTAAACCGTTTACAAGGCTGCTTACCGTATAAACACTAATAGATAAGGTGACCGTTCATTCACCGTTTATCGTTATTTAGAACATTGGGAGAGTATCATAGTAGTCCCCCAATGATGGGGTCAATCTCTTTGTTAATTCTCTGACTTGGAATTTGAAACAATTAAACTTCCAACCTCCTTGTTTTTTTTCCTCATTTCTGATAAGTACCCACACAATGTGAAGCCATTCACAATGTATGTAATGCACTAACACATCACATTAGTTTTCTGTTTATCTTAATATATGGAGTGCTTCTAGTTTGACTCTCACAATACCATTCTTTGCACTTCTTTTTGTGTGCAATCTTATCAGAGGTGTTAGGTGTCCTTTTGTTTTCACTTGCCTTTCCTAAAATTTGCATGTCCTGCAGTAAAGAATTGTGATGGGGCCTGACTTAAGAGACTATACTATGTGACTGATCCTTCCAGAATTTATGGTTTATATTATGAAGTTTGCATTTTTTTTGTTTGGATGCTGCTTTATTTCTGTTTGATAGTCGAAATCTGTCTCGAATTTTTTGGAGCTTTTGTTAAGTGCAAATATGTTTTTGAGGAGGAGGTTGTTATTCCCCTGGTTCCCGTTTTTATCCAAAGCAGAAACATGAATTGTCTTATATCTTATAACCAGTTTCATGAGCAATTTCATGTGAAGACAATCTTAAGAAGAGAATGGAAGAAGAATTATTCTTATGTTTTTTTTTTGCCAAGGTGATTAAAGTCTTAATCATCTTTTCTTGGGTTGTACAATGACCAGATACATTTGGCAAGTTGTTTGCACTGTACTTGGTATAACTGCTGTATCTATCAACAAGTATGGTAGTTGCATTGTTGTTTTCGCACATGAAAAACTAGATGTTTGCATTGTTTCCTGTAGAAATTTGCATGGTTGTTCTGCTGTGCAAATGTCTAAGGGATAACATTCTTTTTGCCAGAAAAGATGTTGGCACTGAAATTATCTTGCTATTTTATATATTAATATGTTAACTTTATCCAATATTAACATATATGATGTAGCATATTATCAGTACGCCTTGTTAATATAATTAAATGACTTCCTGTTCATATCTGTTCACAGTTGAGCAGAAAGACCAGAAGACACTTGAAAAGCTGAGAACTGAGAGGAAAGCCAAGATTGATGAGCTGAAAGAAAGAACAAATTATTACCTTACCCAACAGCTTATTGAGGCAAGTGGCAATTATTAGTTCAGTACTGGGAATCATTTTATCATGTCATATGTCTCGCCAATACTAAATGATGACAAAGTGTACTCTAACTTGAACATGAGCAGAAATATGATCTTGATCCAGCTGCAAAGGCTGCGGCAGCTTCAGTTTTGGCTTCTAAGCTGGGGGCGGAAACTGGCTTGAAAGTACATGTTGGGGAAGAACCAAAATTGGATGCAGCGGTGGCTAGGAGCAATGATGTTGAGAGTATATTACCATCGGATGGGCTGAGAAACAGGAAGCAACCCAGTGTAACAGGCAGCAGGACTGGAAGCACCACAGGGTCCACAGCTGCTCATACTTCAGCACAGGTGGCTGAATCCAGTCCAACTGTTAGTGATGGCTTGGAAACTGTGCAGCCTCCAATGGTGGTAGAACATTATCAAGGCTCAGGGGCTAGTGATAGTGGTTGGATTGCAAAAATTGCTGCCTTACTTGTGGGGGAGGACCCATCACAATCGTACGCTTTGATCTGTGGCAATTGCCATATGCACAATGGTGTGTATGATAAACAAAGCTGTTTTTGATCTTTTTCACCTATTGTGTTAAAAAGAATGGATGCATTACCTAATACACTAATGTGCAGGCTTGGCCCTGAAGGAAGACTACGCACATATTACGTACTACTGCCCACATTGTCGTGCCCTGAACACATCAAAGCAATCCATGGGGCAATACTCGGGATCCAACTCAGGCCGGTCGAACCCAGTTGCTCCTGCGGATGGAGTGTCTGCTACCAGTTCAGTAGTAGATAGTGAATTGAGTAACATGACAACAATGAAGGAGCTGCCAAAGGAATAAAATGCGGAGAAGCAAGAAGTGGAGGCAAGTTGATTGCTCATAAACTGTTTCTGTTTGTCTGTGTGAAATTAGTTCGTCATCGTTTAGGGCTATATCGTTGTGTTTCAACTGGTCTGAGCCACAGATGTAGCATTGTTGTAAAATTGAAAATAGTGACTGATGTGATCCACAACAACCCAGTACAAAAAATTTTGAGCCACAATGTGTGCGTCCTTCGATGAATGAATTTTGTTGTCAATGGAGAGTGGGACTGGAGACTATCTGGTGCCTAACAAGATGAGGTTGGAAGCTATTAAATGGAGGTAATAGGTCAGCTTTGGGTAGCGCTGAAACATGGTGGTGGTATAAAAGATAGATACGATCAGGGTTCACGATATCGATACCGCGATTATCAAACGATTTTTTATTTTTGAAAATCGGCAAAAAAATGATCGAAAATCGGTAGAAACCGAAGAAGTTTGAGTTCAAAAATTTTGAACTCAGTGATGCAAAAAAAAAAGAGGCGAAACTGAGTGATTTTATTGATTTTTGAGCGATTTTCACTGATTTTGACCGGTTTTCTTCGATTATCGACAGATTTTCGAGCGATTTGTTTCGATTTTCAGCCCACCGAAGGAAATTTGAAAAAAAAATCAAAAAAATTATATTTTTTTTTAAAAAAATCCAATTAATCTACAAAACACCTCAAAGAAATTTCAATATTTTTTGAATTCATTTAGTGCTTCTAGAAAATTAAAAACAACAATTAATGAAAAGAAATTGAGACACTGTTAAATTTTTATAAAAAATTATAAGCTTGATCATATTCTTAAATTTTAATGGTACCATAAAGAGTTCCCAAGGATCATGTATTACAATTTTCATAAATATTAGACTTCATTTAGTACTCCTAGAAAATCAAAAATATAAGAGCATATATAAAGACAGTAGCACTGTTAAAATTTTAAAACAATACATAAGTCTAATCATCATCTTAAAATTTTACAGCGCAATTAGAATTGCCTCTGGACCTCACAATTTTTTTAAGAAACATTAGACTTTATTTAGTGCCCCTTGAAAAATAAAAAACAAAATAGTATATAAAAAGATAGTAGCACTGTCAGAATTTTTTAAAAATACACAGATATGATAATTATCTGAAAATTTTAGAGCATTATTAGAATTGCCTCAGGACCTCACACAAAAAAATTCAGAAAATTTTAACACTTTCATAAGTTTTTCTAAATTTTTAAAATTTTTGAATTTGTATTTAAATTCCACCCGTTTACCAAGCTGTTTTAGATATCAAACCAGTTTAATATGGTCGATAATCACGATATTCATGCGATTATCAACGATATTGCGAACCGTGGATACGACCAATGCTCCATATCTATTTTACCCATATTTATTTGCAGTTACTCCTTTGGAGATAAGGAACATGGTGAAATTTTGACACAGTTTGTACCTTCACGATAAAGTTAGGGAGGTGAGGTGACGAACGTAATTGGACTTCTGGAAAAAAAAAACTCAAGACATCTCATGACTAGATAGCCTCCTTTAATTTCTTTCGAAAAACTATCGTGGTGTTGGTTTGTACGGTTGTTTTTGCTGGCTTTTCTTTAGTTTTTTTTGGAGCTGCATTTCTTTTTTTTCTTTTTGAGGAAACAGCAGAAGATCTGCTATTATTTTATTAAAGGAGGTCAAGAAGAAAACGTAGTGTCTAATTTACATGACAGCCACGCTTAGCTAACAGCGGCCTTGCCCTACAAATTGTATGGGAAATTAGATGCTACACCCTATATTTAATTTTGTAAGGCACAGTTTGATTTGGTGCGGTTTTCAAAATTGAATCTTGATTATTAATTTTTTTATAATACTCTGCTCATAGGTGCAAAACCATAACAATAAGAAAGTGCTTCAAATACGAATCTAACGGTATCAATTTTGTATTATATGATTTATATATTTCTGAACTAATTGTTGATCAAAGTTTACAAAACTAAGATCTTAAAATGCGTAGGCGCCTTGTAAAAATCAAAGAGGAGTACGATACAGTGAATTGTCTTTCTCCAGGCAGGTAAGCTGTAAGCGGCAAGATGTGCTTCCTTCTTGATGATTGCCATTAACCCCTTGGTCTCATTTCTTTGATTTTCAAAGATCCTCGTATTTTGTTCTTTCCAAATTTGCCAAAGTAACAACACAATCATCGTGCTTTGGCCATTTTGCTGATTGCTCACTTCACTCTGAAACCTTTCAGACTACTAGCCCAGCACATCCTCATGTGCGGTCCATTGGTCTGAATCCAAAGTTGGTTGTTTTTGTTGAGGAACCTCGCTATCGAATAGTCCGGGGTTCCCGAACAGATCTGAAGTGGAGAACAGAAAGAGAGAGAGACACGTGTTTAGGGAGAGCGAAAGCGGAAATTCCTTATTGCTAATGAATTACGTACATAGGGGACCCTCCTTCTTTTATAAGCTCTCTAGGGTTTCTAGATAAAGGACCACATGGGCCTTGGTGGGCTTTCGTGGTTTCTCAACACTCCCCTTGGGCCCTTTGCCATGAGATGCATATGCCTCATTAAAACTCGAGAAAAACCCAATGGGAAAAATACTTGGAGAAAGAGTACATAGCATACGCTACTATGTTGCACTAATTGCCTCGTTAAAACCTTATGCAAGAAAACTTCATGAAAAACTTGCTAAGGAAAAAGAGTACAATTCTCCCAACTTCAAATGCTAATCTTCGAGATTCATGTTAGGTATTCATAATTCATGCTCAAGATTCATGTGGGAGTATGTGAAATATCTCCCGAAATCTGACTTCTCTAAGTCTCATCATCCCAATTCCTTTCACGCACCTTTCAAAGGTAGATTTGGGAGTGATTTAGTGAACAAATCTGCAAGATTTTCACATGACTTAGTATGCAATATCTTAATCTCGCTCATCTTATGCAATTCGTGAGCATAGAAGAACTTGGGGTTGATATGTTTCGTGAGATTACTCTTCACATAACCCATATGTGCTTGGGCAACACAAGTCGCATTATCTTCATAGATTATCGTGGAGTTTGCTCAATGTTCAAGCCACATGACTTCCGGATGTGGTGAACCATTCTTCCGAGCCATGCACATTCACGCGATGCTTCATACAAAGCAATGAATTCGAGTGGTTTGTCGACGCCGAGACAAGAGTCCGCTAGACGACTTCCAAGAAATTGCTGTTCCTCCACATAGGAAAACATAGCCGGTTTGGGACTTGCCAGTATGCGGGTCTGATAGGTACCCAGCATCAGCATAGCCAACCAAATTCAATTCATTATTTCTTCTAAAGAACAGACCGAGGTCTTTGCTTCCTTGGAGGTAGCGGAAGATGTCCTTGATCCCTTTCCAATGCCTTTTGGTGGGTTCTCAGATCAGATCGAGCTAGCAAATTCACAAATAACGCGATGTCCTGGTCTAGTGCTATTTGCAAGGTACATGAGCGCTCCAATTGCACTCAAAATGGGAATTTCGCTCCCGTGACTTCCTCCCCTCTTCTCTGGTCAGATGGGTCTAGGTCTGCTTGGAGTGACCTTGACCATTGGAGTCTTTGCAGGATATGATTTTTCAAAGCTAAATCTTTCCAACACTTTCTGCGTGTAGGTTGATTGGTGTACCAAGATTCCTCCTTGGACATGTTCAAGCCGCAAGCCTAAACAAAACTTGGTTTTACCCAAATCTTTCATTTCAAACTCGACTTCAAGTATGAGCATGCCTCTTCAATTTCTTCATCCGTCCCAATGATGTTCAAGTCATCTACATAGACGGAGATTATCTGAGAATCCATTCGGGATCGCCAGATAAACACACATGGACAATCTTCATTGCTTGTGTAGCCTTTCTTGCGAGAAAGTCACTCAGCGATTGTACCACATTCTTCCTGATCGCTTCAAACCCATACGTTGATTTCTCCAATTTCACACTGCATGTGTTTCTATTTGCTCCATCTTGGTTGGGATAGGAATTCCTTCCTAGACTTTCATGTATATCTCCAATCCAAGTTTCCATACTGTATCTTTGTGACAACATCCATTAGCTTCATTCTCAACTTCAAGTTGATCGCCATTGAGATCAAATATCTAAAGGTAATTCCTCCCATGACCGGAGAATAGGTTTCTTCATAATCAACTCCGTGACGTTGAGTAAAACCTTGAGCTACAAGCCTTGCTTTGTACCTTACAACCGTTGTTTTCATTTCTCTCCGAACAAAGACCCATTTGTGACCTACGGGTTTATATGGGGAGGTGTGCGGCATACGGCTCAAACACCTCTCTCTTGTTGGAGAGACTAACTCGCAGTGATTGCCTTTTTCCATTCTTCCCAATCTAGCCTTTTCTTGCACTCGTGAGAGATGCAGCTCGGGATCATGATCAATGATCGAGGCAATCTTCTTTGCAGTAGGCATCAACGCTGGTCGTTGCTCTATTCAGGATTCTCCTGTTATTACAAAGTTTATGGCCATTTCTTCATGGGGTGCTTCATGCACTTCTACTTGCTCTTCATTGCTTTTCCCTATCGCAGAGCAAGTTCCTTTAGCTTTTCATCGCCTATGTGTGCGCACACATTATTTCCGCGGCTTCTGCAGATGGAAGATTCAAGTCCTGGAATTGCCTTTCTGTTGGCTTCTTTCCAATGCCAGTGTCTCAACTGCTCCCTTCTTTCCTTGGGGCATTTTCGTGATTGGTTGTGGTAAGTCCTCTCGCCAGCTTTCTCCAGACGCCTCCGGTACTTTGGGTTTGAGGAGCAGATTGCTCGCTCTTTTCCTTTGAGGCCTCCGAACAGGTTGAGGATACCTTCTATTTTCTTTGGTATTTCCACCTCTCGGTGCATTCCTTGCGGGTACATGTGACTTAACCACACCCTTCGGATCACAAAATGATCAGCAGTTCATTTGCTAAATTTCGCAAATCAATTATCTTCGACTTCTTGATTTGCTTCATTAGTTCGGGGTCATGTGCGGGGATCCCGGTGGAATGCCATATGATTTCTGGCATTTTTCATCCAAAGGTTGATTTCTCCCTAATGACGGAAACGATCTCGCCAAAGATGCAATCAATGAACCGGCTGTATGCAAGTCTCCAATCATGGGTTCCAAATACCGATTATGGATGCACTCTCATAACCAACGATATCCGGACTTGCGAGAGGGCCCATTGCGCATCATTGAGGGGGGTGGTATAGGTACATATACCATACACCCAAATTTTCTAAGATGGGAGATCTTGGGATGATCCCTGCACAAGCGGCATAGGAGAATGGATGTTGTAGGCCGACGGTCCAAATTGATAAGAGCTGCTGCGTGCAGATCGCGTGTCCCCAACAAGTGTTGGGCAAGTTACAACTCGCAAAAGCGGTCCGGCAATGAACTTAATCCTCTTTATTAGTGCTTCGCTAGTCCGCTCGCGTATGGACGTGCGTACGGAGTGCTCAATCGCTATCCCTGTTCGTGTAATAATCATCAAATGCCTTTGAAGTAAATTCTCCGCATTGTCCATTCTAATGGACTTCACGCGATGATCGGGAAAGCATTCTTAATTCTTATGATCTGCGAGATCGACTTTGCAAAAGCATGGTTTCTTGTTGACAACAAGCATACATGCGACCATTTCGAGGAAGCATCGATGAGCACCATAAAGTATCAAACGGCCCCGACGGGGCTGAATCGGACCGCAAATATCCTCGGATGCGTTCCAGAATGCAGGGATTTCACTTTGCACTTTCATGACAGAGGGTCTAGTTATTAATTTCCTCTGGCACATGCAGGCACACAAAATCTTCATGATTCGGGAAATTCTTAACGTTAATGCCATGACCTTGTGAGTTGTTCACTATATTTCTCATCATTCTAAGACCAGGATGACCTAATCTACCATGCCATAAAGAAAATAATTTGAGCTTCTAAAAGCAGTCTTCAAGGAAGTATACACTTGGTGCATGAATATTCGTAGTAGTACAACCCAGATTCATATGAGGGACATTTTTCTAATACCATTTTTCCACATGCCGCGTGCTTCACAATGCACAAGTATTCTTTGCCATTTTCTTCATTGGTTTCTACGTGAAAACCATTGGCGCGGATGTCTTTAAAGCTTAAGAGAGTGCGAGTTGATTCAGGGTACAAAAGGGCTTCTTCAATTACCAAAGTTGTACCCATAGGCAATATAATAGTGGCTCTTCCTGAGCCGATTACATATGAGTCGCTTCCAGCGATCGTAGTAATCTTTCCGGCGTTCTTCGTGATCGACTGGAAATACTTAGACTCTCTTAAGATGGTATTTGTTGTGCCACTATCAACAATGCATATCTCTTCCATTTGGGCGCTACACGATTTCTAGATAAAAGAAATATAATTCTAATCAGATAGAGGCAAAACAATCCAAATATTAAAAAATGAAGAATACTGGAATAAAGAATAAATTGCGTATTTATTCATGAAAGAAGTATGCTCTTCTAGAGCTTACAATCCTTTATTCAAAGAAAATGCTAACAACCAAAAACTAAAAGAAATGCATTAAATAGAATCTGTAAAATATGCATTGATTTCTGCTTCTATATCATCTGCAGATGTTTTCTCTTCATTTGCCATAATCATGGCTGCAGCATCGATGTCCAGGCTATTCTGTGAGGATGAGGCAAGTGGGGTGTCTACATCCATGACATCATCTTCACCGATGTTGGCGAAGTGTGCCTCTGCGGGGGCGTTTTCCTTTGCCTTCTTCTTAGCCTGATATGCGTTGATCGCTTCCTTGGATTCTCGACATATCTTCGACCAATGTCCCCAAGTGCCACACTTGAAGCACGCCTGTTCTTGCTGTCCATACGGCTTGGCGTGCGTCTTTTCTTTGTCATCCCTCTTCACAGGGGCTTTGGACTTTCCTTTGGCCTGGGGTCTCTCTTTTCCACCCTGCTTGCCCTTCTTTCTATGAGTGGGCTTTCTCACCTTGTAGCTATTGGCATTGACTTGGTGCAGTGCCTCGTCGTGTGGTCGCGAGACATAGTTCTTTCAGAGAACATCGTCTTGCGATTCCGAACTTGCATTACATCAATCATTCGTTATACTCCTTGTATGCGCCCCGACGATAGTGCGTGCACTCTGGATAGCATTAGGGTGGAAGGTAGAGAGTTTTCTCAATCTTCTCTTCATCGCTGATCTTCTTGCCACATAGAGAGATTGGTACAAATTCATGCAAGGCGTAATTGTACTCGGCCATCGCTCAAGTTCAAACCTCAGCGCACCCAATCTTTGCGTGCTTGGGGCAAGATGGTGTACTTGAGCTTTTCGAACCGCTTCTGAAGTGCAGTCCAAAGCTCATGCGCACTCTCTTCAGCCATGTATTCATTCTTTAGAGTGGCTGAGAGGTGGTGCTCGAGAAAATGCAACATTGATCGCTCGCTTTCGGCAGTAGGTTTTGCGTCCCGCGAGGACCCTAGACCAATCACGAACGGAGCTTCTTGCCCCAAGAACAATCTTTACGTCCGATGCCCAAGTGAGGTAGTTCTGACCGTGCGGGGCCAGTTCTTCAAACTCACGATTCACAATGCCAGACATCTGCATGATTTCAAAATTCTGGTTTTAGATTACTGCGTGTAATCTCATAGAAAAGGTTGCAAAAAGCATAAATTGCAGAAAATAAATCCATATGCATTGCAATATATAAAATAAAGCAAAGGATTCAAAATTCATAAAGAAAATTCGAAAAACAGAGAAATAGAGCAAGAAAAAATTAAAAACAGAGCCAAATAAATCTTCTTGATTTTCTGGCAATTTTTTAAAATTTTCTGCAATTTTTCTGGAATTTTTCTTTCTTTTTTTCACTTTTCTTTCTTTTCTTTTTTTTTTCGGCCGACACGGCCTCTTGGGCCTCCCCATGCGGCCCATAAAGCAAGGCGGCTAGGGTTTTCAACCCTAGCCGCCAGCATCCTCACTCGCTTGCAGTGCGGTGGCGGTGGTGTCAGGGCACCTCGGCGTCACGGGAGGCTAAGCGACGGTGGTTGGGGGCGGACGGACGCGCTGCTGGTCGGGCCACACGGCGGCGGGCTACGTGCCAAGCCCATTCAACGGGCGGGGGGTGTGGGCTGCATCGCATGAAAGCTTTTTTTGGCGGCGGCTTCGGGCCGAGACGGTGAGCAGGCGGCAGGGGGGCTTCGAGCCGTGCCACGCGGCGGCGCAGCGAGGCCGAGTCCGTCGGCGGTGGGTGGTTTCGAGCCGTGCGCGGCGGTGAGCAAAGCGAGGCGAGCAAAACGAGGCGGCGACGGCTTCGAGCCGGCGGCGGAGCTGTGTGGGCGGCGATCGGAAATCGGGGGCCATGGCGCTGGCAGACGCACGGCGGAGAGGGCCTCCTCTTCGAGCGAAGGACGGTCTTTGCGGCGCACGCCGCCAAGATACACCGCCGCCGCTCGGGCGTCGCTTTCTTGGCGCCGAGAGGCGCAGCCGCCGCTTCTTCTTCGAGTGTGGCGCTTGCTGGGGTCGGGGGGCGGCCGGCTTCTTGCGGGCGCAAGGCGACGGTGCCGAGCACGGTGGCGGCGCGCGAGGCCGACGGCGGTGACGGCGACAGGTCAAGGCCAGGCGGGCGTCTTGGTCGGGCTTCAAGCCGTGGGCCGTGGGCTTCGTCGGCCAGGAAAAACGGCTTTCGCGGTAGCGTTTATCGCGCTACCGGCGGGCACGGCCAGCGAGGGTTTCATGCGCGCCGGCGACCTCGTCGCTCTTCGTGCGCAGAAACCGAGGAGACGCCCCCCGTTATTATTTTATTTTTTGTATGCAAAGTTAATTCATGTATTGTGGCTTCGTGCCGGGACGCTTCGAGCGTTCTTCGCGTAGCTTCGTGCCACGTAGGATACATGCATGCATAGAAAAGAACGATTAGATTCAAACGCTAATCCCACCTTTTCTCACCTTTCCAATCTGATCTCCGGTAGAGCTTCGTGCTGATAACGTGTTGAGGAACCTCGCTATCGAATAGTCCGGGGTTCCCGAACAGATCTGAAGTGGAGAACAGAAAGAGAGAGAGACACGTGTTTAGGGAGCGAAAGCGGAAATTCTTTATTGCTAATGAATTCGTACATAGGGGACCCTCCTTCTTTTATAGCGCTCTCTAGGGTTTCAGCATAAGGGACCACATGGGCCTTCGGTGGGCTTTCAGGGTTTCTCAACAGTTTTCTTCCACAAGAATTTACACACTACAAAAGTGTGAGATTTTTTTTTCGCACGTTTATTTTAGGAAGCTCTTTATATGCATTATCGTGTTATGTTTTCATCTATGTCCAAACGGCTGCTAGAGCGCGAACTAACACGCAACCATAAATTTGTATTTTTGTGTTACTGCGTCACGTTTGTTCTAGAAACTCTTACGACACAAGAATCGCTAAAAATCTAGTGTGATGTTCAGTTAAATATTTCATCAAGTATATGAGAGCAGTTGATCTATAAAAATCTAGATATTTTGTATGACAATCATGGATGTTTTAGAGAAGACAACTTTTGCTACTCTACAAAAATTGGACATTATATATTAGAATTTGCCTGATACACGAAACACTCCATTGCTTGTTCTGTCTCTTCCACTGTTTCAATATTGTTTTGAGATTCTTCGAACTTCATTAACACATAAATGCAACAATTTTATGTCTTTATAATCTTATTTAGAGACGGCTCTATCTCTTACATTGTTTTATCTCTTGTAATCTTTTTTCCGTTGTTCCAAATTTGATTTGAGAGTTTTATAACTTAGATAATGAACAAATATGTCTTTCTCACAACATCATTTAATAGTTGAGTTGTTGATACTTGACCTATGTCAAAGTTAACAATTTTATAAATAAATATACGAAGGATTGAAATTTGAAGATAAGTAATTTCATCTACCAACAATTGTTTACAGTAAAACATTATGTCAATCTAATTCATCACTATAAGTTAAAAAACATATGTAACGAATAATTTTATCAAATGCTATATATCTTGAAAACAAAGCTATTTCTCACCTAAGTCGATAGATTATAGATGAATAGACAAACTATCTTGATGACTTGGTAGATGTTGTAAAAGTAGAGTAGGCCATGACACAACAATAGTTATCCCACACCACCAGCTCGTCAAAGTTGTAGATATCACACTTGTGGTTGTACACCTTGCCCTAGAAAACCTCTAACTCCATGTAGCTAAATGTGTGCCGTGTCGTCATCCTACGCCTTCACAAGCGCCATGTCGAAGTTATTGATCTTGAGCATCTTCTTCATCTTCACGTCGTGGTACATGATCTTTTTTAGTGTAGGTAGCTTAACCCGTCGATCACAAGCTGGACAACCTTCATGTATGGTCACTTCTTTTCATGGTGTTGCACAAGAGCATATTAAGGGTGTTGCCATGCTAGAACTCTACCATCACCACAAAAGGTTAGTTTGGCACTACAGCACCGGGGCTCAAATCTTTCGGATTTCAGATCATGGAGCACTCATTTGGCACGATGGCGCTGGAGCACTTATCATTAGTTTTCGAGATCTTCAACCGAGACTTCAATCAACATGCCCACAAACTACATACATACATGTACAACCAACTTCGTACAAATCAACATGCAATATGATGACAATTTCTTTCATACCTTGGTGACATTAGGGTGATCAAGCTTATGTTAAATGTGACCTCCTCGAAGGGTGGGTGCTTTGTTGTTATCCTCTGCACCTCTGTTACCGGTTCAACAACTTCATTGCATCATACGAAATGTATTGAAGTTGAAGTACTATCACAATGATGATTGTGGCAGAAGCTACATTTTTTCAAATCTAATGGTCACAAATTTCATGTTATCAACTAGGATCAATAATAAAAATGATGAGTAGATTTATATGTTCACAAATGATGGAAAATTTCGTGTTGTCAACTGATCATGGATATGTATATTGTATGGGCTAGTTGTAAAAAATATTATACTTTCATAAATTTGACAAGGAGATGACTATGGTATTAATTAAAAAAGTTTCTCAAGTCTTTCCCAGTCTAATATTTTTCAACTTCTCGCACTAAAAAAAGTAGTAATGGTGGAAAACATTATATGAAGTGCATAAAATAAAAAGGCATGAAATATAATCAATATTATTTTATAGTTGTATCACAAAAATAATAATGGTAAAAAATGCATCTTATATATCATAAACAATCAAAATCATCAAATGTTTTTACCGGAGGGAGTATCATTCTTTGGTTAGTGCTAAAAAATTTGATGTCCGTGTTGTGAAATACTCTATTCCATATATGTGTTGACACTTTTTAAATGGACTCTTATAAGGTTCCTAATTAAGACTTAGAGTCCCAGTAGAATACTCTAGGATCTGGTTTTCTTCTCCAGCAAACTCCCATTCTCTCCTATATATAAGTGGGGACGTAGGGGTACATTGTACACACACCAGGAAATATCAATAAATATGAGAGAGCTGTGGATCTACATCTTATGTCTCTGTTCTAATTTCATGTCTATGCGATCTTGATTGGTCAACAATGGCCTTGATACATAACATGTTATCACCATGAGAGTGCTCCCGAGTGAAGAAGGTCGTTCACGCTTCAAAGGTTGTTGCTTAATCTTTTTTCGTCAATTTAGTTGCTGGATTTATTTGGTCTCTCCCCAATTTTCTATTCTTCTAATATGGCTGATGTCTCACCATGGGTGGGATTAGTATTGACCAAACCTCGGCTATCGTATCATGCCTTGAAGAGATCAATGTTGTTTCATGCCTTGGCATGAGTCAAGTTCTTTGGCCATCGATTCATGCCTTGGCATGATCGGTGTTTATGTCGCGCATTAGCATGGCCACCTCATAGATCTAGGCATCGGGCACCGCTATGGTGCCACTAAATCGATGCACCAATCGTCGGACCACGACATGGCATGATCGATGTCGTGTCGTGCCTTGTGTATCATCACTGGTTGGTCGACAGGACACACCATATGCGTGCCACCATCGTGTGCCTCACCGTGGTGAGGATGCCGAAATACCATCAAGACCATGCCATGGTGTGGCTTGCCAGAGGCCTTTGCACTGTGAGAGCGGACAGGATGTTGTGCCTTGAACATGGGATATCACCGACGATCTCACTGTGGCGAGACGCCAAACATCAACATCGTCAATCCGCCAAGCCGGTAGAATCCGGGACACTATCACCTTCATGTGCGGGACGTGGTCGAGTGTTGTGGTCAACGCACCGTGCATGCGCCCTGCAGGAACCCCGCCGTGTCATGAGCACTAGTCAATTGGATCGACATCATCTGTTTCCTAGCTATGTACGGGTGCCAAGACATTGCTATCTTGTTCCACCGAGGGAGAATGCTGGCGGGTCATCATCGTGCTGCCATGCCTAAGCATACGGGGCGACACCACCATTTCCACGTAACGAACGCAAGAATGGGATGCCGCCACACGCTGTCGACTAGGGACAATGTCGTGTCGCCACTAGTTGCTGCCATGAGGAGTAGGAGCCAAGGTCAGGGTCGCATGAGGCTGCCAATAGGATCGGTGATCGGGACTCACCGTCGAGAACCATCGATCGATGGATGCCAGGGAAAGTAGGAAGTAGCCACGTCGCACCATGACAAGAGGGCCAATAGGCTCACCGCTGACCGCGCCAAGAGGAGCACGTAGAGATGGGGGCACGAGACGACGCCGGTGACGAGTTATGTAGGTCACCGCCTTTGTTGAGACCTCAGGCCACCGATTTGAAGCGTGCTAGATCACCGCCACCATCTAATCGAGCCAAGCTCGAATTGGATCCATAACTGGTCTGGTAACGAGCAGAGCGGGTGGGTAGGTTAGAGTCTGTTCTGGAATCGTGAACCAAATCATGTTTGAACTGGTTTTGGTGGCAATTTTGCATATTGACCTTCGTAAACTTGTTGGATTACATATAGGCCCTTATAACATTAACAATAGGCCCTTTGGGTTGCATATTTTGCTTAAAAGATCTTGGAACCTCTGGATTTGGGTTTCGAGGGTTTCCACCTTATCAAATTTACTATTTTAAACCTTGAAAAGTTTTTGGTTATTATATTTAAGTCTTTTAGGCTTTGTTTAATTACCAGAATTTTTTCTACTATTTTTATTCATAGAAATTGATTCCATGTCATAAAATTTCAAAAAATTGCTGGAAATTAATATTTACTATGTTAGTACTTAGTACATTGAATTACTACCGTCATGGTATCTTTGTTGAGCCAACCATGGTATCAAATTTGGAACAATGGAAACAAACAAGTCAATGGCTGAGATATAACCATCTCTAAAATAAAATTAAGAATACATAAAACTATAGCATTTATGTGTTATTTAAGTTAGAAGAATCTCAAAACAGTATGGAATCAGTTGATGAGATAGAACAATCAATTGTATGTTTCTTGTATTAGGCAAGCTCTAATATATAATGTTGAATTTTTGTAGAATAACATATATATTTATTCACAAAGTGCTTACGACCTTAATAAATTTTACTCACAACTAATATTGGAGCTTTGCTCAGAATTTAGCACTCTAATATATCATGTTGAATTTTTGTAGAATAACATATATATTTATTCACAAAGTGCTTACTACCTTAATAAAGTTTACTCACAACTAATATTGGAACTTTGCTCAGAATTTAGCATCACCAGTTTGTCTCGTGTCATTTTTTAATTATTCTTTACACACTAGCAACATGTGGAAGTGGCACGTCCTTATTGTTTTTTTTAAATAAACGGCGGGAGCTCTACCATGCATTAAAGACGGGAGAAGTCTGGTACAACACTGAAATAATACAGTCTGGTATAGTACGGATAAGATAAAGATGTACAGATCAAGCTATAATAGAATGTCCGCTAACACAATATGGAATTAAAGAGAACCCCACGTCCTGACACTAGCTAGTTAAGATTCAACCACCGCATCGAGAAGTGTATAAAACATATGGGATCCTTCTTTTATCTGGGCTTTAACAATGTGTTCTTCATCCTGTCAGAAGACCACCTGCCAGTGGGCCTCCTGCTGAAGTGTGTTCATCACAGCAAGAAGGCACCTGAAAAATCCTGGAGCTAACGAGTTTGAATCCTGTAAATCCCTGCTCTTCCACGCCTGTGGCCAAAGGTTCATCAATGGATGTAACGCACGTCCTTATTGTAACTTTGTCTACCCCACAAGTTCTTTTTTTTTGTCAATTAACTTAGGGTTTGCTGCTCGGTAATCTATACACGAATCACTGTCTTTATCTACATTGAAACAACATTTATGTGGATAAGTTATAATGTTCGATCATCTGCTAAGACAGCTACAAGACAAATCTTCCAGCCAAGTTCAATTTCTAGGAGATCTTCCATGTGAATTCTATGTGCCAAAGACTAGGCATTCTGAAAATTTTCTGAAAATTATGTGACAAAAGAAAAATGTGCATAATCGAATTTGACGATTATAAATTGCGATCAGACCGTTTGAAATACAGAAAAAAAATTCCCGTATTCATGTGGTGGTGTGATCCCTTCTGACGATCCCTCATGGCGTCGGGGTTGTACTAGATGTTTTGCGACTATTAATTATTCCCTGCCTTTTGGGGTTCGTCTAATGCACTCAGGGAGGCAGACCTGAACGGAACCAATCTAACACAAACTCTCCCTTGATGAATGTGTGCTTTCCGCTTTGCATGGTTTTCTTTAACGATCTAGCAACGTTGGGCGACATGCGGGAATCTTGGTCTGGCCCTGCTCTAAATTAACCTCCCCTTTTTCTTCGAGCTATGCATGCTCTGAATTGACTGAACATATACCTGAAATTGTCACAAACGGATTCTACTACAAAATCCAACTCAACTGATCGTGTACTCTAGTAGGATGTGGGTCGATTCCCCATCGATACCAAAACAGGCATGCCCCCAACAGTGACAACACATACGAAGGCTTGCAACCTCTTTGATAATCCTCGCGACTTCACCGTGTTCTCGTAGGAATATAAACACAAACCCTACACAAGATTCTGGTCAGTATTCGTCTCTAGCCCTCCTCTTTTATCGACGCCGTCGAGGTACGCTGCAAACAACACACATCCCCTGTTTCTTTCTAGCTTGTGTCCTGTACCTAATTCTTTTCGGTTAGCATCAACTGCAATTACTTCGATCAATAATAACTACTACGATGGAGGAGGGCCAGCGTTGAGTGGCACAGAGGGGAGAAAACAGCCAGAGAAGATGAAATGGTTGTTTTCTTCCCCATTTAACCTTGATTATACCGCTGAAGCCCTTGAAGGAAAGAAAGGGGGGGAAAAAACTTTTTGAGGCATCTCTTTTCAAGAACAGCGTGTTTCCTCACCTTGTTGCTTCTTCGTTAAATTTCCCCTTTTCTTTCTCTCTCCCCGCTTTGAAAGATTTTTTTTCTTGTGGGGTCATGATTCGCGACTAGAAGTTTTAACCTTGTTTCTTGCCTTCTTGTGGGGAAGAAGACGAGGGACTAGACAGGGGAATTGAGAAACGAACCTGATTTGGTTCGTGGTAAGTGGAGTGGAATTAACAATGTTGGGGGAAATCTATGGTTGTTTTGATTCTAATGTAGCTATTTTTCTCTTTCCTTGATCTGGATGAAGCTGAATCCGATCGGGTAATCGTGTTTCATCAGGCTCGCTTGGTCCGAGTCGTTACGGAAGAATGCTTGTTTTAATCTTCTTAGCCTTTCAATATTCTTCTTCTGTTTGTTCATCGCATAATGCATGCTTTTGCTTTTGCGGTCATAATGCTGCCTCTTGTTCTGTTGCCATTCTTGTCTTTACGGATCATCTCTCTTGCTCATCAGGTCTTGCTTGCAAGAAAGGTCGTAGCAATTTTGAAGTTCATTAATCAAATTTTCTTCTTTGAAAAGATTCGGTTGAATCATGATGTTTTGATGAGGAAAGAGCGCAGGGCTTAAGATAAATGTGAAGAAATGAATTAAATCTAGAGTTAGTAGACGCGCTTAATTTAATCATAGGCAATGATCCTTAATTACATCAGGTTGTTCCTTGAATTTCTCTGTCGCTTCAAGCTGGGTGCGGGAATATCTGCCTCTACTATGTTGCTGCTCAGTCCTGTCTCTTGTTCCATTCCCTGTATCACTTAATGCTGTTACCTTTCCTCTCATTGACATTTTGAACTCCTCTTATTTTCTTTGGTAAATCTACTGTACTAAATGATCTGACAGACCCATTTGGGACTTGTCTCTCTGTATCTCTTTTGAGTTCGAAAGATTTGTGCTTTTCACCTATGTCCGGTTATTTGATAAAAACCAATGCTTGCAATTAAAGCAGGTGACATATTGTCGTTTCTCATGAGGTCATACAAGCATGCATTTATGTTGATCATTTAATTTTCGATCAACGATTGGTTAAATATTTTTTTCTAGAAATTTGTCAGGAGTTGAAAATAAAGAAAATAGTAGAGAGTTGTAAATTTGAAACACGTCAGTCGCCAAATTAGCATATTACTTCAGATTTATCTTGGAGATTTAATGGAGAGGTATGGTTATCATTATCCATTCTTGAAAAATAGCAATCATGCGTTTTTGAGAAGCACACGGACGAAAGTAGAGGGAGAAGTGTAAAATAGATGGTTGAATACTTGAATTGTTTGTTTCATGGTATATCAGAACAAGATCACTTTGTTATGGAAGTTCTTATTTTGAAGGAAACACTTTGTTATGGACATCATGTGTGATAAATATGTTCTTTCTAAAATGTCATCCTAAACTTGTACTATAGTTTTTTTTGTATGTTGTAGTTCGCCCTTATAATTTGGAAATTCATTTCTTTTAACATTTTCCCAAATAACAGAGGCATGCGTTTCTTCCTTTCTTAGTCTAATTTTGGGGCACCAACATGTTCCCCTTCCCCGGTTCCCAAGTTTCTGACTTTTTCCATGCTCTCTGAATTCTTACGGCTGCAAAGGGGTTAGGTAGTGACCGTCTCTCATGAATTTTCCTTGTGAGCAATTCCTGGTGGCTTCTTCTCTCGCCACCTTTCTGGATATCTAAACAGAGCAAGGTGGCCAAATTTGGTTTCCCTTTTCTTCCTTTTTATTTATCTTTTTTAATACTCGTAACAGCATTCAGAAAGGCCTCATCCTTAACCAACCTTGTAATCTTCTGTACTGACCACTTGGCCCCTTGCTGCATTACACGGCCTCTTTTCTCTGATGCACATGCTGACATCTGTTGCTTCTAGACATGCTCCAAGAATCAGTTTCTTTTTGCCTTTCCATATATACATCCACATCATTGGCTCTGACCTTTTGTCATATGCAAGTAGGGCCAAGAGAACTGCACGAAGAAGCTATGGATCGAGCGATGGAGTTGAAGGGGTGCGTTTGCAGGATCAAGAACTGCGCTGTCGAACTTTTGTCGATGGAGGAGGATCTGGTGACTGATCTGGACGATGACTCGTCGGACTTGGTCTGGAGGGACCTCCAGCTGAAGGTCACCTTCCTGTACATTGATCTGAGCCGCGTAATCTCCCACAGCGAGAGCGATGTGCGCAAGAAGGCGCTCACCCTTCTCGCCAACAAGTTCTTCTACACCATGGATGAGGTGATTGATCGTTTGTCTCCTCCCCCAATCTTATCTAACTTTTCTTGCAAGCATGTCTTTGTTCATTGGAAACCAAGATGATAAATTTACCTGTAACAGAAAGACCATGCACAATAAGTTCTTTTACAAAATTCTTACCGAGGCACCTTGACAGGTGTGCCCATAAAATTTACCCCATCGGGCCCACCTATGAGTCAATCCTAGTGAGACATTGTAGCAATTTTCGACACACACATGGTAGTGCTGAATCAGCAATTGTTCATTGTTTAGAATTGCCTTCATATCATGTAGCAAATTCAGCAGTCTCTTAATGCGTATGCTATTCCTGGATTCTGACAAACATTGTCCATGGGAAGCTACCTCTACTTCAAATTGCCCTTGTTTTGGCTTTTTTGTGCTATCATTATGGACCACCAGTTCAACTGTTCAAAGCAGTAGTTGATGCGAATAATACTCTTGAGAGTTGAGAATCTTCTCAGCCTCACTTACCCACATCATGAGGTCAACAAAGACCAGTTAGATCTTCTAGATGTCTATTAATTGCAGATCAATGTTTCACTCCTTTAGCAAGTTGATAAGGTTCTTGGCTAGGATTACCCAATAAATAGATTCCAATTGCGTTTTAGTCCTCTTTGCAATGCAGCAATTGCGTCAACTAGTCATGGTCAACCATGGAAAACTAAGGTCGGTAGTTTGGTCCTTTTGTTGTATACAATAAACTACAGTTCGTTTTGTGGACTCCTTTGATGATTAATTTGACTTAAGACTGCTCTTGGACAAATGGCAGCTGGGCGATGCGGTGACAAGCCGAAGCGTCTCCGTCATGAAGGTGCGCTACACCGACGCCGCTCAGGCTCTCCGCGAGGTCGTCGCCGCCCTTGCGACGTCGCAGTAGTTTGATGGGGTCGTATCAGATATGCCCCTGGCCCCTGCATTGCATTGCAACGCCATTTGTGAAGCAGGGAGAGACAGAGATAGCATGGGAACCGCACATGCATCTTCTAGGAAGCAAGAAAGAAGGGAGGCGCGCCTAAAACTCTGGCAGAATGACGATTCTATAACTATGTAAGAAACATATGAGCAATAGCTAGATCACCTACGTGATGAGAGTGTCTCAATCAAAGCAAGAAAGATACCGGCTAGTGTGTCGTCTCCAGCAAATTTTCCCCCGATTTTTTTTCCCTTGTGAATTTATGTGTGTTTGCTTCGTGACGAACGTCACGTAGATCTCCACATTTTATAGAGTTTACGCGGTACGAGAGAGATTCATTTGATCAGACATTCATAAGAGAAGGAATGGCAGAAGCCTGTAGCCCGTACGTACTAGTTCAGCTGATTGGTCTCTTCCAAAACTACGCGTGCCGTCACCGAGAAATGAATGGACTCCATGCACGTTTGACAAGAACAATACAACAACAGCCTAATAAAACAACTGACGAGATTTTTGCTGAAATCTTGCGGTTTTGATATATTCAGCACATCCAGTGGAGAGAGATCTCAGAGAAGTGGGCACTCGAATTACACACAGAAGGTTGACTGACAAAAAAGGCTTTCCCTGCTAATTGTTCATATCAAGTTTCTATGTTACACCTCTGTTAAGATCACCACTTGGTCTGGAGCCGAAGACACCAGGAGAAAACCAGAAAGAATCAATATGTGCAAGCAAGATGAGGAAAACTGCAATTGCCGAAAACCCTCCCTATTTCGATCGTTAATATATTTATATATAGACTTTCAGAGAAAGCGTGTTGGACTGCTGTATTTGAAGGCCATGCGACGAAGTGGCTTGCATCACTTCCTTTAGCTTTCAGATAAAGGAAAAGCAGGATGTTTGTTTCACCTTTGCTTCTCCATGCAGACACCGAAGCAAATTGCTCTCCAAATATTTCATCAAACATTGCTGAAAATTGAGCAGACACCTTTGTTTGGCAGTGGTTTACCATCCTCTTGGTTCCTCTTTCAGATGGCTGCTGCTGCTGCCAAAAACTTCTGCCTTCAAACGGAAATAATAATGACATCAAGAGTGAGCAATTCAGCATAGAGCCTTATTGTTGATAGGGTAATAAAGAATCTTATACCATCGACAGCCATATATTATTCTCAGTAGCGAGAACTTGGAATTTAATTCTATTTCAGTGCATTCAAGGCCGAAATGGCTATTGGCAAATTTGGATAAGAATTTTAAACTAAAAGTTTTTTCATAAACCAACATGTAGTTAGATCCATAATTTTACTTCAGAGGCTAAGATTGGTTTTTGATCCATAATCTTACTTCAGAAGTTTCCCTGTCAAAAATACTTAAAAGAGGTACTGATTACTCAAATCTAATAATCTGTGCAGCAGGAAGCAATAGTAGAAGGAAATTTACCAAATTAACACCAGGAGGTAGGTAACTAGCTAGCTTTTCATCCATTGAAACTGGCAATCTGGGCATCTTGCTCATTATTCCAGGCATTTGGCTCATGCTGTTTATCAAGGAGAGCATCACATTAGATATAGCATGGTACTAATGGCATAACTCCAACTTTGCGCCTTTGAATTATGAATCAATGTATGCGGGTAATACTGTACCTTTCTAGGAGATCATTGATGTTCCTTCTCGTGCAATGGAAAAGATCAATGTTGTTCTGGACCTGAAAGGGATCATAAAGTGAAATCAAATTTACTCCTGGAGGATCTATTGCTCCCATACACTAGAATCAGGGGGGAGCTAACAAGATTACTCATTATACATGAAATAAAAGAACAACCTGTGATGTCAAAATATTTGCATCTATTTGATTGAGAAGCTGAGCATTTTCTTCCAATATATTTAGCATTGCACGATCAATGTCAGAGGCTGCATAATGGAATGTAGACATGTTGTCATATGCTGGAATAAATTGAACGAACTAAAAGGCACAAGACGACCTATAATTAGATCTTATTGGTCAATAGTGCTTGTGCATATGCTTGTATAGAAAATATAGAAAGATTCTAGCATATGCTTGTATACAAAATATAGAAAGATTCTAGTGCATACACACACACGCACGCAACTTCAGCTGCTCTAATTTTTCTTGCCCAAATTGTGTCAAAACTTTTGTAAATGGCTAACATTGCTATTAAAGAACACCCATATCAAGAATAGGAATCACATAAACCATTCAGGAGTCATTTATATGCTGCAAAAGTGTGTTCAGAACTTTCAATTGTTTCATTACAGATCTAAGCTTGGGAATTTTACAGAAAGTCTTTACCATTAGTGAGGACATTTTTTTCAGTACCCTGACATAATATCTGTTGAAGTAATTTCAGACTTGTTTACCACATGGACAATATAACATGATAAACACAAGCAAAAGGAAACAGTTAAAATAATCAATTACACAGTAACTACATAAGTGACCTGCCAACCTCCAGATACAAATTGGTTATCGTGAATGGTGTTACATGCCACAAAGGAAGAACCTCTGATGTCTGTATGAACAGAATGATTGGTAGCCCATGATGAGGAGACCACCATTTTCTCCTGAGAAACAGTCTTGATGAGCACCAGGCAATAAATATATTTTGTGCACAAAAAATTGCAGAAGATGAATAAGTGAAACATTTATATTTCTCATCAACTTCAAAACTTTTGAGAATGAAGCATATTTTTCCAGTTAGGGGGGCTAATCTGATTAAAAGTTCATTAGGAGAGAAAATAGGCATAAAACTTCATCTTTGCTGCATCAATTTCACAATCCATACATCATTAGTGCATGAGCGATTTATATATTGGATTTAAAGATATATTTGACATTTGAGGACATGATCCAAAAAAAAAATCCAAAATTTAGGGTATGCTTCTCAGGAGTCAGAACAGAAACTGCTTCCTAACAAGAGTATTCTGAAGGTGATGAGAAGGCAAATATTTTATGGAAGAGCAAAGAATCAACACCTTTCTATCTTTAATCTTTTTCCCAAGATAATGCCCTTCAGTCTTCCGTCGTCTTGTATTTTCTTTTTTCTATAAGCAAATCTAATTGTTAGTACTTAGTATCATAAAGGAATAAGTCCATTTTACACCCCTCAACTTTCCAAAAAGTCCATTTGACACCCTCAACTATAAAACCGGGTATTTAGCACCCTAAACTTACAAAAGCGGGTCAATTTACACCTTAAGGCGGTTTTGAAGAGCAGTTTTGCTGACAGGATGGTTTTTGCTATGTTGACAGCCATGTCATCGATTTTTGCTAATGTAAATCCAAATGAGAGAAGGAATGATGACGAGAAGAAGAAAGAAAATGTATATATAGAGAAAAGGAGTGAGAAAGAAGTTGATGTCAATACCTTTGAATTGGATACTTATTAACAAAACTCGATGACATAGCTGGAAATATGCGAAAATAATCTTGAGTGGGATCCAAATTATCAAAACTGTCCTCTAAAACTGGCTTAAGAGTGTAAATTGACCCGGTTTTGTAGGTTTTGGGGGGTTTAAATAATTACTTTTATAGTTGAGGATATTAAATGGACTTTTTGAGGGGTGCAAAATGGAACATCATTTGGTTCTTATGTTTCCTCAGAAAAAAAATACTTGTTACAGATCTGGAAGGCTCAAAAACTACTCAAGGTACAAAGCTTATGTTCTGCTAGCTCTCTCCGGCAAAACTTGAAACAAATTTCTTTGGTGCTCCAAAATAAAAAAAAGGCATGAAAGCATTCTTATTTATTGTGCAAACAATGTCAGCTTAAGTGATACTCCCTCCCTTCTTTTTCAAGTGATGTTTTTGACTTTTCACGGTCTAGGAGATGTGACTTTGACAGTTAATTTTTGTAACTTTATCTTTTTATATACTAATAAAATTATAATATTATGAAAACATTTTTGATGACAAATCTAATGATATAGTTTTCATGTGACCAATCTAGATTGTTATAAATATATTAGTGGTCAAACTTTAGAAAGTTTGACTACGGTCTAAAGTTTGACTGCGCGGATTCTAGGGTGTCACCTAAAAAAAATGGAGGGAGTACCATCTCATTTGTATTAACTAACCAAATATATTAAAAACAAAAAAGCTACAAGACTTCCAAAAGAAAAACATGCTTTTCTGTGAAACAAGAGAATGCCAAACTTGTGATTGGATATCTATTTAGCAATATTAGTAGAGGCACGAGTATTGCTAGAAATGTCAAAAGCAGAGACTTGAAGCCCTATAATATTATACTAGTATACGCTAGACACATACAATTATACAAAGGTAAATCTGTGGGACAACAGCTCAAAAGGATACTTAGGAGGACCAGCTCAGACCACACTAACTTTATATTCCATAATAGAACATTATAGTATTTATATAGATGCGGACAAATAAGTGTATCTACCGCATGATCTACTTTCACATATGCAGAACTGGTTTAGTGGAATTATAGTGATATCATCCTAACAAGCCACAAAAGTATAAACTACTGTTAGTCCCTATCCATAAGCTGTGAAGCGGACTACATATTCCTTTAGCTACGAAATATTATCTAGAGAGTGAATTAACATCTTGCATTTCTTTTTGTTATTTTCAGAGTTCAGCCTTAAAAAAGAATCTGCAGACAATAGATCTGAAGGGGAAAAAGATATCATTTATGTGCTGCAGAATAGATCAAATGGACCAGGTACTAACCGCCATCCACTGGCATCTCATGGCAACATCTCTTACTGTCTTCTCCGGTAACATAGCTGCTATCTTGATATATTTCATGATTCCCGGTTCGTTTGCATACCTGACAATTTCATCACCAATGGACGCAAGGATACAAGATTAGGAATGGACCGATGGATGCAAACTTCAATATGGACCAATGGATGCAAACTTCAATAGAATATAGACAAGATAATTTTGTGATAAGAGCATCAGATCTCTGTTTATTAGACATATAGAAGTATAGCGAACAGAACTGAAAATGACAAGCTCATAAAAGAAAGCGAACTAGACTTTCCAACAAATGAACTCATGAAATAATTTCTTAGCAGAACTAGAAGTGTCCCCTTTAATGAATTGAAAAATATCAAAGAGGTAAACTTCCTAGTAGCTCAACGCACTAACGTGATAAACACATTATTCTGAAATATTATAGGCAGCATAAATGTCTCATAGTTTGGTGTCAATTGCCGGGTATAATACCAGAATGTTTAAACTACAGGAATTAAGTTTGCATTTTGTACATGTGATAAAAGGATCTTTTTTAAAAGGTGATATAAAACACAGTAATTTCACACAAGTGACAGCAAAGCATACTTATGGAGGCCATCGTTGAGCATTTGTAACTCAGGATATGACCAATCCACAGCCATCGGTGCTCCATACTTCAGGCTCTGGCTAGAATCAGCAATCATGTTAGGTGAACCAGTGGATACAATCGTCGAAGGTGTAGTGTTCAACATTGCCAGATTGCCATTCATTCCACTGGAAGAGTCCAGGTAAACTGGCATGGCTCCCGTCCGACTGGTAATTGCGCTCGTCTGAAATGAAACCACATGTTGGTTGTAGAGGGACTGTGGAAAAACCCCAAAGTGGTTAGGATCTGTTGACGTCTGCATGCCAGACGAGATTCTGTGCTCCCGACTTCAGCCTCACAAGCACATCATCAACCTTCGGACGAACACTTATTTTGTTATCCCCCTTGAACCTTTCTTCTTCAATGAGGGACTGTTGTACCACAAGTTACACTTCCGTTTTGGTGCAGCTTAGGTAAGTTCGGCATCCAGAGCTCCATAAACTCATCAAAGTAACCACGGATGCCATCCAAACTATGAAGATGATGTCCAAAACTTTACTGAAGACAGATCATTCCTCTAACAACAGCCCCAGATTTGAGAAGCCAAATCTGAAGCTTGCACACTGCACTTTCTGCAGAAGACAAACGAGCAATCTTATTATCATTGCTTCTAGACAAAACAAAAGTACTATAGGAGTCCATACAACATATGTAGTATTATAACCACTGAAACTAATCCACCAAAATAAACTCCTATAGTAATTTTCAGCAATCTTATTATTCCAGCAATTAACATTACAGTGGATCTAGTTTTCAAACAGAAGCACAATTGTTCACATCACAAATTCACAACTAAAGAGTTTGGGAAAAAATGAAAGTCAAAAGAGCCTGAAGCGTACCATCCAATGAATAAGTATTTGTTTTGAATAAGAATCCGATTAGTATTTTCTTATATTTAAGCATCTTGTATAACTAGTTACTTAGATGAGACTGACAAGAAATGCTTAACCAAAGCTCAAAATTTTAGTAAATGCATGCTTTGAAGAACATTTTGAGGTGAGGTAAAATATCTAAAACCACTAATCAAGAAGCACCTCACTGAAGAGGAAAAAAAAATCTTTGCTGCGTGGTAGAAGATGGAGATTATATAGCTACAAGATTTCACATGGAAGCTCAATGCTATAACAACTTACCATAAAGGAAAGAGACTTTCTTTGATTACCCGTTAAAATACACATCAAAGATTGACCCAAATAACAAAATTTTAGATACATATTAAAAATATATTCTTTTGTCAATTCCAACTATCATTAGCACTATGAGAAGCACCAGTGCATCACAAGAAATCATTCAACTATCCACTTCTCAGCAATAGAAGACTAGACTATACTGAGCAAGAGTACAATATTAAGATCAAGATAACTACCACAACCCTAAAACAAAAAATCAACTATCAAGTCCAATCAGTTGATGAATTGACAAACAGGAGAACATGCTGTATGCAAAGATCGACCCTACAAACATCACGGCAAGAAAGCTGATATACCTTTAAAGCATGTTGGTCCACTTCTGAGAGAGAGAGGGAGAGAGAGAGAGAGACAGAGAGAGAGGAGAGAGGAGGTTTTCAAGCAGAAGAAGGCATCTCAAAACACACACCCACAGTCAAAACTTGAGATTCAAACATGCTTACAACCAAATTAATCAAATCGCAAAAACCTTAGGATAAGGCTCCTGCAAGGGCTGTACAATACCAAATCAAGAGAGCAGTCCACAGAAGCAGGCACACCAGTCAATCCGTACAGCGATAACAGAGTCCAAGAAAGAACAGAAACAGAACTCTAGCACGATTGACGGATGGAGAAACCTACTTGATACTCGGCGGAGAACACCCAAACGCGTCCTTGAGACGAAACGCATCAAGAAGCAAGAGGGCCTAGCTATGCTAATATGCTCTCACACAAGTCACACTGGACAAGCAATAGAGAAAGACTTGAGCAGAAAGGAAGAAACCAAAACAAGCAACGATGATTACACGAAAGACGGCGGCCCCAGGCTCGAGCATACGTGCAAAGCACCATCCAAGGACTCGCTTTCCACATCGAAGTTCACGTCAACCCCCCTCAAAGTCCATCCCCCTCCCTGAACAGCTAAGTTTCCACTAGCTAGGCCAACCAAATCAAGAAACCACCCACGAGCACGAGACGATCCGATCCTACCAAATCAAGATACCAGCGTGAGCATATCGCCAAATCAAGAAACGCACCTGCCCCAGAGCCGCCAATGATCTTGCCGTCCGTCAGGCCGCAGCAGCGGTAGAGATAAGCCACCAGAAGCAGAGGCAGGGCAGAGAAGCCAGCCAAACAGCGGCGCAATTCTTGCGTGTCGGAGTGCGTGAGCCCGTGCAGTGCGGCACTGTGATGGTGCGCGAGGTGGTGGTGCTCTCCCCCTTGGCTCGATCTCCTCCTTTAAATGGTGCCGTCCAGCTTTGTGCGCTCCAATGGGAAGAGGCAGGGGAGAGGCGAGAAAAGCGGCGACCCCGCCTCGCCAAAGGCGAGAAAGAAGCTGCTATATGCGCCCGAAAGGCCAAAGCCGTGTGCCAATTCTGCTGCAACTTGCACCACCCGCCCGCACACCAAACGGGAGGGAGGAGGAGCGAGCGCTGCTGCTGCTGCCGTGATGGCCAGGAGTGGGGCGAGGAGAGGCAGAGAGAGAAGAGAGGTGACGAGATCTCTCGGAATTCTGCGCTAGGAGATGGACATAGTGGCACTGGGATTCCCAAAACAATTATTGCCACTATTAACTACTCCTACTCTCTCTGCCGGTCCGCCTTGCCCTTCCTCTCTCTCTCCTTTCTTTGTTCGGTTTCCCTTTTTTCGTGAGGAAAGAATCAAGGGCTCATTCCCTTTTCTGCGTTTTTCTTTGCTTACTAATTTTCTTCTTGGATTGCTTTGCCGGTCGCTGGCTTGCTTGTTCCAATTGTGCGCATGCGTTTGGTGATTTTTATTGCTTTTGCATGCGTTTTTGTGCGGTGGCATCAAGCATCTCTGTAGTGTAGTTCCTTGAGATCCAATACAGCAGTCGTTACATGATTGTAACTTTAGCGGTTACTGATTGATTGTCGGATCAAAAATGCATGATCTAGATTGTTATAAAAAACACTGTAGCAATCGATGGTCTGATCCAACTGTTGGACTGATCGTTTGTTTGTTCGATTGTGCTCATGGACAACGACTGATTAGGATGCAGTTGCATTAGAACTCTATCCTTGTAGCAGTGCGCACAAGACCGTGGCAGCGATTGTACAATGATGGGGTGATGCGTCGCTGCGGTGGGTAGTCAACTGGGCCAGTAAAAGTGAATCTTTTTCCTTCTAGCTTATCCTCATGCCAGGTGCTTCTGCTTATGAGAAAATGCGAACTTGGTCCTACCTGAAGACGTGGATGGGTAATAGTTCCGCGTGTCAATGCTTCCAAATTTTCTTTTTTAAGACTGCTTCCACGTTGTAATATATGTGTGTGTGATAAAATCATATATGATAGTTCTATGATTAAGACTTTCAGGCATGTTTGAGATACGATAATTTTTCCTAGTTGCTGTGAGAGTTGGATGTTTTTATGAAATTCTGTGTTCCAAACGAGGCATTAGAGATTCTGTCATAGTTCTAAGTTGAGCGGCAGTCTCAAAGGTTGGTTCCACTTATTGTTAGAATTTACTTGCAAAAGGACCTGGATGTGTTCCAGGTGGAGTGCGAGGATGCACATGCGTAAGGTCTTAATTAAGTTCAATCCCCCTCTAAAAAAGAATATCTTTGAAAGATTTGTTGTAGCCATAGTTGCGGTGACCCGTATAATTAGTTCAGGGTAACAACAGTAACACCGCTATTACTTTAAGTTAATTATACTGATCTCGGCATATTAGCTAACAAAATATCGAGGGCACCAGATATTTTATTATTTAATACACCGTATTTAGAGTGTTGCAGTAGAACAATAATTAAAGACTGAAATGGAACTTATTACAATCCTTTGCCATGCAGGACTACAAGTCCAATACATTAATTATACATCCGATCTAAGTACAACAAAAATATAATAAAAAAGTATTAATTACTCTAAGGACTGACGAAGCCAATGCATGGTCTACCCAACATTCTAATCCTCCTGATAGTCTACATCCTCGTAGTTCTGATCTTACAAGTGCCCCTTATCCCATGTCTCGTAGGCAAGTCCATTGGAATCCGTATCCCAACCGGACACTTGACCACCGAAGCAATTCTCTAAGCAAAAGGGGATTTAGCAAGAGTGAGTACAGAAGTACTCAGCAAGCATTAATAGAAAATGCAATAATTGAATTTCCTCTTATATCCATCTTCCCTCAAAAGCCATTTTTTTTAAAAAAATTAGGTTTTGGGTTTTCTTTAAGGGTTGTGTATTTTAAATATGAAAATAGCTACTAGCACTCGTATATAAGGCAGACTTAGCTTACGCAGCCTCCAATCCAGGACACAGGTATAAATTCATGATTTAACCCGGCGCAGGTTTGTACTACTTTACCCATAGTGACCTCATCTTGTGAGGTGTCAGAATATTTATCACTAATCCAGTATTAGATATCCAATCCTGGTAGTTAACAAGTAGTGGTGCCCTCAATTGCTCGCCACCTACCCTCAGTATACCAGTTGTACCCTGACTACCTGTTTGCAGCACTCAACCCAAGGTTTTAAATATAGCGCCGGATCAACCGCAGCGGTGTCTCTCACTAGGCCTCCGGTGTATCCTAGCTCCACACTCTTAGTTATCTACTCTTATCTAATGTAGAGATCATAACATCTTCACTATGACAACCTTTTCTGATCGATTACACACACTATAGTTAGTACTGAATATACAACTTATTGCCCGAGTGTAGTTGTTCGTCCTTATATCATAGCTTATGTAGAGGGCCCTCCAGCTACATTCCTTCTCATCGACACCCTCTATAAACCATACATACAAATACGTTCTCGACTCCTTTCGTTGGATGAGCCATATCAACACATCAATAATCAATTTATTGTCTCAGCATTTTATCATCAAACCATCTTTCCAACCGCATCTGAATTTGAAGTTTTATTTTAAAAGATATTTTTCCATGCATCGACGATATCACATATATTTGAAAACATTTAAAAAACAATTTCGCAAATATGATCAAGAGAAGCTTGCCTAAAATAGAGTGAAAGTAGGTGTCCTCACATGGTTGCTGAAGATGGTCACCGATCGGATTGGATCTAATTCTTTAAATTACAAAATATCGTATTTTAGGTGGCTGGAAGATTTTTGCATGTTTTACTTCCTTCGGCTTTTCTCTGAATGATGCTAAGCTTTATGCATTTATGCGGCGTAGTTCCTTTGTTTGCATATGGTAAAATTCGTTTGTGCCACGCATTTATTCGACCGATTGCGTTGTTTCCTATTTTAATTATTGTTGTTATTATCGGTACTTTTTATTTTTTTTACCTGTTTATATTAATATTCCTTTTTACTCTCTCTCTCTCTCTATATATATATATATATATTGGGTTTAAATGGCCTCAAGACCACCCTTATCTCCCAATTGGCCCATAGCCCAGCCCATCCGGTTACATTCCTCCCCCCTTTCTCTCTCGATCCTCTTCCTCACTTACTGATGAAAACTAATTTGGCCCGATCTTTTGAAAAGAGTGATAACTATGATTGATCAATGTGACGTTGACTATGAGGCTACTTGATCGAGACGACCAAGTCCGTTCTGCAATCGCTACACCACACCCTTTGTCGTTTTATCAATCGTGCCCAACTGTAACGACCCCCATTTTCACATAATTGCAAAAATGGAAATCTAATGCGCATACAGTACTAATCCCATGATCAGTGGCTAGTACACACATTTTCAACAATTGGAATCACATCTATACATCATTTTATTCAAGCGGAAGCTATTTGTACAATATATTCTTACAACTCAGAGTATATAAATATAGCAACAGAAGAAGTAAAGTCTTGTAGTGTGCCCATCCAATCCTCAAAGAATCGACAAGGCATAATCCCTAGAAAGGTCGCTTTATTGAAAATCCCGCATCCTGCGACGAGAAGACATCTTTCGAAACTTCGCTATCTTTTTCCACCTAAAACAACAAATAAGCAAGGGTGAGTACTTTACGTACTCCGCAAGACTTTAGCAAATCCTATAATATATGCAGGCCATTCCAAAGGAAAGGTTTCTACGGTTAATTTGCATAAAGCGAAATTGAATTAGTAAATCAAGTTGTCATTTGCAAACGGAATTTAATAAAGCAAGTTTGACTGATAAGAAATAAGTAAAGCATAAATAATACTCACAGCCCTTCGCGAGCATTGATTAATTCAATGATCCAATAATCCAATCCTGCCATATCATTTCCTTGCCAACACGTGGTATAACCATAATCTTTGCCAAAACAAGGCACATTAGATGGAAACCATTCTATTTTGAAAATAGTAAAACATTTAGCTATGTGATGACGTTACCAAGTGCCTTTGACCGTAGGCACGGCTAATTAATTAGATTTACACTCTGCAGAGGCGTACAACTTTACCCACAAGAAATGATCATCTCTTTGTGCAGCGCAATTGACACACTTCCTTTGGTGTGCCGCAGAGAGATCATAACATAACCGTTACATTACCTAAACCTAGCTTTGCACCAGCCCAGCGACGTTAAACCCTTGTTATGGAGAAGAAATATAAATAAGTACGACATGGCAGTCCATCCCTGCATTAAGATCAAGAACATAGGCAGTCCATCCCTGCAATAAGAATATAGGCAGTCCATCCCTGCAATAAGAGTTTCTTCCCATAACAAGGCGTACACCGTTGTACCGATATGCATCTACCCACACCTCGGTGTAGAAGCCCCTCATAAGCAAACCTAGAAAGGATTGCTCATACTATCTCCCGCCTACCAATGTGCAAAGCCAGACCTAAGCAACTTAATAGGTTAAGGCTGCCCCATATCAGCACTCGTGGTTGCACGATTTTCTTGGCTTGAAAACAACCCATAGCTCGGTCCTTAATCCGACACGGGCAATACTCCACCCTACACTACGTACAAGTCTAGCCCTTGCACAACCGGCTATTGCCAATAATTGCCCGCATCTAAACCATAGTTTTGTTTTGAGGTTTTTAATCAAAATACCAACAATTGACATCATGTCATAACCAACCATTTTCAATTCTCAAGAATCAATTTTGATCTGATCATATTCAACGTTGGTTCTAAAGCATAGCTAAGCATGGTTAATATTCGCATATACCCAATTTGACATTATGTATTGTCTAACCCATTTATATGGTTATCAAGGTTCACATGTCCATACTTATCAAGGAAGTTTCATAAGACAACAGGTATATCTACCAGTACCACAAAATAGCATGTTTATAGAAAATATACGCATGCATGAAACATTTTGATAAACACAATGAAAATTAAATACTGGGATCAATATGATCAAAGGGGGTGCTTGTCTTGCTTAATCGTTGTTTACGATGAAGTCGTGATCGAAGCCTGTGTCGTCGACGACGGAATTAATGACGTCGGGTTCTACACGTTGTTCGATGGAAATATAGTGAAACAACAATTTCAATAAGGGCAAAAAGAAGACAGACAGTAAATCAAATAAAACATACTATAAGAAACAGACGCATATTCTTTTATAGATTATTTGTTCTTATTTTACGAATTCAAGAGGCTAAAATTATGTATTCTTGTATTTATGACTTCGAATTATAGATGCTGAAATTATTTGAAGTAGAAAGATTTGTCTTATGGTGATATAGTAAAATAGTACGTTGTTAATAGGATTCAGATGCAAAGCAATGTATTTAAAGACCTTTGAATTAAACATTTATCACTAAATTTCTAGCTACCAATTTATCAGGCATAACACATTAAATTATCTACCCCATATTCATGAACTGATTGCTAGAAGCAAGCATGGTCCTACATGCACACATACTTACATATATACATATATACCTATTATGCTCTTCATACTAAATCACATCCTATTTGCATAAATCATTATTTGCTCATTTTTTTACCTAGCCTAACATTATTCTACCATCATGCTGAAAAGAAATATGTTTAACAAACTTCCAAAAATTCTTTCCTTATCAATTTAGTTATTATTGCATAGTTACTAATAATGTTAGAATTCAATAGAAAAGACATAAAACATTACCCAAATATTTTTATAGAAATGGGTTCATAGCAGAATAAGGATCTTAATAAAATTGGTTTCAAATAATATTAACTTTGTTTGCAAAATTTTCATAATTAGTCTACTTTCATATGTACTATTCACCTTTGTATTAAAATATTTTTCCAGAATAGATTTTCAAAATATTTTTGCATATTTTGGAATCTCTTGATTTTAGATGAATTTAGAAATTGGTTTCATCTCATTTGGATTTCAAATGCGAAAGATATTCAAGTTTGAATTTGAACTAGTTCTGAAAAAACAGGGAAAATAACGAAATACGCTTTCGAAATAGTGAAAGCGTCTTTTGCTTCGCGCCAACTGTGCCGTTCAAAACCGACTGAGCCACTGACATCCTGGGCCCGCCTGTCAGCGAGACCGAACAGGGCACAAGCTAGGGCTCACCACCGGCGAGGATCCGGTGATGTTCCGGTCCGGCCGAGGGCACGGTTAGCATCAGTAAACTATTGCGCATCTAATGGTGGTACTCATTCCTACTGGCGACTAGCCGAATCATATCGCCACCGTGGACATGCGGCGGCGGAGGAGGCGACGAGTCGTGCCGGCGACAAAGGGCATCCCCAATGGAATGGGTTCTGGTTCTAGCATCAGGGGATCATAAGCATTCCATTTTTGCTAGATAGAAGCTCAGAGAAGGGTCGGATTAGCTCACCACCGATTGCCGATTTCGGAGAAGAAGGGGGCATAGTGGCGGCGGAGCTCCGGTTGTAATTTCCTGAAAATGACAAAGGGTTTTTGATGCTTGAGGGATGGGAATGGTATGGCAAAAAGCAATTGAAGAATAGTTGATTGGATCACCTTCAATCGATCATGAACCGAAAGCTAGGGTTCTTCGGCTGATTCGGAAAAACGTGAAATTGGCGGTGATCGATGGAGTAGGATGGACGAGAGTAGAGGGGTTTTGAAGCACGGTCTTTGGCGAACTCAATCTGGTATTTATAGGCCAGGGGCGTCGCTGTAGAGAAGCTCGCACCGGGTGTGAAAGCTTCGGAGGTTTTGCGGCGCTGCACAGGAGAAGGCATGGACGTCGCAGCGGGAAATCCGGAGGGGATGGCGGCGTGGCAAGGAGAGGACGATGACGGTTTCCTCGGGTGTCGCGAAGGAGCAGAGGTGGCGCAAGCCACAGCTTCGGCGACGAGGTTCTGCTTCGGGGACGCGGCGACCGGAGGAAGACGAAGGCTGAGGGCAGAGGCTTGCAGGTGGGTCCGCTCGGTGCAACGGGTCCAAAGGTCAGTGATGGAATCGGTGGACTTCAAGCGATTTCAGCAAATAGAGCTCAGATTGGTTCACTGAATCAGTTAACTCTCTTGTCGCAAATTTAATGGTAAATTTACTGAATGTACTAGAGCTAGTTTAGAACCTACCATAAAGATTTCAGACCTATTGGACGCATGTATGATTTATAGAAATTCTGACAAGCCACTGTGCACATAATTGTGTTCTCTGTTTTTGAATTTTATCGAAGTTTATATCTTATCAAAACTTTTTGAAACTTTTTATAAGATTTTATCTTGTCCACATAAGTATTCATTAAAAATTTGGATTTAATATATTTTATATTTTATTTATAAAAATTCTAACAATCTGATTCTTATATTTTCAGTAATTCTGTTTTTAAATTTTTATAAATATCAAACCTAAGTATTATCTCCTAATATTTTTAATGAAGATGAATATATCCAGGGAGAAGGTAATAAAATTATTTTCACATCGAAATTATGAACATTTATTTTCGGACATTTTTACTATTACTAGTCTTGCTTCATTAAATTACCTTTCTTTTCATCATTTAAGATTTTGTTATGACTTTAAAAATTATATTTTGTGTTCTGGGTAGCTCCTCTAATTTTTACAGCAATTTTTCTTATTTTTTTGTTTTACAAATCTTTTCCTACTACTTAAGTAATGGTTGATTGTTTTGAAAAAGAAAAAGGAAATAAATACAGTAAATGAAGAACACAGAGAGGAAGCTCACAGAACAAGAGATGGCGCCATGGAATAAGCTCGGGCATGCATAGCTGGTGGCGACCATTCAGCAGGGGAACCGATAAATAAACTTGAGGTTTCTATTCAGTAGTGCTTGAGGATACTCCGGGCTAGCTTAAATGAGATTTGTGGCTTGCAAATGAGAAAATGGCTGGGTGAGGCATGCTCACTGGCTTTTATAGCCCAGCAAGGCTGTGGAGGAGCTGGATGACGGGTGGGCCCGGGAATTGTTCATTGAAGTGACACAAAACAAACCTCATCTCCTCCTTATCGCCAGCAGATCTGGATTCCATTCAGTGAACCGAATAGCAATCATGATGGTAAATTAATGAGGAATTTATTGCATGTACTAAAGATAGATTTGAATTTCCTGAAAAAAATTCAGAATTATCTCACGCTTGTATAATTTATAAAAATTCTAAAAGTGCACTGTGCACAGATTTCAGTTTTCTGTGTTTAATTTATCTTGGGGTTCATAACTTATGAAATATCTTTGAAACTTTTTTTGAAGGTTCCTTATAGCTGTATTAGTCTTCTTTAAACTTTTTCAACTTCAAATTATTTATATTTTATTTAATAAAATTCTGACATTGAATTACCAGAATTTCAGCTTTTCCATTTTCGAATTATTAAAATTATCAAATATAATTATTATTTCCTGATATTTTTACTGTTCATAGTATGATCCAAAATGAATATATTATAAAACATTTATGTCGAATTAATGCATAATTATTTTTATTTAAATCTGACAATTTCACTGTTGCTAGTCATGGATTCATCAATTGCACTCATAATTGCTTTGATGTGACATGTAACTTCCTAAAATATCTCCATATTACCCTTAACTGCCAAAATTAATTTAGGAATAATTTTATATGTTTAAATAAATTTTTATTTATTTTTTGTTATAAATTTTTTACTCTTTTCTTTATCTATTATCATGTTTATATGAAAAGACTTTTCCTTTCTAACAAAAATCAAGGAAATTCAAGAAAATTAGAAGTAATTCAGAAAAATATATAAAAATCATCAATAAATATATCTTAATGTTTAACTTTATTTGCTTGTTGTACTTTAAGTTTTGTATTGTAGAGAAAATAAAATTAGTACAATTAAAGATACTCTTAAGAACCAAAATTGTGTGTATCCAAAGAAGTGATGTCCTCATCATCCTCCCCCTCTTGAAACGGAGTCGTCCTCGACTCAAGCTCATCTTCTTCTCCCAAATATGGCTTCAAATCTGCAATGTTAAATGTGGGACTAACTCTGAAATCTGTAGGCAACTCAAGCTTGTATGCATTATTATTAATCTTTTGAATAATCTTAAAAGGACCATCAGCTCTAAGCATCAACTTAGACTTTCTTAGATCTAAAAAACTATCTTTTCTCAAATGCAATCAAACAAGATGTAGGATCAAGGATAATCGACTAGAGGGGGGTGAATAGGAGGTTTCTAAATTTTTCAACACAAATTAGAAATTACAAATGACACTACGAAATTGAGATACAAATATGAGGAACACACTAATGTCTCTAGCAATTTCTTAGGATGATATGTCAATACAAGTGAAACAAATAGACTTATGAGCAAAAAGACTATGAAGAGTATGGTATTAATGAAATGGAAGCTCAACAATCAAGAATACCAAACACAAATAAATAGGAGACAAGGAATTTAACCCGTGGTTTCGGAGACTTGCCGGTCTCCCCTACTCCACGTTGAGGTGACTTGAACCACGTCAAGCCGGCTCCACTCGCTTGAGCCTTCCTCGATCACTAAGGTAGTTCTTCCCCGCTCCGGGTAGGCTAACTCCGGCCTTCACAACTTGCCGGGGCTTCTCACAATCTTCGTTGAGAAGCTCACCGCGCACGATCGCCACCAAGCCATCAAGGAGGCGGTAACCTCCAAGAGTAATAAACCTTGATGCTAGCTTGAGATCGAATGTCGGTGTCTAAAGACTCAAACACTAAATGCAACACTCAATCTTGCTTCTCACACTCACAAATGAAAATTGAATGCACACAAGAGTGGAGAACACTTGCTAGAGCTCAAATATCATCAATGAGGACCAAGAGTTGCTCTAGAATGCAGGTGGGGAGGTATTTATAGCCTCCACCAAACTTTCTAGCCGTTGGAGCTTGAAATCTGCAAAAATCTGTTTTTCCGGTGCTACCGCCCATGTAGGACCGGTAGCACCGGGATCCATTTCAACGGCTAGAATAAAGGCATTTAATGCACTTGCCGAGACCGTTATAGGGGTCCGTGCTACGCCCAACTAGGGCGTGAGCACCGGCTCCATTTCATTTTCTTTCTTCGAAAAGAGACCTCTCTAGAATTATATCACCGGGCTTAGGACCGGTGCTACCGTAGGTCCGGTAGCACCGGGATACTATGGGCGGTAGTACCGGGCTACAAATGCCCAAAAAGGTGCTTCTCTGGAATTTTCACACCGGGCTGATGTCCGGTGCTACCGATATGTAACGACCCCCATTTTTACAAACTTGCAAAAATGGAAATCTAATGTGCATTTCCGTACTAGTCTCATGATCAGTAGCTAGTATGCACATACACCAATTGGAATCACAACCATACAACAAATATTATTAAGCGGAAGCTATTACATAAAGAAAGCTCTTACAAATCAGAGATAAAGCAGCAAAAGAAGCAAAGTCTTGTAGTGTGCCCATCCAACACCAACAGGCAACTGACAAGGCATAATCCCTAGAAAGATTCGATGAAGAAAATCCCGCAACCTACGACGGAAGAAACCTTCGAAGCTTCGCTAACATAACCACCTAAAAACAACATATAAGCAAGGGTGAGTACTTTCGTACTCCGCAAGACTTGAGCAAAGCCTATAATATATGCCGGCCATTTGAAAGGAGGCTACTACAGTTAATTTGCATAAAGCAGAATTGACATTGTAAAACAAGTTATTTGCAAACGGAAGTTATAAAAGCATAATTGACTGATATGAAATAAAGCATAAGTAATACTCACAACCCATCGCGAGCATCGAATAATCCAGAAATGGAATCCAACAATGTCGATCCTTTGACATGAAAACAAAAGCTGCTAAACAAGTTCCAAACCACAACCCAATTTTAGAAAATACCAAAGCATTCTAACATTGGAATGACTTCACCAAGCGTCCATAACCGCGGACACGGCTAATTAATTAGATTTATACTCTGCAGAGGTGTACACTTTACCCACAAGGAATGATCAACCTCTATTGCCAGATCAATTAACACACTTCCTTTGGTGTGTCGGCAAGGAGATCATACAGAGCCGTTACATTATCTAGATGTGGCTTTGAACCAGCCCGGACGCTTGACCTCGCCATGAAAGCGTAAACACTCACCCAAGACGTGGATCCTTTCACATCACACCCAACACCACGTTTACATTCACGGCAAGGCGTACACCGCTGCATTGGTAAGTAAACCCCTACAGACAGATCGAACCGAATGCTGTGCATTACTCCCGCCTTCCTTAGATGCAAAGCCACACCTAAACAACTTAATAGGCTAAGATCATCCCATACCGGCCCTCGTGGTTGTACGAAATTCTTGGATCTATAGCGTCCCATTGCTCGGTCCTTAATCCGACACGGGCGATACTCCACCCTAACTACGTGCAAATCCCTCTGCACCTCCGGCTATTGCCAATAATCGCCCGCATCAAAACCATAGTTTTATTTTGGGTTTTTAATCAAAATACCCATAACTAACAGCTTTATTTCCAACATTTTCCATTTCCTAAGAAACAAATTTTGATCTGATCATCATTCTCATTTGTTCTAAAAGCATGGCTAAGCATGGATAAAAGTAATCGCATATACCCACAATGACATTAAGTAATTGTCTAAGCTCAATCTATGGTTATCAATGTACACATATCCATACTTATCAAGGAAGTTTCATGAGACAACAGGTATAACTACCAGTACCACAAAATAGCGAATTTACTGAAAGTAAACGTATGCATGAAACATTTTAATAAATACAATGCAAATTAAATTCTGGGATCAAGATGGTCAAAGGAGGGTGCTTGCCTTGCTTATATATCGCTTACGACGAAGACGCGGTCGCAGATGACGGAGGCAACAATGGAGGAAGGGACGTCGGATTCTACACGTCGATCAATCGGAAAATAGCAAATATCCAACTTTAATAAGGGCAAAAAGAAAACAGACAGAAAATCAAATAAAGATTCATCGCAGAAAACAGGGATGATTTAGGGTTTGGATTATATGATTTCAAGATCTCATGATTTAGATAAACACACATTTATATACTTAATGGCTTTGATTATGAACAAAACACGTTTTCTTTTAAAGATTATCTATTCTTGATTTACGAATTCAAGAGGCTAAAATTATGAATTTTAGTATTTACGATTTCGAATTATAGATGCTAAAATTATTTGGATTAAAAGAAATAAAACACTAGTTAAGGTTTACGCAAAACATACTTAATTACTTAAGTGATTTGCATATGAAAGGTTCTAAATAAATTATAACTGATAGCTAACTAATTAGATTTATTTATGATTTTTAAGAAGGTTCTGGTGATACAAATATATTAATTATAAATTCTTTGTTACAAGGTTCACTTAATCTTATTATGGCAAAGTTCATTAAACATAAAACCAAGGGTTATTTGACTACTAGGGTTTATATGCAAAACATGACGAAATAAGATTATTTCTTCGGGATTAGATAACCTATACCTTGAATAACGCTTCTAAGCTGATCTCATACATTTTAGCTTTTGGACGAGACATTATTTTCTTAGTTGAAAACGCTTATGTGACATTAAAAGTTATGACAAACATACTTTTTAGGGGGTATTTAGCTAGCAAGATTTAATCGAAACGTAAGTTTTAAATAAAATATTTTTCTAGAATATGGTAGATCATATCCCAAACATCATTTCTAAACTGATTTCCATAATATTTGCATTTAGACGAGGGGTTCTACGGGTTGACGAAAAAGCTTGAGGGCTCAATTAACTACTCGCTAAGGATTCAGTTTTTGATACGCGATAGCGACTACACCATGCAAGATAATCTACTCATTTTTTAGGCATTAACAGGTTATGACTCTAATAGCATTTTAAAGTTAGTTTCGCGACAATTGGCTTTTATCCGAAATGTTTTCTATATAAACGATCATTAGGGTTTAACATGATCCTATTTCATCCTTGCACAACATAAGGTATTTTTTGTATAAACAGTAAGAGTACTATTTTTCAGGGCTATAGGATTTGGTTTCGTCAGATTCAGAGTTTATTTGTGAAAGTTACAATTATTCCTATCTTACAAGTATTTATACTTTGGCTATTAATCTTTTACCGTTTTATGTAGTAAACTTTAAATATTATTTTATATCTGGAATCTTTGTACTGCTAGGAATATAGCAAAACTATTTTGGTGTTCATTTGAATTCATTTGATCTCTATATGGACTATTTGATTCTATATGCATATGCATATACATTTCATACTCAGATTATTTGATATTTGTTAAAGATAGTTCAAATCCAATTCATTTCTTAATTATTTTGGCAAACTCAGGTATTCTACTGTCATGCTAATATTTAGAAATCAATTTTACTTATTCCATATTTCTTTTTATTCAAATTATGTTTATTTAAATTCCTAGTATATTGATTACAATCTTTATTAGCAAGTAGTTCAAACTTTAATGAAATTTAAATATTTTTATATGTTTGAACTCCTGGAAACATGATTATTTCAGTAAAATTGGTTCCATTCATTTTTAAGTTTGTTTACAACTTTTTAATATGTAGTACTTATTTAAGCCTCTTCTTTAAATTTGAATTTCAAATTTATCTAGTAGACATTTTCAAAATGTTATTGCATATTCTGAAAGCAATAGATTTTAGATGAATTTAGAATTTTGTTTCATTTCATTTGGACTAAATATTCAAAATTTATCAATGTTTGAAGTGGCTCGGTTTTGGAAATTGAATTGAAAACTGGAAATACGTTTTCAGAGCTGAGAAAGCGTATTCTACCGAATGCACTGAAGTTGCTTCTGCGCCACTGACAGGAGGGGCCCAAAGCGCAGAGAGAGAGAACAGAGGCTTTCGGTTCTCCGGCTTGCCGGCGACGAAGGATGGCCGGAGGGGGGGCTCCGCCGGTGGAATGAGCTCCAAGGAGATGAGGCGCAGCTAGGGGTAGTCTTGGCGTCGGCCGGCAGTCACCGGAGAGAGTCAACACCTGCAAGGGGCGGCGGTGCCAATGGAGCACGGCCGGGAGTGAGAATCAAAGTGCGAGAGCTCGAATGGGTAAGCGTTTTAGCTTCTAAGGGTCACAAGGAGTCCATTTTGGTATCTCACTCGCGCGGAGGATGACTGGGGAGCTCCGCCACCGTGCGGCCGGAGTTGGAGAAGAAGGCGCACGTCGGCGGCTTGATTTCGCATGAAGAAGCTTAAGTATTTTTGAGGGGTTTTGATCACTAGAAGGTATAGAAGCTATATCCGGAAGCAATTTGGGATTGGTTTGCCTATTCGGTCGAATTGTTTCCGGCTTGAAACTCCAAAGCTCTCGGTCATGGCGGTTTTGGGGGAAATTTCGGGCGTTTTGGCTTGGAGAAACGAAGAAGAGGAAGAGGGAAAGATGGTGCGGCTCAAGAGCGAGCTCGGCGCAATTTATAGCGAGACTTGCGGGGCACAGAGGTTTGAACGGAGGCGAAAAGGGCGGCTCGTTTCGGTGCTTCGCAGTGGAATGGCGCAATCGTCTCACCGGCAAGGAGGCGACGTGGGGCGGTCAAAGCATGGCGCGGGAATGCCGAGGGTAGACGTGGCGTCAGTTGATGGGGTGGCTGCACGGCTTGTCGGGCGCATGGCGACGAAGGCGCGGGAGAGTGCAAGCTCTGGCTCGGCGAAGCGAAGAAGAAGAAAGGAGGCTGTGGAGTCAGGGACTGATGAGTGGGGCCGGGGTCCACTGGCAGCGAGAGAAACATTTTTCCTTTGCCTCCAGCAACCGTTACGGAAAAGGGACGGGCCCCACATGTCGGTGAGAGAAATCGAGTCAAGGGATAAGCTTCAGCTGGACAGCTCCATGTGAGCATTCGAATCGCTATCAAATCAGTGTGTGATTTTGTAAAACTTTTTGACCTGCCTCTCCTGGTAGTTTTTAATCTCCAGTAAAAATTTGAGGTTAAAATACCGCATAGTTGAATTTTATAAATTCTGACACTGTGGACTTGTACAGGATTTGAATTTCGGTATTCTATTTATTTTGGGGTGTAAATCATAGTAATTATTTTCCAAACTTTTCATAGGGGTTCATTTTGTTTTAAGGATATCTCCATAAAAATTTAAAGTCAAAAACTCAAGCTAATATTTTATAAAAATTCTGACATTAGGATTTCTAGTTTTTGATGGTCTCTGTTTTTGAATTATTAGAGGGATTTGCCGACATGATCAAATCCTAATATTTTTACCAGGGATAGTTTTTACACTTAGGGTGTTTTGGTAATTTTTCCAGGTCCAGATAAACTTCGAATATTTTTCATTAATTTTGACTTGTACTGTTTCTAGTCAAAAAGAGGTGTCATAAGTTCTATTTACCCATTTTTCTGTGCATAAAATTTTACATGTTGATTTTACTGACTTACCAGTATGGTTAGGATTCCATGGTAATTTTTTCCAAAATTTATCTTTTAAATTTTTATCTTTTTACCATTATCCATTCTTTAATTCTAGTTGTTTGATTTTTCATTCAATACAAAGATCCAAAGAAATCCAAATAGATTCCAATCAAGTCAGGAAAATCAGAAATAAATATATTCAAATTCAAAACATGAATTTTTATATTATTGTATTTTTTCGGGATGTTACACGATAGTCCGGTAGCACCGGCCCACCATGGGCGGTAGCACCAGGATACCTGAAACACCCAAAACACACTCCTCTGTGATTTTTACACCATGCTGAAATCCGGTGCTACCGATAGTCCGGTAGCATCGGGCTGCCATGGGCGGTAGCACCGGGCTACCAAACGCTCAAAAAACCCTTCTCTGTAATTTTCACACCGCCCTATTGAGCCGGTGCTACCGTGCACCCGGTAGCACCGCGCTGCCATGGGCGGTAGCACCGGGTTTCTAGAGATTTGATTTGTTCTAAAGGATTTTCAAGATTGGACTTATTTATCATTTGGTGTAACATCCCGAAAAATGGAATAATATGAAAATTAATATTTTGAATTTGAATATATTTATTTCTGATTTTTCTTGACATGATTGAAATTTATTTGGATTTTCCCTGGATTTTTGTATTGAATGAAAATCAAAAAAATAGGATTAAAGGAATGGATAATGGTAAAAAGATAAAATGGTAAAAGTAAAAATTTAGAAAAATTACCATGGAACTATAACCAATCTGGTAAGTCAGTAAAATCAAGAAGTAAAATTTTATGCACAGAAAAATGGGTAAATAAAATTAATGTCACCTCTTTTTGACTAGAAACAGTGCAAGTCAAAATTAATGAAAAATATTCGTAGTTTATCTGAATCTGGAAAAATTACCAAAACACCCTCAGGTAAAATTTATCTCTGGTAAAAATATTAGGAATTGATCATGTCGGCAGAGCCTCTAGTAATTCAAAAGCAGAAACAATTAAAAGTGGAAATCTTCATGTCAGATTTTTAGTAAAATAAATACCCAATATTTTGATTTTAAAATTTTACAGAGACATCCTTGACCTATTTATAACCCCTCATAAAAGTTTAGAAAATAAATAATAATGTTTGAACCTTTAAATAAATACAAAACCGAAATTCAAATCCTGTACAAACCTACAGTGTCAGAATTTTTATAATTTAACCATGCGGTATTTGAGTCTCAAATTTTTACTGAAGGTTAGAAACTACTAGTAGGTGCAGGTCAAAAAGTTTCACAAAATTAAGTGGTGATTTGATAGCGAATTTAGTGATCACATGGAGCTGTCTCGCTGAAGTTTATCCTCTGCCTCACTTTCACTCACCGACGTGTGGGCCATCCCCTTGTCCGTAACGGCTCGTTGGAAGGAACGGAAAAACCGGTCTCTCTCGCTGCCAGTGGCCCCGGGTCCACTCGTCGCCCCGATTTCACACCTACTCCCTTCTCCTTTCTTTCTCGCAAACTCCCGAGCCCTCTCACGCCCGAGACTTCACCGTCTCTGCGTCTCAGCGCAATTTGTGTCGCCCTGAGCTGGTTGTCGCTGCCACGTCCATCCTCGAGGCTCGTGCGCCATGCCCTGACCAGCTGAGTCTTATCTTGCCGACAAGAGACCGTGCGCTGCTTCGCCCGATCGACACAGAACCGCCGCAATCCGAGTCCGCGTTCAAATACTGTCGTCGCTATCCGCACTCGCCTATAAAGATTGGATGAGCACCGCATTTAGTCTCCTCATCCCTTAGCCAGTCTCTAACTTGAACTCAAAAGCCAGGAACCCCTCTTCCTCCGCCATTTTCGTCCAGAGCTCAGAAAAGGGGGGAGAACCCGATTCCGGCTTCTCGGTGAGAGACACTCAAATTCCTTGAGCATAGCTTGTTCTAGTAGGCCCTTAAGCCCATCCCACGATTCTATTTCAGTCTCCATCGCTTATAGCGTCACCACCGCACTTGCTTTCTTCCCCACGGCCGGCGCACGGTGGCGGCCCAAACCACCGCGTCTCCGAGCGAATCGACTGCAAAAATGGAACCCCGGCGTCACGTAGATGCTTAGAACGCCACCGATTCCGCCGGATTCCGCTTCTATTTCTTCACCGACGAGCTTCACTTTCTTCCACCGCCGGTCGCCGGTGGCGAGCCTCTCCAGCCATTCCCGACGATGGGAGACCTCACCCCTGCGTGCGCAACGTTCCACTGGTGCTATCCATGGCCCTCACCTCGCCGGAATCTCGCCGGAGCGTCGGCGTCGTCCAGCCCTAGATCCTCCTCTGTTCTTCGGTCACTGCGCAGTGGACCCCCACTGTCAGCCAGACAAACCGAGTCCAGTGAAGTGGTAAAAGGCGCCTTCTCCTGTTTGAAAGCGTATTTTGGTTTTTCCAGTTATTTTGTATACCCGAATTAATTCAAACATTTATAACTTTTGTATTGTAGCTCCAAATGAAGAGAAATAAAATTCTTAATTCGTCTAAAATCTAGTTCTTTCAGAATATGCAATAACATTTTGAAAACCTCCACTGGTTAAATTTGAAATTCAAATTGAAAGAAAGGGCTAAAAACACACTTTATATTAAAATGTTGTAAACAAACTTTAGGTAGAATGAAACTAAATTTAGTGAAACACTCATACTTCCCGGAGTTCAAATATACAAAAATATTTAAGTTTCATTATTGTTTGAATTACTTTCTATTAAAGATTATAATCAATGCATTAGAAATTCAAATATACATAATTTGAGTAAAAGAAATATAGAATAAGTAAAATTGGATTCTAAATATTAACATGGCAGTAGAATACCTTGCTTTGCCAAAACAATTAATAAATGAACTTGATTTGAATTAACTTGAAAAGAATGAAATAGCTTAAACATAAAGTGCATGTATGTATGTATAGAAAGTTAAATAGTTAAAACTTGGGTCACATGAATTCAAATGATCGCCAAACCAGTCTTGTTATGTCTCTGGCATCATAAGGTTTCCATATATAAAATAATATTTAAAATTTACTATATGAAACAGTTAAAGATTAATAGTCAAAATGTATATACTTGCGTAATTGGAATAGTTATAACTTTATCAAATAAAGAATACCTTGCTTTGCCAAAACAATTAATAAATGAACTTGATTTGAATTAACTTGAAAAGAATGAAATAGCTTAAACATAAAGTGCATGTATGTATGTATAGAAAGTTAAATAGTAAAACTTGGGTCACATGAATTCAAATGATCGCCAAACCAGTCTTGTTATGTCTCTGGCATCATAAGGTTTCCATATATAAAATAATATTTAAAATTTACTATATGAAACAGTTAAAGATTATAGTCAAAATGTATATACTTGCGTAATTGGAATAGTTATAACTTTATCAAATAAACTCAGAATTTGATGAAACCAAATCCTATAGCTTTGAAAAATAGTACCCCTACTGTGAATACAAAAATACCTTATGTTTATACTAGGTTGAAATAAAATAAGGTTAAACCCTAATGAATCCTTATAGGAAAAACATCGCGGATAAAAGCCATTTGTCATGAAACCAACTTTAAATCACTTCTAGTGTCATGCCCTATTAATGCCTGAAAAATGGATAGATTATCCTAGGCAGTGTAGTCACAAACTTGTATCAAAAACTGAACTCTTATCGAGTAAAAATTGAACTATCAAGCCTTTTCATCGATCCGTAGAACCTCTCGCCTAAATGCAAATGTATTAGAAATAAGTTTAGAAATAATATTTGGGATATGTACTACCATATTCTAGAAAAATATTTCATTTACAACTTTCATTTCAACTAAATCCTGCTAGTTGAATACCCTAAAAAGTATGGTTGTCGTAACCTTTTATATCACCTAAGCATTTTCAACTAAGAAAATAATGTCTCGCCTAAAAGCTAAAATGTATAAAATCAGTCTAGATATGTTCTTCAAAGTATATGCTATTTAGTTCCGAAGAAATAACCTCATTTCATCATGTTTTACATATAAACTTTAGTAGTCAAATAACCCCTAGTTTTATGTTTAATGAACCTTGTCACAATAAGAATCAGTGAACTTTGTAATAAGGAATTTGAAGTTAATAAATTTGTATCACCAGAACCTTCTTAAAAACTATAAATAAATCTAATTAGCTACCTTATCAGTCATAACTCGTCAGATCGTTTCTTATGCAAATCACTTAAAGAATTAAGTATGTTTTGCATAACTACTTTAATCGGTATTTCAATTCTTTTAATCCAAATAATTTTAGCATCTATAATTCGAAGTTCTAAATACTAGAATTCATAATTTTAGCCTCTTGAATTCGTAAATCAAGAGAAGATAATCTATAAAAGAAACCCTGTTTCGTTATCTCAAAACCATTAAGAATATGAATTTGTAAGTATCTAAATCATGAGGTCGTAAATAATTCAAACCCTAAATCATCCCTGTTTATGCAATGAATCTTTATTTGATTTTACATCATCTTCTTTTCGCCTTTATTGAAGTTTACTATTTGCTATATTTTCCGATCGATCGACGTAGAATTCGACGTCCCTTCCTCCGCCGTTGCCTCCGCTGCTCGCGATCGCGTCTTCGCCAGTAAACGATATATGAGCAAGGCAAGCACCCTCCTTGACCATCTTGATCCCGAATTTAATTTGCATTGTTTATTAAAATGTTTTATGCATACGTTTACTTTTTGTAAATTGCTATTTTGTGGTAATCGTAGTTATACCTTTTGTCTCATGAAACTTCCTTGATAAGTATCAATATGTGAACCTTGATAACCATAGATTAAGCTTAGACAATTACTTAATGTCGCACAGGTATATACGATTACTTTTATCCATACTTAGCCATGCTTTTAGATCAAATAATGGTGATGATGATCGATCAAAATGTGTTCTTTGTGAAATGGAAAATGTTGTCATTGTAGCTGTGTTGGCTATGGGTATTTTGATTAAAACCCAAAATAAAACTATGGTTTCGATGCGGCGATTATTGGCAATAGCCGGAGGTGCAGAGGATTTGCACGTAGCGTAGGGTGGAGTATCGCCGTGTCAATTTAAGGACCGAACTCGGTGTTGTATGATCCAAGATATTTCGTGCAAACCACAAGTGTTGTTATGGGGCTTCCTTAAACCAATTAAGTTATCTAGTTTAACTTTGCACATTGGTAGGTCAAGTAGTAAGGGCTTTCCTTTCGGGTTTGCTCGACGGGTGCCCACACCGAGGTGTTGGGAACAACACTTACCAATATAACGGTGTGCGCCACGCCTATGGGGAGTTCCAACATTCCTATGCTCGAGTTCTCCCAGCTATAGCGTGGGTTTTATCGTCCCTGTCTTTGGTGCAAAGTTAGATTAGATAATGTAAAGGTTTTCGTCATTAACATTCGCCACACGCTTAAAGTGCGTGAAACTTGCGGCAAAAAGAAAAGGTCATGACTTGTGGGTACAGTTGTACACCTCTGCAGAGTGTAAATCTAATCGATTAGCCGTCCCCTCGGTCATGGGAAACTTGGTGAACTTGCACTAGTTAAATGTTTAATTTTCTAAAATGGGTTGTGGGTTGGAACTTGTTTAGCAGCTTTTGTTTTCATGTCAAAGGATCGACATTGATGGATTCCATTTCTGGATTATTCGATATTCACGATGGGTTGTGAATATATTACTTATGCTTTACTTATTTCATATCAGCCAATTATGCTTTTATAAATTCCGTTTGCAAATAACTTGTTTTACAATGTCAATTCTGCTTTATGCAAATTAACTGTAGTAGTCTCCTTTGAAATGGCCTGCATATATTATAGGCTTTGCTCAAGTCTTGCGGAGTACGTATGTACTCACCCTTGCTTATATGTGGTTTTTAGGTGGTTAAGTTGCCGAGCTTCGAAGGTTTCTTTCGTCGCAGGTTGCGGGTTTTTCTTCGTCGAATCTTTCTAGGGATTATGCCTTGTCGGTTGCCTGCGGGTGTTGGATGGGCACACTACAAGACTTTGCTTCTTTTGCTGCTTATTCTCTGATTTGTAAGAGTTTCTTTATGTAATAGCTTCCGCTTAATTAACATTTGTTGTATGGTTGTGATTCCAATTGGTGTATGTGCGTACTAGCTACTGATCATGGGACTAGTACGGAAATGCACATTAGATTTCCATTTTTGCAAGTTTGTAAAAATGGGGGTCGTTACATTTGGCAACTATTTGAATATGCATTTTGAGCCTTTAAACCCTAAACGACATCAAGATATGCGTCAAGATCCCTCTTAATAGTACGGCCCTAAATCTAGTAAACCGATCTTTCTTCCAGACTCCAAGATCGTCAAAAGACTAGAAAAGAGCCTTATGAATTTACCTTTTCACGATCTTGACATATTGCCGATTGGTTTGAACCTTCCTTGATATTTTAATGGTCATCAATCTTGGAATTGACCTACTTTCAATATTCTCAAGAAAAGTATTAGATCATATAACAAAGTTGTCATTAATTATCAAAACCAAAACATATTGAGTGCCTAGATGCTTTCACAAGATCACCAAGTTCAAAAGTTATGTCCTTTCTACCTTTACTACCAGCAACCCTATATTTCTCATTCATGCGCTCTATGTTTTCTTTTGTATTCTTATACAACTTGAGAACAAATTTAGTACGTTTCTTAGCATCTAGATTTACTTTCTTCGAAGATGGTAGAGGTAACAAATCAATTAGAGCGCGAGGGTTAAAACCATACACTACCTGAAAATAGCTCATCTTTGTGGTTGAATGCAGCGAACGATTGTAGACAAACTCCACATGAGGTAGACATTCTTCTTACAATTTTAAGTTTTCTTCAAAACAGCCTTTAACATAGTTGACAATGTACGGTTGACGACTTCAGTTTGTCCATTAGTTTGGGGATGACAAGTGGAAGAGAATAGCAACTTTGTCCCCCAACTTGTCCCATAAGATCCTCCAAAAGTGGCTCAAGAACTTCGCATATTGTACTCTTCTTTTTGATGTAATTTTATTTTTATGTAAATTGTAACTATTCAATTGTATGACATTTTGATAATCAATAAAGTTGCTGATTAATTTTAGTGAGTAATTTAATTATGTATGTGATTAATTTATGTTGATGATCTCATTTGCATAATTAAATTGTCTAGGTTGTTTCAATATTATTTCCTTATGACTTTGAAATGTTAGTTTCGGATGCATTCAATGGTAACCACTCACTCGGTTCTAAAACGACAACCACTTCACACAAAATCAAGTTAAAAGATTCTCAATAAAATTATAGAGGTAACCCTCAATGTTATGCTCTATAAAATAATATAAGTTCCAAGTTTAAATTTAACCTACGAGAAATTAAAATAATATTGTATATATTTGTTGTTTTAAGGTTGGAACCGAAGAACGTAAGATTAGAACAAGTAGCATATTTGATCTTACGGAACGAATCAATCGCTAGTATAAGTGTAGTACTACAGTATACAATATTACACTGCTGAATTTTCTGAAATGCATGGCATTGTCATTGTTAAACGAAATTGACAAGCGAGCTATAGCTAGCTGGAAAACGCTTCTGCCTTCAGATGTTCTACACAAGACTTCCACGTAAACGGCAAATAATATCAACTAGCAACCTATACGCGGCGTGCCACGTCGCGGGCGTTGCTATTTACACGAGAAAGATGGGTTTTTTTCGGGAAAAAGGCTTAAACGTAATAGTAAAGAAAACGGAAAAAATGTATGTTTTTTTTTTTGCGAAGAATGATCCGAATAGGTTTTTTCTGCGCGAAAAAGGACATAAACGTAATTTTGGTTTTATGGAAAAGGACCCAAGCGCAAGCCTTAAAAACGCATAAAGGACCCAAGCGTAATATATATTCTTTTTTGAGAAAAAGGATCTATTCGTAAATTAAAAGGATCTATACGTAATTTTTATTTTGTGGAAAAGGACCCGAGCGTAAGCCTTAAAAACACATAAAGGACCAAAGCGTAATATATATATTTTTTTGGAAAAAGGACCTATCGGTATTTTTTTCGAATAAGGATCCGATTATAATTTTTTTCTTAAAAAGACCTATCTGTAAATAAAAAAAGGACCTGTCCGTAATTTTTTGTCGGCTCGGCTCGCGGCTCGAGCCCAGCGACACGTGGACAGCGTCCCCTTCCAGGAAATCTTCCAACATTAGAAAGGTTATGATTAGTTTCTCTTTATAAAAATACTGAATCGTGTTGAATGCATATATACTTGCATTACATTTTGCAATGCAGGATGCGTGCTCCTTCAGACACTCGGATTTGCTCGGGTATAATTAAAATAGCAAGCTCATGAAACACAAGGTTCGATAGTATAATTCAGGTACAAACGCGCAAAGTCCTTCTATTGGCTCTTTGATTAGTAAACTACTTAATTAGTTATGAACGACTTGGTAGTTCCGTTCGATTATTTTATACACGTAAGCAATATTCCCCTGTGGCTGCAATATCTTTTACTTATTTGAACAAAAAAAATGTTTCGCATATACATGCCTGGATAAAACTTCAGATTTTGTGCAGACATATAGAGTTTTAGACCTGTTTCGAATGAATTGGAATTTGATCGCATGAGTCTAGTAAAGAACCAGTTCACCTTACGCAAGAATATATCCTCGGGTTTCAAAATAGACCTTAATTAACTAACGGCGGGTGGTCAGAAAATATCCATACAAAATAACTTCGGCCAAGAAAGCCTTGTTCGTACTATGAAACCTAGTTTGAGACAGAGGACCTGTTAATTACCAGATTCCAAGATAATTATAGAGCTTCTTACTATGAACTTCACACGAATTCTTGCGCTCTGAACGATCTTTTCTCGAGGAAGCCAGCCATGGACGACTCGGCGTAGCCGGCGACCACCAAATGGTGCGCGCGTGAGCGTTTTTGTTTCCTTGGACTCGATTGCGGTCGTGCTGATCATGACCTGCAGCCACAGGCACGCGCCGCCCATGCACGGTGTCAACTGTCAGGCTCAGGTAGGCAACCGCTTGCCGTCATTATTTCTCTGAAGCTGCTGATATGAACAATTGTTTACCGGCACTACTGGATATGTGGACGGTTAACCGAACTGCTCCAGGCCGAAAGGGACAACTGTGAACAGCAGATAACCCACGGGAGAATGGACCGAAATACATCGAAGTGGTTCTTAAAAATATCCTCTTTTTTTTTTTACTCCGTCCCGTCACAAATAGTTGTCGTTTTGGATATAGACGTAGTCAAATTTTCGAAACTTTGACTATCAATATTTTTTAAAATATTTAAATTATATACATAAAAATCATGTGTGTAGATTTGTCTAGAAAAGTGCTTTCATAATATTTTAATTTTATTGGGTTTTATAATTATATTATAATATGAACTAGAAGTTAAAGTTGTGTTTTAGAGACTATGTCAATACCCAAAACAACAACTATATATGACCAGCGGAAGTAGTTGAGTTACTATATATTTTTTAAAATATATATATATATACACACGCCAAGTCAGCGCTATGCAGAGTACATAATGAGCTGGATCAACTACATTGGTTGTTCTGTTCATGTATACAAAGAAAGGACTACATTGGTTCTGAAGAGACGTATGAGAGTACCTGAAGGGTGAGAAGTACAGGATATATTCTCTTCTTTTAGTTGTGTTTAGTAAGTATAAGCGACCCAATCAGTCGATCGATCGAGTTGATATATTAGATCATTGCTTTTGTAACTTAGCGGACGTTTGATCATTGCTTTTGTAACTTAGCGGACGTTTGATGATCACGGCCATGTTTGAAATAACCATTGATGGACGCATCCAGCCCCACAACGAAGTGTCCACTAGATAAGTCACAATTTCTTCCTCCTGATCACTACCCACTCCATCTGCCATGGACGATTATTGAAAAGGGCCCTTGACATCCATTTGAATGACTCCTTATTAGAGGTAAAAGTTTTCGTACAAATCAATTGATTTTTTGAAAGTTTTCCTGACCAATTTGAAAATTTTCAAGTCAAAAGTCCAAATTATTTCGAGTTGAAAGTTCGGATAAGTTTAATTGAAGTTTCAATTCTTCATTTCAAAGGTAGATCAAGGCAAGGAGGGGTGGGGGAGACAATGGCCCGATACGGTGCAGATTGGCAATGGATGAAGTTGGCGTGCAACACTTTGGGTAGCAGCGGACACTTGTGTCCACTGATTAAGAATACATAGATCCTATTTCAATATAGACAATCCAAATATTGTAGCGAATCCTATAGTTAAAGGTCTACCACGAGATATCTATATCTATATATATATATATATATATATATATATATCTACCACTTCTAATTAGGAGTTGGTGGCAGTGGTCCGTTCTCCTTTAGAGTATCTAATTTGTTGAATCTGACATGAACGGCTGAGATAAAAGAGGATTTAATCATATCTTAGATGGAAGGATTTTATCATATCCTTTTTCAATAGAAATATTATTTAGTATATCTCTGTTCACATGTTCTTACTATGGAAGGATGTTATTCATATATCTTATAAATGGAAGGATTTTCTCATTATGTCCTGCATGGATAAAAGAATATACTCACCATATCCCATAATACGGGAATTTTATCTCATCATATCTGGAAATGCATAAATTAAAAGGAAAGAATCACGCAACCAAATCATGTGCCAATCACGAAGATGTCGGGGAGACCTGGCTTCCATCCGCCTGCATACGCTGCCTTTTGCTTTCATCTACTCCCTATTAGAGGGCACCCACTCTCATCTCAAAGAGGACAGGCCGATCGGTAGTGGAGACACACGCAGAAAGAGAAGAGAAGAGAAAGGCTGCGTGCAATAAGCAAGAAGATTTCATGCAAGAGAAAGGCAATAACTTTCTCGTCCTTTGTAACATCCCGAAAAATGCAATAATATGAAAATTAATATTTTGAATTTGAATATAATTATTACTGATTTTTCCTGGCATGATTGGAATTTATTTGGAATTTCTTGGATTCTTGTATTGTGAGAAAAATCAAATAAATAGAAATTTATGAAAGGATAATGGTAAAAAGATCAAAAGATAAAAATAAAATTTTGTAAAAATTACCATGGAACCCTAACCATGCTGGTAAGTCAGTAAAATTAACAAGTAAAAATTTTATGAACAGAAAAGTGAGTAAATAAAATGAATGACACCTCTTTTGACTAGAAACAGTACAAGTCAGAATTAATGAAAAATATTCGAAGCTTATCTGGAGCCATAAAATTACCATAACACCCTCCGAGTATAATTTACCTCTGGTACAAATTCCAAGAATTTATAATCTCATTTATACCCTCTAAAAATTCAAAAACAGAGGCTTCAAAAATCTGAAAATTATCAGGTCAGAATTTTAATAAAATATCTACTTGATATTTTGACTTGAAATTTTTATGGAGACATCCTTAACCTAATTATAACTCTTCAAAAAAAATTTAAAAATAAATAATATCAAATGAACCCTTAAAGAAATAAAAAACCGAAATGGAAATTTTGGCTTATGTACAGTGTCAGAATTTTTATAATTCAACCGTGCGGTATTTTAGTCTCAAATGTTTACTGAAGGTTATAAACTACCAGGAGATGTTGGTCAAAAAGTTTTGAAATTTTTCAACTTGATCTGATGGCCGTTTTAATGATCACATGGAGCTTGTCTCGGCCACGCTTATCCATTTGCCTCATCCTCTTTCACTGACGTGTGGGCCCTCCACTAGTCTGACCCCGTTGGCTGGCACAGCAACGGAAAAAGGGCTCAGTCACTGCCGATGGTCCCGAGACCCACTTGTCAGTGTCGTTTTCCCCTCTCCCTCTCTTCTTCCCTCTCTGCCGACCAAGACTCCCGAGCCTTCGCGCGTGCCTCGCTCGGTTTAGTGCATCGCCGTGCCATCACTACCAGACCAAAGCCACGTTGTCCCGTGTGTCTCTCGTGCCATTCTTTGACCGCTCTAGTGCCGCACGTCGCCGAGAGAAATCCTGCGCCAGATCGTTGCCTGGAATAGAAACAGCCGCAATACTCCCCCTCCCGTTCAAACACTGGCGCCACCGACTCCCTTCAGCTATAAGTATCATGACAGCGTCGCATTGAGGCTCCCTCTTCCTCATTCACTCCCTAAACCAAACGCCAGAACCGAAACCCATGTTCTTCGCCATTTTCGCCGGAAAACCCGAATGAAGGGAAATCATCGATTCGGGCGAAATTGGTAACAATTGTTGGAAATGATTCCTTCTTTAGCTTCACCTGGCACTCTAGTTTACTGATCACGCCGGAATTTCATCCCTCTTCGCCTACAGAGCACTCTCACCGGGTGCCTTTCTTCCCCACGGCCGGCGCACGGTGGCACGCCTCCTCAGCTCATCTCCGCACCAACCAACCGGCAAAATGGAGTGCTATGGCCTCGTTGATGCTTAAACCACTACCCATTCGGCCGGAAACTCACCCCTTTTCTTCCCCGACGAGCCGCTCCTCCCTCCGCTGCAGGCCTCCGGTGGCAGCCCACTCCGGCCGTCCCCGGCGATGAATGACACCACCCACGGATGCGCCGTGATCCACTGGTGCCTGCCGTGCCACCCATTCAGTCGGAGTCCCGCCGGAGCGCCGTCGCCGGCGAACCCTAGAACCAACTCTGTTCTTCGGTCACTGCGTTGTGGGCCCTCTTCGTCAGTGACGCGCTTGAAATCAGTTCAAATCGGTAAGGCGCCTTCGCAATAAGGAAAATGTATTTCCTGTTTTTCCAGAATTTTTGCATACCGAGATACTTCAAATACTTATAACTTTTGCATTTTAACTTCAAATTGAATGAAAAAAATTTCTAAAATCATCTAAAATCTAGTAGATTCATAATATGTAATAATATTTTGAAAATGATCAATAGGTGAATTTTAAATTCAAATTTGGATAAAAGGCCTAAAGATAAGCTTTATATAAATTTTTTTTGCAAATAAGCTTAGAATTAAATGAAACCAATTTTAATGAAATATTTATGCTTCCATAAGTTCAAATATATAAAAATATTTAAATTTCAGTTTTGTTTGAATTACTTTCTATTAAAGATTTCATTTAATGTATTAGGAGTTCAAATAAGCATATCTTGTAACAAAAGAAATAAGAAATAAATAAGTTTGATTTATATATAATAGTATGACAGTATAATACCTGGATTTTCCAAAATAATTAATAAGTGAACTTGATTTGAACTATCTTGAAAAATATGAAATAACTTAAATGTAAAATGTGTGTGTGTGTATATATATATATATATATAGCATAGAAAGTCAAATGGTTGTAATATAGATCAAATGAATTCAAATAACCACCAAATCAGTTTTGTTGTGCTCCTGACATTACAAGGATCCTAGATGTGTAAAAATATTTAAGGTTTACTATATAAAACAGTAAATGTTTAATAGTCAAAGTGTTAATACTTGCATGATTTGAATAGTTATAACTTTCACAAATAAACTCCAAATTTGACAAAACCAAATCCGATAACCTTGAAAAATAATACTCTTACTTTTTATACAAAAATATCTTATGTTTGTGCAAGGATGAAATAAAATAATGTTAGACCCTAATGATCGCTTATAGGAAAACATTTCGAATAGAAGCCATTTATCGCAAAATTAACTTTAAAACGCTCTTAGTGTCATACCCTATTAATGTCTGAAAAATGGGTAGATTATCATAGATGGTATAGTCGCAATCTTGTATCAAAAACTGAATTCTTAGCGGGTAATAATTGGAACGCTCAAGCTTTTTCATCAACCGGTAGAACCCCTCGTATAAATGCAAAAACTATGGAAATCAGATTAGAAATGATATTTAGAATATGGTCTACCATATTCTCAGAAAATATTTTATTTACAACTTATTTTTCAATTAAATCTTGCTAGTTGAATACCCTTAAAAATTATGATTATCGTAACCTTTAATATCACATAAGCTTTTTCAACTATGGAAATAATGTCTCGTCTAAACACTAAAATGTATGAGATTAGCTTAGATATATTCTTCGAAGTATATGCTATCCAATTCCGAAGAAATAATCTTATTTCATTATGTTTTGCATATAAACTTTAGTAGCCAAATAACCCTAAGTTTTATGATTAGTGAACCTTACCATAATAGGAATAAGTGAACCTTGTAATAAAGAAATTTATAACTAACATATTTGTATCACCAGAACCTTCTTAAAAACCATAACTAAGTCCAGTAGTCCAGCTCAATAGATCTAACATATTCAAAGTCACTCTTATGCAAATCCACTTAAAGAATTAAGCACTATTCGCATAGCCCTTAAATTTTTGTTTTAATTCTTTTAATCCAAATAATTTTAGCGTCTATAATTTGAAGATATAAATACAAGAATTCATAGTTTTAGCCTCTTGAATTCGTAATTCAAGAATAGATAATCTGTTAAAGAAACCTTGCTTTGTTCGTCGTAAAAGTCATTAATAATATGAATGTGTAATGTCTAAATCATGAGATCTTAAAATCATAATTCAAACCCTAAAGCGTTCCTGTTTTCTGCAATGAATCTTTATTTGATTTTCTGTCTGTTTTCTTTTTGCCCTTATTGAAGTTTATTATTTGCTATATTTTCCGGTCGATCGACGTGTAGAATCCGACGTCCCTTCCTCCGTCAGCTACGATCGCGTCTTCGTCGCAGCGATATATAAGCAAGGCAAGCACCCCCTTTGATCATCTTGATCCCAGTATTTAATTTGCATTGTGTTTATTAAAATGTTTCATGCATGCGTTTACTTTCTGTAAATTCGCTATTTTGTGGTACTGGTAGTTATACCTGTTGTCTCATGAAACTTCCTTGATAAGTATGAATATGTGTACCTTGATAATCATAGAATGAGCTTAGACAATTACTTAATGTCATCATGGGTATATGCGATTACATTTTATCCAGGCTTAGCCATGCTTTAGAATCATGTAATGGATGATCAGATCAAAATTTGTTTCTTGAGAAATGGGAAATGTTGCAAATGAAGCTGTTGGTTATGGGTATTTTCATTAAAAACCCAAAATAAAACTATGGTTTTGATGCGGGCGATTATTGGCAATAGCCGGAGGTGCAAAGGGAGTTGCACGTAGTGTAGGGTGAAGTATCGCCCGTGTCGGATTAAGGACCGAACTCAGTGTTGTATGATCCAAGATAATCCGTACAATCACAAGTGTTGGTATGGGACATCCTTAAACCAATTAAGTTATCTAGTTTAACTTTGCATTTATGGAAGGCGGGAGATTGCACAGGCATTCCTTTCCCGGTCTGCTTATAGGGGTTTCTACATACCAATGCAACGGTGTACGCCTTGCCATAAGCAGAAACGTGGTGTTGGGTGTGATATGAATGGATCCAGGACTTGGGTGTGTGTTTCTGTTTCTATGGCGAGGGCTTAACGTCCCGGGCTGGTGCAAAGTTAACCTAGATAATGTAAAAGGTTTTCGTCATGAACATTCTGGCCACACGCCAAAGGTGCGTGAAACATGCGGCAAAAAGAAAAGGTCATGACTTGTGGGTAAAGTTGTACACCTCTGCAGAGTGTAAATCTAATCGATTAGCCGTTCCCTCGGTCATGGGAAACTTGGTGAACTTGCACTAGTTAAATGTTTATATTTTCTAAAATTGGGTTGTTGGTTTGGAACTTGTTTAGCAGCTTTTGTTTCATGTCAAAGGATCGACATTGTTGGATTCCATTTCTGGATTATTCGATATTCACGATGGGTTGTGAATATTACTTATGCTTTACTTATTTCATATCAGTCAACTTGCTTTTAAAAATTCCGTTTGCAAATAACTTGTTTTACAATGTCAATTCTGCTTTATGCAAACTAACTGTAGTAGCCTCCTTTGGAATGGCCTGCATATATTATAGGTTTTGCTCAAGTCTTGCGGAGTACGAAAGTACTCACCCTTGCTTATATGTTGTTTTTAGGTGGATAAGTTAGCGAAGCTTCGAAGGTTTCTTTCGTCGCAGGTTGCGGGATGTTCTTCATCGAATCTTTCTAGGGATTATGCCTTATCATTTGCCTACGGGTTTTGGATAGGCACACTACAAGACTTTGCTTCTTTTGCTGCTATATCTCTGAGTTGTAAAGTTTTCTTTATATTATAGCTTCCGGTTAATAATTATTGTATGGTTGTGATTCCAATTGGTGTGTATGTGCGTACTAGCTACTGATCATGGGACTAGTACGGGATGCACATTAGATTTCCATTTTTGCATGTATGTGAAAATGGGGGTCGTCACATCCTTCAATGGTAAGGATTGATATCTCTCTACTAATTCTAATTAAGAGTTGGTGGCGATCGTCCGTTCTCCTTCAGAGTACTTGATTTAATCATATCTTAGATGGAAGGATTTTATCATATCTTTTTTTAATAGAAATATTATTTTAGTATATCTTTATTCACATGTTCTTACCATGGAAGGATGTTATTCATATATCTTATAAATGGAAGGATTTTCTCATCATGTCATGCATGGATAGAACGATATACTCACCATATCCCATAATACCAGAATTCTATCTCATCATATCTGGAAATGCATAGATTAAAAGGAAAGAATCACGCAACCAAATCATGTGCCAATCACGAAGATGTCGGAGAGACCTGGCTTCCATCCGCCTGCGTACGCTGCCTTCTGCTTTCATCTACTCCTTATTAGAGTACACCCACTCTCATCTCTAGGAGGACAGCCAGTCGGTAGTGGAGACACGTAGGAAGAGAAGAGAAGAGAAAGGCTGCGTGCAAGAAGCAAGAAGATTTTCTACAAGAGTAAGGTAATAACTTGCTCGTTCTTCAATGGTAAGGATTGATATCTCTCTACTGATTCTAATTAAGAGTTGGTGGCGATCGTCCGTACTCCTTCAGAGTACTTGATTTAATCATATCTTAGATGAAAGGTGTCGGCGTTTCGAGCACCGGCAAGTAAATTTGTAAGTCTAAGGGGCCGCGCGTTCCACTCCCTGAATGGTTAGACTCAGAAGTCCAAGATGTATACTGGTTCGGGCCGAAGGTCCCTACTCCAGTTCGTGTGGTGGCGTTGTATTCCCTTCAGTACAGATGACTGCACAAAGTTTACAAGCGAGAGTGCTAATGTCTTAGCGAGATGAGTTCGATTGCCTCTCCTACGGGGGTTCCTACCTCCTTTTATACGAAAGGAAGGGGCAGGTTACATCGAGAATTGGGAGAGGACGAGATGATCTACACTAGGAGCTTCGGTCCTTTGTTCTGCTGACTGATCATCGCCCGTCTTGCCCATGCTGGGTCGGTAGCTTAGTTGGTCAGGGCGGTTAAGTATTTCCCCGGGAAACGGCGTACCTGCCCTCTGCGAACCTTACGAGTGTTGACGTTGCTGCGCATGACGTGGGAGTTGCCTCGGGAGAGAGCGTGACTTCGTCATCGTATGTGACCGGCCGATGGGATGGGAGCATGACTTCGTCATCATTAAACCTTCTAGGAAGGAGCCACCGCCTTGTATAGTCACTTCGATTGACCCCGCTCGTGGGGTACGTGGTCATTGGTGGTAGAGGCTTCGACACGCGCCCTTGGCGGGGTTGTCTTGGCACGATCGGAGTCAGGATCCCGACCCGCGGGGTCGGGAGCTCAGCCTTGGTCGGAGCCGGGAACCCCGCCCCGCTGCGGAGGTCGGAGCCTCTGCAGTCGGAGACACTTCCTCGATCATCGGAAGGGATGTCTCGTGTGGCCTTGCAGTGCTTGATCGGCGGCAGGGGTGGGAGCGCCTGGGCTTGAGTCTGTGCTTGAGGCCACGGCTCGCCACCGGGCCGTTGGGATACCCCTGTTATAAGTATTCGTCAGAAGGGTTTTATCATATCTTTTTTGAATAGAAATATTATTTTAGCATATCTCTATTCACATGTTCTTACTATGGAAGGATGTTATTCATATATCTTATAAATGGAAGGATTTTCTCATCATGTCCTGCATGGATAGAAGGATATACTCACCATATCTCATAATATGGGAATTCTATCTCATCATATCTGGAAATGCATAGATTAAAAGGAAAGAATCACGCAACCAAATCACGTGCCAATCATGAAGATGTCGGGGAGACCTGACTTCCATCCGCCTACGTACGCTGCCTTCTGCTTTCATCTACTACCTATTAGAGGGCACCCACTCTCATCTCCAGTAAGAGAGGCCGGTCGGTAGTGGAGACACACGCAGGAAGAGAAGAGAAGAGAAAGGCTGCGTGCAAGAAGCAAGAAGATTTCCTACAAGAGTAAGGCAATAACTTTCTCGTCCTTCAATGGTAAGGATTGATATCTCTCTACTAATTCTAATTAAAAGTTGGTGGCGATCGTCCGTTCTCCTTCAAAGTACTTGATTCATTGGATCTAATATGAACGGTTGAGATGGAAGAGAATTTAACCCGATAGTCAAATCTCTTCGAAGGAACAATCTTTTTCTACTATTGAAACATAACTAAAGTTAGTGTTCTTTGCAAATAAATTTTTTGTCGCAAATTGAGTTTTCGTTGCAACGCACGGGCACATGACTAGTATCTCTCTCTCTATATATATATATATAACAAACTGGTATACGTTCGAGTGATCACGACTGAATATAAAGCCTCAAATTGTCATCCATAATTCATGTATATTCGCAAAATGAATAATCTCCCACAAGACCTGTAGCTGTCGGTAATAGTTAAGAACATTAAACTTCCTCGTGAGATTTTTTTATTCGAGATGGTGTGCTTCCGGTTTACCTTTGATCACTACTACGAGTACTACCCTCTACCTCTAGAGCCCTTTCCCTTTCGGGCCTGCGCTCGGAAGCCGTTAGTCGGCAGGTGGCCCGGTCAGAGAGCCGCTGACACGCCGCGGCAAATGATTGGCCCGCGGAGGCGGCGAAACAGATGCGCGAGTGTGCCGGTGGTACGGGACACATGGGATGGATAGTGCAAGGTACAGGCGGCAGGCACAACCAACCAGGCAACCACCCCAGTATTATATACTTTCTCTGTTCTCCGATATATATATATATATATATATATATATATATATATATATATATATATATATATATATATATATATATATATATATATATATATATATATATATATTACTCTGGTTTTCAAATTTTATTTATATATATATCATTGTATAATTTTGAAGTGAATTTTTACTTTTTTTTTTCCTATACTCCTTTCTTTAGATATGGACTAAAGTAAAATACACCATCTAAAGATACAATGAAGATATGTGATATAGTTTTTTGTAATTTCTAGATATGAACTATACTCCTTTCTTTAGATATGGACTTAGAAGTGTAAGACTCTAAAATGGCATCATCTCGAATAAAAAATCTCACAAGTTTATTGTTCTTGATTATTACGGACAGCTAAGTCTTGTGGATGCGAGAGAACCAATATTAACTCTCGTAAAGTTGGAAGGATTGCCGAGCAACGAGCGCGCCACGTCATATTTTTTTTAAGAGAGGCCCCCTGAAATGCCAAAATTGTGTTTAGGTCCTCCACAGGCTCTTTTGCAGAAAGGCCCTTCAAAAATCTGAAATTGCGTTTAAGGCCCTCTAAAAATTCTGAAATTACTTTTAAGTCCTCCACCGCCACCGGCTCTTTTTGCAAAAAAAAAAGGCTCCCAAAAATAATGAAATTTCTTTTAAGCCATCCCACTAACTCTTTTGCAAAAAAAACTCCTGATTCCTCAAATTCGAGTCTAGCTTCCTCTCAAGTCCTTTTTAAAAAAAAATCTCACAGTTTCAAGAAATTACATCCAGACTCAATCCACGACTTTTTGCAAAAAAATAGTAAGGTTCCAAAAAATTACGTCGAGTTTCGAATCGAAATTCGCCTAGTGCTCTACCTAGTACAGAATTAATAAAGAGAAGGAATATATACGTGATCACTACTACAAGAATATACATCATAATCGGTTCTTTTTTATCATCACAATCGGTCCTGGTAGTGACACAAAGTCATAAGACAGAGATGAGGCGGCGCTATTACAGTTGGTTCTTGCCCGATAGAGATGAGAGTGTCATCTCTATCGCTTCTTCTCAAGAACCGATAGAGATGACACTCTCATCTCTATCGGTTCTTATAAAGAACCGATAGAGATGAGGTGGTCATCTCTATCGCTTACAAAGAACCGATAGAGATGATGCACTCATCTCTATCGCTTCTTCTAAAGAACCGATAGAGATGATATGGTCATCTCTATCGCTTTTTAAAGAACCGATAGAGATGAGGGCTCATCTCTATCTCATTCTTTGTAAAAGCGATAGAGATGACCACCTCATCTCTATCGCTTCTTCTAAAGAACCGATAGAGATGATGTGGTCATCTCTATCGCTTCTTACAAAGAACCGATAGAGATAAGGGGTGTCTTTGTTTCCAATTCACCCTCCTAATTTAGCACATATTTCACATAGTATGCACATATCACATTCAAACAAAGATAGATTACACACATTATGCACATGTCACATTCACGTAACACAAACACTTTAAATTATATTTTCACATCATTAAGCTCCAAATCTACTATATATTATATTCTACTATTTACCTTTCTAATTAAGCATTTTCAGCCAGATTGGCCATTTAAGGAGATGGTTGCAATGTGCTTGGTCAAACATGTTAAACTTCTAGCACGTTAGTTATGCTTGCTCGATCATGGAACAACACTACAATTCATGTATATGTGCAAATGAGTCTAGGCATGCTTTCTGTTCATGTAAGCAAAGATATATATGCAAATGCTCGCTTGACTCGAGCACATTAATTAATGAACTCACTTGTAATTGCTGCATCAATAAGTTAGTATAGTTCAAGGCTTCAAGCAATATATGTTTTCTTTGAACAAAAGATGCATGCATGGATCAAGATTTTGGGATCGAGCACTGTCATTGTTGTAGAGGTCCTTGTTGATGCTAACTTTGCAGGAGAATCTTTCCGGATCTTCTCACTGAGGTACTTCATCGATCCCCACAGAGGCGGCTTCGCACAAGCACGCACACAAAGAAAACTCACCATGATAAAACGGTTATCCTTTGTAGCATCAAACTTTTGATATGATCTCTTGTGTATCCGATACTAATTGACCAAGTAGCCTAGTTTGTTACAGATTTCTCAAGTTTTCGCAGAAAAACAACAAGAGATGTTTCAAAGAAAAACAAAAGCAAGATGGATGGATAGATTGCCTTGAAACCGAGGTGCGGCATGGAAGGCTTCACAGCATGCCTTTGCTCTCCCGAGGAACTCCTCTGCGGATTGCAATGTCTTGCAACGGCCGCCCTATGAGATTTCTCTGTTGCCTTCATCAAGGATAAGTCCATGGTAATAGTATGCTGCAGCCTGTAGGATTATTTTTTTTAGTTACAAAACTTAGTTCCTTTTCTTCCGGATTACAGATATTGGTAGAATTTAAGGAGCTTACAGCGAACCCTTTCTATTAACATGAGTATATATGTTTATAAACCAATACTGGAGGTAAATGCAGATTTTGGTTTAGATAGGAAAAAAAATTATGACTGCATACAAAAGACAGCAATTTATTTGAGTACAATGTTTCAGAAATGTGAAAAAAAAGTCTACATACTTTTGCTTCGGTGTGCTTCCACTTAACAAAGTGCCTGTGCTTCTCGACCCAGACATCAAGTAGAGGTAGATCCGCAATGCTTTCATGTGCCTAAAAATTGAAAGGGGATGGATTACTTCTTTATTTCTCAAACTATACAACAGTAGCATTTGTAATTTGGTTGGTCCCACTGTTAATTAGTTTCAGAGTTTTATGTCAACATGAAAAACCTTGGTTACTGACCTAAACTGGGGCCAGGCAATGCTTAAGAGAGAAATAGTTCTAAACCAAACCGCATAGCAACAGAAGAACATCAGCACTACTAATACATATAAGGTGAGAATGCAGTCCACAATGATGAACATACGAGGGTGAAACGAAGCTAAACCCATCAGTATTGATACAAGATTTTTTTTAGAAACTATACCATTCATTTTAAGAGGAAAATAAAACCAACACTGGTCCACCGGCCCAAAAGAGTTTAAGGCCTACAACACCTGTCCCAATGGGCACACTATTTTATATGAATCATGTGATTTTTAGTTATTGTCAAGAAAAATTCACCCTAACAAAAAGATGATAGAGGGAAAAATGCATTACTTGACCCAGAGCTTGCATGCAGATAGCATTCAGGACTCCTTCAGCTAGGTCCATAGGAAGACCTTTCCTACACGAAATGGCAGTCAAGAACAATAACTCCTGCACTAACCACAAAATGGAACAATGCTCATCAAACTTGTTGCAAGTGAGAAGGCAAGAACACCACCTTTTGTTAGGCGATATCCTAGGAAGAACGTGTTGAATAACACACTCCAAGTACCCAGCTGCCTTGAGAAATATTTCAACAGAGGCTCGTTTGTTCTCTGAAAAGAAAAAATCAGGCAGAGTAGTTATAATAATACTGCAATGGACACCAAATATAAGTGCAAAGACCAAACATTCGGAAGTGATTTATACCGATTCTGCGACGGTGAGGAATGGAGCTTATGCCTTATGGTATAGACCTTCGATACTTTAGCATGGTATCCTCAATAGGCGTCTTTGGAACAAGCGAAGAATTCGCTGAGATAAACGCAAAGATAGCCATCATGTGTAGAACCGACAAAGACCTCATACCAAGCATCGGGCAATGCTGTTTCCTATCAACAAAGACGGTGATCACGCTTATTATCGCTCCAACAACAAATGCAAAATATAAACGAATAGGTGCATGCAGACCTCTACATCATCTTCTTGGTTCATTCATGCAAATCAGTATCTTATCTTCCAAGTCGCTCCTCAGAAAGAATTGAACCACAAGGAAGGAACAAAGATCGACATAAATCTCCCGTGTCATTTCAGAGCAAAGATGGAAGCACAACGTGTAAATTAGTTACCATCTTTTACCAGTCCTAGAAGAACTGGCAAGTACTCTTCGAAAGCCTGCAGAAGATCAGCTGATGTAGATCCCCCTGCAAGTACCAGTATCAATCAATTCGATGATGGGAGGAGTCGGCATGGGGAGGACGCAGCGGCGTCGGTGGGGGGAGCTGGCGCCGAGGACGCCAAGGTGGAGGAGGCGCCGGGAGGGCTCGGTGACGGGAGGAGTCGGCGTGGGGAGGAGGAGGCGACGGTGTCGGTGGGGGGAGCAGGCGGTGAGGACACCGGGAAGAGCTAGGGTTTGGGGACGGCGGGGAATTAGTGAAGTGGCGCGCGAGGAAGATCGGCGAGCACGCAGCGCATTTAGTCATGAACTCAGTAATGCAATCGGTTCTACACTCGAACCGACCGTAAAAATAAAATGGAGTCGGTTCTACACACGAACCGATGGTAATAAAATCTCAATACATCGGTTCAAAATAAAACCGATAGAATTAAAATGGCAATGCAATCGGTCTAGAAAAAACCGACACGTATAAAACTCATATCACTATCGGTTCTACAAAAACCGACACGATGACTCAAGATCACTATCGGTTTATATTAAAAACCGACACAGATGAGTAAAGTACCACTATCGGTTTATATTAAAAACCGACACAAATGAGTAAAGTACCACTATCGGTTTATATTAAAAACCGATACAGATGAGTAAAGTACCACTATCGGTTTATTGTAAAAACCGACACAGATGAGTAAAGTAGCACTATCGGTTTATTCTAAAAATCGATACAGATTAGTAGAGTAGCACTATCGGTTTATATTAAAAACCGACACAGATGAATATAGTATCACTAACGGTTTATATTAAAAACCGACGCAGATGGTAATATCACTATCGGTTTATATTGAAAACCGACACAGATGTCCAAAATTTTGTGCTTGGTTGCAATGTGCTTTGAACCGATAGCACTATATGACTACTTATCTGTGTCAGTTTTTACATTAGAATCGACACAATTAATTTCTATATCCATATTGGCATAGCTATTAGACACAATTAATTAATTAAGTATAGTATTACTACTAACATGAATCAGATACTTGTACACAAATTATTGAAATAGCTATTAGACACAAGCGCACTACATACCTCGGTTGTTTAAGAAATTTTACATAACTATTAAAATCTGAATCTTGTTTCCAGCTCCAATAGAGGGACCAAATGACTTTGGATAAAAGAACGCCTATGACATCGCAGATGATGCTAAGAATGCGATATATGCTTGTTCATCTTTTCGTTGAATATCGTGAATCTCGTAAGATCACGCCACCCTAGTACGCCTCATCACTAGTACGCCTCATCACTATCGCTTTTCTTTATAAAAAGCGATAGTGATGAGCATCACTATGATAAGCGAATCATCAATCATCGGTTCTTTATAAGAACCGATAGTGATGAGAATCATCACTATCGCTTTTATATAAAACCGATTGTGATAACACATGAGCATCACTATCGGTTCTTATGAGAAGCGATAGTGATACAGATGATCATCACTATCGCTTCTCACAAAAAGCGATAGTGATGACACAAAAGACATCACTATCGGTTCTTTTGCGAGAACCGATAGTGATGTGATGAGATATCACTATCGCTTCACATAAGAACCGATCAGAATGCTAATGCTACATTACAATCACTTCTAACTTGAGAACCGATAGTGATTATTATTAATACTCCTCCTAAGTCATCTATCACAATCATTTTTTCCTAAAAACTTAAGAACCGATCCAAATGAAGCGATAGTGATATATCATTCTTTAGTAGTGGATGTGGCCTATGCATCATGCCCTCCATGACCGTACGGCTGCGTGGAAAGTGAGCACAGTGCTGGCAAAGGGGCGAGGGTAACGCCAAAACTGGAACGAGAGCTTCTAGCTAGCTTTTGTGTCTGTGTCCACATATTTAATTCGCAAATAGAAGTAAGAAGCTTTAGGTTAGACAAATCGAATAACCTTTCTGAAAGAGCAGTGGCGGATTTTAATTACTGGGTGGAGCCTACCCTTCATACTGAGAACCTCCTACCGCAAGGTCTCCTCTTTGCCATAGCCACCAGTCTCCGGTCTCGAGACCTCTAGTGGCAGTGGCGAAGCAAAAGGGGAGGAAGAAGAAAAGAAGTGGGCATTTGCAACCGCTTGCTAAAGCTCACAAGCCCAATAACTACTAAGAAGTAACATTCACTCCATACCACAGATCCAATCCAATCCCTTTCTCTAAATCCCCAAATCAATTCGAACAAATCTAAACAGAGGAGAGTACCTAGCGAACGGTGGTGTCCGAGATCCGGCACGCGGGTGAGCTGGTTGACGGAGAACGTGAGGCATGAGGCCGTGACAACCGGGGCGGGCGGTTTGCATGAGGTCATGTCGCCTTGAGGAGACGCGATGACGAGCCGCCGACACCAAGGTGCGAGGGACGAGCCACCGCCCCTATGATTTGTCTTTAGGAGGCCAAGAGGGGCGAGAGAGACTTGAGTGCTTGACAATCGACTAACTGACCACGTGAGGCTTGAGACTTGAGTCCGCGTGAGCTGTGAGGAGAAGATGAGTCACCCGATCGACTGACCAAGCCACCGAGGAGACAAGCTGTTGAGTACTATGCAGCTGACTGACAGCTGTGCATTGCTTAGCTCAGCTTTGCTGCTGTCTAGTGCCGACAGTTGTCGGTAGCTCGGTAATGTGTGTTGCTCTGCTGCTACTGACAGCTGCTGGTAATGGTGAAATAGAAATGCTGAATGGTGATTGGTGACGAATGATGATTGGTGAATTGGTGAATAGTTATAATTGATTAGTTACAGTGAGTAGCTATAATTGATTAGTTATAGTGATTAGTGATTATTTATAATTGATTCTTGATTAGTTATATTGTGCCGCTAATTAAGAATGAATTTGCTTCGTGATTCAAGCTAGCGTCTTAGTGGTATGTTGTTTTTTTATTTTGAATGTTCATAGTCATTTATAATTTACTATTATATCACTAATTTTGCAAATTTGAATATACAGATTGCTTTGGAAGCGTATTAATGTGTTTTGGATGCCTTTCTTAGCGTCTAGCGAGGTATCTTCCTTCGTTGTATTTTTACTTTCTTGCTATATTTTTCTTTTATTCATGTATTGATTTTAAACTTTTAACTGCATAGTACTATATTTAGTATGTTTAGCTCAATTTAATTTAGTACTTTGAGCCTATCCTCTATTTTGCATTCTGATTAATTCGTCACTGTGAAAGAGGTATTTTGATATAATAGATTGAGTATAGATATGGTTGGGAGTAATCTATTGATACAAGTCATAGGTGACGTAATCCGTACACAACAGTGCAGCCATTTGAGCTCAAACTGAGAGGGAGAGAATCTGGCGAAGTACTGTTCATCAATTCGACAAGAGACGAATAGCTTAATAATACTACTGTATTAGCGTATAACTAGTAAGAAGTAGTACGTCATTAAGGAAAATTTTGGAATCGAAATGTGGCTTAAGGCTTACTGTAGAGCTTCGTCACCAACTCCATACAACAAACCTAGGATAGCACATATACAGTACGCATTTTCATAACTTCTACTATACCTTGTATAGTGAGCGAAATTATCATCATGTATCACATGCGCAAAGACCTCCCGGACCGGACCATGCAAACAGGCTAAGGATATGCCATGATATAGGGTTGTTCAAATTTTCAAAATATCAAAACTTATATAAGATAGATGTCAAACCATGCATGTCCACTAAATTGCTATCTACTTTACAAATCATCAGTGTAGCATACGTAGAATAAAAATAAATAGCACTAAAAATAGCTGACAGCCCTGGTAAGGCGCGTCCTCGTGGTGCCTCCGCAACCGGGCGTAGTCACGGTAATTTTTCGCTACATTTTAAAGGAAAAACAAGGATGGAAGAAATATATAACTCCTCAAGTTATCGTCTTTTAATAATTTCATAAGCATATGGAGTACAAATTAATGCAGACACCTTAACGATCGATCAAGTCATCGACACAACACGTACTTCATGTATGACTTCCGAGAAAGCCATGCATATATGTACGTACAGCATGTAGTGCATGCTTTACTGATTTTGCATGGCTGAGACTGTAACAGTGGTGGTGCTTCTTCCTCCGGTCTAAAGTTTGTGCGTGTTTGGTCGTCATTTTCCTACTCCCATCGGCCTGTTCATCACTAGAGGTGAAACTAAAGCACTTTGTTTATTTGCTTTGCGAGAAAAAGCGCTTTATTTCTCGACCTCCCTAGTCATCTTGACGTGTTTTCGCAGTACTTTATAGAACACGTAGATTTGGATGGCGAAATAAGGGCTCATTTGGTTACTTAAAAATCGGCACACTTACGTTGAGAAATCTCTCTTCTTCTTCTTTTTTTTAAATTTCCGACGCTTGAAAGTACTTCTTTTGTTAGTATTAGGTAGGACGATTTTTTTTTTGTTTTATCCACGTGCCCCGGGGGTATTTTCCTTCACAAAAACTTTTTCTTTGTTTTATACGATCGAAGTGAACATATATATTGGCCATTTTTCCGTAAGAAAACTGATATATAAAAGTTGTAAACCTAACACACTTTTCGCAATTTTCACATAATTTTAGCCTCACTGATCAGAGACTGATTGATGAAGCGATCGAGAGTTGTGCAAAAGAAGAAGTTATTAAATTAATCAACATATTAGTTAGCCCACCATTATAAGCGACTAGCTAGCCAAGGTATACACCGCAATGTCATGCTCATTTATAGTTGTTCAATTTAGTAAAGATAAATAAGCATAGATATCCATGTTGAGAGCTAATTATCGCTTTCTCAAAAGAAAAAAAACGCAAGTATGAAAGAAACACACATCAATTTTCAGGCGGTGGATTGATGAAGAAGTACTTCCGATCCTTCGAATTCTAGTCTCACTTTCCATCAGGCAATGGTGAAAAATGTACGGGCGCATATACCTACACTGCAGCTGAATTGCAATTCAGTGCTGGTTGCCACTGAGCAAGCACAACCAGCGAAAGAAAGAATAGAAATAAAAGGCGTTGTTTTTGGGTGGTCCCTTCAAGGTGGGAGCTTGACCCTACCTGAATAGATGGGTCAAATCAAAACACATGCAGTGTGTGTCCTCGTTTTGCACACATACACACAACTTCATTCTGCAGGCGAGAGGTTACATGATACAGATCTTTGGCACTGCAGTACAGAGCCTGCACACTTTAAGGTGACATCGCCCAAAGAATGTTTGGCCACCACAAACTTCAGCTTTTCACATGTCCATGGTTCACACTGTTTTTCACACCAAATTAGATAACTGCATGCATAACCAAGTAGGAAATTGAGCCAGTAGCATCTAGATATCGAGCAGACTGCATGCATATAATGTAAGAAGCAAGATTTCGCCGCTAACGCAATCTTAATTACCTGTCGGTGTGACCCATGTGTCAGTGAATATTCTTACGCTGAACACTTGTAAGAGAGAGAGAGGGAGAGAGAGTAATTTGCTGAAATAATATCTGGAGCAAGCCTTGAGCTGAGCCAAGCAGAGGACATAACAAGTAGTAAAAGAGACTGATGAGCTTGTTAGAAATGAGGCCCAAGTGGCCCATTTATCTCTAATGTCAAAGCTACAAATAATAGTACCATATTGCTAGTTGAGAGGGGAGAATACCAATTTAAAAGGGAGAGCTCCCACCATATATTGTAATGAGGCATATGGAGGGTGAGGAGCTGGCTAAAGTCACACGCGCGCGCGCGTATTTCGCGAATTACCGCGTGAGAATTGAAATGGCGTCTATTTCTAATAGAAACTGTCATTTGAATGACCTGCAATTACTAGCATTTAATGGTGACCGTTACTGGTGCGAGGCTATAAAATCTGGAGACATCCGCATGATGTCGCCCTTTGATTTTGGACTCGATACTCGTGTTCATCCACGGTGATCCGTGTTGTGTTTTCGTCTTGTGCTCTTTCTTCACCGACCTTCCTCTCTGCGTGCACCGCGAGGCAAGGAGAGCGGATCTCGAACCTTTGCCGCCGAGAGAAACCGCACGGGCGGCAATAAGGTTTCGGCAACAAGAATCGCGCGACCGCCGAGCTCTTCATCCTGCGATCCACGACGCCGACTACTTCCTCTACGGCCAGTCGCCATCGCTACCGCCTTTTCGCCATCAAGCCCATCGTAAGATTTCTCCTATTTTTTCCTCTGTGGATCGATCTCTTTACAGAAATATATGGTGTCTTCTATCTTGCCTGTTGTATCTAATCATTTTGGGAATTAGCTTAATTTTCAAATCTAAAACACAAATAATACCTAGTTTTTCAACAGAGCTTACAGCCTTACACACGAAGAAAGGCACTAGAACCTTGCTTTTCCACGTCAAGGTGAGAGAGATGCATCTTCATCCGACTAGGAAAGGAGACTGCGGTGGTGGAAGGAGTAGAAGCAGAAAGCACCAACATGCATGCACACTAAATAAGGCAGAATCAACGTACTCGTCCTCGCTTTAATTATTCGCCCTCTCTCGCGCGCACACTGAAACGAAAAAGAAGATGGCAACTAGCTAGCTAGCCCAGTAATGCGATGTAGAATCTAGCCTTAGTTGCCGTCAGTACAGATCCCTCCAGGAGTCAAGGCTTAATTTGCCTCCCCCACATCAGATTCCTCGTGGAGCCAGGACGGAGGCGACACGACGGCAGAATCCACTCACTCGTCCAAAGATTCCAAGTGCCACCCAGATACTACCTTCTGCTAGTGCTCCTGCTCCATGGCCGCAACTATGGATGGCTAGCCTGCCTTGGCCTCTCCTTCCCTGACTCGCTGGATGTACTAGCTAGCATGGTGATTGATCTGAATCAGTTGCATCGCCTTTGCATGAACGGTGATGAATCCAATCCTCCATGATGGCATGGCAGCTGCAGGGCTGTAGGGCAAGAACAATGGCCGGATATATCGCGGTAAAAGGCGTATACGGTTTGACAGACTGACAGCGTTCACTGCCAATGTTGTGGCTGGGAATGCACTGCGAGTGATGGGTCGGTAGGGGATGGAGTTCTATCTGCGCGGTGAATAGTGCGCATTTTCGCCGCGCTTCAGACGACGTTTGACGCAACGGCGGGTTGTAAAATTTTGCCGGCGTGGTGGCAATTACGGGCTCGCTTTCTCCCTCGTAATTATTCCCGTGTAAAGTAGGCAGAAGCAGCAGCTCATGGCAGACACGCATACATGCGTACTCGGTAAGCAATCATGGCTTGGGGAGAAAGAACGGAGAAACACGAGAGCTGGTATGATATGACAGAGGGAATGAGGAACGATCGAACTGGATCAGGAGGAAGTTTTGGTGATACGATCGCTCGGAGTTTCTGCTTCGGATTGGACCGGTGAAAGTATGTGCATTATTACAGGGGCTTTGGTGCTGGGAATATGCGACTCCAAGCATGAAAATCTTTGTGCCCATAATGAGCTTCTTGATCGATGCAGGTACGTGAAGGATGGTTCGTACACCATATGCTCCGTAGGGGATAAGATCAAATCAAATGTTCAACCTTTGATGCATGAGTGCTGTAGGTAACATGGCCACAAGCCCACAACCGTCGTCTAACTTCAATTTGACGCATTTTAAATTTTTTGTTAGAATTGCACCTTAATACACTCGTTAAATTTACATAAATTATCATCAGTAATCACACAAGTTTGGCAACTTTGAAGGTACGTAGAGAGCATAGTCTATGCTCGACGTTCTGTAAGTATAGGTTCGAGAAATACAATAAAAATGATGCGCACGTGTCTCGCAATTACCGAATATCTGCAGGATATTAACAATGTTCCACATTAAGACGGCATTAGCATGAAACAGTAGTTACAGTGACATATACTGACATGGCATTTGAAGAACATGCCTGGCACATGGAAGCTCTGTTAATAGCACAACCATATCTACATTCATATTAAGTTTACAACTGACGCAAGTTATTCTGCACTCCAGGATGCAAGAACACCTTATGTACTCATGCACAATCAGATCAATGAGGTCCTGAAGAACATTACCGAGCAATGCAATAATGAAGTCATCAGCCCAGCAGACCATAGGCCCTTCAAGACGTTCTTCTCTCCAATCCGTAGAAGTATTATTATCATATATTGATTATTGAGAGGTGAAACGTCTGTGTTATCATCAACCAATTTTACCTCCAGTGAAACATCTTCAAGGCATCTCTGTTCTGTATTAGGCAGTCAGAAGAAAGCCGTTATCCTGTCCAAAACCTCAGGACAACTAGCGTCCACACGGCAACTCATCTTCTCCTGCCATAACTATGGTAGAAACCACCAGCGATGTGGTGCCGTTGTCGAGCACCTCCCCTGATCGAACCATCCCAACCGGCCCATCCACCAGATCTAATACTGCTGCCCGTGCTGCTTCCTCCTTGACCCCAATTCCCCATTTGCGATGATCCACCGTTCATTTCTTCCTCCTCCCTTTCATTGTATTCAAGGATCCTCCGCTTGATGCTTTGCTTCTCCTCAAGTTCAGCAGCTTCTTGCTGCTTTGTGCTCTGCACAAGTGAGCTATCACCAGGAATGAACATCTGCTTTGTCTGCTGTTTGTGTCCTTTCTTCATTAGCACCTTAACACGCACCTTGCTGCCACCCCCACCACCTTCTTCATCCACAGTTTCTTCTCCACTCTCGGACTCCACAGCCCTTGGGTCCTTTGAACCCTCAAGGACATTCATTGGTACCATCATGTTCAAAGTGGCCCTGGGACGCACCTCAGATTTACGTGACTCCAAGCTCTCCTGTAGAAGGGCTTTCAGCTCTCGGTCAAAGTCTTCTTGCTCCTTAGGATCAACTTGCACGACTTTCTGTCTAACCTCAACACTTTCATCTTCATCAGAACCAACAGGTATGCCATCCTCGCCATCGTCTTCATCGTCGCCTTCATTCTCTGACGCATCATTTGATTTCTCCTCAGACAAAGCATCTTCCTCATCTTCGTGACCATCAATACTGCCGCTATCTGAATAGCTCTCGCTGTCGGCTGCTGCTTCATGATCCTTACCATTTTCCTGAGCTCCATTTGTTGAGCCCCCGCCATTCACAGAAGCAGCAGCATCATGTGGCTGCCTTTTCTGAGATTCACTGTCTGAGTGCCTTTCACTTTCAGGCTTCTCTACTGGGGCTGCACGCTCGTTTTCTTCAAGCTCAACTAATGCAGCATTCAGTTCTTCTATTGATGAATATCTAGTCATGTTTGGTCGTAGCTCAGCAAACAAATCCTGCAAGAACACGTGCAAGAGCTGTGCTCACTGAAGAAAATGTGTCTTCAGCATCATCAAACAGGCTGATTTGTGTAATGAAGCCCAATAAAAGAAACAAAGTAAAGCTATGCCATATCCACAGCTCCAGTAAGGAGCGATACATGCGACATTTAAATGTATGGGACTAATCATGTTGGCGTGTCTTTTCGCTCCTTATATAAACAAAATAGCAACAACAGGATTCACCACTGTAACAATAGTCTGGTTAAAAAGCACTAAGTTGTGTTTATGTTTTTCATTAGTAAGATGGGCACTGATGACTTAGCTCCTCCTATTCTGTAAAAATGCAAAGTCAAATAGGAGCGGAGCTCACAATGCTTTTTCTAGAAAAAGTAATGGGATCTGGTCCACTGATTCCTCCGAAACAAAAGGATTACATGATCTGTTGAGAACCACACGTAAAAGTGTTGATAAGCATGCATCATTATGATCGTAAAAATGTTCAATCCTGAATATTCGCCTATTAGTAAGTCCACAGATCTTTAGATACCCATCAGAAATATACCTTGGTTTAGTATACAGCGCAGTCATTTGACTCATATTATCGGATGTTTTTCCTCACAATCAGAATCCAGAACCTACTAGATACCATTATTGGCTATGGGCTGCCTACACCAGAAATTTAACTACATGCATCTTACAGTTTCTAGATTCGTTTTTTACTTTATAGCCCGGCATCTATAATGGGGAATGGAGAAGACCCACAAAAGTATTTATGCATGTTGGCAAGTTGTTCACATGAGAAAGGAACATAAGTGCTTATGCATGTCGGCAAGCTGTATACATGGGAAAGAAACTAACCTGAATGTCAAACTCTATGTCAAGTGGTAAGGGCCCTTTACTAATAATATATCTTTGAAAATGTAGCAAAAACTTGTCGAGCTTTCTTTTTGAAGAGCCTCTACTGAAATAGTGGCCACAAGTCTGCAAAAGTGTAATGATCAATCTGATCCTGAAGCAATCTTCTGGTGGATCCAACACATCTTGCTGCACAAGAAAAGAAAAATTGAAAGATGTTCAGCTCAACACAGACACACTTTGATTGATCCTTCTCAAACATAGGCTTGCAATAAGTTTTTTAAAAAGATAAAAGAGTAAGAAATCAAGGTTAATGTCATCTAACTTTTTCGCGAATACTTATCCCCGTACAAGAAATATGCTTATTATGTTTTATATAGTTGAAAGTTTGGATATTATACAGTTTTGAACACAGATATATGACTAGCATGTACAAGAATGCTAACGCCAGAAGCAGAAACCTGATTATCTTTTCATAAAATTGGTTTAACTCCTGATCTCTACAGAGCAAAGAAAAGGGATCAGGATAATCAGAATGTTCTGACATATAGCAAAACCCAATAATTTTGAACACTTCTAGAAACAAGTAAAATTAAAGTCAGAACCGCTGAAGTCTTTCCAAGCCAGCATCTGAACCACATAACATAAGCTAACATATCAACAATGATGAATAGAATCTGGAAACAAATTAAAGATAGCAAAGGTTTCCAATCTTTGCTAAATGATGTACTCCCTCTGTTTCAAAATATAAGGCATATTTTTTGCAGTTCTATCTCAAAATATAAGGCACATGTGAATTTATTGATGGTTTCCCTTGTTTGCCCTTTTTATCACATCTTCTCCCTCCTGCATTTATAAGTGTTCCTTCTCACAAATTATTCTCTCCCACATTCCCAATGTATTTATAGCATGGGTAGCAGTCATTTCCTCTAGCATCTCTTGATTTTGCAAACTCCTTAACCCACGTGCCTAGCCAAAATACGCCTTATAAAAAGAAACAGAAAAGAGTATTTGCTTACTTCAGGAGTTCCATGACCGAACACAATGATAAGGTACAGTGTCTCGAACACAACTGATGAATCGATATGCTTGTAGCTGTATAGCTCTCCAAGGAATCGCATGTGGGCGAGGTGCCTTTGTTGCCTTCCATAGTCATTCAACTCCAGCCCAACCCTTATCTCTTCTAAAACCTAAATAAAAATAGACAAATAAATTAAATCACTTAAATCTCTAGTTGCAAGTGCTCCAATTTTTTTCTTTAAAAAATATTCCTCTTCATCAATCAATAGGTAACTTTGCATGCCATTGTCATGTACTGGTTTGAGTTCCTAAGTATATGCTTGTGTGATAAATGTAAATTATTCCAATCAGAAATTTCCTTGGGATTGAAAACATCATGGTTTAAGGACTCGACAAAAGGAACTAACCTCATCTACCACTGCAACAGCAAAGTCATCATGATAGCGACTAAGTCCAGCAGTGAGAAGAGCAATCAGATGAACTTGGCTGTACTTTCCCTTGTGAACCTTTAGAAAGCACTTTATGAGGTATTGCTGACACTCTGCCCAAGGTAGCTTGCGTAATTGGCGAAGAACATGTTCAGTACTTGATTTGTCAAGATCTGAGAAAAGTAACTTCCTTATGTACTGCACAGGGAGGAAAAGAGGTAGAATTATTCCTTATTACACTCTATAGATAAGTTAAATGAAAATGATAAGAGAAACAAATGAGATCAGAGAAGACATGGATATCTTACTTGATGCAGAGGTGGCCGAACTTTTGAAACTCGGGCAGATCTTTCTGGCGGTTTACACAGGTAGTAGGCATTTTCCACAAGTGTACTGTGGCGTGGATCCAAATTCTTCACATTTTTCAATCGCATCAGTATCTCCAACATGTTAGCCATGCGAATGGTAGTTTCAGGTGACCGATACAAAAAGCGTCCGCAAGTCTCAAGAAGGTTGCAGGCCACATCAATGTTATGATGACTGAAATCATCTAGGCAGGCCTGCAAAATATAAACAATATGCCTTCCCTAAGCAACAGATGGAAGTGCAAGAAGGCTCGAAATTACTGACTCCACGCATAAGACATGCATACCTTCAAACAGCTGAAAACAAGAGCTGCAGGTGCAATTTTGAATTTGCACAACTCCCCAATAAATCTTATGTTTTTTATTTTTGTTTCGATGTTGATCTGATCCTGAAAAAGGAAACAGAACAGAGAAGAATAGTTAGTTACAGCAAATACATAAAGTTATGTGGATAAAAAGAATTCCTGCCTCTCTCCACTCCAACTCCAAATCTCCAACCCCCTACTTTGAAGGATACGGGGAAGGTGCTGGAGATGATGTTAATAGCTTAGCTTAGATTTTAGAGCTAATGACTAATACCAGATATTGTTAAGGATAAAATGAGAATTTGTTATGATAAGGAAACAGGAACTGAGAACCGACAAGGTGAAGGAACAAGGTGTTCATATGAGCATACCTTTTTATTTATTAAAAAGTTGAACTCCTCTTCAAGCATAGAGAGAAGAATGCTTGGGATATCTTTCATACATGTTGATAATGTGGCAACCAACCGAGAATAGTAGGGTAAAAGTTCCAGTGAAGTCCTTGGGACATTGAACAAGGCCCGCACAAGTTTCTTTCGACTTGCTTTGGAATTTAGGTAGCAAAAATCAACCTGGAGAAATACAAAGTAGCTTGAGAATGATAATCAGCCTTTGATGTATAGAGGATAGACAATACAACATGAGCTAATACCGTCAATTGATCAACAAGATCCCGGCTAACACATCCTGGCAGCCTCTGTAGCAGGTTATCCAAACTTGCACCGTCCAAGGCTCTTACTTTCTCTTTCTCTCTTTCATTTTTTCTGTCCAGATCCTTCTCTTTGGGTTTATCTTTTTCTGCATCTTTTCCCTTATCTTTATCTTTGTCTTCGCTATCCTTGGCCCCATCATCTGCCTTGCCTTCCAGTTGATGTTCAGTGGCAGAAGAAGTTTGAGCAGTATCATGTACTTCAATCTCTTGTTCTGTGCTGGATTCCTTCAAAACAAAATTCATACAATGGTTTAGTGTCAAACCCAAAAGAAGAAAATAAAAGAAAAACATCCTAAGCAAATGTATATTTAAAAAAAGGAGTAAAGACATTCCTCCTTCCCTCTGTCACTCTCCCACACACAGATAAAGAAAAGGGTACATAAACAACCTTGTGGATGTCAGATATAAACAATGTATGGAACATGCTATCAATGTAAAATTAAACAAGGAAATGGAAGACGTAGGGACTGAACACGTTCATGAGATCATGTTCTGTGAACCATATCTGTGGGTAACAATTCAGATATCATATATTTGGTTAGCGTAAATTGGGAGCAAAAACTGCACCACAAAAATATTTGTTGTGAAGGCAAACTACCATATGTTTTCATATTTAAACAAAGTTTTTAGCCACATCTGAAAAGGCCAGATTTTGCTATCCAGAAGAATCAGGAGACACTATGGATGTCACCCAAAAAAATGTTGCAAACAAGCAGATAATCACAGTGACATCTAATAATCCAGTTTACAAAGACAAAGTTATTCAAGAACCTTCTCGGCCACTAGTAATGTGAACTTGCAGAATGTACTAGTTTTGAGATATTGGATTCTTACATTAGATTGTTCACGGCCCTTAGCATGTTGCTCATTCAACTTTGGTTCGGCCTCTCCCAATAACACAGCAGGCACAAATGCTCTGCTCAAAAAAGTAGTTTGCATAGTTTCAGAAGTATACCCAAGTAACATAGTTAATGTAGTTCCACAGCAAGCTAATGAGTCCAGCAAGGTATTTGCGATAGGCTGATAGTATGAAGAGAAACCTGAGATCAGGTAAAGATTCGTAAAAAGCCTTGGTATCATCATCATCCCAAATAGGTTCCAGTGCAGATGGTTCTTTTCGAGAAGATGGGGCAACATCAGTTCCTGTAGTAACCCTCGTAGTATTTCCATCATCTGGCATCACTGGAGGCTGCATGTAAAGAGCTTCAGCTAACCTGCAAAAGAAAAGGTTAAAGATTGTCAAGAATCATATGTAAATACATATGATCGAATGATAATATTAAAATGCAAAAATAGAAGCATCAACAATTACTCAAGTCATGGCAAAAGATTATCTTTTCTTTTCTAACAATATTTAAGATGATAAAATTAACTAAACATCTAAGGTATTTTGCAATGCTGAACATGTAAGCAATTATTAGACTTAAATTGGTTGAAATGGTGTGTTCTACATTTGCATAATACTTGTTATCAGGTGTTTACCTTTGTAGGAGATAGGAAGGAAATATTGTTTCAAGTATAACAAAGAAAGTGATAGTACAGATCATGCAAAAGAAAACCCTCTCAGCTAAACAAGCGCAGTCTTGGTTATCAGCTGTGATGGAAACCAATCCTATGCACACCCTCCATTTCTTGCAAATTTGCGCAAACCCTCTATTTTAACCACCAAACCCAAAAAAGATCTCCAAAAAAGAAAGGGAATCTCTTGGGTGATCTAAAGCATTGTAAATTTACATGTGTTAACTAGTACTAGGAGAACCAAAAAATTGAAGCTTGGAGTAAATAGTTAATTATGTCTTTCCTCCTTTCAAATTATTTTGTGGCAATTTATTGTTTTTCTTTCTCCTTGCATAGATCAAATGTGAGGCTGAAACTTTACACGATGGTACATCGATATTTTGTCTATCCTAACTATTTTTTATAGAAATTTTGGACTGATTTGAATGTTCTTTTGTGTGTGAGCACACTCTTGCAGTAACGTGCGGATGAGCTATGGTTGATTTCCGCTTCATGTAAATACAATATTTTCATATGAACATAATATTTACAAATTTTAGGGGGTGGGCCATGGGAGGTAAGAACCCAATGATGACATAATACTACAGCAAAAAAAAATTCAGCTCATAAATTACAGGGGTCAAGCGAGTGCTGCTGTGTTATACAACCAAAGTCCCCTAACAGAGGACCAGATGTCACAAAGTTCAACCTACAAATAACAAAATTAGATAAATGGCAGCTTATGCTGCTATGAAACAATACATAAACAAATTAAAAATGACACTATCAAATAGACACTCACGAGGATACACCACGTAGTAGCTGATCGAAGGACTTCCGGAGTTTCTCATATGAGGCTGTGTTCTCATCGCTTAGTTCACCTTTGGCACTTAAAACTTTTGCATTCTCTGCCTCCATCAGACGAAGAGACTGAATATAGTGGATAATATAGGTGTATGCATAAAGATATTAGAGGAAGGTCAAATGATGGCAAATAAGAGAGTCCATACTAATAAAGAAAGAGTGTATTTACCGCATGTTCTGATTGTAGTAGTTCAGCTACAGCATCATAGTAAGAGTTTAAGGCTTTCTTGAAGAACTTCTTCTGATCAGCAGTAACATTTAGGTCCTTACAGAACTGTATCCATTCAAATTTTCATTGGTCAGTTACTCAGCCCAGTATGGACATTCAAAATAAATCAGTCTTCTGACCACTATAATAGGCACTATATACAGTGTAGACATGTTGTACTAGTATACTGCTATACACCTGAGAATAGTATGCCAAACGGTATAGGGTGGTGGGAGTGGGACCATTTATCACATGACATGACAATGACACTTCCTGCTTAGGCCCAGCAAGTTTATGACACTTCCTGAACTGAAGTTTCCAAGATATTCTTTGAGAAAATCTAGACCTTATCAGTTCACTTTGCCCTTAGTGTCTTAGTGGGAAACTAATCAAATTCAGTATTCTCCAGTCATTTTTAAAGGCTGCAAAAAGTATCACTTATTCAGAAACTAAAGATAACTTTGGGGCTCAGGGATGCGCATTGAATTATGTAAGAGCAGCTAGATCTACTTAATGCAGTCAAATGTGATCGGCATTTTTTTCTGAGACCATTTGATTACTTAATAAATGATATTGGTACTTAAATTTCTCTTACCTCATCATAAGCTTCTTGGCCATGAGACTGTAACCCTATGAATAACCTCCCTTGACGAGCAAAGGTAGAGAGAAGAGACAAATTTGTCTGAGTTGCTTCCCGGTCCTTCAAATGCTCCAGTGATGTAAGATCTTTTATAATGTTTACAAAGACAGTAGCATCTTCAGCAATTCCAACAAAATACAGTTCAATCAGAAGTTTCAGTGTGCTTCTCTTCTTCATAGCTCTCAAGTTTTTGTCTACATCCAAATCATCTCTGGATTTACCAGGAAAGAAGACCTTCAGTAGACCTTGTATAAGACAAGGAGAGAAGTCCTTGTATCTTTGATGAAGCAGTGAGCAAACCTACATTACATTGCTACAAGGGTTATTACATTACATAAATCCATATATGTGATGCATTTGGATGTTCACATCTTTACCATCACCTAAACCTCAATCTGCAAAGTGAAGTAATAAAGCCATGTAACAGCATAATGCCAATAAGCCCAAATAAAATAACTGATAATATATGTAAGTATATAACAGCACAAAGTGTAGAGGCTGTCACTAAGGAAGGGAGCGTGCTTCATTCTGTAACCCAGAAACTTGAAATAGACAAGTGTAAAATGAACAAATGGGCTTGCTCAAGTACAGGGAGAGCTCTACAGAAATAACATGGTGAGCAAGTGTATGAGATACGAAAATATTTGACAATGCAAGTTACTATTGTCAATTACCTGAACAGCAGCTTGTATATCAGCAGAACGAAGTTTGGCCTCACAAATATAAGAAACTGCTTCGCTGACAAACTTGCTCAAGTTCACACTTTTCAACTCATCCATTAACCCATCCTTTTGTTCATCATTTATTGTTTTGAGTTTCTTTATAACTGTTGTATTTCGCTTAATACTAGAGTCAAGAGTCCTCAGGTAGTTTGCATCTGAAATTAGTAAATCGTCACATCATAATGATGCTACAAAAAATGTGCTTGACTTATCGAGATCAGAAATTTATCCACTCATCAATTGAAACATTAATCATCCATTTGCAAGAGAACCAAGAATTACACAAGGAATGGAATTATGTATAAAAAGACAAATGATTAAAAAAAATGAAGCCATTGAGTAACTTATCAGCATATTTCCATTGCTAACATTCAAAAGCATATGTGTATAAGCTACAGAAATTAATGGATGCCTCATCAACTGTACTGGGTTGTTAGTTGTCAAGAAAATTAAAGATCAACAAAATTACCATGTGAAAAAAGTTGGAGCATCTAAGCTAATAGATACAAATCAATTACATGAGTAGTTCAGCACTGAGTAGCCAAAATGAGATTGGGGGAAGAGCCTCCTTGATCAACATAGCTGGAAGCCGAGAACTCCAAAATATCAGGAATTTCAAGATACATCTTAAAGTAGAGAGCTAACATAATCGGTTTGTTCACCCTCAATCACAGTTCTATTTTCTTAAATTTATTTGTGTACCACCTACAGTTTTCATATATACTATCAGTTGTATGGAACATAAATTCCCACCATCTCTCCTACAATGTTCATATGTCTTTGCAGTTGTATTGAACAACCTCCTCCCACCCACCCTCTGTGTGTGCATGAAATGGTCCTTAAAACATCTCAATGGCCGAAAATCTCGGCAAAAAGGTTCATGGCCAGTTTGGCAGTTTGTAGTTGTTGTATTGTGCTGTGCTATGCTGCGTTGTGGAAACTACTTAGTTACGGGAATATCAATATTTACTAATTGCAATAAGACTTTGCTGTTGTGGATCCAAAAAAAGATGCTTTAAACTAATTGCTTTATCCAAAAGTAGAAGAATCTGAAGTTCTTTCAAAAAGCCAGTATAATGCAAAAATGGAGCCTCGGTCGGTTGAACTAGAGTCCTCAACACTGCTACATAGGGGAAATATTATTGATACAGTGCTGGTATACCAAATGAATAAATTTGAAGTGCAACATGAAGATAACAGCAAGTAACTCCTACTCTCTGCAATATCTACGCTAACAGTTCATGCACCTTGATAATATTGTTTGTTTATCAGAGAAACTACTTCTCCAACCAAAAAGAATAAAAACTAAGAATTTTTCTTGCTCCATTTGATTTGCTTTTTGTGCAAGTGTAAATGATGCACAGCATGTACATCAATTTGACTTTAAGCATGCGAGCTTCAGATATTTATATTAGACAGAAATTTTCATCATGACTTCTATGAAATAAACGTTCCTAAATGAAAAAGACTACCAGGCCTTTCAGGGTTTAGGTTGCTCCGGCGGAGGGCGATCTTTTGATCAACAAGTTTTTTGTATTCTTCAAGACGAGCCTCCTGCATACAGCCGAAATTTAGGATCAGTGAGCAGAATTCTGAACTTAAAATGCTAGAAAGCTCAGATAGCCAATGTAAACAGTCATTTATGAGCTACAAGTCTACAAATAAGATCCGCCACTAAACCCTAGGAACAGAAAATGAATCCACTTGAGCTGTAGTCAGGAGTCTCGATTACAAGAAACTACCTCAAATTATACAAACTAGAAACCGATTAGGAACAAGGGAACCAATTCACAGTAACATGTAAATGTGGTTCACAGTGTCAGTATCATGCTGTGTCCTGTGTCCTTGTTATTATTCGTGCAACCTTGGTTGTAACTTATAAGTTAGCAACGCATCTGTGGTTATCAACCAGGCAAGGAATCAAAGTTTTGCGGCATTTTTTATTGAAGCCAACAAGTTCCACTATCATAGCAGGCCTAGCAAACACCCAACCAATTGTAACTATGTGAAATTAAGAACCTCAACCTTCTCCCTCATCAAAATCGCAGCCCTGTGAGTGCCAAGTTTGCCAATGGAATAAGATGTTGGTAGATTAATGGTCAATATTGTCAGGTGGGCAAAATGGAGCAAAAGACAGCAACAATAACCATTGGCCAATAGAATTGCAAGTTTGCAACACCACTAAATAATTAAATATCACCAAAAACCACTGTGCTAGTGTGAAGCTAGCCAATTACCCATTTCATAATATTATTACAGGTGTACAGAATTACCTCATCATCCTGTTTGCTTTGGCGTGCCTCGTCATCTTGCTTGGTGTCCATGCGGTTCTCGTTGTGAGTGCTCTCCATTTTATTCTACAAAGTGAAAATATGCACAGTTAGCCCCAAATGTTTCACTGTAACTATATTAGGGGGTGTTTGGATTAGGGGTATTTCATTGGAATGTAACTATATTAGGGGGTGTTTGGATTAGGGGTATTTCATTGGAATGTTTTAGGATCTAGCTCAAATTTGAACTAAATCGCAAAACCTCTCAAGGAATTACCACTCATCCAAATAGGGCCTTAGCGGTAAATAACGTCAAAAAGTATCCCCTAACAACCAGAGCCGCGAGATATGCACAAAGTAGAAATATTCTGTCGATTTTAACGAAGAAATGATGGAGTCGCTGGTTCAAACAAATCCAAAGCTAAAACCACTAGGGATCTCGAGCTAAGCGGCCAAGCAGAGCGACATCACTGCAGCGCGAAGTTCTAGAAACTGAAACGTAATACCTCCGTAAAAAAACGCAAGATGGGGAGTCTCGGATCGGACGGAGACTCAGGCGACGGACGGCGGCGTCGAAAATCAGCGCCGCCACCTCGACCCGGAAAACCTAGCGAAGACGGCTCACAGCGGGGACGGGGTAAGAGGGTACGTACCGTGACGAGCGAGAGAGGCGGTTGCCGGCGACGAGCGCGCGGCTGGGCCGGCTCGGTCGGCGTGGGGCACGAATGGTTGGGATTTGGGAAAGACAAGAGACAAGAGGTCCCTGGAGGGCGGAGGCCTTGGACTCAGGAGTCCTCAGGACAATCCGGGGAAAGGAGCACGGGAAGCAGCGGAGGTTAATGGGCTTTCATTTGAGAAAGGAAAGCACTGGCGGGCTGGGTCATGGATGTTACGGTTACATAGGTTTTTAACTTGGCGTCACGATGATATTGTAGGCCGCCAGGTTAGGCCCAGCTAGAATGCGAACTGCATAAGGCTCTCCACTTCAACTCTCAAGTCCTCCGATCTAACTATACTTCGCATTGTCTCGAGCAGAACGTAGACGAATGTTAGGGTTCATTTGATTGTCTGATGAGGCTGGATGGTATGGCCATCCAAACTTAGATCTATTTGATTGGATGAATAGGGATGAGCTAATTTTTTATTTGGTTGGATGGATGAGAATGGGCCCGTACCATAAGAGTGTGCACAACGATCACTTGCATGGTACCCACTAATTAAGGAATACTGTGTATATCTAGACATCTGTTTATCAATTTTTTGCAAGTTTGGCCTCCTAATGTATGTTTTTGCAAAAATAGCTCCCTCCACCGCGGAAGGCGTGGCAGGGGACACGGGAAGTGTGGAATCCAAGCGCAGGCACGGGAGAACACGCTATCGCTCCTGGGACATGGCTGGACTCACTACCGCGCTACCCCAGCGCAGTAACGACACGATGGTGTACATGAATAGTGAATAGTGCATGTGAACAATGAACGACGAAACCGCTGCTCCCGCATGTTACCGCGCTCATCTGCCACGCCACGGAGCCATCTGGCTTCCACGCTCCTCGGGCATAATAGAGGACACGAGGGTGCCATTTTTACAAAAACATATGTTGGAAGGCTAGATTAAAAAAACGATGTACATGGAGCTAGATGTGCACATTGTTTCTAATTAAGGGCCCCTATTTTTAGTCTAACCTTTGAATATTATTTGGTTAATCTTGGTAAAAATAAGAGTAAAATGAGTAGAACTTAGGAATTGTCCATACATGTCTTCTCACCTTCCCCTCTCACTCCATTTTCTTCCGTCGTACAAATGTAGCTACTACTATCTCCTAATTCTCATAATCAAACTATGAATTATTGAAATAAATATTGTGTCAAATATTTGTGTGTTTCTTTGTGAGTTCAAATCTTCAACGAGACAATTTTCTCTCTATCTTGTATTGATGTTGTGCATTCTTGATCCTTGTGAATCATAATGATTGGTCTCTAGTTCATGTTGATAGTACAATGTTGAACGGACTAGCTAGTTAATCTTAGTAAAAACACTAATAGCATTAATATTCATTTTTCCTACGTACAAAAGCTGGCTACAATTTTAGCACAGGTCCTCCGAAATGTTAGGTTCGCCCTGATGTCATTAATCCCACAATGTATACGAGTACTACTTTGGACATGGTGTACGGGTTTGCAAGCTCCCACAAAAAGATGTGGTACGTACGTTGTTGTAAGAGTCAAAAGAATCTTCTTAAAATTTTGATTCAATTCATCTACAATTGGATCTATCTGCAAGTACCTGTACGAGGCAGGCATATATAGCAACATGTTGCTTGCATCCATGGGCCAGTAAATACTAGTGGCCAGCTTCCCAGTCGATCGATATCAACCAGATTAAATTTTCCCAAAGCACAAATTATCCAGGTTGCATTTGCCAGGTACGTTACCAAATCCAGCTCAGTCGAATGGAGAGCAAGCCACCACTCTGCCCTTTTTACTTATCACGTACTCGCACGAGATCGAGCGAGCGATCGCCGGGCCGGGTATGTCTCAATGTTTGTATACGAGAATACGAAGAACGAACTCATCAGCCGCCACTCGTCATGTCGATCTAAAGAACAAGTGCGCGCATGCATGCGAATACATAGTAGATGCAAAATCACGCACCATGAAATCGAGTGCTCCGGAGGATGCCGGCGATGACGACGCAGTCGACCGAGCTATCGTCCACCGCAAGAACGTGCCGTGGCGCCGCCACTCCCCTTCGCCGCCGTCCCCACCACGCCTCCGGCGCCGCTCGACATCTCAAGCTCGTGGTACTAGCAACCACTAGAAGAGAGACGCGACAGCGACCTAGAACTAGAATATGCATGCATTCTGTCGTGAAAAAAATCCCTAATTGTTTTTTTAATGAGCAGTGCTTCAATACTTTCCCTCTCAATACAAGTTGCACAAATCTTGAAGCAAACGAAAGGGTAAGTAATCTCCATCTACCCTTCATTCATATTTTAATATTTGTGCAATTGTAAAAAAGAAAAGCATTGAAACACCTCTCTTTTTTAATTTAGACCATGAGAGCTTTGCTATTCACTATTAGAAAAAGGTGAACACCAGCATCAAGTCGAAGATTTGAACCCTGGTAAGCGAGGACACAACTAGTGTGCCTACCCAACTAACCTTTGGTTAGTTCTCAAAAAATCCCTAATTGTGTCCAGGATTATTCTTCAAGCCGTGCTTCTTTGCATTATCTCACAATACAAGTTGTATAAATTTTAAAATAAATAAAAAAATAAATAATCATTATCTACTTTTTATTTATCCTTTAATATTTGACTGCCATTTTTCTCCAGTGGGGGCGCGAAGGGCAAGCAGAATCCACCAAAGCAGGTACAGCCATGAATGGAACACTGTTAGAGAGTCAAAACTTGCGTACAGGAAACACGTGTCTGCCTTGGCAAACATTTCAATGCGCAGCCGTGAAATGGATCGCCTTCTACTAGTTCTAGTCTTCCAGAGCTTTGACGTTTGAGGTCTGGACGACTGGACTGCAGGAGAAGTACTGGGAGTAGCTAGGCCTAGGAGGCGGTTGATCATCGTGAGTGGCGTTGTAGGTTCCGAGAGAGATTGGTGCCCAGCCTGGGAGCAAATCTTTTGGACGCAGACATGCAAGCTAGCACAGTGGCTGAGTGTGCAGCAATGTTGCTGTAGCAGAAACTACAGCGACAGGCAGAAGACTGTGTGTCTGTGTCCAGGCCAGGGGCTAAACTCGGTAAAGTATCCCAGTATCTGGCTCGAGCGATTGACAACACGCGAGAGATCCATGTGGCAGTGGCAGGCGCCAGTGTATCGGTCCATCCCCTGTGTCAGACATTGGGCGCCCAAAATAATGCAGTATGTTTCAGGCGTTAGCTAGTTTGGTCGGTCGGTGCCGGTCGGACTCAGACGCGGCGGCGGCCCGGTCTGGCGGCAGAAGCAGGAGGATAACGAGATTCTTGTCCGTGAGCGATCATCACGGCGCGTGATGGAACTGTTCGACAACCACCTCAGGCGTCAGGTGCAGCTGCCGGTCCAGCTCGTTGCTTCCCTGTTTTACAACAATGGCGATGTGTTCTCCTCCGTCAAGACGCTGCACTCTGCGCGCTGCCCTGTGCTCTCCCGCGACAAGGTCTCCCAAGCCCGGACGCGTATGCGACGGTAACGATTGGGTCCGGCCGGCCGAGCGCTCGGCGGTGGGGTGGAGAGCACGGCCAATGGCGCCAATTCATGGCGTTCCACGGTTCCACCTACGCGGCGCACCACGTGGAGAGGAAAGGCATGCGTCCGTATCATTTTGGCTGTTGGATCCTGCTTCCGCGGTCCAGATCGAGAAGGGAAAACAGATGGTGCATTTTTACATACAGCCCTCATTTTTTACACAAATCAATACTTCGATTTCTATCTTTTATCTATACTAGTTGGAGCTTCTTCATGTTAATCCTAGGAGCTAGAAAAAAAATACTACATTAATCAGAGAAAAAAACCATAAATTCTGGCATTAATCAGGAAAAAGAGATCATATACATCTATTTTAAAGCTTACAGACCTGATCTATGAGAATATATATGGTGAAAGCTAGCAAATGGTGAAATCATGAAAGTAGCCAATCAAAAACGTTGGATTGATCTCGGATGGATCAAATTCAAGCAAAATCCCACCTCCTCCACTTAAATACTTTTTTACATATAACCCCCTAAAAGAAGTGTTTTTTCCACCGGTAAACATCAAATCCCGACTGGCCGGTCGCTTCGCCTCCCTCTCGATTTCTCCTCTGCCAATCGCTCCGCCTCCCCTCTCCAGGGTGCCCGTCGCCCGTCGCCTTGGGTTGCTGCCCCGTCGCGCGCCTCCAAGTCCATCGTCACCTCCCCTCTCCTGCGTCGGCCGTCGCCCATCGCCTTGGGCTGCTGCGCCATTACAATCGTGTACCCCGCGGGTCTCTCGGCATATCCCAGAAGTACGTACTAGTTATCTACACATACCCAATGTGAAGATCATAACATCTTTATAGGACAACCTTTTCTGACCGATTTCACATACTATGATTGATACTGTAATTACGGTTCATTGCCCGAGTGTAGTTGGTTGTATTTATATCATTGTCTATGTAGAGGGTCCCACCGGTATGAAATCCTTCTCATCAGTGTCCTCTACCCACCATATATATGTGTGTGTGTGTAAACACGTCACTGGCTGCTTTCGTTGGATTAGCCATCTCAACATACCAATATTCAATTATTACCTCAACTATTCATTTTCAACCATCTTTCCATCCGTATCCACTTTAAGTTTTCATTGCCAAAACACTTTTCCCATGTATTGATGATATAATATGTATCAAAAATCATTTGAAAACTTTCATAAACATGATCAAAAGAGGCTTGCCTGATACATAATTAAGATACTCGGCCTCACTCGGATTCTAAAGGTGGCCTTCTGTTGAATTCCAGTCAATCCTTGAAATCATGGGGTATTAAAGTTAATGTAATAATTAAATCATGGCATGTTTTATAATGTGCAACCTTTTTCCTTGGGATTTTATTAATCGGATACAGTTATAGTGTCCATTTTGTCCTGTATATATATTCCTCTTTTTCTTCCTATTTTCTTTTTTTCCTTTCCTTTTTCTCCTCCTGTTCGGCTGGCTCCTTCATTCTCATCTCTTCTTCTCCCCATTCCTCTCTTCCTCTTCCTCTTCCTCCTCCCTCTGATCTCCACACCCATCTGCTCCTTTTGGTGCCTCCTTGCACCTAGCACCGTTCTCTCCCTCTAGCTTCGCAACTTCCCCCATTTCTCCCCACCTTGCTCTCTCTCTCTCATGCCCCACGTCGTCCTGCTCTCCTGGCTGCTACGTCGCCGACCTCTCATCAGTCCCACGTTGCTGGTAGGTCTTGGGCTCCATGATTGGAACCTGGCTTTCAGCCCTCGTGTGTGTGTTCGCCAGACCGATCCGCACGAACGCCCACTGGGGCGGCCCCTGCCCTTGCCATTGCTGTGCTCGGGGGCTAACCTGGCTGCCTTGCTCTCCTCCCATCCGGCTCTACCTACTCCCTTCCCCCCACGAGTTCAATTAGGTTCGCTCATTCTGTTTCTCCTACTGTATTTTTTTGGATGCCAGATTTACCTTACTGTGATGCTCTAGGTTACTTCACATGCCTTATGATTCAAAAGGGAATAGTTATTTCTTAGTCCATGATGATTTGATACTTGTGCTAGCAGTGCGTTGGAGGTATTACAGCGATACTCATGGTCTACCGTATGCCGAGGAGTGCGAGATGGTCCATGGGCATGTGCAAGGCAAACCCCTCTATGGCTACACCCTAAGACCACTGCGAAATGGTCCATGGGCACGCACAAGGCTGCCCCCTCTATGGCTACATCCTGAGACCACTAGTGTTCCCCGATCTGCTCACTATCTACTCTCTTCAATGCATCTATATACTTTGCGACCTTCACCATATCTAACTATGTTGAGGTACCTGCAATGTTGAGGGTTGGGGCGGGATAGATCTGAGATATGTTGGTGGTGGTGCGGCTAGGAATGTGATCAGCCCTGGTCCTCTCCTTGGTCACCTGGCTTATGGTCCTTTGGGCTTGCTTGTCCCCTTGCTCGTGCTCCCTAACTTTCTAGTGGCTTGGTGGCTTTGAGATGGTGTGGTTGAGGAGAGGTAGTCAAGGTCTTGGTGTCCTTGCTCCCTTGCTTTGTGGCTCCTGGTTCCTTGCTCGGTTTGGTGATGTGTGTGGGGGGAATAGGGAATGGCTAGTGCTTATCTCTTTTAACGGTGGCTCCTTCACCTTTTTGCCATGGAAACTTTTACTTTTCTACCATGAAATAGAGTGGTTACTATTTGTGCTGGGCTATGGTTACCTGACAATGGCAAGTTGTGTACGTCGAATGATGATACCCTAAATTAGCGAGAGGTGCCGATCTGACCTTGGATGGATCAGGTATCTTAGTGAGCGATACTCTCACATACGGGTCTAACAGCATGTCTAAATTCATTTTAAGTTTTGTTTTGATGGCTTTTTGTTACGTAATATTATATGAGTGACTAACATTTTTATAGGGGTTTGTAGATGGGGGTCATGAAAAGGCTTACGACATCAAGTATTAGATCATTCTTATAAATTTTCCTTTTTGATGTAATTTGATAGCCAAGAGCATTGTGTTGTACCCTTTGTATGGCACTGTCCTTTGTTGTACTTGGCATTCGAATAGACTGTGATTAGGGATGGCAATTACGCCTGATTACCCATATGCCCACGGGTAAATACCCTAACAGAGGCATCTATAAGACACTTTCTTTGCCCACGAGCATAGAAATGGGAATAATTTCTTTCCCATCGGGTAAACGGGTACGGGCATGGGTAAGCTCCACCTGTACCCATCAACACTGCACTGCCGCACTGACAGGTGGTCCTAGCCAGCCATAGGCCATCCCTTGGTCCACAAGACCTCAAGCCTCAACCCCGCGGTCACAAAAATTTCCCCAATCTCCCCAAATCCCCCTGTGAAAGGACAGGGGATGTCGCCTAGAGGGGGTGAATAGGCGAATTAAAAACTTTATAGCTAAATGCAGCGGAATAAAAATATTGCAGCTAAATAAAATCTCCCGAGTGTCCTGAACAATCCGGAGTGTCCGGGTTATTCTATCCGGAGTATCCGGATAGTCCGGACTGTCCGGGTTATGCAATCCGGATACTCCGGATAGTCCGATCCCGAGGGTCCTAATCCGGAGTGTCCGGGGTATTCAATCCGGATACTCCGGATAGTCCAGACTGTCCGGGTTATGGAGTCCGGATACTCCGGATTGGAGACTTCGAATGGAGATTTTAAATCTTTGCAATTTTTCAACAATCTACTTGAATACAAAAGATCTAAATGCTATCAGGTACATGGGGATATTGTAGATCTAGAGCCAAACACAACAAAAGAGTAGATCGGGCAATTTCAAGATTCAAAATCAAATGCTAAAGCAAGAGAAAGAAGCAAACTTGGAGACAATGATTTTTCACCCGAAGTTCGGATCCTTGAGGGGATCCTACGTCTCCGTTGAGGCGGCTCGGTCACACTTGAGCCGGGGTCTCTTTCAACCCTCTTCCTCCCGGTGTTGCACAAATGCACTCGCCGGTCTTCACTCCTTTGATTCCTTCCCTTACGGAGGCGGAACCGACCTTCACAAACTTCCCACGGCCAACCACACAAAGCTCCGGTGGCTCGTAGGCGACCTCCTAGCCGTCTAGGAGTCCTCAACCTCCAAGAGTAACAAATACTCACGAAGAACAAGCTTGGAGATGAAATCAAGTGCTCAACCAACTCAAATCTCACTCAAACTAGCACCTCACTCCTCAAACTCTCCCCAACCCTTCTCACAAGGGGATCACTTAGATCTAAGGGTAAAGAGGTGTTTTTAGGGGCTCAAGAACAAGGGTATAGCACCTCTAATCAGTGGGAACACTCACCCTTTGAAGTGGGGAAGAAGGGGGCTTTAAATAGAGGTCCCAAGAAAACTAGCCGTTGAAACAGCTCTGCACAATCCGGAGACTCGGATAAAACCCGGATACTCGGATTGCACCGAGAACAAGAAGAGAGGAGTCAACCCGGAGTGTCCGGATTGAAGTCCGGATACTCCGGATTGCACCGAGCAGCCCGACAAAACGAGCATAACTTTTGACTCGGACTCGATTTCAGTGATTTTGGACTCTCCGAAAGCTAAGAACGAGGGCTACACAACTAACAAGGTCTCACTACCCAAAACTCAAAGGATAAACACAGATTTCACAAAGAAATCAAGAGAGACCTACAACCCTCACTTTCCTAAGCACTACCAACACCACTCTCTTTCTAAGATTCACAAGGATGGATCACTTGAGCACTTGACACATCTAAAAGTCATTCGACATCGCATCCCTCTTAATAGTACGGCAATCCTTAGACTCAAATTAAATCAAAGATAATACAAGTCTAGAAATAGTCACTTGCCGTCTTCTTTCTTGATGTCGATGCATGAAGACCTTCACCATATAATTGATGACATCTTCGCCTTGTCCAACTCGACTCGATTCACCTCATGAGACTCTCGTCCTATCAACCTTGACTTGATCATCCTCTCTGACGATCTCCACGCCAAGTCGCTCTTGACTTAGTCCTCAACTCTTGGTGACACCGCCGTCTTGTTGACCTCAGCTTAATGATCATCCTCCAAGATACCTTGGTCGTCATACACAGATGGGACCTAATTCTTTCCAAACTACTCATGAAAGACATTAGTCCCAAAAGCTCAATAGATATGAATAAGTTGATATTTGTGAGCAGTTGATTTCAACAAGTGTTTCATATAAAGAAGCACAATATAAATGGAAACACTTGACATAAGAAATGTTCTCTACTAAGTACATCATGATGAATATGTAATTGATCTATATGCACTAGAGAGATAATTGCCAATATGATGAATCAATTAAATCATGGCAAGGATCACAATCTTTACTTAAATGAAGCACATGATAGAATATACACGAATTGTACATGTGCAAATAATATTTGGAGTAAGAGTAAATATGTGATCCAACACTAGATAAACTTCACTAAGAGAATTGCATGAGAAGATATACAAATAAAACATGCATGCACCAAGTCAATCTATAGCAATATGAAGTTTAACTCTAGTTAATACATGCATACTATAATGAACTCAAATGAATATATATGCACAAATAAATATGACATGAACCAATGTGCATATATAAAATCATGCTACTTGGAGTTCACTATGCATTTGCACGAAAGGAATGCAATAACAAATATAGAATAGATACCAAAATTGCATACCTTATCTTTGCTTAACCTTCCTATTTGATTTTCCTCTAAAAGATGAGACTGATACTCAACTAGGCAATAACAAGTTAGTCTCATAGCAATATAATCATATTAGAGGTTTGTCATTTGCTCATACCTTATCTTTGCTTAACCTTCCCATTTGATTTTCCTCTAAAAGATGAGACTGATACTCAACTAGGCAATAACATGTTAGTCTCATAGCAATATAATCATATTAGAGGTTTGTCATTTGCTAAGCACTAAGTTAAGCATTTACTTAATTGCATAGATTGTCATTATGAGAGTTTGTCATTAATCACCAAAATAACATAAGTGCCTAGATGCACTTTCACCCTGTTTCTCGAGTGCCAACCTCCCCGTTTGAACTAGGGACCACCCTTGCCATGGGCCGCCCTGCCCCCTGCTGCCTACGGCTGGCTTCCTTGCCTCGCCGCAGGCCATGTTTGAATGCAGCCTATCTCCCTTTACATGTTCTCCCAAAACCCCCATCTCACCTTCGCCATGGGTGCCCCCTCCAAGCTCTGGATCTGAAGGAAACTTCAAGAAGGAAGGAGAAGGGAACACTTTGAGACTAGACATCCTAACCTACTTTACTTGCAATGCTACAGGACCCTCTTATTTCTTAGTATTTCTTTTTACGGTAATGCTTTAGCTCGACGTCAGATCAGACGCTTTGCGTCATACACCTCACAGCCACACACGCATTAATCCACTTGGTATTTCACGTGTGCAATTATCGATTCCTCTCCATGGCTCTACTAACTTCCTCATTTCGAAAAAATATCCCCTCTACACCTCATCTCCATTTTCTGCTACAATCACACCTCTTCTTCCCCTCCAACAGCTCGCTAGCAACGAGAGCCACAACTCCTCCATTCACGTCCTCTTGGCTTACCCCCTAAATCCACCCTGTTTTTTCTTCAAATCTTATGTGCTCCCCTTGTTCACTCCAATCTCAGACCAAGATGCAGCACCAAACAATAAAAACCAAAGGAAGAGCCAACAAATTGTTTGCCATTAATGCCAAGAAGGAAGCAGATGCGAGGAGAAGGGACCTTGGGGGCTACTAGTGGGTTGGTCTAGGGAGCCTATGGCTCAGCAAGGGGGTTAATCTAGGCCAGATGCGAGGCGAAGGTGAAGGAGAGGAAAGATAACTCCATGGCTGGGCCACATTTTATGCCGCAATTTGGATGGCAGTCGTGCAAGTGGGAGAGTGTAGCACAGATTGGAAGAACAACCCCCATTGCGTGTCTAAAATACTCCGTCCATCCAAATTTGACAACCCCCGTTGCATTTTCTCAATTTGTTGCACAAAGTGTTTTATTTTGTTTGCAATTTGTCCCCTCAAAAAGTTGTATCAACTTGTTTTTGTTTGCAGCGATTGTCTGATTTGTTACATCTAGTCGTTCTTTTTTTTTTTTGTGTTAGAGGTTGTGGTTTTCAATTTGTTGCAAACACTTCTTCCGATATATTGCATGTGAAATTGTAAAATGTTGTGACAATTATCTTTGAATGTTGCCACTATTTTTTTTCAAATGTTGCAACATTGTAACACTATGAATTTATTTGATTCGGATACCTAGTAGTTTAAATTGTACCTTATCTCTATACTTATGGTTTTCATCCAATTTTTATTGGTAAATTTTATAGTTTCCCTAATTCTTTTAGGATATTGATTTTTTTGTATTTTATTACACATGTTGATTACAATGGTTATACATATTTGTACGTATTATTTAGGAATATTGTGCCAACATGTCTGATAGGAATTTTCGAATTGAACGTTGCATTCCTAGTTGTTCCATCCAGGGTTCACCAAACCGTTTTTGAAAAAACTGAAAGAAAATCGAAATTCAAAAGTCGAAAAATATCGAGTCGAAAATCGTCAGAACCCGAAGGGTTAAAATCAAAAATTTGGAAAAAAAAAATAGAAAACCGGACGATTTCATGAAAAACCGACCGACCAATTGAACGTTCCATAGAGATGATTTTTGAGTGATTTTCGCTCGATTTAATCGGTTTTCATTGATTTTCGACCGGTTTACGCCGCATATTTTTTTCTTCATTTTTGAAAAAACATTGTATATTTTTGTATTTAGGTCGGTTTACCGATCGGTTTTGAATCTCGAACCGACTCGATAAAATCGAAAACAACGTTTTCGAGGTTTTGTGTCGTTTTGTGAACCCTGGTTCCATCCAGTCATCTGGATGAATCGCGATCGGAGTTTGGTTTATGGTTAACCGTTGGATCGAATTATGCGGCCCAGATTGAGACAGCCAAGGTCACGGAAGGAATTTTGCACTAAGAGCCCTCGACATACTCTGATATTGTCACGTAGATCCATATCAGGGTTTTTCTCAGCCGTTCGATCAACGCTTTACGGCTATGATCGTGGTAGAAGAAATCGGAGACTCGATCTGTGTTACGTTCACTCCCTTTCACTTCTCCGCCGTCTGTCTCCGGCAAGTGGCGGCGGCGGCGTGAGGGGCGGAGCCGTTGTTCCAATCGGGCACGCCCAGGTGGGCCACTGATCGGTCATCGCCCGATGCAGCGAGGAAGGCCGTTGGGCTACCATGTGCAGCGGGCCATCACCACTTCACCAGTGACCTCCATGGCTCCACTCGCTTGACCGGCGCGTGGCGGACAGTTGCACGGATGGCGGAAACAACAAGAAGGGCAGTGATGTAGTACGGGAAGGGGGAGTTCTTGGGAGTCTGATAGTGACGAGAAGGAGAGGGCCGACTCTTACAAAGAGAAAACAGGTCACTTCTTGGATCCCTTAAATCTACAAATTTCTTGCCTTCCTTGGCACCACACCTGATTAAAAGAGGTCATCCCGATTACTTGGACTTCCATTTTTCTCGCGAAGCAAGGAGATGGAACTTTCATTTATGCAGTCTACCATTTCAAAGATGACATTTTTTACCTGCATTGATCATATATCAGGTTGGATCTCCTCATCATCTCTCTTTACTGCTAACACTAATCACTGTTCATGAAACCTGTGATTATGAGAGTGCATGGAAATGCTTGACAAGGCATGTATACATTAACTAGTAACACCATCTCGCTTTGCTGTCAGGATCGTTGAAGAGATGAAAGCTGCTATCTTTAAACCGAAGGCGTGTATACTTGAGAGGCTGAGTAGCATTTATACGCTTTCAAAAGCTAAATTGAACAATCCTGACAGCAGTGTGGTTAGTAGGTCGTGGATGATTACAGATATTCTCATTTTGCTTACGAATTGTGTTGCTCACCTTTTCAGAGAAACACTGAAGCATTTTCTTTCCTGCTTTGATTTTTGAGTCCGAATTTCCCATGCCAGTACATAGATAAACTCTTTATAGGTGTAAATAATCAACTTACCCCTCACCATGGTAGCAATTCATTCATATCTGTTGAATTAAACTGACCACGCCATAGAGTTTAATACGAGGCGGATGTTGGAGATATGCCCTAGAGGCAATAATAGAGATGATTATATTTCCTTATATTAATGATTTATTATCTTGTTCCTTTAATAATGTTATTATTATTTATTAGGAAGTATGTGACTTGTTTGTGAAACTCTATATATGAGTTTGTGATGATTATTCTAAAAATGATGCCTAGTCAATAAACATATAAGAATACATACGAATAGACTAGCATATGTATTGATTGATGATCATATTTCACGGTCTTGATATAGAAATATTAAACCAATAATATGGACACATGTTAGAGAACATGTAGTTGGATCGACCCGCCTTGAGACACTGCGAGAACGTTGTAATCTTACTTGTCATCAGTTGGTCTCATATACAATGTGGATGCCATATACTTAGACTTGAGGTCGACGTATGTACTCGAGATGTGTAATGACTTACTTAAGGGTTGCCAAACGCTACAATGTAACTGAGTAGTTATAAAGGTGGCTTTCGGGTTTGTCGTATAGCATGTTGCGATGCATGGTCGATCAAGATGGGATTTGCCTCTCCATACAAGAGAAGAGATATCTCTGAGCCTCTCAAGTGGTCGGATTTCGGAAATGCATGGCCATGCTACTTGTGGTTAAAGGGTTAACCGTAGTCGGGGATTCCAAGTCACATAACTGAGAAAGAGTGGTCGAGCTAACTAAACAAAGACGTCACATACTCGCCTTGAGTTTGACTGATATCATGAGGCAAATGGAAATGCATATAACTAAGCATTGTTAAGTTTCATCCGATGTGATCTTTACATATACTCAGGAGTCGACACATCCTACTAGACACCGCTACCGATTAATGGGTGAGTAAGAGTACTAGGCCATGTCCAAGTATACGTGAACTTATAGGGTCAAACTCTTAAAGGGTTGGGACTTAATTCACATGGTGATCCAAATTCTAATGGGCTTTGAGTTTCTAATGGGCCTATTAATGTAGAGACTCATTGTAGGGCGTCTATATAAGGGGAGGGGGTGGTGGTTTTAGGGTTAGCAGACAACATAGGAATTCGAAATTCCTGAAAACTCTAACCGCCACACCTCCTTCACCCAACATCATGCAGCCGGCGCTAGCACTCTGGCACATGGCATCCCTGCCTGTACATGTGTATATTTTGGAGGTGTTGCTGTGAAGCTTTAACGCTAGGACAATCCGCAACTTGTGACGGTGACAAGGACGATCCACAACCTGTGATGGTCATGAGGAGCTGCTGGAGTCACGAGGCTAGTACGAGTACAATCGCACCAACGCGCTACATCGACTATACTTCCGCTATGGGTCTGCCCGTCTAGTAGTAATTCTGTGATCTATTACTTGCAGTGGTTTCTTGGTTATGCGGTAGAAAAATTTGATTTTATATTAGACCAGCCTAACCGTTCCCCTTCAGCAGATGGTTTCGGACAAGTGAACAAACAAATTTTAAAGCAAAATGAGGGTCTAATTTGTAACCACCCATAACTGTTAACAATACTGTTTTAAGATTCATGCCATGGCTTGATGAACATTATGATTTTTGTGTTTTGCTCGGGTGCCATGCCGAGCAAGCATTTTTCTTTTGAGGGAAACATATTGTATTATTGATGGATGCATGGATTTGGCTACAACGAGCCAAATCATGTTAGATGCATGGATTTAGCTAAATCGAGCCAAATCCTTTGAGAAATGGAAACCCAGTGATTAGAATATAGTCACACCTATGTAAAGAGTATACATGCTTCTTTCCCTAGTAAATTAAATAAGATAGGATTCCCAAGGGCATATTTGGAACATTCGAAGTTTGGAAGGACACATAAATTTGATTGTTGTTCAGTCAGGTTTTGAATTTTAGTGTGCTGTTATAGTTTGGCAAGTTTTAATTAGATTATGCTTGTTTTCTAGCCAAATCTGAGACTTTTGGCACATGCAGGACCATACCCTAACAGATACCACTCACCAATACCCACAGTCTACAACACAATATTAGCATGATCTAAACAATTATCTTTTTAAGAGACAATCCAAACGTGAATTCAGGCCATGGATCAAACATGGTTCTAAACTAATTAGACTTTAACCAAGAACGGAGAAAAATACTAATACTATTTTAATATTAGTTATGACCCAAATATCCATTATAGGGCTTGGTATGTTTGACACAAACCGTATTGCTACTAGACACTGCTTAAACTCCAATTGAAGAAATCGATAACTGAGTACCTTTATTGTTAACAACTAGACTATCAGCCTCTTTTTGCTTTTTGTAATTGTTAGTTCATATATAATTTTCCTCACATCATACTTTTTAACACTCAATAAATCACGTCTTCAGAGTATTTAAAAGTTTACTAATACTACAAAATAGCCTATGTTTGTTAGTACATTTGTTTTTCTGAAATCATACAATCTATTGAGCCTTAAGCATTAGCATACTTCCTGCACAGAAGTTACTCGGTTACGCCAAGATTGCATATAAATAGGACAAATAAATAGCTTCTTTAAACAACCGAAAACTTTCTCTCAAGTGTTAATTGCTTTGGCTAACCTCAACATCAACATGGCAAAGACTGGTTACTTGCTTTCATCCTTTTCCTTGTTAGTGTTTCTTTTTCACAGGTCAAACAAGCAACCAGTTACTGAGTGTGACTATAATGGTATATGGAATCAAATTACTCAAAGCCGCAAGTCATTTTTCTTAAACCAATCAGATGATCCAACGTGTGAGTGCTACTCGGTCTGCGAAGCTCTTTGAAGTGAAAGGCTCTCCTGCGCTTGCAATAGCTGCCCATCCTATGCTAATGATTTCAACATGACGCGATTTCTTGCGTTAGCCAATGCGATCGATACCAGGTTTCGAACATCGCAGTGCTGCGAGTGAGAAGGTAAAATATATTTTCCCTGCCTTTTATTGGTCTTTTCCTTTCATTATATGTATGATTTCTGATTTCCCTACACCTTTTAAAGGTATACCAGCCGGTCTCTCACACCAGTATCGACATAGGCCTGCTGAGGATGTCGCTTACGCACTCGTGATGTTCTTCCAAAATCGCTAAGCCGGTCCAATGCTACTACATGGTTAATGCATGACCAAAGAAGTTAATTGGTGAGCATTAGTACAGTTATTCTGATCCTCCTCCAATAACATCAAGACATGGGTGAAAAGTAGATTATAGAGATAAAAGCAGCAAATTACTGTAGCATTGGATGTGGTCTTTTCTTCCAAAATCCAAGCTCTAAGGTTTAATGAAATATCATTTGCTCTGCGCGAGTGCGGAGGACATGAGAAAGGTTTTGCGCGAGGTAAGATGGCCCAAATGAAATACAGTGAGAGAAGGTGAGGTTGGCAGGTGAACGTACAACCATATGTGTCATTTTAAGTAGTACAGAAATTCTTGTAGTCATTCTTGTGGCGGTGATTGCGATACTTGTAGACTCAACTCTACGGTCACTTTATACTTTTCTAGCAAATCTCGGAACATTTGATTATTTGCCACACTAAATTGGTAGAATTGATGAAGCCACGTATCAATGAGATATGGTGTGATAAATCATCAAATACACGTAAACTTTGTGGCAAATAATCAATTATACCAATCTCATGTCGTATTCTTTTACCGTTCGATTTGCCATGGAACGGCTTTGAGGCTTCGTCGATAGTTCAGAAGTCTCTTTTTCATCCTCTGCTCCGGAGTACTCGAGTGCACTATGAGCTTTCTAGACAGAAAATGTATAAAAAAACAAAACGAAATGGGGAAGGAGTCTCCTCGGCAAGCATGATTATCTTAAAAGAAACAACCTGGGAGCAAGTAAACGATAGCGAAAGAAAGATATGCATTTCTCATTTAGGACTTTTCTTGAGAACTCTCAGTTAAGTTTTATGTCCTAACTTCTTAGCGTATGTGGGTGGTGTGAGTGTGATATGTGTTGAATGTGTACGTCCGACCATGTACTCTTAAGAAAAAATATCTCATGTCTTGCAAATATGAACTCATAAATAGTCGCTAAGACACCAAAATCAACATTAGACAAGGTAAAACTATTTTTTTTTCTTTGCGAGGAGTAAAATTAGTTTCTTCATACGTCATTCATCAAATGTAGATTTCATATGTTGATTTCTTAAAACTTCTCATGTATTGCAAATGTGAACTCACAAATAGTCGCTAAGATGCCAAGATCAACATTAGATAAGGTAAAACTTGTTTTTTTTTCCTTTGCGAGGAGTAAAATTAGTTTCACCATACGTCATTCATCAAATGTAGATTCCATGTATTGATTTCTTTCAGACACCATGATTTGAATTTTGTTAATATTTTCCTTTACACAGTGTCTTCTCTTTCAAACACTTATATATATCAAAACCACTTACATTAGCAACAAGAAAAAATGCAGATAAGAGAGAATAGGGAGTGTCTACGATACGGACAAGAATTGGGTGCAGTCACTATGGAACTACAATTTGCAGTCTCCATAGTTCCAGACTGTCCGATCGAGACGACGGACGGTCCGGATCAGACAAAAAGCATGATGAACAGTGTTGCTACAGTACCACAAACAATATTTTTGTGCAGTGTTTATGGCCCTCCGAACCGTCCATTTTCGATCGGACGATCCTTTAGGGACGGCTTAAGTTGTGGTCCTTGGACTGCACCCAATCCCTGTGACCATGTCCCTACGATACATGCATGTGTCTGTAATATTTCTCTATTAAAGCTGTGTTCAAAATGAAACACAAGAGAGTGACATTCGCCTATTGCTGTCCGATTTCAATCCAACGGACACAAATGTAAAAAACTAACGCTCAATAGAGCATACACCTATAGCGTACTAAATGGCACTCCATGTGCATGGAACATGCATATAGAACAATCTACATGTTTCTATATAACAATGAACTTGATGATATAATTTTTTCCACACTAAATTACAAACAGAGATCGATTAGAATTACCGCAACAGTGTGCAGGCACAACCCTAGTACTCTGAATTTTCGATGTTGATGTTACCATGGAGTTTACTGTCGTATGATGTGATTTTCTCTCAAAAGGTGCTCCTATGTATCACTATTTAAAAGTTATATAAATATTAAAACATGAATGAAGAGTAGATGATGATTACTTATACTTTTGTTTGTTTTAAGATTTATGCAACTTGCACTGGGAGAGTGATACACGAAGAACTACTCTTTTCTCCCAGATGTACAACTTAGGGTTGGGTAAATCATAATAGTAAAAATAAGGGTGATATGTACTTGTATCTTACTACTGATGCGTTCATGAAGTGGAAGGATAGCAGAAGTGCAGAACGATCTGATCTGATATTACTAAAAATCTAGCTTGCAAACATGGACCTCCAAAAGTATATAGCTACGTTTGCAACACCTTAGCAAGTAGCAGCTCAAGCATATTCTAATTCCAAACTATATATGATTATCTAGAATTAGAACGGTCACCCGCTAAGCCAAAAGCAACTTAGTTTCACCACCGGCATCTACTGGTAGACAGTTACTTGAAAGGCATGCCTATGTCTGTTACGGGTAGAGAACTAGAGATAGTTACTGGCCGTGTGGAAAATTTGTATTGGGAAAAATCGTTCACAGGCGACTAGCAATGTGGGCCATGTGGCAATTCACGCTCCGGCCATCGAAAAGCTTTAGCCGTATTCTCATACACACATTTTTGTTCTTAGTCTGGATGAAATTATAGAGGGGAGCTGCTGTGCCAGTGACATACGGTAGTATAGAAGCGCCGTAGGAGACATGTAACATCTCATAAAATTTAAAAATATGAAAAATGAAAAGTTTGAAATTTAAAAATAGAATTGAATAAAAATTTCAATTGGAATTAACATTTTGATTTAAAATAATATCTTTTCCTCTTTTCTTGCATTGTAATCCTGAAGAAAAGAGGGATAGCAATATTAAAACTATTTCTTCCAAAACAAACAAACTATAAAAATAAATTTGAGATGTGATCTTTAATTTGAACTTTAATTTCCTGAGTTTCTGAATTATTGATTTTCCATGAGTTTTTGTTCTAAAAGAAAAGCCATATATATTGAAATGATAAAATGGTAAAAGTAAAAAGGTAAAAACACAATAGCAATAAAAATATGAAAAAATAATATTAAAATATTAGAAACCACCAGAGCCCTTGCCTTACTGCCAAACATAATCTAAACACATTTAATGAGGATAAGATATTGGAATCATGAAGATTTGAGATCAATTCAAATAGTGTCGGATTTATGTAAAATCTATAGACCCTATATTGATATGATATTTTTACCATGCTGACATAAGATCCTTACATACTTCTGGTAAAAAGATCAAAAATTAAAACTTAGATTTAAAGCTTTTAATAATTCAAAAACAGAAAGTAAATAACTCTAAAAATAGCAATGTCAGAATTTTTATAATTTAAATATAAAATATTAAAATTTTACATAAGATAAATTATGTCATTTAAGAATCTTTAAAAAAAGTTTCATAAAATAATAAACTAATTTTGGTCATCAATTAAATAGAAAACTGAACAAATAGAAATGATAAAAGTCTCATTGTCAGAATTTTAATGAAATTTTTACCAAGATTTTTTATCTAAAAATTTTACTAGATGATTGTATTTATATTTTCGACCTACATAAAACTTTTCATAAAATTTTGAGTCGTTTTGATAGCCTAAGCCAGTGAATCTACCTCGTTCTGTCCAGAGACTTTGGCAGAGTCGCTCCTTTTTCATTCACTGGCAAGTGGACCCCATGCTTGAGCTGGCCCTTTGCCGACTTCCTCCCTGCCGCCTTGTCCCCACCTGTCAGCTAGCACAGCTCTCTCCCGTTCCTTCTTTCTTCTTCTCCTCACCTCTCTCTCAGTCGTAGAGACAAGCAATACCGCCTCAATCCTTGTCTCACCTGCGCCGCAAATCGCGTAGCCCGATGCCAGCCACAGCCAGTGCACCGCCTCTGATCTCCTTTCGGTCAAAACCGATCCCATGTCAACCTATTCCCCAATCTTCTCCGGTCTTCTTCCTTCTCTCTCTGTTTCTCTCTCGCGCGCGCAGTTGGCCGAACCGCCCTTGCTCTCCGCGTTCAAACACTGACCCAACCGACCTTGCCACCTATTTAAGCACTTTAAGACTTTGTTTTAGCATGCTAACAAATACCCATGAACTCGTTTGGTTGAACCCAGCTCTATTTGCGCCAACCTCACCTTTTCTGGTCGCTTCACCGCCGCAAGCAAGAAGTCGTTCACTTTCTTTCGTAAAACACTAAAGCTCAATTCCAAATATTTGGAGCATCCTCAGTACACCTGCAACTCATCACCATCTTCAATTGAAGCCTTTCTTTTCCGGTGAGCCGCCGCACCGTGCAGCTTCTTTCGCCATTACCGTGCACGGTGAGAGCCTATCTCCTTTATTCATTCTTTTGAAGAAGTAGAAAAACGGAATCAACAAAACACCCTGATGCTCATCATTGTGATCTTCAAGCTCGGGAGCCCCTAAAACCACACCACCGTCGATCGGCCATGGTTGCCGCCGCTCCCTCACGGTGGCGCGCCAACTCCGGCCACCATTGGCCTAACTAGCACCACCCCTGCATGCGCACGGACTCCCTGGTGCTCACCATGGAATCGATTCGTCGCCTCCGGTGAAGCCTCGCCGCCGGCAGCCGAGAAGACCACCCCCCTGCTCTGACTCTCTGTCATACGGGTCATTGATGTTGGTCTCTTGCGCTACTCAAGTCACTAAGCGCCGTACCGGTAGGTCAGCCTCCGAGCCATGCCGCGCCTCTGCCCTCTCGGCCCCGCTCGTCAGTCGCCTGAGCCAAGCCAGCTCATTGTCATATGGGCCCGGCCCGTCGGTGCCTCAGCCCAGCGCAAGCCCAAAAAGGAAATCATGTTTTTGATGCAAAAGCACACTTTCCTATTTTGGTATATTTTCAATTTTCAGCATTTTTCTAAACCGAGCATATTCGTTTGCTTATAAATTTTGCATTTCAACTCCAAATAAAATGAAGCAAATTTAAATTCATGATAAATCATGTATGTTCAGAATATGCAAAAATATTTTTAAAATGAACTATCTTTAAATTTTGAATTCGAATTTAAAGAAAGGGATCTAAAATATGCCATACATAGAATTTTTGCAAATAAACTCCAATTTTAATGAAACCAATTTTTTTAGAAACCTTAAATCCTCAGGAACCTAAAAATGCAAAATTATTTAGATTTTGATTTGATTTACATTATTTTTAAAGTAAACTATTTCTAATGTATTGAATATTCAAATATGAATATCTTTTGCAAAAATGATTCAGATCATGTCAAACCAGTTTATATGTATTTAAAAGTTAGTAATATACTTAGATATGCAAAAACATTTAGAATTGAATCTAGTCTGAATTAAACTTAAAAATAGATTATTTTCCAATGCATAGAAATTAAAATAAATGTAACTTAAAGCATACAAATTCAAATAATGGTAAACTAATTCTTAGGTCTTTAATAAAACCATAATACCCCTATTTATGTAAGAATATCTCATGTTTGTGCAGATTTGGATTAAGTGCGTATTAGATCTTAATGTTTACTTGTATGAAAAACACCTTGGATATAAGCAAAGTGTCACATAACTAACTTTAAAACACTCTTAGAGGCATCCCATGCTAATGACAAAAAATGGATAAATAATCTTATAAGGTGCAGTCGCAAACTAAAAACTAAAATTGAACCTTTGTCGCATAGAATTTAGAAACACTTAAGCCCTTTCAGCAGCCTGTAAAACATCTCGTCTAAATGAAAGTATTGTCCAGATTAGCCTAGTAATAATATTTAAAATATATACTACCATAATACAAAAAACATTCTTATTACAACTTGCTTTGCATCTGAATCCTGCTAGCCCAATACCCTTAAGTGTCATGGTTATCAGAAACCTTAATGCCATGCTATTTCAGCAATGAATATAATGTCTCATCCAAATCCTAAAATTTATGAAATCAGCTTAGAAATACTCTCCAAAGTATAGACTACCCTATTTTGAAGAAATAATCTCGTATCATCATGCTTTGCATATAAATCCTGTCAGCAAAATAACCTTAAGTATTATGATTTCTGGACTTAATAATATGAATAAGCAAACTTAGTAGTATTGAAGAAATCTGTAGTTAAGATATTTGCATCATTAGACCCTTCTTAAAAACCACAAATATATATAACTAGTAACCTAACTTAACAGATCTAATATTCGGAACTACTTCTCGTGCAAAATAATTAAGGATTAAGTACTAATCATTCATAGTAGGCAACTTAATGATATAATGCGATTAATTCTATTAATCCAAATAATTTTAGCATCTAGAATTCGAAAATCAGGAATAGATAGTCTATAAAAGAAACCGTGCAATGCTTAACCCAAAAGCCGTTAGCGATATGAATGTACATTCGACTATAATGCAAGAACGTGAAACCATTCAACACAAACCCTAAGTCACACATGTTTCCTATAGTTGATTTTATTTTATTTTTCATATGACTTCTTTTTGCCCTTATTGAACTTGTTATTTGTTGTGTTGTGTTCTTCGTTTGCCACGTGTAGAACCCGATGTCATTGATTCCATATCGACAACGTCGACTGCGACTTTGACTTTGTCGTAAGTAATAAATAAGCAAGGCAAGCACCCCCTTTGATCATATTGATCCCAATTTTATAAATATTTTCATCAAATGTTTTACTGCATGCGCTACTTTTGTTAAAGTCTGCTATTTCGTGGGTAATGGTAATTGTAACTGTAGTTTCATAGAACTTCCTTGATAAGTATGGATTTGTCAACCTTGATAACCCCAGAATAAGGTAGACAATACATAATGTCATCATGGAATTACTCCACTTAGCAGTCATGCTTATCCATGCTTAAAGGAATATCAAATTTTCAATATGGTTAAAAATGTTGGATATGACAAAATATTGGGTAATGACCTTTCTTTATGGTTGGTATTTTGGATGAAAATGAAAATAAAACTATAGTTTAGATGCGGGCAATTATTGGCAATAGCCGGAAGTGCAGGTCTTTGCACGTAGTGTAGGGTGAAGATTGCCTGTGTCGGATTAAGGACCGAACTATGGGTTGTTTTCAGGCCAAGAATTACCGTACAACCACAAGTGCTGGTGTGGGATAGCCTAAACTTATTAAGTTACTTAAAACTGGCTTTGCACTTTGGAAGGCTGGAGTAGTACAAGCTGTTTCTTAATGGATTGCTCGAAGGGACGTCCACACCGAGGTGATCATGGAACAAACGTTTACCAATATAACGGTGTACACTATGCTATAGGGAGTTCCATCATTTCTATGCTTTGAGTTCTTCCACCATAGAATGGGTTTATCATCACCGTGCTAGTGCAAAGTCAGGGTTAAGTAATGTAACGATTATGTCATGATTCTCTGCGGCACACCAAAGGAAGTGTGCTAATATCGATTGCACAAAGAGTCAGTCATGTCTTATGGGGAAAGCTGCACACCTCTGCAGAGTGTAAAACTAATCCATTAGCTGCACCCGCGATCAAGGGCACTTGGTAAAGTCATCACATAGTTAGCTGTTTTTATTTTCATAAAACTCAGGATTCTACCAGGTGTTGGTAGAAATTGGTTCGTCGATGTGGTCATGATACCCAGGTTCGTGATTTCACTTATTTGAGTTTACATACTGTTATTTTACATATGAAATTGCTTTTACTTAAAATTTCGTTTGCAATCTATTATTCTGTATTTACATTTCAAATTGGCTTTATGCAAATTAACCGTAGTAGCCTTTTCTTTGAAATGGCCTGCATATATTATAGATTTTGCAAAAGTCTTGCGGAGTACGAAAGTACTTACCCTTGCTTAATAGTTGTTTTTAGATGAAGAATCAGATTAGTTCGATGAAACCTATTTGATGCAGGATTCAGAAATGTTAACGATGAAGCTTTTCTAAGGATTATACCTTGTTGGTTGCCTCAAGGATGGATGGGCACACTACAAGACTTTTGATTCTCTCCGCTGCATTTCACTCTGTATTGTAAGACCTTATTGTATAAATTACCATTATCATTTGTAATAAAGAGTATGGATGTGATATCAATTATTGTAAATGTGCGTGCTAGCCAGTGATCATGGGACTAGCATTGTATGCACATGAGATTTCTATTTTTGCATTTATGTGAAAATAGGGGTCATTACAAGACACGTGTTATCTGTCGGTGTTTCCGTAGTCGAGAAGATAACTAGATTTGTAATTTTACTTAGAAGGAGGCCAAAAATGAACAAAAAAAATGAAGGTGGACGAAATACACGCAGGTGTTCTGGAAAAAGAGTGTAATTCTCCGCAGTGCTGGTCATCAATCTAGAACAATGGGAGCACTTTCGCTCTAGGTGACTTTGCGCCGTAGAATCTGTGTTCCCATGCCTATCGCTCCTTAGCCAAGCTGCATTCAACAGCAACCACTGTCGTTAATACTGATGACCAGAGCGACGACCATCACATCTGATGGGACCAGTGCTCCTGGACTCGGAATGTAAGCATGCAGTACACTGCTTTATTTCCTTCCGAATTTCACATCGATGGTGTGTCACGTAACACGAATTTATATCCCGAGTAGATGAATCCGGTAACTATGTCTACATCATTCGATGGATACAACGACAGTACAGTCTTGCGATATGCATGCCGACATACAGGTTAATTAGAGACTCAGGGTTGTGTCACTATATATAGTGAGATTAATGGGCATAGCCGTGCGTGCTATAGCTGCCTCTGAATATCTATTTACTGATCCCTTTACACTGAATCCCACAAGACCAACCACGAACACAGACAAGCTGATCACCGGAGCATAGATGAGCTCCACCGGGACAGGGGCGATGATTAGCGCCATAGCCTTTTTGCTGGTGTGCTTGGCAGCAGCTTTCCCGCGAGCATCGGCCGGGGCCGCCGGAGTGGCAGGAGGGGATGGGTTCTTGCACGTCCCTTCGAGCGTCTCCCTGGCTCGCTGCCCCTCCATCTGTGGGGACGTCCACATCTCCTACCCCTTCGGCATAGGGCTGGGCTGCTTCCGGCAAGGCTTCGAGCTCACCTGCAACAGCACCACTCATCCTCCCAAGCTCTTTCTGGGCAACAGTAGTAGTACTACTCAGATCCGTGGCTTGCATCCTGAACTAAACGAAGCTTACGCGTCTGCTATCGTCTTCAACATTACCCACAACACTAATAACATGTCCTGGGGCTGGGAGGCCCCTGTTAAGGGTGTCATGATCGACGAAGACTATAACTATATGTTCGCTGTTGGCTGCGGTGTCGCCGTCTACATGTTCGGTGATAACGCGAGCGATCCCATGGGTTCTTTCGTGAGTATGTGCGTCGACGATAGGTCAACCATGGAGAAGGCAAATGAGGAGCAGGATTGCAATGGGATGGGCTGCAGCTACATCTTGTTGGAAAGGGACCTGCGAACCTTTGGGTTCAGAATTGGCCGGTTTGATGGCACCATAGCACAATCAGATAAAGTGCTATCTAATGTCCAGGTTTTCTTAGCAGGCGACTATGCATTTGATACGACTGATCTCTACTCAAGTGGGATAAATGCAAGCAATGTCCAACCTGTACAACTTACCATTGCCATCACGGATCAACCAAGTTGTGAACAGGCCCAAAAGAATAAGTCAACCTATGCTTGTAACAATAGAAGCCTGTGCACTAATCTGACTGGAGGAGGCTACTCTTGTTCATGCCCCGGTGATACGCTCGGCAATCCTTACATTCTGGATGGCTGCAAAGGTATCCGCCCCCCCCCCCCCCCCAAAGATAACCTTCTTACAAAGCAAGCCTTTGAATCCTAGGTAAATTGAGACATGACAGTATCCTCCAATTATTTATTTCTTTAAAATACCTTAGATAACTAGAAAAAAAACACTAAGAGTAGAGATCCACACGTAACCAGTTTAGCTCTTGTACAATACACTAAGGGTGTGTTTGGTTAATTGTATCAAGTGGTACATATATGAGATGGCTTAAGAAAAAAGTCATTTATGTATTTAGTTATTTGAGTAAACCATTCTATCTTAGATGGTTAGATACAAATTTGAGGAATATTCTCTGTAGATGTTTAATCATTCCATTCATTTAAAATAATGGAATCAAATGATACAGGATCATCCCATTCTATTTAACCTCATCCCATCAACCAAACACACCCTAAAGGAATGAACCTAACTCGCACGAGTTTCTTTTTGGAAAAAGTGGGGGCAAATTCATATCGGAGTTTTCAACATTAACTAACATGTTGATTCTTTCATGAGTTTACTTAAATTTACAAAATACTCTCACAAAAACTCAAGTTATCTTTTTAGTAATGTTATGAATTACATATCTTCTCATAGAAATTCTACGGTGCATTATGCTGGTAGTATATAGTGAGTGAGTGCTGTTGATTGGTTAATGATCCCTGTCGAGATTCTTGCTGGTTCTGAGGGCCACTAGTCAATCAGTTTCTCCATGGGGCTTTGCGTCACACTCTGTTCTCCTATTTTCTCTAGGACACCATATACCATATTTGTCTCGAGAATGCACAGCCTAGCTATCAGTCGGCTTGGAGGCATAGTGGTGGGCAACATCAACATGGTGGATGTGGTAATCCTCGCTTTGCAACCGGTCGCCTGTCCAGCACTTGTTGTAGACAAGCCAAGCAAATAGCCTCCATATTTGACGCCAGCATGGTGATGTTGTTGATCCGTTGAACAGAGCCTTGTAAGCTGACCTTGATGAGTATACTCCTGAAGCATTCCACCTCCATATTAGCTTATCCCTCGCACCCGGTTGCAGCGCGATGTTGCTGACTGAGTCCCAGATGAGCAGGTGCTAAGTCAATTCCAGTAGTACTCCCATGGAGCCGCGTAGATCGGTGACCCATTTCTGGTTGTCCATCGCTTCTGCCACCGTTCTTCGAGTTTTGGTTCTCTTTGGAACTAGAGCATAGAGGGCTTGGAGCCATCTGTCTTCCCAGAAGAGACATGCTTTTCCATCGCCAACCTCCCATTTCGTGGCTGCAAAGAAACAATCTGATGTAATTTTGGGCACTTCTAGCTTGAAATCCTTCCCAGGTTTGGATTGATCAGTCTTTTGCAGCCACATCCATCGCATTCTTAGGGCCAGCCCAACCATATTTAGGTCGTGTACCCGGTGTCCGCCATAATTGATCGGTCTACACACCTTGCTTCAGGCAGCGAGACAATGCCCTTCGTTTGTTAATGTATTTCAGGCCCTAGAGGTGGGTGTCGGGCCGGCATGGCATGGATCATTGGGCCGTATGTCTAAACTATGTCGTGCCATCATAGCCTGGCCGGCCCGGTTCGTCTTCGACGAGCCCATGTACGGTACATTTGCGATTCGTGCTGTATCAGTCCAGACATGGTCCATTTGCACTATTACTACAAGAGGAAAGGAGTCGGAGACACACGGAACTGAGACAGTGAACAAAAATATTAGAGAAAAAGAACTAAATTTTCTTTATTCTTAAACAGTTATAGAGTTATTGTTTGTTAAAAACCTCACACCCAATATAGGGTACCCAGTGCGGAGCGGTTTGGTACGCGTGCTCGATGTCAGTGAGTATGTACTCTTCAGTTTTTATTCTTTATCTTTTAGCATATATGTTGTCTCTCCTTTCTCCGCATAAGAGGACCGCAAAAAGCGTCGGTCGTAAGGCTAGCCATAACATAATGCAATATTACAGCAGAGCATCCTGGCGCGTGCTGAGCCTGCTTCAGGCATGTTTCATGCCGTGTTGGTCCAAGGATGGCCTATGCAAACGTGTTGTGCTGTACCGTCTATCGTGCCCGACCGCAAGGCCCGACACGATCCTGTCATTCGTGTTATGCTAGCTCGGTCCGTGTTGTACCGTGTTTTAGCTATATCGTACTTGTCATCCTACGGGCTGACCTAAAAAGACCGGCCTAATGACCAGGTCTAATTTCAGCACCCATTTTGGTACATCCATTGCGATGAGCTGAGACACCGGTACGGAGGTCAAGACCCACTTTCACCGGGAGATGAATTAGCTAGTCGCATATTGCCGACCCAATAATCAGCGCCCGTGCTAATGTGTCTTAATGGGTCATTTAGGTAAATGCAAACACAGTGAGCTAGATTTTACAACAAGTAGCACAGTCCCTTTCAATTTTCTAGCAAATCTTATTTCTTTAGTGATAGTCTAATTCTAGATAGCATTCCCATTTTTTATTCCCATCTAATCTTACTTCCGATGTCAATCTTGCTGGAGCAGGTTATAACCCCATTCTTAAAAAGAATTGTGACAGATCATGTGGGAACATGAGCATTCCCTTCCCTTTTGGGCTCGAAGAAGGTTGCTACGCGTTTGAGAAGTTCCGACTTAACTGTACATCAGAAAACTCCACAGTCCTCGATCGAGGAGACATAAAGTATCTTGTGACCAACTTTTCAGTGGACGATGGATATCTGAGTGTGAGAAACAAACCGAACAGTTCCAGCAACGAAAACTTGATGTTTGCTTCTCGTGACAAGCACGGTGGCATATCGGAAGACAACCCTCTGGATGATCTTTTCGAATTATCTCAGGAGTATGATATGAAGATGTGGTGGGCTGTTACGAATATGACCTGTCAAGATGCTATGCAATCTATTGATACGTATGCATGCCGCAATGTCTACAGCTATTGCCTTAATGTCACCCATGGGACAATGCCTATTGGCTACCGTTGCAAGTGTTCTCCTGGCTTTGAAGGAAATCCATACATCCAAGGTGGCTGTACAGGTCGCTCTCTCTCTCTCTGCTTTCCGAGTACTCCGGTCACATATAGTTGTTATTTTAAACATCAACACACTCTCTAAAACACAGTTTGATCACTTATTTCTATTAAAAAATATTTGTAAAACCTATAACATTATAATATTATGAAAGTATTTTTTGAGACAAATCTAACATATAATTTTCATGTATCCAATATAAATATATAAAAAGATATTGACGGTCAAAGTTTTAAAAGTTTGATTGTACCTATGTCCAAAAAAAAATAACTATTTATGACCGAAAGGGAGTATATGAAAATGCTTGATCTAAAGAATGTTTGATCCCAATATGCATGCATCTGTCACCAGTCACCACCATTATTGTACATAACCATTAGAGCGATTTACAAGGCGCTCATTTCCCTACTATTTGCAGACATCGATGAGTGTAAACTTCCAAACTATTGTAAAGGCACATGCCAAAATTCTCTTGGCAACTATAGTTGCACAGATTGCAGTCATGGAAAAGAGTTTGATCCAAGGAAAAGGAAATGTGTGACATCGGCTAAGAGACGCAATCTTGTTCTAGGTAAGTCATAATGAACTGAATCCCCTCAGTGCAGTTTCAATTCGTAAAATGTATCGTGCTTTCATGACTACAACAATTGGATGCAGGTATTTCAATTGGAATTAGTTGCGGCCTTGGCTCCATAGTTCTTGCACTCGGTGCATCTGTACTCGTGAGCAAGTGGAAGAAAGGCATACAAAAGAGCAATCGAAGGGCGTATTTCAAGAAAAATCAAGGCCTACTCTTGGAACAACTAATCTCAGATGAAAGTACAGTACATAAAACAAAGATATTCTCCTTGGAGGAACTAGAGAAGGCAACTAACAACTTCGATGTTGCTCGTGTTCTTGGTCGAGGAGGACATGGGACAGTATATAAAGGGATTCTAGCTGATCAACATGTAGTGGCCATTAAAATGTCCAAAATTGTGGAGCAAATTGAGATAGACCAGTTTATCAACGAGGTTGCTATCTTATCTCAGATCATTCACCGTAATGTGGTGAAGCTATTCGGTTGTTGTCTCGAGACAGAGGTGCCTTTGTTGGTCTATGAGTTCATATCCAATGGCACACTGTATGACCTTCTTCACATTGATGCAAGTGTTAAATGCTTGTTGGCATGGGATGATCGCATTAGAATTGCCACAGAAGCTGCTGGTGCACTTTCTTATCTTCACTCAGCTGCTGCAATACCCATTTTCCACAGGGATGTAAAATCTTCTAACGTACTCCTAGATGGCAGCTTCACTGCAAAGGTTTCTGACTTTGGTGCTTCAAGATGTATTTCACTCGATCAGACTCATGTGATGACAATTGTCCAAGGCACATTTGGTTATTTTGATCCAGAGTATTACCATACTGGCCAACTGACCGAGAAGAGTGATGTATATAGCTTCGGAGTGATACTTGCAGAACTTTTGACAAGAAAGGAACCAGTTTTTATCAATGATCTAGGTGCAAAGCAAAACTTGTCTCATTACTTCGTTGAAGGACTTCAAGAGGGAGCTATCTTGGAAATAATGGATTCTCAAGTTGTGGAAGAGGCAGACCAAGAAGAGATTGATGATATTACATCGCTTACGGAAGCATGCTTGAAGGTCAAAAGTGGCGAGAGACCTACTATGAAAGAAGTAGAGATGAGGATGCAGTTCATAAGAACTAAGAGGGCAAGAAAATTACATCTTTTCCGAGGAAACAATGGAGAAATTGAGCCTTTGCTGTGCGCAACAGCTAGGGATTCACACCCACATATCAATCTTGTTACTAGTACCGATTTAACTTATAAAGGCACATCTGGGTGTTATAGTTTGGAGCAAGAATTGTCATCATCATCTAGTTTGCGACTCTAACCATATATGCAATAACACAGTCGTGTTTGTAAGGATGCACGTGAGTTACCATATATTTTCTTTGAAGAATTACTTCATGGAGCACCCATTTGGACAAGAATAACTATATGAGCGATAGTCGAGTGCTTCCTAGCAAAGATGCAGATGAGTTACCATTTATTTTTTATGAAAATTACGTTACGTACTTCACTGTAGACGAGAGTATCTCGTTTAGTTGCATTTGTTATAAATTTGCACAATGTATGTGCAGAAATGTCAAGTTGTGTACTTTTATTATCTGCGATGAATATGCCTATACATAAGATACCTCAATATTGTATTTAAGTTGCATTTGTTATAAATTTGCACAATGTATGTGCAGAAATGTCAAGTTGTATACTTTTATTATCTGCGATGAATATGCCTATACATAAGATACCTCAATATTGTATTTAAGTTGCATTTGTTATAAATTTGCACAATGTATGTGCAGAAATGTCGAGTTGTATACTTTCATTATCTGCGATGAATATGCCTATACATAAGATACCTCAATACTGTATTTAAGCTGTGGTGGTGAGGGAAAAAACATACTTTTGCACCGCTGTCAACAAGCTTACTAATAATATTCCTCACCTCCCATTGCTTACGGCTTATTGTCTTTGCATAACAAGCATGAATGGCACAGTTGACATCTTTTCTTTCGCAAGATTGACAAAAACATTGGATTCATAGTATTGCATAGAGAGCTGCAAAACTGTATTTGCAATTTGCAAGTCTAAAAGTACTAATGCTGCATCCAGAACTGAATTGCTCCTGGACCCACATACTAGCTTAACTAGATAATACTAGTATAGTGCCTATGCTAACGCTACGACGGCAGTACACCCGCTTATCAATTAAATGAGAAGATAAGTATGGATACAACACTTAATAATAAAAGAGAAATTTAGAATTTTAAATGAATTTAGAAAGAAAAACGGAACTAAATGGAGGTCGAATGGGCGAAAACGAGCTCCCAAAAGATTTTAAATCAAAAAAGAGAAAGAAAAAAGAATTTTCGATTTTAGATTATTTTTGCAGCTTCCACGAGAGCACACAGTGTCTCTAGGCAACCACAAGTAAGGGGAGGAAGGCGAGGTGGCCAGCCGATCGCAGTGGGTCGGCACTGGTGCGGCGAGATCGCCGGCACCGACGCCTGCAAGGGAGGAGTCACGGTTGCGGTGAATTTCGCCGGGAAAGATGACGGTGGTGGCTTGGGTTACCTCCAAAATCCGGCGATCTTTACAAGAGGGAGCACTTGGGGATTTACGCAATGCGATGGGGTGGAGAAGAGCTCGTCGGCTTTTATAGCCCCGAAACAAGCATATTTATGGAAACCATAATTTGGGATCAAATCAGATTGGGAGGAAATTTTGGCAATAGAGCACGAAATTTGGTGAATTAACACCATAGATGGAAAGAGGAGATTTGGTGCGGGATTGATGAAGCTTTGGATTTTCTTTCTTGCTTTAATGGAGGGAGGGAAGAGAAGAAGCTTCTCTGGTCTGGATTGCAGTTAGAAGAAGCTACAAGTGGGTTGCCTTTACTTTTTTTAAATATAGAAGGATTTTTGAAAAGATAGCATATTAGGTTAAAAAATTCTAGAAAAATTCTCAAAAAAACTTTCGATTATTTTGTACTTAATAAAATTATTTTTTAAAAATAAATTATAAATTTGCCTAGGCACGGCGGCTGCCTAGTCGCCGACCAGCAACCTCGCCGTGTCGGCAAAGCCACCGATGGCGACCGTGGAGCCATTGCAGACCTGCATTCTCCTGGCCACGCTGCTCCGACCACCGCGTGCAATCTCTCGGCCGCGCTGCCCCATCTCCCGGTTTTTTTTTCAGCACGTAATGTATGGCCCTTTCCTTTTCCAGGACGTTTGTTTCCTTTTTCTTGATTCTAGGACGTTTGTTTCCTTTTCCTTGTTAATGCTGGAGGTGAGAGAAGGTCTGTTGTGGGTCACAGGGATGAATTCAGAAAAATATGGAAAAATAAACTGCGCTCGCCGACCGCTGGATCCGCAAGGAAAAAAGATAAAATTAAATAAGATTTCGCCGCCATTGGTTCCGCGAGAAAAAATTGAAGAAAAATAAGCAGCACTCACAGACCATTGGTTCCTTAAATAAAAATAAAAACAAAAATTCAGCGCTCTCCGTGCGCTGAAATTAGGCTTTATGTGGCTAGATCCGTAAAAAAGTCTCGAGAAGAGTCATATTCAGAAAAAAAAATACGATCACAATGCCAGGACAATAAAAAATTCAAGTCTTGTTTCCTTGCATGCGGATCCTCTCTGATTATTTCTTTGTTTGATTCGCCCTCCTTCCAAATATGTAGTACGTACAATTTTGGCCAGTAAAAAATTCAAGTCTGGTTTTCTTGCATGCGGATCCTCCTTATTTATTTCCTTGTTTGATTCGCTCTCCTTCCAAATATGTAGGTGGGGGAGGTCTGTTGTGGGCCACAGGGATGATTAGACACATTAAATAATGGCCATCGGATGTGGGTGAGTAAAGCTGAGGAAAGATCTGAGATGTTTATTTTGATGAATGCAAGTTTCGGGAGACATTTTGTTGGGTGCATGAACGTTAGGTCATCTCTAGTGAGGTGCATTATTTAGAGTGGACGTAGCAAAAATTGTTTACATACATTATAAAGGGGTATAGATATGCAATATTTTACTCCATGATGATAACTCCACACTCAAACAACCTAGCTATAATCTATTTAGCACAACTATAACCCCCCAATTTACACAAATTCGCATTTAGGTTTCTAATCAACTTGAAATATTGCGTCGTGTGTACGTGTACGAGTGGGTCAGTGCCTAGCTAACATAATGTAATATCTCCTTCCAACCTAACTAATATCAATTCGCAGGAGATTTTCAGGGAGCGAACCAATTCGAAACAACCGGAGCCAAGCTCACGGGGCGTGCTCGTCGGCCTGCCCCACCGCCCTGGGAGAAGGTGCCGGTTGCAGTGGGGAGCAGGGTTTAAAATCTCGCCGGTTTCTCGTGAAATTTCGTTTACCAGACGGGGACGAGATTTGAAATGCCGGCCGGAGTGAAAAAATTCAAAAAATTCGAATTGTTACAGTAATATGCTAAATCTCGACTAGATCTTGGTTTTTTTTTTTTCAGAATTTGATGTTTGACCACTGGATTTGACGGAAATTGATCTATAACCCTTAAGAAAGTCATCTCGTATGAAAATTTGTTGAAAAACCGAATTTTTAAGAAATTTTTTAAAAACTTTAAAAACACTATCTGATTTTTATAAAAGAGTATGTGCTTTATCATGATGTGAAAAATTTATGGTATCATCTTAAGAAGCGTAGGATCATACGCAATTTTTTTTAAAATAATTTAACTTCATTTGTTAACTTTAAAAAATCAAAAACAGAATGAACATAATTGGGACAGTAACATTGTCAGAATTTTATAAATTTTCTCGTGTTTGACCATGATCCAAAATTTTTATGAGAACTTAATAATTGACTCAGTAACATTCTATAAAATTTTAAAAAAAATTTAAATTTTTCTTTGCTCATTGAACTTCATTTGTTATATTTCAAAAATCAAAAATAGAAAGAACATAAATGATACACTGTACTTGTAAGAATTTTATAAATTCACTGGAGTGTGTTCATGATTCAAAATTTTTATGAGATCTTAATAATTTCCTCAGAATCCTTATGAATTTTTTTAAAAAAGTTTAAATATTTTTTTATTGCTAAAGCAAATCTATGTATTGATCATCAGGCTTTTATGGGGACGTAGCATTGTCAGACTTTTTGGAACTTCTTGAAGCTTTATAATCAGATTAAAATTTTATATAAACATTGATGATACATAAGGACCATCCACAAAAATTTTCAAAATTTTCTAACATAGTTTGTACCATTTTTCATTTGGTTGAAGTTTGCCAGTAAAGCTTTTATTAGGACAGTAGCACTGTCCGAATTTTTAAAAGTTCATGAAGCTTGATCATCATCTAAAAATTTTATAGGAATATTAGTGATTCTTCATAACCATGCAAACAAAATTTCAAAAATTTCTAATGTAGTTTGTTTTATTTTCCATTTGGTTTAAACTTGCCAGTCATAGTTTTATCAGGACAGTAGCAATGTTTGAATTTTTAAAAATTCAAAAGATTTGATAATTATATGAAATTTTTATGAGAATATAAATGATGTGTCAGGAACCTCTACAAAAATATTAAAAAATCACATAATTTGAGCTATTTTTCACGCCGTCCAATTTTTGTCAAGATCTCGGTTCAAAAAACCGGAATTCAAATTCTGATTTTACAATTCGGCCAGAATTTGTTTGAAATATCAAGATCTCGTCGGGATTTTGTTCTCTGGCCACGAACGATATTTAGAGCGAAACCGAGATTTCAATCGTTGGTCGGGAGTACATCCGGGCATTGGGCCATACCAGGCCGGCACATGAGTCCAGACATAGTTTATTGGCATGTCGTGCGATCTTCGTGCCGTATCGGTCCAAATCTAGTCTTTTTGGATTGTTGCAGGGGAGAGAAAATGAGTCGGAGACGAGCGAGGCACCTACCGGCGTGATCGCGAAGACATAGTGCAGCTCGGACGGAGGCGAGGAAGACAGTGGTGTTGGGGAAGAAGCACATATGATTGCTGGTGACGGTGGCGACGCGGTATGGGAAGGCCAATCGGCACTCGGAATTTGCATTTTGACCCCTATGTGTATACTGTGCTAGTCCCACGATTAATAGCTAGCACAAATATCCAATATTAACATATCACATTCACACACAAGATAAATGACAGAGCAGTACATAATATTAAGCATTCAAAGTTAAGGCATACTTAACTAGTTTTGCAACAAGGTCGATCGGCTAAATAGTCACATATTGAATATCACAATGGAAGTAAAATAAAGAGGTATCAATATTGAGCTAGTATGCTTTAGACCATCCATCTGACTAGGGTAACACCATTAGAAGTTGGTGTCATCTTTGCCAAAACTCACGTCATAAAAGTAACCATACGACGGATCTTTTTCTTCATTCTCTGAATAATTAAGTTTAACAAGTAACAGTTGACTACGAAAATTATACTCCATAAGACTTCTATACAAATATATATAGTATGCACAATTATATCAAAGGAATGGCTATCCTACTAGGTTTTTTAGTTTTGCATAAAGCAAGCTTTTCATTTGCAATATTAAATAGTAGATTGTATTCAGAAATTTCTAAGAGGAGTTGACATTTGATAACAAGTAGTAATAGAGCATAAGTTATCATAAATAAACAGATGGCTTGTTGTCATAAATACTTGAAAACTCAGTAAAGTCCTCTTTATTGGTCAACCGAGTATGGTTTTCCCATCCACACACTTTCCAACCAATTTGCTAAAAGAAATATAAAATTACTTGTTATGGGATATAACTGGCGATGTTAATGGCCCAGGAAACGTCAATTCGAATAGGTTTATACTATGTAGAGGTTATATTACTTTACCTATATGATATGACCATCTCATAATATCAATCATGATATGCTTCTCTTAGTATGCGACTAAAAGATCATGACATAACCTTTACATTACCGGTTCTAACAACAAAGTGCACATCGATGCACTTTTTAAGATAAGAAGTACCTCTCCAATATTTCAAAAACTCAAACGTTGTGTTGATAAACTACGCTTACCCAGCAATGGTCCTTCAAGTCAAGTAGTATACCCTTCACGCCCACATTAGCCCAATATCACATATCTCTGCTACTTCTAATTTAGAGTTGGTGGCGATCGTCCGTTCTCCTCCAAAGCACTTAATCTATTTGATCTGGTACGAATGACTGAGATGGAAGCGGATTTAACATGTATCACTCTCTTTTAATACTCCGTTGCAACGCACGGACACACTACTAGTCAACTACTACATGTGACTTTGTTGTTAGTCCACAGTGAACGGCGACTGCCTCGAGATCAGGCAGAGGTGGTATCACGTGCCCCGGTCATTCCTCAAGGTCGGCAAGCCCCAACACCATCGGTGACCCGTCAAAGGTCAATTCCAAGGCGGTGGCGGTCGGCCCGGTGTGCGCGAGCGCCAACAAGGGCCGCGCCATCACCCTGACGTGCGAGCACGGCCGGACCATCTCCAGCGTCGACGTGGCCAAGGGCCAATGAGGTGAGTACGAGGGCAGGTGCAAGTCCAAGGCGGCCCATGACGTGCTTGTCGAAGTATAAGTAAATTGCCCACCTTTCCTCATCAGTTTAAGCTTTTGGGTGAACTGGTTGGTGCATGTATAACACATCGAAATATAAAATAATAGGAGATTAAATATTTTTAATTTGAATATAATTATTTTTTATTTTTCCTGGCATTATTGGAATTTATTTGGATTTTCCTGGATTTTTGTATTGAATGAAAAATCAAACGAATAGAATTAAAGAATGGATAATAGTAAAAAGATAAAAAGGTAAAAGTAAAATTTTGGAAAATTTACCATGGAACCCTAACCATGCTGGTAAGTCAGTAAAGTCAAAAAGTAGAAATTTTATGCTCACGAAAATAAATAAATAAAATGAGTGACATCTCTTTTGACTAGAAACAGTGTAAGTCAGAATTAATGTAAAATATTAGAAATTTATCTAGAGCCATAAAAATTACCATAATACCCTCAGAGTGGAATATATCTCTGGTAAAAATTTCAAGAATTTATCATGTCATTTATACCTTCTAAAAATTCAAAAATAGAGGATTAAAAAATCTGAAAATTAACATGTCAGAATTTTTATAAAATAATTACCCAATATTTTGACTTTAAACTTTTATAGAGACACCCTTAAACTTATTATAACTCATTATAAAAGTTCAAAAAATAAATACTATCGTTTGTGCCAATAAATAAATTAAAACCCGAAATGAAAATCCTGGCTGATGCACAGTGTCAGAATTTTAATTAATTCATTATAGGATATTTCAGCCTGAACATTTTAATGAAGGGTGAAAACTTCCAGGAGATGTCGGTCAAAAAGTTTTACAAAATTTGACAGTGAATAGATAGGCATTTTAATTCGTGCACTGGCTTTCTGGACTGAAGCTTATCTCCTTATCTCTTCCTGTCCCAATGACAAGTGGGCCCTCAACTGTCTCGACCCCGTTTGCTGGCACGGCAACGGAAAAGGCCTCAGCCTCTGCCTGGTGGCCCCGGCCCCGCTCATCAGGCCCCCCTCCTCTTCTCAGTTCTTTTCCTCGCAGAGACGCTCGGTCGAGAACTCCCGATCGTTCCTGCGCGTCTCTCCATCGAATCAGCGCAACCACTCAACTGCCCGTGCAATCATTCGCAGCCACGTTCATCCTTGGAAGCTGTGCGCCATGCCCTGGCCATCTCGTGTCACCTCGCCTCTGCGCACAGAGCCAGCCGCAATACTCTCGCTCCCGTTCAAACCCTGTGAGGTCTCGTGCCGCCTATAAATCCTGGCTTGGTGTCGCATTGAGGCCCTCTCCATTCTTCTGAACCTTGTCTGGAACCAGTTCTTCGCCAACCATTGAACCGAGCGTGAAAAACGGAAGCCATTCTCTGTTCTGTCGCAAGAAACCGAAAGGGGGAAAAACCGATTCAAGCCAATTCGGTATGAATTCTTGGAATCCATTCGTCATAGAGCTTCACTGCGGCCTCCTGAGCTTCTCCAACCTGCCGATTTCAGCTCCCCTTGCCCGTAACGCCGCCGCACCGACTTCTTCTTCCCCAACTCCGGTCGCACGGTGACGGCCCAACTCGTCACTTCTCCGAATGATCCACTGATGCTCACCGCGTTACCGATTCGGCCAGAGACTCACTTCTTCTTCTTCTCCGGTGATCTTCCACCATTGCCGCCGCCCCCCTCATGGTGGCAACCCACTCTGGCCATCGCCGGAGGCGATGGAGCCCATCATCGGGTGCGGGATGATGCTCTAAAGCTCACCGTGCCCTCACCTTCGTCGGAGCTTCACCGGACCGCCGTCGCCGCCACGCCCTAGGTCGCCCCTGCTTTTGGCTCGCTGTGCTGTGGGCCTCTTTTGTCAGTGACGCAATAGAAGGGTCAGTGCAAATCGGCAAAGACGCCTTCCCAGTAAGAGAGGCATATTTTCAGTTTTCTTTAGAATTTCATTACCCGAGATAATTTGATTGCTTATAGCTATTGCAATATAACTCCAAAATTAGAGAAATAAATTTCTATATTCATATAAAATCAGGTAGTTTCAGGATATACAATAATATTTTGAAAATGATCTTTTGATGAATTTGAAATTCAAATTTGAATAAAGGGCCAAAATATATGCTATGAATTAAAATGTTGTAAACAAACTTAGAATTGAATGAAACAAATTTTAGTGAAATCCTTGTGCTTCCAGAAGTTCAAATATATAAAAAATATTTAAATTTCATTTATGTTTGAACTACTTTCTATTAAAGATTTCATTCAATACATTAGGAATTCAAATAAACATAACTTTGAAAGAATTATGAAATAAGTAAAATCGATTTATAAATATTAGTGTGACAATAGAATACCTGAATTTTGCGAAAAATTATTAAGAAGTGAACTTGATTTGAACTATCTTGAAAAATATAAAATAAACCTAAGTGTAAATGTATATATATGCATAGAAATTCAAATAGTTAAAATATGAATAAAATGAATTGAAATAATCACCAAACCAGTTTTGTTATGCTCCTAGCATCACAAGGATCCCAGATGTATAAAAATATTTAAGGATTACCCTAGAAAACAGTAGATGGTTAATAGTCGACGTGTTAATACTTGTATAATTTGAATAGTTATAATTTTCAAAAATAAGCATCAAATTTTGTCGAAACCAATTCCTAATAACCCAAAATATAATATCCTTGCTGTGTATGCAAAAATATCTTATGGTTGTGCTAATCTAAATTAAGTCCTTGTTAGGCCCTAATGATCGCTTATGTGGAAAACATATCGGATAAAAGCCAATCATCGTGAAATCAACTTTAAAACGCTCTTAGTGTCATAACCTGTTAATGCCTGAAAAATTGAAAGGACAGGGGATGTCGCCTAGAGGGGGGGGGTGAATAGGCGAATTAAAAACTTTGTAACTAAATGCAGTGGAATAAAAATATTGCAGCTAAATAAAATCTCCCGAGGGTCTAAGTCCGAGTGTCCGGATTTTTATCCGGATACTCAAATGTCCGGACTGTCGGGTTGAAGTCCGGATACTCGGATTGGATCCGAGGACTCGGACCGAGTGTCCGGACTTATCTCCGGATACTCGAAATGTCCGGACTATCCGGGTTCAGAAGTCCGGATACTCCGGATTTAAGACCTCGAAATGAGATTTTAAATCCCTGCAATTTTTCAACAATCTACTTGAATACAAAAGATCTAAATGCTATCAGGTACATGGGGATGATGAAGATCTAGAGCCAAACACAACAATAGAGTAGATCGGGCAATTTCAAGATTCAAAATCAAATACTAAAACAAGAGTAAGAAGCAAACTTGGAGACGATGATTTTTCACCCGAAGTTCGGATCCTTGAGGGATCCTACGTCTCCGTTGAGGCGGCTCGGTCACACTTGAGCCGGGGTCTCTTTCAACCCTCTTCCTCCCGGTGTTGCACAAATGCACTCACCGGTCTTCACTCCTTTGATTCCTTCCCTTACGGAGGCGGAATCGGCCTTCACAAACTTCCCACGGCCAACCACACAAAGCTCCGGTGGCTCGTAGGCGACCTCCTAGCCGTCTAGGAGTCCTCAACCTCCAAGAGTAACAAATGCTCACGAAGAACAAACTTGGAGATGAAATCAAGTGCTCAAACAACTCAACACTCACTCCCCAAACTCTTCCCAACCCTTCTCACAAGGGGATCACTTAGATCTAAGGGTAAAAGCTTCCTCAAAAGACCCCACACAGCCCCCCAAAAGCGTCTCAAAAATCCACACGAAAAGCCTCGTCAAAATGAGGGAGGATGGGGCTATAAATAGAACTCCCCAAAAACTAGCCGTTGGGGCGCACAACCCGGAGACTCCGGATTGGAAGGATCAGCTCATCCCGAGAGAGCCAACCCAGAGACTCCGGACAAACACCCCGGACACTCCGGACTAATTCAACCCGGAGTGTCCGGACTAAACACCGGATACTCCGGACCAACCGAGAGCAGCCACCGAGGGTGCCAACCCGGAGTGTCCGGACCAAATATCCGGATACTCCGGACTGTCCGAACAGCACTGAGTAACCCGACGAAAACGAGCATAACTTTTGACTCCGAACTCCGATTCCAGAGATCTTGGACTCTACCAAAAGCTAAGAACGAGGGCTACACAACCAACAAGGTCTCACTATCCAAAACTCAAAGGATAACCACAGATTTCACAAGGAAATCAAGAGATACCTACAACCCTCACTTTCCGGCAATACCAACACCACTCTCTTTCTAAGATTAACAAGAATGGATCACTTGAGCACTTGACACATCTAAAAGTCACTCGACATCGCATCCCTCTTAATAGTACGGCAATCCTTAGACTCAAATTAAATCAAAGATAATATAAGTCTAGAAATAGTCACTTGCCGTCTTCTTTCTTAATGTCGATGCATGAAGACTTTCACCATATAATTGATGACATCTTCGCCTTGTCCAACTCGACTCGATTCACCTCATGAGACTCTCGTCCTATCAACCTTGACTTGATCATCCTCTCTGACGATCTCCACGCCAAGTCAATCTTTGACTTAGTCCTCAGCTCTTGGTGACACCGCCGTCTTGTTGACCTCGACTTAATGATCATCCTCCAAGATACCTTGGTCATCATACACATACGGGACCTAATTTTTTCCAAACTACTCATGAAAGACATTAGTCCCAAAAGCTCAATAGATATGAACAAGTTGATATTTGTGAACAATTGATTACAACAAGTGTTTCATATAAAGAAGCACAATATAAATGGAAACACTTGACATAAAAAATGTTCTCTACTAAGTACATCATGATGAATATGTAATTGATCTATATGCACTAGAGAGATAATTGCCAATATGATGAATCAATTAAATCATGGCAAGGATCACAGACTTTACTTAAATGAAGCACATGATAGAATATACACGAATTGTACATGTGCAAATAATATTTGGAGTAAGAGTAAATATGTGATCCAACACTAGATAAACTTCACTAAGAGAATTGCATGAGAAGATATACAAATAAAACATGCATGCACCAAGTCAATCTATAGTAATATGAAGTTTAACTCTAGTTAATACATGCATACCATAATGAACTCAAATGAATATATATGCACAAATAAATATGACATGAACCAATGTGCATATATAAAATCAACATGCTACTTGGAGTTCACTATGCATTTGCACTAAAGGAATGCAATAACAAATATAGAATAGATACCAAAATTGCATAACTTATCTTTGTTTAACCTTCCTATTTGATTTTCCTCTAAAAGATGAGACTGATACTCAACTAGGCAATAACATGTTAGTCTCATAGCAATATAATCATATTAGAGGTTTGTCATTTGCTAAGCACTAAGTTAAGCATTTACTTAATTGCATAGATTGTCATTATGAGTGTTTGTCATTAATCACCAAAATAACATAAGTGCCTAGATACACTTTCAAAAATAGATAGATTATCTTATAGGGTGTAGTTGCAATCTTATACCAAAAACTTAACCTGTCGTGTAGTAATAGAAACACTCAAGCTTTTTCATCAACCCGTAGAATATCTCGTCTGAATGCAAATATTATGAAGATCAGTTTAGAAATAATATTTAGGATATGTACTATCATATTCTGGAAAAATATTTTATTTACAACTTGCTTTTCAACTAAAACCTGCTAGTTGAATACCCTTAAGTAGTATGACCGTCGTAATCCTTAATATCACATAAGCTTTTTCAGCGATGAATATAATATCTCGTCTAAACACTAAAATGTATAATATCAGCTTAGCTATGTTCTTCAAAGTATATGCTATCCAATTTCGAAGAAATAATCTTATTTCATCATGTTTTGCATATAAATTCAATTAGCCAAATAACCCTAAGTGTTATGTTTAATGAGCTTCATAATATGAATAATTGAACTTTGTAATAATAATGAAGTTGTAGCTAATATATTTGTATCACCAGAACCTCCTTAAAAATTATAAATAAATCTAGTAATCTAGCTTAACAGATCCAACTTATTCACATCGCTTTTTGTGCAAAATCACTTAAGGAATTAAGTGCTATTCGCATAACCACTTTAATTTGTGTTTTAATTCTTTTAATACAAATAATTTTAGCATCTATAATTCAAAGTTATAAATACAAGAATTCATAATTTTAGCCTCTTGAATTCGTAACTCAAGAATAGTTAATCTACAAAAGAAACCATGTTGTATTCGTCATAAAGCCATTACGTATATGAATATGTAATTATCTAAATCACGAGATCTTAAAATCATAATTTAAGCCTAAAAGCATTCCTGTTCTCTTCAGTGAATATTTATTTGGTTTTCTGTCTGTTTTCTTTTTGCCCTTATTGAAGTTTATTATTTGCTATATCTTTCGATTGATCGACGTGTAGAATCCGACGTCCCTTCCTCCGTCGTTGCCTCCATCAGTCGTGGCTTCGTCTTCGTCGTAAGCAATAAATAAGCAAGGCAAGCACCCCCTTTGACCATCTTGATCCTAGAATTTAATTTGCATTGTGTTTATTAAAATGTTTCATGCATGCGTTTATTTTCTATAAATTCGCTATTTTATGGTGTTGGTAGTTACCCCTGTTATCTCATGAAACTTCCTTGATAAGTATGAACATGTGTACCTTGATAACCATAGATTGTGCTTAGACAATTACTTAATGTCATTATGGGTATATGTGATTACATTTTATCCATGCTTAGCCATGCTTTTAGAACTAAAGAGGTTGATGATCAGATCAAAATCTGTTTTTTGAGAAATGGAAAATGTTGGAATTGAAGCCGTTGGTTATGGGTACTTTGATTAAAAACCCAAAATAAAATTATGGTTTTGATGCGGGCGAATATTGGCAATAGCCGGATGTGCAGAGGGATTTGCACGTAGTGTAGGGTGGAGTATCGCCCGTGTCAGATTAAGGACCAAACTTAGTGTTGTATGATCCAAGATAATCCGTACAACCACAAGTGTTGGGATAGGGCAACCTTAAACCAATTAAGTTATCTAGTTTAACTTTGCATATTGGTAGGCTGAAGTAGTACAGGCTCTCCTTTCGAAGTTTGCTCTACGGGGTGCCCACACCGAGGTGTTGGGAACAACACTTACCAATATAACGGTGTACGCCATGTCTATGGGAAGTTCCAATATTTCTATGCTCTGAGTTCTTCCAGCATAGCATGGGTTTTATCCTCCCGGTGCTGGTGCAAAGTTAACTTAGATAATGTAAAGGTTTTCGTCATGAACATTCTGGCCACACGCCAAAGATGTGTGAAACATGTGACAAAAAGAAAAGGTCATGACTTATGGGTAAAGTTGTACACCTCTGCAGAGTGTAAATCTAATCGATTAGCTGTCCCCTCGGTCATGGGAAACTTGATGAACTTGCACTAGTTAAATGTTTTGTATTTTCTAAAATGGGTTTTGGTCTAAGCTTGTTTTAGCAGCTGTTGTTTTATGTCAAAGGGCCGACATTGTTGGATTCCATTTCTAGATTATTCGATGCTCGTGAAGGGTTGTGAGTATTACTTATGCTTTACTTATTTCATATCAGTCAACTTGCTCTTTCAAATTTCGTTTACAAATAACTTGATTTTACGATATCAATTCTGCTTTATGCAAATTAACTGTAATAGCCTCCTTTGAAATGGCCTGCATATATTATAGGTTTTGCTCAAGTCTTGCGGAGTAAGAAAGTACTCACCTTTGCTTATATGTTATTTTTAGGTGGATAAGTTAGCGAAGCTTCGAGGATTCCTTTCGTCGCAGGTTGCGGGATTTTCTTCATCGAATCTTTCTAGGGACTATGCCTTGTCAGTTGCCTACGGGTTTTGGATAGACACACTACAAGACTTTGCTTCTTTTGCTGCTATATCTCTGAGTTGTAAAGTTTTCTTTTAGCTTCCGCTTAATTATATTTGTTGTATGGTTGTGGTTCCAATTGGTGTGTATGTGCGTACTAGCTACTGATCATGGGACTAGTACGGGATGCACATTAGATTTCTATTTTTGCAGGTAAGTGAAAATGAGGGTCATCACAGCATGCAACTCAATATGGTATCAGAGCCAAGAGGTCTCGAGTTCAAGACCCGATTGACGCAATTAAAAAATAATAATTGCAGCCCACTTCTATTCCACGTCCTAGGCCTGAGGGACCCTACTCGTGAGGGGGAGTGTTGAAGTATAAGTGAATTGCCCACCTTTTCTCATCAGATTAAGCTTTTAGGTAAACTGGCTGATGCATGCACCGCGTAGCTACACCGACGCCATCGGTTCCGCCGACTACAAGGGGTCCAGCGTGCTCACCGTGCAGGCCGGCTACCTGCTGAACAGCTCCGCTTTGTTAGTACTGGGTTTTAGGAAATTTCTTATGACAGATTTAGGAGATTTTTGCTTATTCTCAATTTAAATGTTTTGTGCATGGGCTTTGTTTAGTCACATCAAGAGTTGGAGACTCGACCAACATTGTACGTACTTTCGTAGGCCCTTCTTATAATAAGCCATTTCCTACTTATTGGAACCAGGATACAAACTTCAGTTTTCCTTTAAATTTCTTCAAAAACAATTCGTGATGCTTTGATTGATGTCGTTGTCATTCGGCAAGGTTTAGGTCGATCAAACATGCTGGTCGTAGACATACAGAGAAGTAGCTTATTTTAGAGGAACTAGCTGAATATCATGTGCTTTGTTACCAATAAAAAAATTATCATATTATCATATTCACAGGATATCAAATTGACATCATCAAGATCGTCCTGTCTAGTCCACCCTCTCAATCATGTCGCACCCCCGGGCACTCGGATCCGCTGCTGCGAGCTTGATAAAGCTTTCCTGTTTTTTATTAGAGAATTTTTATAGACTTTATATTTGTTATTGATAATTTGTTTTTTCTGTTTTTGGTTAAAGGTTTTGTTTAGAAAGATCCACATATCAACACATATAATTCTTACGCGAGAAAATAGAAGGGAGGAAGATGAAGACCATTTCTTCTTTTTTCAGAAAAAAAAAGTGTAGATGCATGCCCGCCATCTCGCAGGAATAAAGCAAAGCCCATCATCTCGAATGTAGCTGCTAATCGCGCTAAGCTAGAACGGCCCAGCCGACACTCCACTGCGAAGCCCACTAACCCGGCTGAAGCAATCGCTTCCTTGCGGGTTTGGTTCAAAAGCCAGCCAAACCCGTGTAACCCGGCACTGTGCAGCGTACGCCAAAACCAAACAGCACCACCACGACAGGAGGGAGCAACTGCCCGACCGCCTCGCCTCCGCTTCCACCTCCCGCCCACGCCCAGATCTCCGCAACCTTCGAGAGGAGCAGCCGCACCTCACCCCCCCTCACCTCCACTCGAGGACGGGCAGGCATGGCGGCCTTCACCAAGCTCGAGGACTCCCCCATGTTCCGCAAGCAGGTGCCGCCTTTGTCCGTCCGAGAGGAGCCCTCGATCCGGTCCCTCAGGGTTGTTGTTTTGGGTTCTCGTGGCGAGATCCCGGTCGTTTCTGCGTCGTTAGTTGGATCTGGGTTGATCCGAATCGGAGAGGTGGGGGATTTTGGGCCGCGGTTGGAGTTTTGGTGGTTGTGATGACAGCTGGGACGGATTTGGGGATTTGGCTCGTCGTGTGTGGTGAGATCTCGGCTTGATCGCGCGCTTCCGTGGATGTGTGTCGGTTTGGATTAGAAATGCGGGAGCTTTCTGAGTGGCTTGGAGTTTTGCTTGATGAAATTCCGTCTTGGATTCGGCGAATTGGGTAGGTTGGTGTTGATTTGGCCACATGAGTGGATCACATTGTAGCTGCAACGGGAGGTAGTTTTGCATATGTCCATTTTTTTTGGCTTTTGTGTGCTTAGATCTCTTTTTTTTATGTTCTCCGTTGGTTCCCAATTGTTTTTAATTGGAGGGGTGAGGCCTTCCTGATTATAATGGTGCTTTTTTGTTTCGAGATCAATTTTGTCAAGCATTTGAACGAATTGGTTAGATCATGTTCGGTTTGAGCTTGTGGATTTGGTTAATTGGGAGGCTTGCTTGGCCAAATGTTCCAAATCTGGTCATTATATTTGTAGGATTTGCTGGTTTTGTTGTCAATGCCTTTTTGTTGATTTGAATTGATGGATCTGAAATATTAATGCATCGCCTATTGAATTACAATAATTCATTTGCTATTTATATTCACCTCTTAAATTATATGCGTTACTGTCAGTAAGCTAAGTTATTATTAGACATGTTTGCTTCTACAAGGAATGTATTATTTGAGCTTATGGATCTCCAAAAGACGACTGTTACTGTTTTTTTTTGAAAGACCATTGTTGTTCTGTCGCTGAAAAGTCAAAAATAAGACGATGCAGAAAAATATATATGTGCAACTATAAAACTTTTTAATAATGAAATGCCCGCTTGAAAGCCTAAAATCATAAAAAAATACCACTCTAAAACAACTATACGTATTTGCATGTTATTCTACGCTGTAAAGGATACAAAATATAATTGTACCCTCCCATAGTATGCTCTAGGCTTGCTGTGTTGGTGTTATTCAGTCGGTTAGAACTGTGAACAGATTGTTTGACCTTTTATTTTCTGTCCTTTTTTGTGGTTTTAAAAATTTGTAAATGGTACGTTCAGTCCCTACTTAGGCCTGAGGCTCATTTTGATCCCCATATTTTCAAAAAAAATGCCAAATTAGTCCTACTACACTCAAATCCGGGTCATTCAAGAGCAAAACATTGATGTGGCTGGACAAACAGATGTTGACTTGGTTGCTAGCTCAGACGGAGCCTCAACTTGCTGACTCAGCACGCATGAAATTACCATCTTGTCCACACCATCACCTTTCTATAGTAGGGGAACCAAAATGAGCCTCAGATTAAAGTAGAGGGACCAAATGTGCCATTTGCCTTTGCAGTATCCTTGGTTCTTGTATGAATTATTGGAATGCATTGGTTGGATCAGCATGACCACTTGACATTTGAACTCACATACATATGCTTCATCATGTAAATCAGAATGCCCTTACTTATAGTTCTTTGGAGCGCATATGTTATTCAGCGTCTAATTTTCCTCAAGATATAATCTGTAATAACTTAGTGATGAAATAGATCAGAAGATTTTTTTTATATGAAATAGCTGTTATGGGGTAAACTGAGTAGTTCAGAGAAATATAGTAATCTTAACTCAAGACTGTCTGGACAGTGGTCTTAATAATTCCTAGATAATTTTCAGTGCGAACTTCCCTTTGACATTGTCAAATTGTCTCTCTTTTGGTCCAACAAACCTATTATTTTCACTTTAAACCAACCTAGACATGCATTTAAGTTGTTTTGTGACTTATTTCCATTAACCTGCAGGTCAATTCTTTGGAACAACTTACCGATGAACTGAAAGAACGGTGTTCCAATCTTCACAAAGGATGTAAAAGATTCATGTACATTTCTCTTCACTCCTGTTTTATGGCTGTAAATATCTGATGTGAAGTTCTAGAGCAACTTGGCAGCAGATAATTGATGCATATGCCATATATGCTTAGTTCGGTATAGCATACGCTGTTCATACCCCCCCTTTGTACAAATTCCTTTTTAGTACAATAAATACATTCATTCTTTTCACTACCTAGGTTTATGCGAATGCAAATCAATATCGAGTTTCTGTGGCCTAAACCAAAACCAGCATCCCCTCCTGAGGGCATACATCCTTACTGCAATACTAAAAAAAATCATAAAGTTTGTCCTGCATTGTTGTTTTACTGTCCAATATTAATAACTTTGAAGTTTATATCATACGAAAAAATGCTTATTTAATAAAATGTAATGTCAATAGATAACTTTGCATGTTCATTTCTTATTGGTTCAGGCTATTTTTTGTTATGAACAACATGTAATTATTGTAGTTTTGATAATTTCTAGGATTAACAAGACTAATAATAAACCATATGGTTGATGTATTGCTTTATTATAGTGGTTCTAATAGCCTTAGTTTCAGGGGATCACTTGATGAAGGATATGCAGGAGATCTGTCATTTGCCGATGCTCTAGAAGCATTTGGTGCTGGTCAAGATGACCCTGTTAGTGTTGCCATTGGAGGTTATTTCATCAAAGCTCTGATGTTTCTATTGCTTATATTTGTCCTGGTTTCTCATCTATACCTAGCAAAACCATTGAGTTTATCCTTTTAAATTGCTAATTATCTTGTTGCCCCCTTTGTCTATTATTAAATATATACTGTATCTTCATTTTGGCGTGCACCTTCCTTAAGGAAAGACCAGAGCAGAAGATCATCGGAATATGTATAGATATGGAGATAACCAAGCACTCATTAACGATGGGTTTTTTTCTCCTACTTATTAACATGCATAGCATGATGATGCAAAGGCTAATTGTGCAATCATATATTGGTGTTCTGTACACTCAAATTTACTCAATAAACCATAGTTCTTGCAGTAGTAAACATGATTTGATACCATGTCATTTCGCTGTAATTACATCCCACAAGTTTCTTTAATAAACTGTGATTTCATGAAATCATTCAGATTACAGAGACAAATGAACATTCCATGTCCTTTATTCTGTTGCAGGACCTGTAATGTCTAAGTTTACTACTGCTTTTAGGGAGCTTGGAACATACAAGGAACTCCTTCGTTCTCAGGTACTGTCTATCTTATACCATTGAACTCTACACTTAAGTAGTTCACTTCACCCATGAGAAAGTAAGGAATTGGAAAACAACATCACTGTTGCTGGACTGTAAGTTTTGAGCTGGACACCCTGGACTTGTCCCTGTGAGTTATGGCATGATATGTATGATTTTCAATTCACAACATTTGCATCAGCAGTAGTTGTACTTTCCAAATTTTTTTCAGGTTTCCATATGCATTTTGAAACTTGGCAATTGGCCACCTGTAGTTTTAATATTTGGCATGCTAAGTATATTTTACCACCTAAGGATGAGATTATTTGGTAAGTTTCAATTCATATGCAACAAACTGAAAATATAGGTGGTAAAACGTTACATCTTTAACGTACAAGTAGGAATTTGCAAAACCACAGAAATACAAGTATGACTCATGCACTTTTCTCAATTTGTGAACGGTTGTACATTCTTATGTTTCAAGAAACAAGCTTATCGGAAGAAAAATGCCAAAAGTTCTTTCCATCAAACCTCTCTTCCTTTCTGTTGTTCGAGGTCTTCATTCTTTTCTAAAATGCCAATGTTGTCTTATTGGATATGAAAAAAAATGACCAACTAAAAGGATGGTGGTCAGGCTTGTTGAACCTAACACCTCAGTAGTGAAGGTTGGCCACAAAACCATCCAAGCGCATCAATATTTGTTATCTACTATAGACTTTAAACTATTATGTAAGTTCAAAATAATCCTTTTGGAGTGACAACTGTACAACAGCACAAGTGCTTGGTTGTCTCTAACTAGGCCACTAGGGCCTTTATACAACTGAAAAGGCTGCATTGCAATAGAAAGCATTTGAATATGCAAAGCTTTGACTGCATATATCCAGAACCCTGAATCATGTGTGAAGATATTTATGTGTTCTGTGACGAAGTCTCCATTTGGGCTCTCAAAACGTTAATGTGCTGGTCTGATTTCTAGAAAGCTGTGAAACACGGCGCAAATTTCATTTGGCTATGGTGTTCTGCTATTTTTTACAAGTAAATACTATTTATATTCTAATCAGTGTGTTCCCTCTTAACAGGTTGAGCATATGCTTAGTGATCGTTTAATGCAATTCGTCAATGTGGATTTGCATGGCGTAAAGGTACCCACACACACGCACACACACACAAAAAAGAAAAGACGCACACATGCTGTTGTGCAATGCAATCTGTATTTATGTAGATTGTAGCTCAGGCGTTGATCTTTTTTGTGGCTCGATAAGTTGCATGTCGGGTCCAAACTCCAACCCTCATTTCCTACTGCTACTAGAAAATAAAAAACCTGAAATGGTCTTAAAATTCTACTTTGAATTTCAGTGACTTATTTTTTGGGAAATGGGAACAATTTATAACCAGTGCTCTCTTAACTACACTTCTTGCTGTTCATTTGGAAGTTGGGATTTTTTAACACATTGGTTACTTTATATTATATGCTAACATTCGGCCCTGTATATAGGATTGTCGACGGCGTTTGGATAGGGCTACAATGGGTTATGATCAGGTTATGTCTCGAGTTCTAGCAATGTCATTACCAAATATTCTTTTTGTTTATTTTTTCATGTTGGCATGTAGTGCACATACATAAAAAAACAGTGTGACCCATTTCTTAATACAATTTGCTTTAATGTTTTACTGAAATATATGCCTGATGTGCTATTAATATTCTATTTCTATGTTGCTTCTCAGGCGCGTGAAAAATTTGTGTCAGTGAGGAAAGGGACTAGACCAGATGTAGTGACAGGACTTGAGGAGGTAAACTGTGACAATTTTTTTCATAATGAATATTTATTCAGCTTGCATATCATTCCCCTAATTCCATGTTTACAGGATCTACACAATGCCAAGTCAGCTTTCGAAAGATGCCGCTTTAACTTAGTATGTATCAACATTTTTTTTCATCATCTAGCATTGTGCTAAGTATGTCATATAACCATACATCCATGCCAATGATTCTCATTTGCTGTAAGGAATTCAGGTACATGCTCTTGCAAACATTGAAGCAAAGAAGAAGTATGAGTTCTTGGAATCAATAAGTGCAGTGATGGATGCCCATTTGAGATATTTTAAGCAGGCATGGTTACTTCCTACAATTTTGGTGATTATTGTTGTTTGGTTGGGTCCTTCTTGATTTTGTTCCTTTTGATATAGGGATATGAGCTACTGAGCCAAATGGAACCATTCATTCACCAGGTTGAATATTCTCTCCTATAATGTTCATTCTGATAACCATGAGTCTGTTGACTCTAAGTTAGCCATCAATATGCTAACAGTAAGGTCTTGGTGCAGGTTCTAACATATGCGCTGCAATCAAAAGAAATGGCTGTCAACGAGCAAGATAAACTTGCAAAGAGAATTCAAGAGTTTAGAACTCAAGAGGAAATAGCAAACTTGAGAATGGCTAGTAATGTGGACACATCTTCTAGTGGGGATGGTATCCATGTTGTTGGCCTTCAATCCTATAAGAAGATTGAAGCCTTGATGCAGTCAACTGCCAATGGCGAGGTAGTTAATTATCCACTGTTGAGTAAAGATTCATAAATAATATGCTAAAATATCCAGAATTCTAAGGATGCTACTTTGCTGCTTTACATAATTCCTTGAGGAGACTGATTGCCAAAAGATAATACAGATGTTAAGTGCCGATGTCATTTTATTTCTAACATGGTGATTGATTTGTTTATGCATGTGTTCCTGAAATAGGACCAGGCAACACGTATCTATTTTTGTTATCCTTTTGATTCAAATCTAGTATTGTACTCTTCTTTTATCCCCTTTTTATAATTAAGCTTGGCTACTTTTTTCTTCTATGTTAAGTTCATTGAAGCTTTGTTGCTTTCCCTTAGTAATTTGTTTCTTTGCCAGGTTCAAATAATTAAACAAGGTTACCTTTTTAAGCGTTCCGAAAATTTACGAGGAGAATGGAAGAGGAGGTTTTTTGTCCTTGACAGTCATGGGACTCTGTACTACTACGGGAATAAAGGGAATAAACAATCGGTATGCAATCTATGTTAGCAATTTGAACGCGGTTTGTGAATATATTTAAAACTTGGCAAGTCAAGTTTCCGAAGCTCCTTATCTTTTTCCTGTGTGAGTAGGCAAACTTGTATTTTTTTTAGAAATATATATTTTATCTTACTCATATTTGATTGTTTAGGTGTAATTCATCTATATTTCTAATAAAACCCTTCTTGATTTGCTTCTCATCACACTTATTTACTGTGCTATTTTTTTCTTTTAATTAAAATATTGTCTATTTTTTTATGTTGTTCATGTGGTGATTTGTCATTTAGTTAATCTATCTGACTGATGCATTTTTTCCCCTCTATCAAGCGGAGTGATTTTTTAAGGGCTGTAGTATTATTTGAACTCTGAGAAATTTCTGTGCAATTGATCATTTTAATGGGGATGCGATGGATTGTTTTAAGTGCAGTGCTGAGAAGTTATGTTTTAAATGCATTATACAATTTACCCTGAGCAGCCGTCTATCATACGTTATTCGTTCCTTATTTCACTTTCTTTTGTTCTCTTGGAAGCAAGGGGTGGCATCCCAGCAAACAGCTGGGGAAGGGACCGGTGTTTTTGGTCGCTTCAGATTCTTGAACCAAAGAGCTTCATCTCAGGGCGAAGATTCGCTTTCGTGTCGTACAATTGATCTCAGAACTTCAACAATTAAGATTGATACAGAAGAAAATGATTTAAGATTTTGCTTCAGAATAATCTCTCCCATCAAGACATACACTTTACAGGTAATTGTAACTGTCCTCAGATGCTGAACTTTTGGTATACATCACATATTTTTGGTGTTTCAAGAAAAACTCATTTTGTATGTTATTTTTTCATAAAGTGATGCTGCATCCATTTCTTGTGATATTAACACTTGTCACTTTTTTGATGGCAGGCAGAAACAGGGGCTGACCAAAAGGACTGGATTGAGAAAATTACTGGAGTTATTGCATCACTGCTAAATTCACCATTCCCGCGGCAGGTTTGCTGCAGTCTTCTCTCTTTTGATACATCCTACAGCAACACTTGGTTACCTATTTGGTAGACACAAGCTGTAGATATCTAGCTGTATGCATCTGCATTGCATAATCATGTAATACAGTAATAATGCTTGGCCTGACTTAAGATTAGCTCCATTTTAGTGCATTACATGCATATGATGAAGTTATTGATTGTTCTGGATAATACGAGACTAATTTATCCTGATTTCATTTCAGCTGTCATACGGAAATCTAGAGGCAGAAAATCATGGCTCTGCATGTTCTGTAGATTCTGTATCTCTTGAAGAGAGCAAAAATTCAGAGGGACATCATGATATATTCAACCATCTCAGGAATATCCCTGGAAATGACAGTTGTGCAGAATGTCGTTCTCCAGATCCCGATTGGGCGTCTCTAAACTTAGGTATTCTTATTTGTATTGAGTGCTCTGGGGCTCACAGGAATCTTGGAGTCCATATTTCAAAGGTGCTATCTCTTATTCTACCTTTTTAACGTCTAATTTATGCTAATCACTTAACCAGTCATTACTTTGGGTTGACCCTGTCTTCCTTGAAAATAAGGTACTTGAAAATGTTTGGAAATACTAGCTTAGTGATGGAAGTAGTGCAAAACTGTAAATATAATAGTGAAATACCTTACTGTTCAATTCCGCCAATCACTGCAGAAGATGATTGATGGAACTTAATGTAAACTATGAATTGTCTTTGGTTTTAAGGTTGGTATGCTATTCAAATTACATTTCTGGTGCAAAGAAAACCACATATATTGGATCCGAAGTGAAGGATCTAGATTCTTGCGGGCCACACCAAGCATAGAGCAATAAAAAGAGAGAAAAGAGTCTGCCCCTTATCTTTCTTCTCAATTAGGACTATTGCCTTCCTGCAGTTGCAAATTGCAATCCAAAATATCTGTCTATACTGGCAATCTGCTCACCTCGATCATCTCGTGTGGGGGAATGGTCTCACCATCAACTGACATTCACTACCATTTACCCTAGCACCGTAACCATCAGCCACCATGACAGCAATCAATCCAGTGTAGTTGCTGTTCCCATCATATTATTGCACTGATTGAATGGAGAGAATTTGTGCTCTTTTGATGGATGATTACAAGACCGGCATGGAACGCATAGATCACTGTTTAACAAAATGAAGAGGAAATTCTAACAATGGCGATGGTGATGATGCTCCTAAGACATCACATCAGGAATGAAGTGCATAAGGATTATAAAAGTTGCAGCAACAGGAGAGGTGGAGACAATCAAGATAGAAAAGCAAAACAACAAACCTACTATGGAGAAGTGATCAGCCTAAGGCATGATTCAAGCACGAGATCCACCAACCCAGCGCCAATGGTTGGCCATTGCCGGTGCAGTGGTGGCCAATCAGCCATTCGCGCTGTTCGTGATGAAGTGCTACGAGTCGCTGACTACTTCCATCAGCGGCAGTGGGTCTTGGCTACAGCCTCCACAAGCTGCAAGTGAGATATGTGTGTGTGGGGGATTTACATGTAGCGATCGTATTTTCCCGTGTTGATGCCACATGCTGCGTGTAGTTCTCAGCTAAACTTACCTTTCAAAGACTTGGGAAGGCCAACTCTGATATATGCAATTTAGCTTTTGGGGGCAAAGGACTACCTTTTAAGATCTTTGCGATGCCACATGCTGCGTGTAGTTCTCAGCTAAACTTACCTTTCAAAGACTTGGGAAGGCCAACTCTGATATATGCAATTTAGCTTTTGGGGGCAAAGGACTACCTTTTAAGATCTTTGCTCTGTTGTTTCTTGTTGTACCCTTCTATTGTATTTGTTAATGCATATAAGTTGTTCAGGACTACTCAAAATACATTAATCTTTGCCATATATGCTATGTTGTGGACTTGTGATATTTAGGTTTTAAATGTCTTATTTTGAGATTAAACGATAGCGACGCCAATATTTAAGCATTGCAGCTGATGTTCTGACTTGATGTAGGTTCGATCCTTGAGATTAGATGTGAAAGTATGGGAGCCAGTAATTATGGATTTGTTTCATACACTTGGAAATGATTACACTAATTCCATTTGGGAAGCTCTGCTTCCGAAAGATCAAGGGTATGTTGAAGCAGATTTTTTTTTCTTAACTACTTTTCACCTACATGTTTTAAGCATTTCTCCTCCTAGCCACAACTCCCTTCTGAAATCTGTAAGCAGTAGTACATTGAGTCATTGACTAATAAATCAGCCAACCAGTTTGTGCTAAGTGCTAACATGGATCACGTGTACAAGCTGTTTGTACTTCATGTATTGTGTAGGCATTTTCAAATTATTTGAGCTTTCTGCAAGTCTGGAACTCTTTGGCTTATCCTTACATATAAGGAACATAGCATCCCAATTGTAATAGACTTACCAGTTACCATTTTAGACTGAACTCAGACTTGAATGTCCATTGGATATTCAGTGTGCATTTAAATGAACCTGTTTCATTATGGGTAGGGGTGCTCAATAACATAATCAACATGTAAGGGAGGTGTTTTCTCATTTGGAAATGCTAGTGTCAATAATACTTGTTCAGTAGATGTATATGAAGAATTGGTATTACTTATTTCCTTTTCATCCATGTGTTCGAGCTTTATTAGCTTTCTTATTCTAATCTTCTACAAAGGAGTCAGAAGACAAGCCATTGAACAGACTTTTATACATTAAGAGCATTGGCAAATAAGATGTTCAGGCGTGCATGGAAGAACTAGCTTTGCTCTTTTCTCCTGTCTTAATTTCTTTCTTGACATGTGTAATTTTGTCTATATGCATGCAGAATGGATGAGTCAAATAGCGCTATTCTTTTCATTGAAAAGCCTGAACCTACTGATGCCTTCTCAATAAAGGAAAGGTACATACAATCAAAGGTAAGGTCTTCTGTGCTTACTTTTATCTTTAAGACTTAACCTGGTGAAGCATTCTCGACAATTAATATGTGGCTTGTAAGGCATTTGTTGAAGAAGTTTCCTAAAGTTTCGTAAAAGCAATCTTTATGTGTTTATGAGCATTAGTCTAGTTATAATAATGTTCTAATCTCTATTATTTTATTTTGGAAATCTTTTTTATTTACTTTCCAGCTTTACTGAGCCAATTGTCCAACACTTTTTTAGAGGAGCCAACCAGCCAGCTAGCATAGGAGTTCTGGAAAATAACATACACACGATTTCATATTTAGATCAATCATGTGGTTCAGTCTGACATATTGTCTCTGTAAGAATTCTTATGAACATATGTAGTTAGCAAAATAGCATGGACCAAAAGGATTCCTATATGATGTAAGTTTTGTTATACCTTATAATTGGAGGCAAAGTTCAGCTCTATGGGTGTGGCGACCCGCATAATTAGCGCAGAGTAACGACAGTTGCACTGCCATCACTCTGAGATAATTACGCGAATCTCGCCGAGATTCGCGTAATTATCTCAGAGTGATGGCAGTGCGACTGTCGTTACCCTGGGCTAAATATGCGGGTCGTCACAATGGGCTCAATCTGAGTTTCTGACTGTATTGTTGGGGACAGACAACCTGCATGTGTAGTACAGATAAGAAAACTGATGGATCATGGATGAATTCCTTGTTTGATAAATGATATTCGATTTCAACTCTACAACTGGCATAATTAATCAAATGGCTGCCTAGAAACCTGAAGCTTTCATGGTGAACCTATATGCAAAAGAAGTAATGCAGGATGCATCACCCCTCATGTTCCTTTTTCTTCAAATACTTTGGATTTGCTAGGGTTGATGGTATTTGGCTTCATGTATGAATTATGACATATAGCATTGTTGCTTCAGTAGTTTTCTCGATTCTGATGGTCATCTTCTGTATATTATGACATTGTTTATTCTCGTAAATGATCCATGCAGTACGTGGACAAACTTCTTATTGCTAAAGATTCCAATCAAATTGCCATTGATATATCGGAAGCTATAAGGACGAGTGATGTGAGAGCAGTGTATCGCGTTCTTGTGTTGGCTGATGTGAGCCCTAACATGACATATGATGACTTGAACAACAACGTTCACCATGTTCAGCCAGTTACAGACAGGAAGTTACTTGATCCATCATCTTGTGAGATAATGGAGGATTCTGGGAAATCAGAAAGTTGTCTACAAGGTTGTTCCTTATTGCACTTAGCGTGTCAATATGGCCATCCTGTAATGATGGAGCTTCTGCTACTTTTTGGTGCGGATATTAATAAGCAGGACTTCCATGGACGGACACCGTTGCACCATTGTGTCCAAAAGAAAAATGATGCCCTCACCAAGCATCTGCTAAAGAGGTAGGATTGAATTCTTGCTGTATGGTGTACGGTTAATTTTAGTTGCAATATATTGAGTGCCTCAAGATGTATGCACATGCCATGTCATGTGAAGTCCGAAGCTCCTGTTTCTGCCTAAATTGGAACTATTCCAGTGTTGAAGTAAATTGATTTCTTTACAAGAGGATTGTGTACTTGTATTTTTCATCAGCATAAAGAACTAAACACTGATATATTTAGAGACAGATATGATATTTCTTTTGGTGGGTTTTGACAACGTGTTTGCTAATTTTATCAGTTTAATCAAAATATTTTAAACTTATTTGAGTGGCTTGTTGCTCAAACACTTGGATTCATTCAAGTGTCTATCATCCCATGTTCAGGTCCACTGATCACTGTAAAAAATCAACCATGAAGGTGTAACGCCTCATTTTTTAGTCTGAAGACTTCACATGTCAGCATATAGTATTCAATGTGATCATACCAATATATTGGCACCATAGCTCTGCGACAGTGAATTGGTATAGTGATATCAATTGATTCTTGGCTATGATTGGTGCCTGTTCCAGATCATCATATGATACACATTCTTTCTTAGTTTATTTGCTATTATTACTATGATGTCCTTAATTCTGTCACCACCCCTCTCATTTGCCTCTGGATAACATGGAAGCAATAATTAGTCAAGAGTCAATTTTTATTGAACTATTTGGATTATTTTAACTGGGCCTCCTTTCTACAGGGGTGCAAGAACAACAATTAAAGATGGTGGGGGCCTGACTGCTTTAGAGAGAAGAATGGAACTTGGAGCAATAACTGATGAAGAATTGTTCATATTATTTGTGAGGTATGATCAAGGGTTGTGCTCAAGAAAAACCATTTTTCAACCCCAAAAGTGCACGTGCACTGAGACAGAAGGCTAACTGCAAATTCTGGTTTTTCAAGGTTTAATATTTTCATTATGTCTAAGAAGTAAAAATACATCAGTTTCGGGAAAGATGGGGATCAAACATTGTCAATTAGACTCTGGACTAACCCCTTTTTTTTATATAAAAACAGATCTGAGTGGTTTTGGTATTTAGCGAAACCAGCTGGTTTATGTTGGCTTATTGAACCCTGGTCAAGATGTAATTTCTACATCTAAAAAAACCTGTACTTTCTAGCTCTCTAGTTTACTCATAATTATTACTTTTAAAAAAGGATCCCATATGGGAATGATGGCCTGCAAATTGCATGGGTTCAATGCCTGCCATTTTCCTAGCGTGAGCAATGTACATCAACTCAACCTACTAGAATATCTTGTTTGCATCAGTGAGTGAGTCACTTCTATTTACTTGGTTGGACAACATCTGACTTTGTGAAAAACATCCGTGTGCAGGTGATGTTGCAAGAACAATACAGGGTCGTAGGCTTGTAGCAAGCAAATGTCTGTATCTGATAGTGTTGTACCACCTGTATTAGCTTCTTCTGAAATGAATACATTTGTACATCTGAAGATAGGCCAACCTTATTTGGGATAACTTATGACCTTTGCGCTTCGGCCGTGCTAGTTTTTTCACGTCAAACCTTTGTACAACAACTATAGGTTAGTATAGCATATACATTTATTTATTCAAACACGGTTACTGAGTTTGTATCATTTCTGCTGTCAAGTATGTAATAACACATACGAGACATGTACATGCATGTCAGTATTGTGCAATTTTGGATCCATTTATTTGAAGACATGTGCTGGTTTGCAATCGTGTATGCTATCTAAATCTAGCAAGTTATTTGCCACAATGGAGCATGGGCCACGATTTTTGTACATGTATCATTGGCATTTTTATCGATATCCCAAATCTTAGAAAGCATGAATGACATAAATCAAATAGGACGAAACATTTAGCGGACAGAAAAATATGCAAGTAGCCATGTGCAATCAACTACGAATTTAACTTGAATGAAACAGTATTATTAACATAATCCATAAACTAAGAGGTTGATTGCATCACTGAAAACTAAGGCCTAACCAAACATATTTAGCTATACCTGTACCTATACAAAACTCATAAGGTCCCAACTAAGCCCTAGTATTTATGCGCACGTAGCCTGAACGGTGAGCACGCTGGACGCCTTGCAGCCGGCGGAGTCCAATGCGTCTGTCACTGTTACATAAAAGATTATATTAAACTTTCCATCACAGATAGTTTTTAAAAACCAACTATACTAAATATAATCATATACGGTTTAGAATTATAGTCTGTGATGAAGTAATAGTATAGATGGTTTTAACCAAAAATTGGCTGTGATAATGATAAGGTACATTACAGACGGTTTTAGATAAGAACCGTCTTTGATATTAATAAACATCATATACGATTTTATCCAAAAATGTGATGTTCATTAATACCACAGATGGTTCTGACTTAAAACCGTCTGTGATGTGTGTGGCCATCATCACAGATGATTTTTTAAAAACTGTCTGTGATGATTTATGTCAAATATATAAAATAGAGGCTCGACCCAACTTAGTATTTTTAGGATTTTCGGATCTATCTTTGAGGTGGCTGTAGCTATGAGGCGATCAGGTGAAAGGAGACCATTGATTTTGAATAGTGATTGCAGATCTATTTGTTCTTAGTGATCTAAGGTTAGTAATTGATTCTAATTACATTATATTCAAGATCTAACTAGCTTAGTAAAAAGAGAGTTGCAGATGATTAATTTAGATCTAGTTTGGTGTAGATTCATTTGTTCTTTGTGGTCTAAAGTAGAAATTGGTTCTAATTGCATTATATTCAAGATGTAGCTAGCTTGGTAAAGAGAGATTTGAAGATACTTATTTTTATAGCAAGTATTAATTAAACATTTGACACAATTTTGTTGCACATATATATAGTAGAAATTGGTGGTTGATTACCAAATGTGTGTATGCGATTCTAGGGCATCGTAGACCATTGATATGCAAAATAGTAAAGGACTTGACCGGTCTTAATAGTTAGATTACTCAAATTCTTGACAAGTAAGTTAAGTATTAATTTCAGTTGGCTTGCATGCATGATTAACTAAATGGGATATCACATCTTTCATTTCTCAAATGGTTTGTGAATGTCATGGTTGCATTTTCTAGGCTCAGGATGAGTATTTAATAACTCTATCTAAGGTTATGCAAAAAAAGCTATGCGTAGCGTAGATGGACTAAAGTTGGATTTTTGCTAACTACCTTAGATCATACATAGTCTACTTCAATATTTAACACTAATTATTATATGCGTAGTGTAGATGGACCAAAGCTGGATGTACGTTGAGAACTGTGCGAGTACCGAGTACATTAATGGCGTCTTTGCTTTTAGAAGAGTTGCGGAGGATGATATGTTTAATAAAATGGTCTAATTTATGTTTTGTCCATGCATTGATTGTGAGAATTTGAGAATGTTTTGAAACTCAGTCCAGATTTAAGCATACTTAATTCTATGAGGTTTCAAGAGGGGGTATACATACTGGACCATTCACGGTGAAAAATAGATTATACAGGAAGTAGATAGTATTAACATCGTTGATGAAGTTAATGATATGCTGGATGATCATATCGATTGTGCTTCCGATGATGGTAGGTTTCAGGATGACAATCTGGATCAGATGTCGCGTGATATAGAAGGGAACCATGATGAGAGAGAATATGTTAAATTCCGGGTCTTGATGGAGGACTTAGAGAAACCTTTAATTGTTCCCGGGCTACAAGTAGAAATACACAAGTTTGTCATCTGTGCTTGAACTGCTGAAATGGAAGGCAAGCATCCGTTGGTTCGACAAGAGTTTTACAGCACTGTTAGGCATATTGGCGAACATACTTCTAGAGAAAAACGAGTTGCCAACAATCACCTACAAAGTCAAGAAGATTCTTTGTCCTTTGAGAATGAAAGTAGAAAGAATATATGCATGTTTGAACGACTGTATTCTTTACCGTAAAGAGTACACAAACTTGCATGTATGTCTAATGTGCAACACATCTTAGTACAAGCGTAATAATCATTCAGATGATGATGATGAGAACATCGAGGTGAAGAAAGGACCTCTTGCTAAGGTGGCGTGGTATCTACTGTAATTCCTCGTTTGATGCATTTATTTGCAAACACAAAGGAGGCAAAGTTGCTATGTTGACACTCGGAGGAGGGTAAGAATGATGGTATGCTAAGGCACTCTGCTGATTCTGCCCAATGGAGAAACATCTAAAAGGTTTCAAGAATTCGGTACAGAACTGAGAAATATAAAGTTTGGATTGAATATAGATGGAATGAATCCTTTCGGTAACACGAGCAACCGTCATAGCACTTGACCCGTGAATCTCTGCATCTACAACTTTCTTTCTTGGTTGTCTATAAAGCGTAAGTATATTTTGTTATCTGTACTTATCCAAGTATATTTTGTTATCTGTACTTATCCAAGGCCTGAAGCAACCTGGGAATAATATTGATGTGTACTTAGCATCATTGGTGGAAGATCTGAAAATACTCTGGGTTCCTAGGATACATGTATGGGATATGTATAAACAAGAGAATTTCACTTTGCACTGCCTGTTTTCTGCACTATAAATAATTATCCTGCCCTTGTTAACCTGTTGATCAGAGTACAAAAGGAGCCAAATCCTGTACTCATTGCTTAGATGATATCGCGAGTGTGTGGCTGAATCACTCGTGCAAAACAGTGTACATGCGTCACTGTAGGTTCCTTCAGAGGAATCACCCATACTACAAGATGAAGAAACAATTCAACAAAAGAAACGATGACAATTCAATTCCAAGGTCTTTAAGTAGGAGAGATGTACAAGATATGGTTAAGGAGTTAGAGACTGCGCATGAAAAGAGATGTAAATCGAGGACACATGAGAAAAGTATATAGAAGAAGATATCAATATTTTGGAATCTACTTTATTGGGAGTATCTAAAAGTTCGTCACTGTATCGACGTCATGCACATAGAAAATAATGTATGTGATAACTTTATTGGTCTCTTATTAAACATTAAAGGTAAAATAAATGATGATATCAACGCACGACTTGATTTGATCGATATGGACCCGATAACCACTGTCTTGATGTCGACCTTGGATGGGTCGCCGCCGGCCTCCTCGAACAGCATGATGATTGTGTTGGGCTCGCCGGCCATGAGGAACGACCGGGGCATGTGGTACCATCTCTGGCCGATCTCGTGGCAAAAGCTCAGGCACTTCTCCCCGTTGTCCCACGTCTTGTACTCTCCCCCGTAGTCGCAGCGGTGGCAACCGTCCATGTCACCGGCGATGTAGCCCGGCCAGTGATGCCCCAGGTTGTTGCCGTTCACGTACGCCACGCCCTTGTTCAGGCCGGCCAGGTCCACCACCACGGCCTCCGTGCCAACAGGAGCTTGGAAAGTAGCCTACAGATATAAGGGAAGCAAATTAACAAAGTTCAGTGTCTAATCTGCAAATAAATATCGGTGTATGTGTTGTACGCCAATGTATGTACCTTGTACCAAGTGAAGGGCCTGTTGATGGGGACGGTATGCGGTTGCTCCATTTGAAGCCAAGAGTGTTCAGATGGACTTGCTCGTATTCACCAAACAAGCCAGTCTAAAACACAATACATACATCGGATTTCAGATCAAGCTTATGGCAATCGTATATATAGAACAAGCATGAAAAGCTAGCATATGAGAGATAATCTATACTCTGCAGCCTGCAGTAGTACCTTGTAGGTCCAGGTGTTGTGGGAGAAATGAATGGAGTTGCCGTCGGCGCCGACCAGCTTAACCAGCCCCCCAACAATACCGGCGGGCATTAGCTCGAAGGAAGCTCCGTAGTTCAGCTTTGACAGTAATAAACTTGTTTCAGCGTATATACATGATTGAAACGAAAGTGTTGAATTTTTTTCTGCCGAAGTTGTGAAAATCAAAACCTTGAGGCCGACGGTATCACTGAGAGAGATGTAGTTCTTGTCGGCTTTCAGTGTCACTGGGGCCTGGAATTGGAAAATGTATGGCCCGTTCACGGAATGCTGGTACGCTGTGAATTTTGGAACAAACATTAGCACTACTGTCAGTCTCACGGCAAAAGGTTTAGTAGAAAAATTTAGTCGCGCAGTAGCAACTACTGACCAACAAGCTCTCCATTGACAAACGCATCGATCTCATGGTCTGTTGAGTTCACATACAGGCATACAGCGTGAATTTTTGTTCTGCCTCAAGGATCAGGCTGCATTTCATAAGAGTGTTTTGGGTTTAGTGACCATTTGATCGACATTTATCACAGACAAGATTTTGGGTTGTCTATTCGAATCGGTACGCTTCCCTTGGCAAATGACAATCTACATATTTCGAAGTTAAGACGCAAATTCACACACACAAAATATCGCTGAATATGCAAGAACAAGGGTGCCGACAGCAGACAGATTAGCAGCATACAAGAGGTACCTCCTGCTTGAATGCGTTTTTGCGAAGCAGGTTTGGTAGAGGGTGGCTGATTGCCTTTCTATGCCGCGCTTCAACTTCCCCGGCCGGAATACTTCCTTGGCGCAGTGGTGTGGGACGATCCGCCTTTCAGCATGCACAAAGATATGCAGTGTTCTGTGCTTTGGCCATTGGTGCCTTTCAGTAGCTCCTATTAATTTCGTTCTGTGCTTTGGCCATTGGTGCGTCGTTCGTCTAGCATTGTAACCTAAGGTCCTGGCCGTCCCTACAGCTTCGAACTGGTTGTGACTGCTTTTCTTCTTCTATAAACTCTGGGCAGAGCTTCTGCCATGGTAGCCCTTAAAAAAATTATCGCTGAATGATTGGAAATCTAAAATGCGACAAAGATAATTTGGGATTTTCGGTATGGAATGAGATGTCCGAATCCTAAAATTTATAAGTTGAGTAAATTGCATATCAAGTGACATGTTGTCATTGTTACGTTAACGGTTTTGCTATACGTGGTGATTTGTGCGAAAGAGGTCAACATGCCTGGTGTAAACTTGGGGTTATTAAGATGCTATGCTAAATCGATAGGAGGTTATATCAGCGTGGAGTTAACAGTATCACCATGGAATAAACTATTTCTTTTACGACCCACCATGGAATAAACTAGTGGTGTGAACGCAGGATTTTGATATTTTGTGAATGAAAAGATGTCAATTGTGTCATTCATACTTGTTATAACCAGACATCCAACGGAAGAGTCCCTTCCTTTTTGTCCTGGTTTGGTCTTTGCATACTTCTCTGTTCCGAACTTCCGACTTTTAAGTCATTGACGATGTTATTGCTATGTGAAAAATGCAGCAAACTGCATTACCTGTCTCAATAAGTTAAATTAGGCATCAGTCATATGTGAATTCAAACCTCTATTGAGTAAGCCATTGGCAATGGGAGGAATCAGTCATATCACTGAACTTGTTGACAAGTCTGCAAATATGTTTTTTCTTCACAACTGTAGCTTAATTAGAATGAAAGTACCTTGAGTTATCCCTTACAAGCATGTTTATCGCAGATAATTATAATAGTATACAACTGACATGGACTTGCAAATATATATAGGAAGATAAACTACATGACAAATTCTCGTCTGAAGTGAACTGCATAGCATAATATCTCCATAATATTTCATAGAAAATATATGGTAACTCAGATGAATCCTAGGAAGCATTCCACTGTGTTATTGCACATATATAGTTAGCGTGGCAAACTGACTGAGGACGAAAATTCTTGCTCTAGACTGTAGCAACTGGAGATGGCTTCAGATGTCAAACCACCAGCATTGACTGCATTGGTTTCAATCTCTCCATCACTTCCTGGCAGAAGTTGAAAATTTCTTAGCCTCTTAGTTCTTAGAAACTGCAATCTCATCTCGACTTCTTTCATAGTAGGTCTGTCACCTCCTTTGAGTTGCAAGCATGCTTTTGTAAGCGAGGCAATATCATCAACATCTTCCTGGTTTGCCTCTTCGATAACCTGAGAATCCATTATTTCTAGGTAACCGAATGTTCCTTGGACAATAGTTACCACATGAGTCTCATCGAGTGAAACGGATCTTGAAGCACCAAAGTCGGAAATCTTTGTGGTGAAGCTGCCATCCAGGAGTATGTTGGAAGATTTCACGTCTCTGTGGAAAATTGGTATTGCAGCAGCTGAGTGTAAATAAGCAAGTGCTCCTGCCGCTTCCACAGCAATTCTAATGCGATCATCCCATGACAGCAAGCATTTAACGCCAATATCAATGTGAAGAAGATCATAAAGTGTGCCATTAGATATGAACTCATAGACCAGCAAGGGAACCTCGGATTCGAGACAACAACCGAATAGCTTTACGACGTTGCGGTGGATTATTTGAGACAATATAGCAACCTCATTGATGAATTGATCTATCTCAGATTGCTCTTCAATTTTGGATTTTTTAATCGCCACCACACGCTGATCAGATAAAATCCCTTTGTAAACTGTGCCGTGTCCTCCACGACCAAGAACACGAGTTGCATCGAAGTTGTTGGTTGCCTCCTCTAGTTCCTCTAAGGAGAATATCTTTGTTTTGTTTGTGGCGCTTTCATCTGAGATTAGTTGCTCCAATAACAAGCCTTGATTTTTCTTGAAGTATGCTCTACGTATCCTCTTTTGGATGCCTTTCTTCCACTTACTGGCGAGTACAGTTGCACCCAATGCAATGCTGATGGAGCCAAGGCCGCAGCCAATTCCAATTGCAATACCTACACCCATTAATTACAATCATAAGATCACATTTTGTCCATTGTAACCACAATTAGAGATTTAGATGGATACGACTTACCTAGAAGAAGATTGCGTCGCCTAGCTGATGTCACGCATTTCATGTTTGTTGGATCAAAATCTTTTCCATGAGGGCACTTTGAGCAATTATAGCCCCCGTCAAAATTTAGACATGTGCCATTGCAATAATTTGGCAGTAAACACTCATTGACATCTGTAATTTATTGGGAAGTGAGCAGTAATCGGTACAATGCGTAAAGAAAATGCAGGCAAATTAACAAATTTTTGAATCTAAACTTGTTTTGTTAGTTTTATAATGTCCAATCCCACATAGATGCTACCTCGTCTTGTGCAATATTTTTCTAAGCTTAACATCGGTGCATACATTTTTTGGAAGAGTACATTTTTGTAAAATAATTAACCAGAAATAAACTCTTTGGGTAAAGTTGTCCAAAAAATAAATGGATTTCATCATATATTTTAATCATGTCCAGATCTCACCTAACAGGGTTTTTATCTAGGTTTTTTCATATAGGAACAGCATGGATATTTCCCATTTGAGCAAACAACTTGACATGTCTATAAAAAAACATTATTAAGATAAATATATATATATGTAATAGACTATTCATATATCTTTAAGATGGATCCATGGGCTTTGGGTGGCTCCTCTTTTGCTCTGGTCCAGGGTTGGCCCTAACAAGTGACAAGCGGGGAAGAGAATCAAGAGATAGAAACAACACACACCTGTACATCCTCCTTCGATGTATGGATTTCCTTCAAAACCTGGAGAACACTGGCAACGATAGCCAAGCTGCATTGCCCCATGGGTGACATTAAGGCAATTGCTGTGGACACTGCGGCATGCATAGGCATGATCATTTTGCATAGCTATTAGGCAGGTTAAATTCGTGACAGCCCACCACATCTTCATATCATATTCTTGAGATAAATCGAAAAGATCATCCAGAGCATAGTCTGGTTGCATGTAGCCACTGTCCTTGCTTGGGGCAGCTATCATCACCTCGTCATTGTTGGAACTGGAACTGTTAAGCATGTTTCTAACACTCAGATATCCTTCGTTCACTAAAACTTTGTTCACATAGTATTTTACTGTTCCTCGATCGAGGATGGTGAGGTTTCCTGATGCACAATTAAGTCGAAACTTCTTGTGTGCATAACAACCTTCTTCAAGCCCAAAAGGGAAATAGATGGTCGTGTTTCCGCATAATATCTTACAATTTCCTTTTTGATTAGGATTGTAACCTGCTCCAGGACAGATTGACATCGTTAGTATAAGTAAGAATCATGGAAGTTAAAATTGGGGATGCTGGCTAGAATTAGACGGAGATACTATATGCATGCTTATATATATATTTCATCACTCTAGAGTCAAGATTTGCCAGAAAATGAAAAGTTTGCACTAAAGCAAACTCTGGAAAATTTCAAATGCGTGTCCACAGTTAGGGATTTCTTTTGGAGAAATCCGAATTTATTAAATAAGTTCATAAAAAAGGTTTAAGCAAAAGTGCTAACTCATTATCAATAAGCTTTTTGATAAAAAGAAATGCAACGTGATTAGGAGAGGCGCATCCAATCCTTCGAAATGATTCCATGCTGTTTGCTAATTTTAGCGTTATTTTGTCTACTTATCTAAATTAATTGATAATGATATAGAAAGGAAAACAGACGATATATAGCACAAACCATACACATAAATGCAGTCATACAAACTCCCACCTGGATTACGATATGAGATTGACGGAAATCTATCTATCTATCTATCTATCTATCTATCATATTATTAAAACAAAGGCAAAAGAAGTCACAATATTCTCCCTTAAGGGCTAGAATCTATTATATTATTAAAACAAAGGCCAAAAAAGTCACCATATTCTCTCTTAAGGGCTAGAAGTCTCACATTAATAGAAGGAAAAAGTGAAAGATTTATTCATCGGTTGTGGTGGTCTTCTATAACAAGTATAACTCTATGTTTAGATGTAAACAGATGTATTGTAATATCTAGCCGCACAACTACGTGGAAAACTCGGCTAGTTATATTATCTAGACAAAAAAACGAAGCCACCACATTTACTCTCAACGGCTAAAAATTACCACGTTAAATGAAAAAAAGAGAGAAAGATTTACACTGTCTATTTTGGTGGATCCAGATTATAACAGTATAGATTAACAGTATGAGAGCCGGTATAATTGTACGAGGAATACAAGTGTAATTGTACAACTCTATGTTTAAATATAAACATGTAAACGCATGCATTATAGTAATTGCAGGAAAATTTTACTAGTTCTCGTAATGTTAACGGCTATTCGAAGAACTATTCATCCATGTAGTCCCCAAAGCTCCCAAAATATTATGCATCCAAACATCATAGACGACTTACAGAGAGTTTGCACAATTAAACTCAAATAGAGCAATATTGCGCCAACAAATTTGACATAAAACAGTGTACAAAATTTGGCAGTAGAACGAAAACTGAGGGTAGGTTATGCAAAGCAAAGGTACTATTGAGTGTGCCTCTTGGATTGCCGGAGTTAATTGGTAGAACGATTGTTTTTTGGTTAGTATAGTTTTGTATATAGAAAGAAGGCTAAAGAAAGCACTCAGATAAATCTGTACAACTACAACTTTTGTGATCCACGCAGGAACCCAACGAAAAAACATAGTTAGTCCACTCGTTTCACCTTGACAGCCATCGATAGTGTAAGGATTGCCTCCTGTATAACCGGTGCAGTAGCAAGCGTAACCTCCTGTTGATAGATTTCGGCAATCGCTGTTGGTGTCGCAAGCATATGTTGTTTTATTCGTGGATGCAGTTTGACAGCTTGGTTGGTCCATGACAGCGCCCTGGAGCAAAGCACCTCGAACATTGCTTGCATTTATCCAACTTGAGAAAAGATCGCTTGTATTAAAATTATAGTATCCGACAAGAAAACCTTGACATGAGACAGAACCAGATTTGATTGTGGTACGATCCCATCATGACGCGCAAATCCCTTTTCAACCCGATGGCGCAGCAGCCCATGCCATTACAAGAACGAAACCGATAACCCCCATCTGCTTCCTTCTCCATGGTCGCCAGGTCGTTGATGCATAAACTCATGCAAGAACCGATTGTATCGTTCGTATCATGATCGAACAAGTACACCTCCAAACCGCAGCCAATGATGAACAAGCTGTTATCTGTAGGATCGAAATATACTGATCTAACAATCAGAGGGGGTGAATGATTGCGCGGAAGCTAAAATAAAATTTTTGTGATTTTTGAAACACCCCAAACAAACTTAGATCGCTTAATTTGTACTCAACAGAAACCTTATCGCGTCGGACCAAACTTTTACTTGTACTCCGGATCAAACTTCGTGCCAGACCAAATTTTCACATGTACTACGGACCAAATTTTGTGCCCGACCAAATTTTTACATGTACTACGGACCAAATTTCTACTGTAGCAAAACCAAATCAATACACTCCGGACCAAACGAGACAGACTGATATATGTTCACTAAAACTAAGATTTCTGAAGATCTAACCGTTAGATTGATATGAAATTGTAACTGTAGAAACTAGATTCAATTCCGAAGCTAACACAAAATGAATTAACTCAATCGGACTTATGGATCTGGAGTTATATTCTTTGCAAGAAGACTGAAATGAAAACCGATCTAACAACGACGGACCAAATCAAACTAGCTACGGACCAAACTCAAACAATGCGATTAACCGAAGATCCTACCGTTGGATTAGTGTGAAATTTTAACTGAAGAAACTAGATTAAATTATGAATCTAACCCAGCAAGAATCAACTCGATCGGATCTACGAATCAAAAGTTATTAACCTCGCAAGCATGCTGTGACAGATTATAACGAGAACAGACCAAACCCCAATTTCGTGATAAATCACAATCTACAAAAGATTAACCAATGAAACTTTTAGGAACTCTAAGTTGATACTCTAGGAAGGTTTTGTATAGATCAAATCAATATTAAACTTGTTGAAACAAGAGAGACAATGAATCAATCTATAAAAACAAAACCGGGCAAATAGACCGAAACAAGCACCGAAGCAAATCCCGTACGAACAGCGATCCACGGTTTACTGTAGCAATGAAATACTATAGCACGATGTTTACTGTAGCCGCGCGAGCACTGTAGCACCGATTTCCTTTGCTCGAGTGTCGCCGCCGATACTTCTGGACAGAGGAAAAAAATCAACCGCAGGGGAACTTTTCAGCCGTAAAGAAATCGATCTTTATTTCTTTTTGTCTAGTCTGGTTACAGCACTCCAAACAAAAGAGTACAAACCCTAAAACCTCGGCGCTCAAAATAAACAGGAGACACCTCCCCTATTTATACTGAGCAAACATAAAGATATTGAATACAACTCTACTTCCAACATGGAAAGAGTTTGTATACATCTCAACCTGGCCCAACATAGCCAAAAACAACTCTTGCACGCATGTACACCCACATCTTTGTAAATACGTGACTAACCACCTCCATGTGCATGTTCTCTAGCCCGAACGTTCGCATGACATCCTTGACCACCAAGACCTCGATTCCTCTCGAATCTAGTCCCGAACCTCGTTCCTCCATGAACCTAGTTCGGTCCCGTCATCGTCCACGTTCGCCCTCAAGCAACACCTGCACATGAATAAACAAGAAACAATTCCGAGCACAAGTCCACGACTTGACTCAACATCAGTCCATGCAAACACTCACACGAGCGCATTGCATCAAGCAAAACCAATATCATGCTATCACCAGCATATCAAATAATCATCAGACATAGCACATGCAAGCACCACACATGCCATAATCACAACCACTTTGCAAAGCCAATTTCATTGCTAAGCCAATTTTTCAGCACATGATTTCACAATCTCCCCCTTGATGAAAACATTGGCAACACCACTTAGAATTGAACATTGGCATTCATCCCACAAGAAATGTTTTTGAAATCAAAAAGTTCTAAAATCAAAAGACAAAGTGAAAATCACAAAATCTCCCCCTTTAACAAATATGCAAAGTGAAAAACTCCCCTAAGTGAAAATAAGAAAAATCTCCCCATAAGAAGAAAAGTATGAGTGAATGATTGAATACCACTTGTACAAGAACATGTGCTTGTGTAAAGCATGTATAAAGTTCTCCAAAAATCTCCTCCAAATTCTCCAAAGTGGCAAAATTCTCCCCCTTTGACAATGGATTCATCAAGAATACAAAAGAGAGATTTTTTTTTTAAGTTTGATATTTTTTTTGTCATGAGCATTCTATGTCATCCACAAATGTTGCAAATTCATCACCAAGCCATGCTATCAAAAATACTTGCACCCTCAAATCTACACATAAACAATGTAGAGTAAGCATAACTAGAAATCAAGTACTATTAATAATTTATTGCATGGCATGATCTCCCTTACTCAACTAGCTCAAAACCTAAAAACATTGAATTTTTGTGCACTTTATTTATGCTGGAAAAACTGATTCATTGATTGATTGCAACAATAACAATTACAAGGAATTATATGCACCATCAGCCTTACTTTTCAACCATGCCAAGCAATTAAAAGCTTAAGGTTTTATGGTTTCGGTCATACACAACCTCTTCCAAGTTCATATCAAAATGCAATGATAAGCAGTCTCGTAAAGAAGAAGTGCGATAGTACATAACCTTGATCTTGCATTTATCAACAATCACTCTTTAAGCTTTAGCACTTAATTTTGATAAATTTCATATTTAGCACTTTTTTGAGCAGAATCAAGATAGCCAAGAAAGTTCAACCATGACAAGATTTAATTCAAGTTGTCATTCCAATTAAATAGTCATGACATAAACTACACCATATATGCATAAATATGAAGTTGCAAAGACCTTGTAGCATAAACATGGCTTCAAATGACATAGATGTATGAAATACAATGCTCATTACTTTTTCATTTTTTTGTTTTTCATTTAAGAAACACACAAAATAAAAAGTATGTTACAAACTATTACAAAGTTTTTCAAAAACTCCCCCTCAAAACAAACCCATTGGATGAACGACCCCAAGTTCTCCCCAATAAAAGCAAAACCAGAAAAAGACAAAGGTTTTGTTGAAATTTTCGCCAATTTGTGTTCCAGTATCCACATGATGAAGCACAATATTACCCTTTTCTACATGATCCCTAAGAAAGTGAAATCGATCTCAATATGTTTGGTTCTAGAATGTTGCATGGGTTTTTAGCAATACAAATTGCACTAGTGTTATCACATAAAGAGGAACACTATCCAAATTAACCCCATAATCTTTAAGTGTAGCTACTATCCAAAGAATTTGAGAACAACAACTAGCAATGACTACATATTGATTCAGCAGCTTGATTGTGCAATGAAGATTGTTTTCTAGATGACCATGCAATAAGAGAATTACCCAAGAAGTGACATGTACCAGATGTACTTTTCTATCAATTCTACAACCTCCAAAGTCAAGATCGAAAATGCTCTTAAACTAATACATGAGGAAAGAAAGCCATATGCCAAATTCTTGAGTACCATGAAGATACGAAAATTCGCTAATGACTTGGCGATGTGAAGCACGTGGGAAAGCTTGAAAACGAGCACACAAGCACATAGCAAATTGTATATCCGCCTTGATGCGTTGAGGTACAAAAGTGAACCTATCATGCTTCTATATTCCTTTTGATCAACCGGCTCACCATCTTCATCCGGATCAAGTGTGCAAGTACCTCCCATCGGTGTCATGATCGGCTTGCGTTTTCCATCCCAAAGCGATTTAAGCAAATCTTTTGTGTACTTGCTTTGATGAACAAAAGTACCTTCCTTTACTTGTTTGATTTGCAGTCCCAAAAAGTAAGTTAATTCACCCATCATACTCATCTCAAATTCCTTCTTCATGATTTCAAAACTCGGACACTAAAACATGAGAGGAACCACCAAAGATAATATCATCAACATAAATCGAACAAATAATTGATCATTGCCTTGCTTGAGTAAAAAGAGAGTTTTGTCAACTTTTCCCATTGAAAATCCCTTTTCAAGTAAAAAGGTTTTTAGCCTATCATACCATGCTCTAGGGGCTTGTTTTAAACCATACAAAGCTTTTGACAATTTGTAAACATGATCCGAAACTTTGGATTTTCAAAACCGGTGGTTGCTTAACATAAACTTCCTCATTGATATAGCCATTTAGAAAAGCACTTTTCACATCCATTTGATACAATCTAAAACCTTTAGATGCAGCAAACGCTAAAAGAATTCTAATGGCTTCAATTCTAGCAACAGGAGCAAAGGTTTCATCAAAATCTAAACCTTCAATTTGTGAAAACCTTGACCAACCAATCTAGCTTTGTTTCTAACAACAACACCATCCTCACTTTGTTTATTTTTGAAAACCCATCTTGTTCCAATAATATTAAAATCGGAGGTGGATAAACAAGTTTCCAGACTTTATTGCGTTCAAAATTCTCTAATTCCTCATGCATGGCATTGATCCAAGATTAAATCACTTAATGCATGAGATATATCTTTGGGTTCAAAAGAAGCAACAAAAGCAGAATGAGCATGAGTATCAGAAGCAATAAACCTGGACCGGGTGACTCTCTCATTTAAATCTCCAATCATCTGTTCAGGTGGATGCCTCCTTTGAATATGCAAGGAGCTGTAATTTGAAACTTCTCCTTCTTCATCTTCATTTTCAAGATGTACAGATGAGGTTGTAGCTTGAGGATGCTCAATTGTATGTGATGTAGCGGTAGGTGCCACAGATGCTACAGTTGGTTGTACAGTAGGAACCAATACCTCATCCTCAACATCATCATCGTCCTCATGAACAAAAATACTCTCCCCCTGAACATATGCACATGTACTTGCATTATTTGGACTAGTGCTGGACTAGTCTCATCAAAAGTAACTTCACAAGTTTCTACAATTTTGTTAGTCTCAAAACAAGCACACGATAGCCACGTGTATGAGCAGGTATCCAAGAAAAATGCCATCCAACGATCTAGCCTCAAATTTATCAAGATTTCCAGATTTCAAGACAAAGCATTTGCATCCAAAAACTCTGAAATGAGAAACGCTAGGCCTATGTCCAAACCGAAGTTCATAAGCAGTTTTACCCAATTTTGATCTTAAGTAAACACGATTTGAAACATAACATGCAGTTGATATCGCTTCAGCCCAAAATTTTCTAGGAGTTTGATATTCGTCTAGCATGGTCCTAGCCATTTTCACCAAAGTTCTATTTTTCCGTTCAACTACACCGTTTTGTTGAGGTACTCTAGGAGATGAAAATTGATGATCAATTCCTTTTTCAACACAAAAGTGATCAAATGAAGAATTTTTAAATTCAGTTCCATTATCACTTCTAATTGCTCTAAGAGACCCTGGGTGATCAATAAATAATCTTAGAACAAGACTTCTAAAATGACTAAAATGACTAAAAGCCTCATCTTTACATGCCATAAAATAAACCCAAGAGTATCTTGAATAATCATCAACAATCACAAGAACGTACCATTTACCTCCATAAGACTGAACTCGAGAAGGTCCAACCGTGTCAAGATGTAGTAGTTGTCCGGGCGCGTTTGTCATCACCATAGTAAGAGGTGGATGTGAACCTGCAATCATTTTACCATGTCTACAAGAAGAGCATACTATCTCGCTATCACCCTTAAGCTTAGGCAAACCACGAATGAGGTCTAAACCACTAACACGTGTTAGATGATCAAAACCAACGTGACCAAGCCTACGATGCCAAAAGAATAAATCTTTAGAAACATTGGCAACTAGACACCTATGCTTAGAAGAAGGTGATACATCAAAATCAGCTTTAAACACTCTTCCAAATCGAGAAATTTGGAAAACAAGTTCACCTAAAGCATCTAACACTTTGCATTCATTTTTCTTAAAGCATACCTCAAGATCTTCATCAATCATTTGAGATACAGACAGCAAGTTATATTTCAGGTTTTCAACAAGAGCCACATCTTTAAACATAAACTTGTCATTTACCTACACTGCACCTTTTGCCACAATCGAGCTTGAAGAAGCATCTCCAAAGTTACACTTTCAAAGACGAGATGCACGAGTGAGGGAGGAGAACCAATTTTTATTACTGGACATGTGGCGAGAGCATCCTAATCCACTAGCCATATGTTCTCCTTCCTCGTGAGAAGCCTACATAGAAGCGAGAAAATGTCGAGGCCTCGATCTTGGGGTTAGAAATGAGATGTTTAGGAATCCAAGATCTTGAGACACACGACGACAACAAGAGGCACAATACGAGTATTCATATGCACAAAATCGATTTGCACTTTCCGTGTTTTTAGCAAAGAAAAGGTGTTTGCATCACTCTAGGCACATAATGAGAAGCAAAGCGTGCCTGTCTGAGATTAGACCTAGCCTTAGCCTTTTCTTTCTTTTGTTGTTTAGCTAGTCTAAAGCAAAAATCTACTAAATGTCCATCTCTACCACAATGAGTGCAAATGTACTTAACACGATGTCTAGCTTTAGAAGCAGAGGCAACATTTGCATTCATCATAGTAGAGGATAAAACTCCAGCAGACTTAAAGATAATTTTCTTAGGCTCATTAATACTTTCAATTTTGTCATTGCAAAGAGCCTGAACAACAGTGGGAGGTTTGGTTTCATATGAAGCATAAGGATCAAAACCTAAACCTTTCTTGTTTGATCTAACCTTAGACTGATCCAGAATCATGTTCAAATTTTTCTTGCCATTAGTGAAACGTTCTAAAGAATTTTGCAAGTAATAAACCTTCTTAGCAAGAGTTAAACAATTATTGCATGGAACGTCCACTTTAGCCTTTTGCTTGCGACAATTTGAGCATGAAAGAACCTCATGAGTGAGCAAATCATTAATCATTTGAGAAACTCTAGCATTTGCATCTTTCAATTTCAATTCAAGAACTGAACATTTAGAACAAGAAATTGACTCATGCAAATCATCGGTGAAACAACTAGCATGTCTAACATGTTTCTCATTTTCTTGTTTTGCTCAATCAAGGAAGCATGTTTTTCCTAAGCAAGGTGAGCTCATTGTAAATTAAGTCACATGATTTGCAAGCATCATCATCAGAATCAAAGATTTAAGTCTAGCAATTTCAGATTCAATGATTCAACAATAAAATCATGTTTCTTGATTTTCTTATCGCGTTTATCAAGCAATTTACCAAGACGAGCAACAACTATGGCTAATTCATCATAAGAAGGCTCTACCTCATTGAAGTCATTTGTCGTGGTCATCTTCAGTAAGGCTTTCATCACTTCTTGCCATAAGACACAAACCAGTAAGTTCACGCTTTGTTGGCGTTGTTGTGTCTTCTTCACTACTTCCCGAGTCCACATCGCTCAAATTGACTTGTTCAAGAGCGGAAAGAACTCGGTGGACAACTTTGCGGTTCAGAAAACTTCTTTTCTTATTGTTGTTGCTTGAGAAGCTTTCTTCTTGTCGTTCCTCTGTCCTTTTCTTCTTTTGAATTTTTACCGAAATTTTTGGACAATTCGGACGAATGTGGTTGAGATCGCCACACTCGTAGCACCTAGGAGGACCACCGCCTACTCTCTTTCTCATTCTGATATTCTGCAAAGCTTTATTAAAGCGAGAAGAGAGTAGTGCCAAATCTTCTTCAGGGAATTCTTCAATTTGTTCATCTGTTAAAGACGACAAGGAGGACAAAGCAAAGCTAGAAGAAGAATTAACATTTGACATGTTAGGGTTAGAGATCAAAGCAATTGATTTAGAATTACCTTTCCTAGCAAGAACATCTAATTCATGAGTCTTCAACTTAGAGTAAAGAACATCTAATGTGAGTGTGCTCATGATAGTAGATTCTTGTATAGATGTTACCTTCATCTCCCACATCGACATGTCCAAAGCACTAAGCATTTGTCTAGCATTAGCAACATCGTCATAGCTAACCCCAACAAAGACGTAAATTGCTAAGAATTTTATTAAAGCGTGCAAAAAGTCATCTGAGACTCACCGTGTTTCATCTCAAACGCATATATTCTTTTTGTAAATATCTTGGCGAACCTCTTTGATGTTGTTTGATCCTTCGTGATAGTCACAAAGAGATTTCCATACCTCATATGCGGATCGAAGATGAACCACTCGGTCAAGTCGCCTGCGTCCCAAACCCCTGGATGATCAAGTTGCGCGCCTTCTTTGTTTGCTTCAACATGTGCGCGATTGGCGTCATTGACGTTGTCGTTCTCGGGCACTTCATATGGTTTGTAGATCTTCTCCCAAATTGCAAAGCCACGAGCTTGAATGTATGCCTCCATCTTGGTCTTCCAAAAGCGAAAATCAACTCCATCGAAAACACAAGGTTTTGTCGAATATCTATCCATTGCTATGATTTCTAATCACGGTTAAGATTAATTAGAAAAACTTTGCTCGATACCACTTGTAGGATCGAAATATACTGATTTAGCAATCGGAGGGGTGAATGATTGCGCGAAGCTAAAATAAAATTTTGTGATTTTTGAAACACCCCAAACAAACTTAGATCGCTTAATTTGTACTCAATGAAACCTTATCGCGTCGGACCAAACTTTTACTTGTACTGGACCAAACTTCGTGCGGACCAAATTTTCACATGTACTACGGACCAAATTTCGTGCGGACCAAATTTTCACATGTACTACGGACCAAATTTCTCTGTAGCAAAACCAAATCAATACACTCCGGACCAAACGAGACAGACTGATATATGTTCACTAAAACTAAGATTTCTGAAGATCTAACCGTTAGATTGATATGAAATTGTAACTGTAGAAACTAGATTCAATTCCGAAGCTAACACAAAATGAATTAACTCAATCGGACTTATGGATCTGGAGTTATATTCTTTGCAAGAAGACTGAAATGAAAACCGATCTAACAACGACGGACCAAATCAAACTAGCTACGGACCAAACTCAAACAATGCGATTAACCGAAGATCCTACCGTTGGATTAGTGTGAAATTTTAACTGAAGAAACAAGATTAAATTATGAATCTAACCCAGCAAGAATCAACTCGATCGGATCTACGAATCAAAAGTTATTAACCTCGCAAGCATGCTGTGACAGATTATGACGAGAACAGACCAAACCCCAATTTCGTGATAAATCATAATCTACAAAAGACTAACCAATGAAACTTTTAGGAACTCTAAGTTGATACTCTAGGAAGGTTTTGTATAGATCAAATCAATATTAAACTTGTTGAAACAAGAGAGACAATGAATCAATCTATAAAAACAAAACCGGGCAAATAGACCAGAAACAAGCACCGAAGCAAATCCCGTACGAACAGCGATCCACGGTTTACTGTAGCAATGAAATACTATAGCACGATGTTTACTGTAGCCGCGCGAGCACTGTAGCACCGATTTCCTTTGCTCGAGTGTCGCCGCCGATACTTCTGGACAGAGGAAAAAATCAACCGCAGGGGAACTTTTCAGCCGTAAAGAAATCGATCTTTATTTCTTTTTGTCTAGTCTGGTTACAGCACTCCAAACAAAAGAGTACAAACCCTAAAACCTCAGCGCTCAAAATAAACAGGAGATACCTCTCCCTATTTATACTGAGCAAACATAAGGATATTGAATACAACTCTACTTCCAACATGGAAAGAGTTTGTATACATCTCAACCTGGCCCAACATAGCCAAAAACAACTCTTGCACGCATGTACAGCCCACATGCTGTAAATACGTGACTAACCAGCCTCCATGTGCATGTTCTCTAGCCCGAACGTTCCGCATGACATCCTTGACCACCAAGACCTCGATTCCTCTCTGAATCTAGTCCCGAACCTCAGTTCCTCCATGAACCTAGTTCCGGTCCCGTCATCGACCACGTTCGCCCTCAAGCAACACCTGCACATGAATAAACAAGAAACAATTCCGAGCACAAGTCCACGACTTGACTCAACATCAGTCCATGCAAACACTCACACGAGCGCATTGCATCAAGCAAAACCAATATCATGCTATCACCAGCATATCAAATAATCATCAGACATAGCACATGCAAGCACCACACATGCCATAATCACAACCACTTTGCAAAGCCAATTTCATTGCTAAGCCAATTTTTCAGCACATGATTTCACATTATCTCCTCTTATAGTAATACCCTCAACAGGGGACTTCCAGGACATGTTTTTGGCCTTGGTGCCTGGTCCCATGGTAATGTTGAAGCCAATCGGAGACAAAGCTATGTCGTTACCTAGGAGAGTGATCGGAACATCACTGTTTCCCAAAGAGAGCCTGGGAGGCTTGGTGGCGTTGTCGCAGCGGAGCTCGAAGCCCGGACGGAAGCAGCCAGGCCCTATCCCGAACGGATAGGAGGTTTCGACGTCCCCGCAGCTTGAGGGGCAGTGAGCCAGGAATTGATTAGAAGGGACATGCATGATCCCTCCGGCGACCCCTGACGCCCGGCGCACAACTCCCAAGCACATCAGCACGAGCGACAAGCTAACTATAACACTGGCGGAGCTCATCGTTATGGTTGATGTTGGAACTCGATGCTATGGATGGGGGCGCTCTACTAAGGTGACTCCGAGTCCATCTCCGGCCACCACCAGTAATTTGAACCTTTGAAGGATGATGGTCATGATACCGTCTGAGGTCAAGGGGCAGCAGTCCCATCAGTAATCAGATGTGACGGTCGTTGCTGGGGCCAAGACGACTCGATCTCGCCTGCCCGCCGCTTGCGATTGAGTACATGCCTTCCCTGTCCTCCAATAATGCTGTGAACATGTAGTTTCTCCAGGCCAAACTTCGATGGCGAGAGTACGACGAGTGTGCTACGACGACCTGTGACGTGCCACCTGTGTCGTCGCCAGTCTACGATTTTTCCACATGCGATTTTTCCACACGTCCAGTGGTTTGTCCGTCAGGAAGATGTAGGAGCAGCGTCCTAATCCTAGATAATGATCATGATTTAGAAATTTAATATGAGCTGCTATCGCTAAATATATATGGTGAGATCAATACTGTTGTGCTAGCAAGCTCGAAACGTGCCAAACTTAGTACTCCCTCGAATCACAAAAGAGTGACTTTTTAATTTTTAAAGTCAACAGGTGCTTGTTTGACCACTAAATTCTCTTATCTTATAATTGAAAAAGCAGTAGAAGTGCAATGTTACGGAAGTATCTTTCATGACAAATTCACTTGTACTATTTCATATATCAAAACTATACATTTTGAACAATATCTCTATGTCAAAATTAATAGGATTTGACTGCACATATTCTAGGTGTCAGTCTTTTATGACCGGAGAGAAAAGAACGTTGTTTTGCCGTTTTAGATATCGACATAGTTTTTAAAATGTAACTTTCACCACTAGTTTTTTATTTTCTATTGTAATATATTTATAGTACCGAATAAAATTGTAATATTATGAAAGTATTTTTCGTGACAAATCTAAATATATAATATTCATGTATCTAATTTTAATATCTAAATAGTTATAGATAGCCAACGTGACTGCATGCACGTATTTTAGAAGTGCTTGTTTGGGAGTTTTTCCGATTCCCAGTGGCATGTACGTCTGGCCTGCTAGGAAGCCATCAAAAGTGCTTGGTTGGGAGTTCGAGCCACGGAATTGTAATAATTTTACGTTTTTCCTATAAAAAATCAAATTTGAAATTAAAATTTCTTCCAAAATTTTCCAAAACCGGAAATCTCAGTGAAGTCTTTTTTTTTCGAAACGCAACTTTAAACCCTGGTTCATGCTTGCAGGCTTGATTAAAAGGTATCAGGTCATCAAGTCATTCTGCACTTTTGCTATCCAATCCTTCTTGGTAGTTGAAGATATCTATCACCCCTTTGTTTACACTATTTAGCTCTTGTTCATCATCGTAACATCCTAATGGTATGCTCGGGTTAACCACCTTGTGGGATAACGGCGAGCTAAGGGTAACATCAACGTCAAAACATATCACTCCTCACAGTTTCGTAGTTCCTGTGGGATGACGGTAAAATCAGGATAACATCAACGTTAGAACATATCACTCCCCACAATTCTCAAGTTTATTTCTAGGAATTTTAGGGTATGTACAGTGAGATGATATCAACCTTTTGTGATCTTTATCACGTAAGATTTTTTATACTGTAGATGAGAGAGAATAAGAGAGGAAGAAGCTCTGGCATGCACCAGTCGATCTATAATTGCCTTTATAGACAACACACAAAAAGCTATTGTTGAGTTGTTGTCTATAACTAATATGTTTTCATGAATGAATTAGAAGATTTTGGGATCTTTATGTACGCAACTTAACAGACAATCTCTTATGGGAGCTTATAGACACCAGTTATTTATACCATTTTACGTGGCCTTGTATATGGCCAGAATTCTGTCCCGCAATAAAGGGACGTTGATCCATATAGTCTCCCTATTAATTACCGTTTCCGATGTTACCAACTGAAATGTACCCCAAGAGGATTACACTATCGAGACGACACCGATGACCGATCCAACCACCGAGTCCGTCCTGGAGTGACCGCAAGAACTTATTATGAAAACGATAGAGAAACCACGTACCGCGCCGTGTACGGCCATGCATGTTTACTACTGCTCGTAACTCGTAAGAGAACCACACAAGCATCTTACAACATGTTATTTGGCAGCGATTACGGCTGACAAGTACGCGACTATATTTTCTAGCGTACCTTGCCGGCGCCTCTCGCGGTCTCGCCCCAGCTTCGCCTCGCCCATGGCTGGGCGGCCATCGCATGATCAGCTTCGCTCGTCTCCACGCGCGCGGCTAGATGCTCTGCGGATTTGACTCCCAGCCTCCCCTCCGGCCACCAACACGAGGCACGCACAGAATCCCGATCAAGTGTTGCAGAACACGTGGCACGGCGCGATCACAATCAGACAGACGGATCGATGCAATATGATACAGGAATTGACGAACAAATATATTTGACGCACGTAAGAAAATTAAAAAGTGGGTACACGAACCGTAGCATGCGTCAGTCTTTTGAACCGTATTCTCTTGTACTATTTTCATATATCAAAACCTTACATTTTGAACAATTAATATCTCTAATCAAAATTAATAGGATTTGACTGCACATATTCTAGGCATCAGTCTTTTATGACCAGAGGGAAAAGAATGTTGTTTTGCCATTTTAGACCTTGAGTAGTCTTCAAAATGCAACTTTCACCACTAGTTTTTTTTTATTTTCTATTTTAATATATTTATAGTAATGAATGAAATTGTAATATTATGTAAGTATTTTTTTGTGACAAATCTAAGTATATGATATTCATGTATCTAATTTTAATGGCAACATATCCAGTGAAAAATCTTCTTACCTTGAAAAGTCCTTGAAACCCATGTGTACAAGTTTTAAAAAATTCTCAAAAAATTAATATATGTAGGGGAGGTGAGCTTCTACAATCCTGTAAAATTTAAAAACTAAACTCAATCGCATTTGAAAAATATGAAAAACAAACAACGAGATAAATAGTGCTAAATAGTGAAAAATCATTATTTGAGTCGAAGTTGTATTTTTCATATATTTCAAATGCAATTGAGTTTGATCTTTAAATTTCGCATGATAATAGAAGCTCACCTCACCTACGTATAATAATGTTTTGAGAAATTTTAAAACTTGAACACATGGGTATCACAGAGTTTTCACAGTAAAAGGGTTTTCACTGGATATATTGCCAATTTTAATATCTAAATAGTTATAGATAGCCAAAGTTACTGCACGTATTTTAGAAGGGCTTGGTTGGGAGTTTATGCGATTCCCTGTGGGCAGTGGGCATGTGCGTCTGGCCTGGTAGGAAGCTATCAAAAGTGATTGGTTGGGAGTTCGAGCCACGGAATTGCGATCTTTTATTTTACTTTTTTTTATAAAAAAAAATCAAATTTGAAATTAAAATTTCTTCTAAAATTTTCCAAAACGCAATTTGAAACCCTGGTGCTTGCTTGCAGGCTTGATTAAAAGGTATCAGGTCAACTCATTCTGCGGTTCTGTTATCCAATCCTTCTTGATCGTTGAAGATATCTATCACCCCTTTGTTTACACTATTATTCATCGCTTCTAACATCCTAAGTGGTACGCCGGGGTTAACCACCTTGTGGGATGACGGCAAGCTTAGGGTAACATTAAAGTCAAAACATATCATTCCCCACAGTTTGGCAGATCCTGTGGGATGATGGTAAGCACAGGGTAACATCAACGTCAGAACATATCACTCCCTACAATTCTCACATTTATTTCTAAGCATTTTAGGGTATGTACAGTGAAGTGATTGTTGGAAATATTAGGAATTTTCTCAATATTTTAATCCACAGAATTATGTAAATCATGATTAAACAATGATGCAATTTTTGTTCAAAGCCAAAGGTACTAGATAACAAATTATCTATCCCATACACAAAGACTAATGAACAAGAAATCAACATGATTAAAACATGGTATAAGTTAATATACCCTTGAGCCGGTGCCACCGTTGGCACAGGCGCAGGCAGAACATTTTCGTTCGCCATGACGGTCGAAGTAGACGATCACAAGTTATCGCAGTAAAGCCTTGGTGCAGTGGAGAGGTCGATGCAGTCGAACGTTGGTGCAGTGCAGATGCGTCTCCAAAAACAGACACTCGAGCAGTCGCGTGATACGTTCCCCAAAAACCTTATCGGCCTTCTATCTCGAGCAAGATCTCAAGAAGGACGAGGTTCCGGAGGCCTGCTCCCTCTGCTACTTGTGCGCGCAAGAAAACAGAGGCGGAAATGCAAAAGACAGCAGCAGAACAATGGAGTATGCGAAAGAGTCAAGCAGGTGAATAAAAGCACAGCCGTTACTGTTCTTATATAGCCTCGCGACATGCAACGGACAGGAGCCAGCCATTACCAGCCATCAACTCATGTAGCCGTTACCAGTAACCGACGATCATTATAAGTCAGCCATCAACCACGTCAGTTACTGGTCACATTGATCACTGCGGTTACTGCTTATATTGATCACTGCGTTTACTGGTCACATTGATCACTGAAACGGCAAAACAAACCGCTCCCGCCCAGCACGTCCGGACTGGCCTGCGCACGTCACGTCACGTCACGTCACGTCACGTCTCGACTCGACTCGACTCGACACGCTCACACGCCACGCCTCGGTTCAGCTCGGCGCGCGCGCGTGTGGCACAGCCTTTACCCTTTTTCACCTTGCTAATTGAGAGACACACAACTCAACTATTTAAGTTGGTCAAACCTTCTCTCAATTACCCATATGGTACTAAACCAATTTCATGACTCCTAGTATTCTAATGGGCCTTTTAGAATTTCTATTAAATTAATTATGGGCCAACCCCATAATAATCTAACAATCCCCACCAAATTTCAAAGGCACATTTGAAATACTCTCAGTTCCAATGTAGTTTGATATACCAGTTTTTCGTTGGAGACTGTTAAGTTGAACTTCCACCTAGAACAAAGGTTACACTCATCCACAACTGAACAATGGACTATGCCTTGAATTGACAGTTTTGTGCGAACAAGTTTCACCAAAGTCCTTTACTGATACTAGGCTGCTAAATGCATCCCCATAATAAGGAAACCCACCACATAGCAATGTCCCAAATGATATATAATAATTATCCAATTGCTAAAAATAATTAGATTCCTAATTCAAATACAGTCAAATACTCATCATCAACATGGGTAGACCTCCACATGGTCTTTCACCTCCTTAACGTGAAAACTCCGTGAAACCCATGTGTACAAGTTTTGAAAAATTCTCAAAAAATTATTATACGTAGGGGAGGCGAGCTTCTACAATCCTGTAAAATTTAAAGACTAAACTCAATTGCATTTGAAAGATATGAACAAGACAAACAGCGAGATAAATAGTGCTAAATAGTGAAAAACCATTATTTAGGCTGAAGTTGTATTTTTTTTATATATTTCAAATGCAATTGAATTTGATCTTCAAATTTCGCATGATTGTAGAAGCTCACCTCACCTATATATAAGAATTTTTTAAAATTTTTCAAAATTTGTACACATATGTTTCATTGAGTTTTCATGATAAGAGAGGGTTTTACGGGATATATTGCTAATTTTAATATCTAAATAGTTATAGATAGCCAAAGTGACTGCTAGTATTTTAGAAGGGCTTGGTTGGGAGTTTATGCGATTCCCAGTGGCATGTGCGTCTGGCTCTGGCCTGGTAGGAAGCTGTCAAATGTGCTTGGTTTGGGAGTTCGAGCCACGGAATTGCGATTTTTTATTTTACGTTTTTTCATAAAAAAAATCAAATTTGAAATTAAAATTTCTTCTAAATTTTTTCCAAAACCGAAAATCTCAGTGATGTCTTTTTTTTTCGAAACGCAATTTGAAACCCTGGTTCATGCTCGCAGGCTTGATTAAAAGGTACAAGGTCAACTCATTCTGCAGTTCTGCTATCCAATCCTTCTTGATCGTTGAAGATATCTATCACCCCATTGTTTACACTATTTAACTCTTATTCATCTTCCTATCCTAACATCCTAACTCCTAAGTGGCTAAGTGGTACGCTGGGTTAACCACCTCGTGGGATGACGGCAAGCTCAAGGTAACATCAACATCAAAACATATCACTCCCCACAGTTTCGCAGTTCCTGTGGAATGACGATAAGCTCAGGGTAACATAACGTCAGAACATATCAATCCCACAATTCACATTTATTTCTAAGCATTTTAGGGTATGTACAGTGAGGTGATATCAACTGTCTGTAATCTTTATCAGTAAGATTTTTTATGCAGTAGATGAGAGAGAATAAGAAGAGAGGAAGCTATTGTTGAGACATGCAACAAATGATCTATGAGGCCTTTATAGACAATACAAAATGCTATTGGTGAGTTGTTGTCTATAACTAATATTTTTTTTATGAATGAATTAAAGGATTTTGGGGTCTTTATATACACAACTTAACGGACAATCTCTTACAGAGACACCAGTTATTTATTCCATTATACGTGGCCTTGTGTATGGCCAGAATTTCATCCCGCAACAAGGGGGCATTGATCTATATAGTCTTCCAATTAATTATCGTTTCCGATGTTACCAACTGAAATGTACTCCTAAAAGGATTACACTGTCGAGACGACACCGATGACCGATGGCAACCCCCGACTCCCCGAGTCCGTCCTGAGTGACCGCAAGAACTTATTATGAAAAAGATAGAAAAACTACCGTGCCGTGTACGGCCATGCATGTCTACTGCTCGTAACTCGTAAGAGAACCACACAAGCATCTTCAACATGTTCTTTGGCAGCGATTACGGCTGACAAGTATGCAACAGTATTTTCTAGCTTACCTTGCCGGCGCCTCTCGCGGTCTCGCCCCAGCTTCGCCTCGCCCATGGCTGGCCGGCCATCGCATGATCAACACCCGTCGTCTCCACGCGTGCGCTAGATGCTCTGCGGATTTGCCTCCCGGCCAGCCTCCCCTCCGGCCTCCAACACGAGGCACGCACAGAATCCCGATCAAGAGTTGCAGAACACGTGGCACGGCGTCACCTCCACTGCCAATGTCAGAAAATAAAATACTTTGTCCTAATTTGATCACACTCAGAACACGGATCGATCCAATCTGATACTAGAATTGACGAACATATATATTTGATGCAAGTAAGAAACTTAAAAAGTAAGTTTCAACTTAAGCCTTTTGCAACCTGGAAAGTATCTCGTCTTAATGCAAATGTTATAAAATTAGCTTAGGAATGCTTTCCAAAGCATAGACTATCTTATTCTGAAGAAATAATCTTGTTTCATCATGTTCTGCATATAAATCCTGTCACCTAAATAACCCTAAGTATTACAATTTCTGAACTTCATGATATGAATAAACGAACTCGGTAATAATGAACAAATCTATAATTAAGATATTTGTATCACCAGAACCTTCTCCAAGACCGTGAATGTATAACCAGTAGCTTGGTCTAACAGATCGAACATATTTGAAACCGCTTCTAATGCAAAATCAATGAAGGATTAAGTGCTATTCATTCATATCATACAACATAATGACTAATGTTTTAATTATATTAATCCAAATAATTTTAGCATCTAGAATTCGAAGTTATAAATGCAAGAATTCATAATTTTAGCCTATCGAATTCGTAAAACAAGAGTAGATAATCTATAAAGGAAATCGTGCATCGCTCAACTTGAAATCTATTATCGATATGAATGCTTAATCAACTAAATCATGAGTTTGTGAAATCGTTCTACCCAAACCCTAAATATTCTTGTTTTTCTGCAGTGAATCTTTATCTGGTTTTCTGTCTGTTTTTTCCCTTATTAAAGAATGTTATTTGCTATATTTTCGACTGAACGATGTGTAGAATCCGACATCTCTACCTCCGTCGTCGACTCCGTCAACTGCGACCTCGACTTCGTCGTAAGCAATAAATAAGCAAGGCAAGCACCCCCTTTGATCATATTGATATCAGTATTTAATATTCATTGTGTTTATTAAAATGTTTCATGCATGCGCTTATTTTCTGTAAATTCGCTATTTTGTGGTACTTGTAGATATACCTGTTGTCTCATGAAACTTCCTCGATAAGTATGGATATGTGAACCTTGATAACTATATAATAGGGCTAGACAATACATGATGTCAACTTAAGTATATGCGATTACATGTTATCCATGCTTAGCCATGCTTTAGAGCCAGCGATGTTAATGATCAGATCAAAATTGTTTCTTGAGAAATGGAAAATATTGGATATGACACTGTTGGTTGCTGGTATTTTAATTAAAAACCCAAAATAAAATTATGGTTTTGATGCGGACGATTATTGGCAATAGCCGGATGTGCAGAGGGATTTGCAAGTAGTGTAGGGCGAAGTATCACCCGTGTCGAAGCAAGGACCGAGCAATGGGACGCTATTGATCCAAAAAAAATCCATACATCTACAAGTGCTGGGATGGGGCAGCCTTAACCTATTAAGTTATTTATATATGGCTTTGCACTTTGGTAGGTGGGAGCTAGCAAAATCACTCCGGTCAGGTTTGCTTGTGAGGGGCTTCCACACCTCGGTTTGGGTAAATGCATACCGGTGCAACGGTGTACACCTTGCCATAAACAGAAACGGTGTGTTGGGTGTCACATGAAAGGAACCACGTCTTGGGTGTGTGTTTCTGTTTCTATGGCGAAGGCTTAACGTCCCGGGCTGGTTCAAAACCATATCTAGGTGATGTAACGGTTATGTATGATCTCTCTGCGGCACACTTGTAAGGTCGAGGATGCCGACTAGAGGGGGGTGAATAGGCGGCTTTTAAAATTCTCTCGCTAATTTCTACAAAGCAATTCACCCCTAATTATCCTTATGCCAAAACCTTAACAATTATTAATGCGGAAGCTATAAACTAAGGTTTTGACAATTAAAGCCTAAAACAACTAGGCTCACTATGTGCACTAACTAATTGTGTCTCTAACAAGAATATGCAATTCTAAAGATAAGCAATCAATCAATTTAATTCTATGAATATAAATTGCTTGAACATAAATAACAAACACAATGCAAGCACAAGAGACACGATATTTTTTACCGTGGTGTTCGGAGACTTGTCGGTCTCCCCTAGTCCACGTTGAGGTTAGCTCAAACACATTGGACCGGCTCCACGAATTGAGCACCCACCTCGAATCCACTAGTGGTACCTCCTTTTCCCTCCCAGGTAGGCAAGCTCCAACCTTCACAAACTTTGCCGGGACTTCTCACAACCTCCGTTGAGAAGCTCACCGCGCACGACGCTCTACGCCGTCTAGGAGGCGGCAACCTCCAAGAGTAACAAGTCAAGCCTTCCGCTTGAACCTCACCAAGTACAACACATGCACAATAGTGATCTCCTAAGTGCAACACATGCACCAGGATCCTCCTCAAGTGCAACACATGCACAAGAGGACCTCAATCCACTTCTTACTTGCAACACATGCAATTAGGGCTCACTCTTAGCTCAAATATCAAATTAGAGAGTGCAACACATGCAACCAACTCCCACAAACTCTCCCAAAAATCAGCATCCAAATATGCCAACCCTTGGCATCATTTTACAGCCCCCCACACGAAATCTAACCGTTGAGGGGCAAAATGGGCAAAACTCAGCACGGCCGGCACTACTGCCCAACTGGGGCAGGTAGTGCCGGCCTCGACCTCAACGGTTGAAAGCCAGTCAAAACTAGCTGTTGGCTACAGAGGCCCGGCACTACCGCCCAACTGGGACCGGTAGTGCCGGCCAAGCGGCAGTACCGCTCCCAAGGAGTGGTAGTGCCGGTCGGACACAGCCTAGAAACCCTTCTCTGGATTATAACTACATGCCATGTGGGCCGGTACTGCCGCCCATACAGCAGTACCGCACCTACATGGTCGGTAGTGCCGGCCTCACTGGGCACACAAGGAAAAACAAGTTCTTCACCAAAAACTATTCTCCAGACCATTAAAGATTTATTCTTTGAGCTATGTGAGGATCAACACATGATCACAACACTATGAAAAACACATTTGCATATGTTAGTCACATACTCCAAAGAATCGCATTAAGCACAACTTATTTGCAAAACACATTTGCAAATAAACCAAGAACTTATGAGATCAATCCTCTTAGCCATGTGATGATCAACACATGATCAAATCAATTTGCAAAACACATTTGCAAACCCTATTCACACGCTCTAGGATCGAAACCTCATAACTTCTAGTTCATTTGCAAAACACATTTGCAAATTAACAACTCCAACTTATTTACAAAACACATTCGCAAATAAACCACGAACCTATAAGATCAATCCTCTTAGCCATGTAAGGATCAACACATGATCCCGACACTTTGCAAAACACATTTGCAAATGCCAACACATGTTCTAGGATTGAAACTCATAACATCCAGCTTATTTGCAAAACACATTTGCAAATAACAAATTCATTCAACATTTTGCAAAAACACATTTTGCAAACTCAAAGCACAATCCAAGCTTAGTCTTGTGATGATCAACACATGATCCAATCACAAAACTAAAACAACAAAGCATGAGCTCTATATTTGCAACACATGCAAATCTCTAGCACCATACAAATAACCAATCAAACTCAAGTGCATGAGCTCTCTATTTGCAACACATGCAAATCTCTAGCACCATGCAAACAACCAATCAAACTCAAGTGCATAAGCTCTCTATTTGCAACACATGCAAATCTCTACCTTCATGCAATCACCAATTCAAACTCAAGTGCATGAACTCTCTATTTGCAACACATGCAAATCTCTAGCTTCATGCAATCACTTTAAACCAAATTTGCTTGAGTTCTATCCTTTTGCAACACATGCAAAACTTAGCTCCAAGCAATAACCAAATCAAATAAGATGCAAGCATGAGCACTCTTATTTGCAACACATGCAAATACTTAGTTCATGCAAAATCTAACGCACGAGCTTCACCCATTTGCAACACATGCTAAATGGTTAGCTCCATGCAAAATCCAAATAAGAGAGTGAGCTAGAGTGAACCGGATTGAGTTCATCAACACATGATGAAGCTCAAGCTAAAATACTCAACCCCTCTTAATAGTACGGCAACCTAACTAGCAACCCGGTCTCCCATGCAAACACCGAGACCGGTAAAAGACTAGGAACACATCCTTAGCCCTAACTAGTTATACCTTTGCCTCTAGCGATCCACTTGGAGCTTTTATGATTTCCAATCATCTTCTCTCCAGGACCATATCTTCTTCTTCTTATTCATCAACACATGATAAACCTTCTCTAGCCCTTCTCTTCACTTCGGGATCACCTCTTGAAGCTCATCAACACATGATGACTTCTCGTTCCCGATTCTTCATTATCTTGGACTCAACCTACTTCACAACTCATGAAAGATGTTAGTCCAACAAACACGGTTGTCTCAATCATCACCGCACTCCATTAACACATAATGGATGCCTCTAAGATCGATTGAGCACAACCCTAATCAATTTGAATGATTAATTGTTGTCTTGAGTGCTTTGATGCAACTAATGCTTCATTATACTCAAGAACTTTTCGCATGTCTTTAATCAAACAAAGAGACACCATCAACACATGATGAAATGTTCTTTGATTGATTGAGAGACAACCGAACTCAATCTAAACTTATTTAAATTGACATGAGTATATATCACTACACAAGTTTCATATACTCAATGTGATGGTTAGTAATGATCCATATATATTTGAGTGATGAAAAGGGATTAATACATTTAAACCATCAACTATAGAATAAACTCCATTTGATATGTGCATATAGATAATTGAACATGGAACCAATATGCACATAATCAATCTTAGATTGCATATGAGTTTATTCTATATTTGCATGAGTATACTACAACTACACAAGTTATATATACTCAAACGATTGTTTCAAAGTCTTGATCCTTTATATGTTATTTAGTAATAAGACATGGATCAATACTATTGAAACAACAAGTTAAATTATAAACTCCCCCTAGATGTGTGCATTCATGTAATATATGAATTAGGAACATAATGCACATATTTGGACCAAGACAATGGAAGAGTTCATATTTTAACTTGAATCCTAAGTATGCATTAAGATAATAAAGTGAATACAAGTGCATACCTTGGGTTTCCCATTTTCCATCCGAATTTGAGACTAATAAGAATGTAGCTCAATTAAACATGTTAGTCTCATAATGATTAGATTTTTCATTAAACAATGATTAAGCATTAATATTAAACCAATCACCAAAACCAATGGAGCTTGAACTTACAACACCAAAGGAAGTGTGTCAATTGCGCTACACAAAGAGCTGATCATTCCTTGTGGGTAAAGTTGTGCACCTCTGCAGAGTGTAAATCTAATCGATTAGTCGTGTCCGCAGTCAAGGACACTTGGTGAAGTCATTCCAATGTTAGATGTTTCATTATTTTTCAAAAAGGTTTATTTTTGGAAAGCTTACCCCACAGATGATACAATACTATACCATGTGTTGGCAAGTATTGGTATCAGATGTTGTGCCATGTGTTGGCAAGAATCAAATATATGCCATGTGATGGCAATGATCGATTCGAAGCTCACGTCACGGAAGACTGTGAGTATTACTTATGCTTTACTTATTTCTTATCAGTCAAACTTGCTCTTATAAATTCTGTTTGCAAATGACAACTTGATTTACAATTTCAATTTCGCTTTATGCAAATTAACCATAGAAGCCTTTCCTTTGAAATGGCCTGCATATATTATAAGTTTTGCTAAAGTCTTACGGAGTACGTAAAGTACTCACCTTTGCTTATATGTTGTTTTAGGAGGAAGAGTTAGCGAAGCTTAGAAGATGTCTTTCCGTCGCAGGTTGCTGGAATTTCGATGTTGTGATCTTTTTAGGGATTATGCCTTGTCAGTTGCCTGCGGGTTGGATGGACACACTATAAGACTTTGCTTCTTTTGCTGCTATATGCTCTGAGTTGTAAGATTGCTTTGTATAATAGCTTTCGCTTAATAATATGTTGTATGGTTATGATTCCAATTGTTGAACATATGCCTACTAGCTACTGATCATGGGACTAGTACTGTTTGCACATTAGATTTTTATTTTTGTATTTATGTGAAAATGGGGGTCGTTGCACATGCAAAGTTAAACTAGATAACTTAATTGGTTTAAAGTTGTCACATACCAGCACTAGTGATTTTATGTGTTTCTTGGCCTGAAAACAACACAGTAGTTCGGTTCTTAATCTGACTGAGGCAATAATCTCCCCCTATACTACGTGCAAAACCTGCACCTCCGGCTATCGCCAATAATCTCCCGCATCTAAACCATAGTTTTATTTTGAGTTTTTATACTAAAATACCAATAACCATCATCATGTCTCAATATCTCCAAATTTTATCTGGATCAGTTTATCCAATTTGTTCATCCCAAGTCTAAAGCATGGCTAAGTATGATTAATATGTAATCGCATATACCCATTTTGATATTATGTATTGTCTAACCATATTCTAGGGTTACAAAGGTTCACATGTCCATATTTATCATGGAAACCAAGGTTCACATGTTCATATTTATCAAGGAAGTTTCGTAAGACAACAGGTATATCTACCAATGCCACAATATAGTAAATTTACAGAAAATAAACGCATGCATAAATTGATTTGGTAAAACAAAATGAAAAATAAAATATTGGGATCAATATTATCAAAGGGGGTGCTTGCCTTGCTTGATTGTTGTTTACGACGTAGTCATGGTTGCAGTTGGTGTAGTCGATGACGGAATCAATGACGTCGGGTTCTACACATCGTTCAACGGAAATATAGCAAATAACAAACTTTCAATAAGGGTAAAAAGAAGTCAGATGGAAAATCAAATAGGAATTTATTCCATTTTACAGATGTGGTTTAGGGTTAGGGTTGTATGATTTCATATACTTGCGTTTTAGTTTATCATATATATATATATATATATATATATATATACATATTACTTAGCAGCTTTAGGTTAAGCGATGATATGGTTACTTTTATAGATTATATATTCTTATTTTACAAATTGAGGAGGCTAAAATTATGTATTTTCATATTTATAATTTCAAATTCAAGAGGCTAAAATTATTTGGATTAGTAGAAGTAAGTCATTAGTTAAAGTGTTATGGGTGAATAGTTTTTAGCCCTAAGTATATTATGCACAAAAGATGATTTATATATGTTGGGTTTACAAACTAAGACTACTGGCTGCATACACATGATCATATAATGATTCTTGCTATACAAGTATCTTGCCTATTGATTTCTTATGCTCAACTGATCATATAAAGGGTTGTAGTGATCATAATACTTAGGGTTATTGCACTAGAAGAATTAGATGAAAAGCAAGTTGTAATAAAAATATTTTTCTATAATATGGTAGTCCATATCCTAAAGATCATTTCTAGGCTAATCTTCTTAATATTTGCATTTAGACGAGATATTTTACAAGTTACTGAAAAGGCTTAAGTGTTTCTAAAGTTTACACGATAAGAGTTCAGCTTTTCGTTTTAAGTTTGCGACGGCAGCTTACAAGATTATTTAACTATTTTTCAGGCATTAGTAGGGGATGTCTCAAGAGTGTTTTCAAGTTGGTTCTGCGATATATTGCTTTTATCTGAGATAGTTTTTATGCATATGAAAAATGAAGTCTTTTACGAACTTAACTCAAACTAAATCAAACATTAAAGCCTTTTTACATATTGAGATGGCTTGACCTAAAGAATGTTTTGAAACTAATCTTACAAGACCTAATATTTATTTGCAATACTTATGCATATGCTAATCTTCCATACACGAAAGCAAAACTATAAATGAACTTGGTTCAAACCATACTAAACATTATTTATTTTTGCAAAGTTAGCTAATCTGGACCTACAACATGATCACAGTTTGGTTTCTTTTACATAAACACTTATTTGTGCTACATGGCTACATACTAACTAAGTATATTTAGCGCCTAAAGTCTCCTACAAACTTAGCGCAAACTAAAACAATTATGAACTATTCCTGCATAACCAGGTATATTATGGTCCTAATAAGGTTTAGAAACAGATCTTTTCAATTCTAAGAGATTAATGGTTATAGTAACTATCATATGAATTTTTGTGACTAGAATCTAACTTATGAATAGAAACTAATGCAAACTAGGATCAAATCTAATCATTTTAGCAATATTAAAAGAGTCCTGTCCTATAGATCATATAAAAAACAGTTTTTACATATAATTTATTTGTGAGATTAAGCTACATTCTACTCATACCTGTATTAAAGCAATGTTATATACAACTTGATTCAAAATTAATAGATTATGAAATATTTTTCCATAAACAGAGGTATCACGGCATCACTAGGACCTAGGAATTAGTTTTACCATTATTTGAACTTGTATGCTCAAGTTATAGCTATTTTGATTTCTATGCATTGAAAAACAATCTATTTTCAAGTTTGATACAAACTAAATCCAAATCTAAATGTTTTTACAAAAATAGAGTATTTTAGGTGTTAGGACTTCCCAGAATTAATTTCATGATTTTAGGAGCAATAGTTTATATACTTTTTGATAGTAACCACATTAAGTTTTTCTTTAAGTTTTAATCCAAATAATTTAAAATTACTTATTTTTGCACAAATGAGTTTATCATAGCCACAGGAACATATGAAAATTATTTCATCATTTTATGTCTTTGGGTTTATACAATTCTATCATGGCCCATATTAGGGTTTTATTTGGATTTGAGTTTGAATAATTCAAACTTTGACCAAAAATAAAATATTTTTGAATATTTTAAAATTAAATTATTTATTATAAATTTAGGAATTTACTTTACTGAATTCGGAGCTAATATGCACAAGTTATTAACTAATGAATATCTGCCGGTTTGAAAATCACCTTAAGTGAGAAGTACGCTTTTAACTTTTTTTTTTGAACACAGCCAAGCTGCAGATAAATTAAGAGAAGGAGAAAAGCGGTACAAAGTTTCAGGCGTTACAAGGTGCAGAGACTGCACCCAAGGAGAAAGACAGAAAAGGAAAAGGAGAAGGAAAAGAAAATGATAAACATAGAAGGAAGGAGAAGGAAACTAGTACTACTACTAACACGAGCACACCCTTAGTGCGTACTATTTAATAGCTTTTAAGATGTTTTGCTCGGCAAAAATCCAATTTGAGGCCTCATCTTTGATTGATTGGACGACTTCTTCGTGCGGTGCGCAAATGTCGGAAGACTCTGCATTGCGTTCTTTCCACCAAAGACCAACAAGTGAGGATAATTAGGGTTTTGACCCTTTTCGAATTTGATTATGCAGTTTATAAGCATAAGGTTCCAATGTTCAAGATCATCGTAACCGCAATTGGGTCTGCTCAGAGTCGGCATGCGAACCAGTGTGCTATAGATGACCATAGCTGCCGGGCTTTGGGACAGTCGACGAATAGGTGGAGAACCGTTTCAAGATTTCGGCAACACATAGGGCAAAAATACTGATTTGGCCATCCCCTACTTTGCAAACGTTGCGCTGTCCATAGTCGGTTCTGTTGCGCCAGCCATAGGAAGATCTTGCACCGCATCGGCGCCCAAGTCGACGGATGGTGGTCGTGAAGGATTTCAGGACGCTTCCTACGAACTGCATTTGGTAAGCCGATTTTGCTGAGTAGGCCCCATCGGGGGATTGTGTCCATGTAATGACATCATGCGTGTCCGGTTGAAGCGGCACTGATTGGACTTTGATCCATAGTCTGACATATTCTCGTATGAGGTATCGATCGAGGTTGTGGCGTATGTCTCGTATCCGATTATTGTTTGTTAAGGCATCTTCGACGGTTCTTGTCTTTCTCTGGAATGGGCGTATAGTGCGGCGCAATCTGGGAAGGTCTTTGCACCATGTAGCCACTGGCACCCGTAATGGCGTGGTCCGTCCATTTCCGATGTTGACAATAGTCGCCGCGAAGAGCATACAATCGATATCATCACACGGCATATGCTTTACATTTCCTGTTCTTTCCGGTGAACACGTGAGAGCCACAACCAGTAGCAGATTTAAGCGCCGCGAAAATCTTTGAAGGTCAAGGACTCCTAGGCCTCCCGGATGAAAGGCGGCAAATAGTTGTCCATCGCACCTTACAATTGCCACCATGCAGTGTTCCATGACCCGCCCAAAGGAAAGCCCTTCTCATCCTGTCAATATTTGCCATGAATTCCTTTGGAGCCTTCAGCGCCGTGAGTAAATAGATTGGGATGGAGGAAAGGACCGATTTTACCAAGATCAACCGCCAACAAGAGTGGTATGGCGTCCGCCCGGGTTGTTAGCGTCGCGCCACTTTGTCTGTAAGTCTTTGGAGCATGCATCTGCGCATGGACGCAGTGATAAGGGAATGCCTAGATATTTCATTGGGAAATGTGATGTGGCTCCCGAGAAGGGCTGCAGCACAGAGTCAAGATCAACCCCCTGACAGCAGATTGCCGATATGGAGCTCTTTCCCATGTTGACTCGCAGGCCAGAGGCCTGTCCAAAACGCTGCAGGATGTCGATAAGCGCGCACAACTCATCCTTATCTGGGTTAAGGAAGATGACCGCGTCATCGGCATAGAGGTATAGGCGCAGGGAGTTGGCACATCCTCTAAGCGGCGACAGGATCCCGTCATCAGTTGCTTTCTTGAGAATGTAGTGCAACGGGTCAATGGCTAGAATGAAAAGATACGGCGATAGAGGGTCTCCTTGCCGTAAGCCTCGTTTGTGCTTAATTTGGCCTCCCGGAACCCCATTGAGAAGTATTGATGATGCCGCAGAAGCAAAACTAGAGGATAGCCAAGAACGCCATCTTGGCCCAAAACCGCGCGCTTGTAGTAGACCTAGAAGATATTCCCATGAAACGGAATCGAAGGCCTTTTCAATGTCCAACTTGAGCATTAGTGCCGGAGTGTGTGTCCTATGATAAAACCTGGCCTGGTTGCGGACACTTAGGAAATTGTCTTGGATACTTCGACCTTTGATGAAAGCAGTCTGGGAAGCGGAAATAAGCGAATCAATATGCGAGGACAGGCGCAGAGCCAATACTTTGGATATGATCTTTGCGACTGAGTGGATCAAGCTATCGGGCGATAGTCAGAGGCTGTTGCCGAAATATCCTTTTTCGGAATTAGCGCAATGGAAGCTGTGTTGAGGCTCGCAAAAGCTTCGACAGAGCTCAATTGAAAACTAGCGACCACGGCCATGATGTCGTTTTTAACCGTTTCCCAGCAATGTTTGTAGAAGAGGATAGTGAAACCATCTGGGCGGGGCCTTCTCTGACGGGAGGCAGCGGATAGCATGCAGCACCTCTTCCTCTGTGATGGTCGAGTCCAGACCTCCCAAATCATGAGAAGGCAGGTTGAGTCCTTGCCAGTTGATGTCCTGAGTGCGCGGATTCTTTGTACCGAGGAGCAAGGAGAAATGCTGGAATAGATGGCCTTCACACATGCGCTGACTGGCTACAGGTCTCCACACGGTACTGTTGGCTCGGCTGAGATACTGACCATGCGGTCCCATCTGCCATTGAGCTAAAGAGGCTAACTCACAATATCTTCATCAAGGACCACCAGGCAAGAGAAATAAACAGATTATAGGGACTTGGCTCGCCTGGCAGTTGCATGGCAGATGGAAGCGAGTAGCGCAGGCGGCGAAGCAAGCCCAGGGAGCTGCGGGCGAGGGCAAAAATGGATAGGTGGTGGCTCGGTGATACCATGGGAAGTGATGGTTGGAGCTGGTTCGGCCTGAGGCAGCGGCTCGGCGGCGCAATGGTGGCAGCGGTGCAGGGCTTCGTGGCGACAACTCCATGGCGCGGAAGCGTCCCAATTCAGTTGGGGAAGGTGAAGGGGAATGGGAGGTGGTGCTCTTAGTGGGAGAAATTGAAGAATGGATCAGTAATCACGGAGTTGAGTTGCGGCTCGGCCAAATGCAGAAAAGCATCAGTGGCTCTGGAGAAACCCGTTTTACCACTTGGTTTGGGCGGAGACTAGCCGAGCTTTTCTGCCATTGTGCGCCGGCTCGAAAGAAGATGAAGCTCGGTGCGGTGGCGCTCCGGGTATTCAAAGCTGCAATCAATGGCGGAGAAGTGCACAGTGCGCTGGGTTGAGGCCTCAGACCAAAGGAATAGGGGCGAGACTTACCACGGCTGGTGATTTTCGAAATCCCACGCCTCTCTGTTCTTCGGCCTTCGAAGCTTAACGGGGCAAGCTCTCGGCCAAGCAGAACAGGGCGGCGCAGGGCCTAAGTAGGGTGAAGAGAGGGTGCTGATGATTGGGCAGTGAATGGCTGGATTGATGGTGCGAACTTGACTGATGGCAGGGTATGGTGATCGCAGGGCAAGGAAATGGCAGGACCTGACAAGAGTAAATGCACCGCAAAATTTGGTCGTGTTCAGTCGGTGTTGGTTGAGATCGGCGCTGAATTTTTGAGTTTGCCGTGGCAGAGATTTCGGTTGGGAAATCTTGCCGTGGCAATGCACCAGTGGAAGATGGTGAAGACAGGGGCGAGCTGTGCGGTGGTCTTGCTGATGCGTGGGATGGCCGGGACAAGGTATGGCAGTTGCAGACTTGCAGGCGTGAGCTGGCCACGGGTAAAAGACAAAAGTTCCAGGGCGACGCCATTGCGTGCCGTGGCAGGGAATTGGTGCGGAAATGGCTGTCGTGGCAGCGGATTGGCAGTGGAGGGCGGCAAGACTTTGTCGCGAGGCTGCCGAAGTTCTTCTGTGGCAGCGATTCTCTACAGGAACGCCCTGCCGTGGCAGCAATTCGGCAATGAGGGCAGCGCTCGGTCAATTGCCGTGGCAGGAGGAGCAAAGGCACGGCTGTGTTTCTGTCTCGCTGGAGGAAGAAGCTAAGCCTGGGTGGCCCATGCTACAGAAGCGGTCCCACACGGCAGAGGGATGGGGAGGGAAAAGGAAAATCAGGATTTCAGAGTTTTTGACAGCCAATCAGTTTTAGATTTAATTGAGCATTCAATTCGATCTGGAAATTTTTGAACATTTTTTACGACGATACTGGTCAGGTAGTTATGCTTCCATAAAATTTTCATCTAAATATCAGGCTCAAGAATTTTTATAAAATTCTGACAAGCTTATTGTCTGATTAATGATCTCTCTGTTTTTTATTTTCTAATGAAAAACAAAATGAGATCAAAATATATTAAAATTTTTACTGAGTGATTCTGAGAATGATACTATAAAATTTTCAGATCAATATCATGAACAAATATTTTTATATAAATCTAACATTGTCTTCTTTTACAAACTCAAATTTTCTGTTTTTGATTTTCATTAAATAATAAATGGGTCCAAAACTTTATGAAACTTTTGAGAGGTGATGTTGGGAGCTTTTTAGGGTTTAAATAAATTATTTCCAAAGTTTGATGAAGTTGGAAATTTTGAGTTTCAAATTTTAGTTATTTGGTATGTTTTGGGGAATTTCAGAAAATCCAAAAAATTCAGAAAAGTATTCAAACTCAGATGCAAACAAAAAATCATTCCAAACATTTATATATTACTGGTATTGAATGTTGGGATGTTACATGCATTCAATTGTTAGAGTTGATTTCTAAAATAAAAGTGATGTACATGGTGTAATATGTAATCTGAGTTGATTTCTGAAATGGATGTGCTGTACGTGATGTAACATGTAATCTGAGTTGATTTCTGTAATGGATGTGCTATGGTGTAGTGTTTGTGCTGTGATGTAATCTGAGTTGATTTCTGAAATGCATATAATCTGCTTGTGATGTATCTCTGTAATCTACTTGTTTCAGAGAGTATGGATATCATTTTCTGAGGCTAGACAATAAACAGAAAATATTTTATTAATACAAAATACACATCAAAGACGGTTTATAGTTGGACAGTTTCTAATGAGGAACCGTCTATGATATTAGCATATCACAGACGGTTTCCGATGTGAAATCGTCTGTGATGTTAGAATATCACAGACGATTCTAATTAGGAATCGTTAATGATAACCAACACATCAGAGACGGTTTATAAATAGAAACGTCTAAGATATTAGAATATCACAGACAGTTCTAATTAGGAACCATCTGTGATAACCTACACATCAAAGACAGTTTATAATTGAAACTGTCTAAGATATTAGAATATCACACACGGTTCTAATTAAGAACCGTCTGTGATATCATAAATCACAGACGATTTGAAAACTATCTATGATGTGGTCTTACATAATTAGCACATGTTTACAGACGGTTCGGAACCGTCTATGATATTATAATATACATTACGTAGTAGCGGGTGTAACGCACCGTGCATGACCCCTTGCCGACGCATGCAGCTGACATAGCGTCGTATGCCGCCTTGGACTTGCACACGCCATTGTACGTGCCGCACTGTCCCTCGGCTACGCCGAAGCTTGCCACGTGAAAGATCGAAAAAGGCGACTAGAGGGGGGTGAATAGGAGCCAAATAAAATTTTCGAATAAACTCTCCCCCTAAAATTCAAACCACCAAAAGACTAGAAAGAAACTGCACTGGTCGGGTATTTCTAGTCGGATGAATAGTACCTCCGACCTACAGAGGTCGGATGAACAGTACTCGGAATGAATAGTGTTCAGTGAAGCAGTACCCCATAAGACTCCGGCCGAATTGGTCGGATGAGCGAGACTCCGACCGAATTGGTCGGATGAACAGTACTCTATTAAATAGTGTTCGGGTGAACAGTACCCCCGACCTGCGGAGGTCGGATGAACAGTACTCGAGTGAATAGTGTTTGGGTGAACAGTAAAATCAGCACGATCTCAAAAACAGAAATCGATGTAACTTTTGATCGGTGATCCAAAACAGTGAAAATTGGTGTGCACCTCCCAAAGGATGTCAGGAACCTATTTCAATCAACAATCGAAGGAATTAATACCAAGGTTCCGTCCTCTTCAGTTTAACAAATGCAACACCAAAAACAGAGTCACGAACACAAACTTCACCCTTAACTTGCTGGTGGGAGTTGATGGTCAGAAATCCTTGGATGACTCTCCACAAATCATAGCAAGTAAGTACACGAAGAAACAACCCTTCAAACAAATAGAAACACTATCTGAAAACTAGGCACAGAAATTGGTTTCTTGCAAAACTGAATAGAAGAGGTTGTAGATTGCATAGATGATTGGGATATGATCTATAGAAGATTCATCCAAACAATCTTTCATCCTTGGCAACAAGAACCAGAAGCCAATCAAGACTAAAGAACTGCAAGTCACACGTTTACGCACTTTAAGAACACACAGATTTACTAACTTGCAATAAGAATGCAAGGATTGCCTAGATGATTGAAAGCACCAAGTCCAGAGAAGAGTTCATCAATCATGAATTTCAACAAAGACTCAATAGCATGTAGAAGGAGATGAGGCAAATCCAAATTATGTAAAGTAAATTGCAAGTAAGTAAATGCGGAATTTAGATAATGTAATTTAAGTGCGTAATGTAAATACGTAAGGAAATGAAACAAGAACATAAATGAAGAACATTTCATTTCGGAAGGGAGGTTTACAAAGCCTCACAACAAAGTGGGCAAAACTCAAATGAGCAAAGAAAACCTCGGAACCTTCCGAGAGGGAGGCTGCCCCTACCCTCTATTTATAGTGACACAGGATCAATTCCCACCTTTGGATGTCCCGCTTCAATCCTAAGCCAACATCCAAGAGTCGGATTTGATCCTTACACTATCACTCTCAACAACTCTCAACTACTCACGTACACTTTCCTCACCGCCACCCCAAGGAGACACCCTCTCCTGTCTATTCATAGCGAGCTTGGAACACCTACCACCCTTGGATGAGCCTCTAAACCCTAGAGCACTCCATCAAGGGTGAGATTTTACCCACTCACAAAGCTATGCATGGGCTCACCCAAACCCAACAACACAACGGGTTTTGCTTTTCAACTCACACTAACTTGACCGCTACTCTATCTTCCCGACCGCGATCCAACGGTCCTCCTAGATCGAGAGCGGCCCAAGTTAGCATCTCATCCATTCCTTTGTCTTCTCGACTTGCGGCTACTCCCGGCCTCACCATCTTTGGCGACACCTTGATCATCCGGACCTCGGCTCTCGGCCTAGTCCCGATCCCCTTCGCCTCACCATGACCTAGCTCCAAAGTCCTACAACCATCATAGACAAGGAAACCACATCACATAGCAATGTCCAACAACACATATCCATCTCAGCAGATGATATACACTACGCCGACCAACATAACCCCGACCACACGTGGTCCGACCATCGGTCTCCATCCCGACCAACCATGGTCCGACCACCGGTCTCCATCCCACCACTCGAGATCCGACCACTAGTCTCCATTCCGACCACTGAGAGTCGGACGACCGGTCTCCGATCACCAAAGACCGACCACTGGGTCGACGACGGTCTCCGACCACCAAAGCCTGCACTCTCTCAGTCGGACGACCGACCACTCGGGGTCGGACGACTGGTCTGCAACACAACCAAAGCCCCGACCACTCAGGTCGGACGACCCGACCACTCGGGGTCGGACGACTAGTCTCCAACCAGCCAAAGCCCCGACCACTCGGGGTCGGACGACTGGTCTACAATCAGTAACTCAAATTGCTTTAGCTCGAAAAACAATCCAAATCAAACTCAAACTTGAGCACACCTTGCTCAAATAAAGTCAAATACTCAACACAAACATGGATGGACCTCCACATGGTCCAACACCACGTCAACGCTGGAGACGGTCCGGTCGTGCTCGCACGTCAGGAGATGGCATCGCCCTTGTTGGCGGCGCTCGCGCTCATTGGCCCGACCGCCACCGTCTTGAAGTCGACCTTGGACGGGTCGCCGTCGGCCTCCTCGAACAGCATGATGATCGTGTTGGGCTCGCCGGCCATGAGAAACGATCGGGTCATGTGGTACCATCTCTGGCCGATCTCGTGGCAAAAGCTCAGGCACTTCTCCCCATTGTCCCACGTCTTGTACTCTCCCCTGTAGTCGCAGCGGTGGCAACCGTCCATGTCAACGGCGATGTAGCCCGGCCAGTAACGCCCCAGGTTGTTGCCGTTCACGTACGCCACGCCCTTGTCCAGGCCGGCCAGGTCCACCACCACGGCCTCCGTGCCAACAGGAGCTTGGAACGTAGCCTACAGATATAAGGGAAGCAAACAAAGTTCAGTGTCTAATCTGCAAATAAATATCGGCGTATGTGTTGTACGACAATGTATGTACCTTTACCAAGTGAAGGACCTGTTGATGGGGACGGCGCGGTTGCTCCATTTGAAGCCAAGAGTGCTCTGATAGACATGCTTGTATTCACCAAACAAGCCAGTCTAAAACACAATACATACGTCAGATTTCAGATCAAGCTTATGGCAATCGTATACATAGAACAGGTATGAAAAGCTAGCATATGAGAGATATACTCTGCAGCCTGCAGTAGTACCTTGTAGGTCCAGGTGTTGTGGGAGGCATCAATGGAGTTGCCGTCGGCGCCGACCAGCTTAACCAGCACCCCAACAATACCGTCGGGCATTAGCTCGAAGGAAGCTCCATAGTTCAGCTTTGACAGTAATAAACTTGTTTCAGCGTATATACATGATTGAAACTAAAGTGTTGAATTTTTTTCTGCCGAAGTTGTGAAAATCAAAACCTTGAGGCCGACGGTATCACTGAGAGAGATGTGTTCTTGCCGGCTTTCAGTGTCACTTGGGTCTGTCTGTCACGGCAAAAGTTTTAGTAGAAACATTTTGCGCACTAGCAACTGCTGACCAACAAGCTCTCCATTGACAAACGCATAGATTTCATGGCCTGTTATGTTCACATACAGCGTGTATTTTTGTTCTGCCTCAAGGATCGCCCCCTCCTCCCTCCTCCCTCGCTCGAGGAGCGGCACTAGAGCGGCACGCACGCTGCGCTGCAGCAAGGCAAATGCCCGAGGCTGGCCCGTCTTCTGCCGCGTGCCCCGCCGGCTACCGCTGGTTGTACCGTAGCGCGTCGCGCCGTGCTGCCGAGCCGCCGACGGCCACGGCCCAAACGGCCGTGCCGGGCCGTGTCGCCCGTCGTGCCTTGTTTTTGGGCCCGACATGGCCCGAACTACAGTACAGGACAGGCACGGCACGGCCCTTTAACGTGCCGAGCCAGGCTTGGACCGTGACGGGCCCTCCATACCTCGGGCCGGCCCACCAAGGCACGGCCCATGTGCCCACCTCTACTTGTACCACAGGCAGTCACTTTCGCCAGCCGGTGTGACAATCTGTTCCAAGAGCTCGTTGTTTTCGAACAGTTTGTACACGACAGGTAATAAATCTAGCCTCGTAAATACGTATACCATCTGCTAGTTTAAAAGACAACAACAACAAAAAATGAAAATGAAAATATGAGCTTCTGTGGAGACCCGCTAAGATACTATAGTATATTATTGTTATTTATATATTATAGTTTTGAATATGAAAAATATATTCCTTTTCATAAGTTCAAACGAAGTGTGTATCCATATATATATTATAAATTATGTTTTAAAGCTATAATTTATAGAAAAATATACCTAAATATTTATAAATTAATAAATATAATCATATAATATTTTAAAATGCACATGTCAACTATTTTCCAACCCTCACGGGGATCCACGCGGAGGTCGAGTCCCGCGTTAGCCTTCATGAGACGGAGTCGTTGCCGTCCCTATCAATCAACCGGGCTGGCTGGGCTTCAGCCCATTCATGTGGTCCATTAGCCCATTCCCCACTGCGCGCAAGCCCACAACTCCTGACCTTTCTCGAGAAGAAACGTTGCAGTTTCAGTAGTGCGCCGACCTCGGCCGTCGCCGCAGTGCGCGTCTTCTGTGGCAAGCCGTAGCGCCGCACTTCGCCGTCAGCCGGTCGCCGCAGTGTCGAAAGAGTGAGGTGGGACGGTCGGAGCGGTTGATCACGGGCTCCGGACCTCCTCCCCGCTGCACCCGGTAGGACAAGCCGGCACCTCCTCCCAACGCGGGCACCCGGCACGGCAGGCCGATGCGGCCCTGTGGGCTCGGCTCTGGTTGTCTATTCGAATCGGTGTGGTACGCTTCCCTTGGCAAATGACAATCTACATATTTTGAAGTTAAGACACAAATTCACACGCACAAAATATCGCTGAATATGCGTGCAGACAGCAGACAGATTAGCAGCGTACAAGGGCCCAGTTCATTTCAGCTTATGATTGTACAGATTATAGATTATAGCCACCTGTTTAGAGAAGCAGCTGTTTGAAGAATCTGCTGGCCAGAGAATTCCTCCGTTCGGCAATCCCAATTGTTGACAGCTTCAGGTGGCGACGCAGGAGGGGCGCCGGGCGCAGGAGGAGCTCGGGCGAAGGGGCCTCAGGCGGAGGAGGTCAGGAGCTCGGGCAGAGCTCGGGCGTCGAGGGGAGGAGCTCAGGTGGAGGGGGGGAGCTCGAACAAGCGGAGGAGCAGGCGGCGGAGGGGCGACGGGCCGACCGTCGAAGGGGCGGAGGAGCTTGGGCGGGCGTCGAGGGGAGGAACTCAGGCCGAGGGGAGGAGCTCGAGCAAGCGGAGGATCAGGCGACGGAGGGGAGGAGCTCGAGCGTGTGGAGGAGCAGGCGTCGGAGGGGCGATGGGCCGGCCGCCGAAGGGGCGGAGGAGCTCTTGGGTGTGTGTGGCTCTAGGAGAATCGTTGATTTTGCGGGAGAAGTGGCCCAATGGGCGCTTCTGATTCTATGTTATAAGACTGATTCTGATTATCTGAGAAGCTGTCTAGAATTCTGCTGTTTGGCGTACAATTGCTTTTATTTTAAGTAGAAGCTGTATTTAAACTGAAATGAATGGGGCAAGAGGTACCTCCTGCTTGAATGCGTTTTTGCGAAGCAGGTTTGGTCGAGGGTGGCTGATTGGCTTTCTATGCCGCGTTTCAACTTCCCCGGCCGGAATACTTCCTTGGAGCAGTGGGCGCAGTGGTGGGACGATCGGCGTTTCAGCATGCAGAAAGATATGCAGTGTCGAGCCGTAGCTGCGTCGTTCCTCTAGCATTGTAACCTAAGGTCCTGGCCGTCCCTACTGCTTCGAACTGGTTGTTGTGACTGCTTTTCTTCTTCTATAAAGTCTGGGCAGAGCTTCTGCCATGGTAGCCCTAAAAAATATTATCGCTGAATGATTGGAAATCTAAAATGCGACAAAGATAATTTGGGATTTTCATTATGGAATGAGATGTTCGAATCCTAAAATTTATGAATTGAGTAAATTGCATATCAAGTGACATGCTGTCATTGTTACGTTAACGGTTTTGATATACATGGTGATTTGTGCGAAAGAGGACAACATGCCTGGTGTAAATTTGGGGTTATTAAGATGCTAAATTGATAGGAGGTCATATCAGTGTGAAGTTAACAGTGTCACCATGGAATAAACTATTTCTTTTACGACCCACCATGGAATAAACTAGTGCATGTCTTGTAAAGCTACTGTGGAGCCAGGAACCATTCTGCATGCAGAATTACCTAGAGATTTGAAAGAGAGAAAACGGCAGTTCCCTATGGTGTGAACGCAGGATTTTGATATTTTGTGAATGAAAAGATGTCAATTGTGTCATTCATAGTACTTGTTAAGAGTCCCTTCCTTTTTGTCCTGGTTTGGTCTTGCATACTTCTTCTCTATTCCGAACTTCCGACTTTTAAGTCATTGACGATGTTTTGCTATGTGAAAAATGCAGCAAAGTGCATTACCTCTCTCAATAAGCTAAATAAGGCATCAATCATATGTAAATTCAAACCTCTATTGAGTAAGCCATTGGCAATGGGAGGTATTAAATTATCACTGAACTTGTTGACAAGGCTACAAATATGTTTTTTCTTCACAACTGTAGCTTAAATACAATGAAAGTACCTTGAATTATCCCTTACAAGCATGTTTATCACAGATAATTATAATAGTATACAACTGACATGGACTTGCAAATATATATAGGAAGACAAACTACATGACATACTCTCGTCTGAAGTGAACTGCATGACATAATATTTCATAGAAAATATATTGTAACTCCGATGAATCCTAGGAAGCACTCCACTGTGTTATTGCACATATATGGTTTGCGTGGCAAACTGACTGAGGACGAAAATTCTTGCTCTAGACTGTAGCAACTGGATATGGCTTCAGATGTCAAACCTCCAGCATTGACTGAATTGGTTTCAATCTCTCCTTCACTTCCGGGCAGATGTTGAAAATTTCTTAGCCTCTTAGTTCTCAGAAACTGCAACCTCATCTCGACTTCTTTTATAGTAGGTCTATCTCCTCCTACATATAATCCCTCCGACGACCCTTAACGCATTGAGCCAGGGATTCATTGGAAGGGATACACATGATCCCTCCGGCGACCCCTGACGCCCGGCGCACAACTCTCAAGCACATGAGCACGAGTGACACGCTAACTATAACACTGGCGGAGCTCATCGTTATGGTTGATGTTTGATGGGGGCGCTATATTAAGGTTGTTGGGAAACCTTAATAGTCCATTGAAGACCCATGTGGTCCCTTAGTCAAAAACCCTAGATGAGCGTTATAAAAGGAGGAGGGGTCCCCCTAATGTACATGCAATCATTAGCAATAAAGAATTCCCGCGGTTGCTCTCCCTAAACACGTGTCTCTCTCTCTTTCTGTTCTCCAATTCAGATCTGTTCGGGAACCCCGGACTATTCGATAGCGAGGTTCCTTAACACGTTATCAGCACGAAGCTCTACCGGAGATCAGATTGAAGAGATATGCATTGTTGACAGTGGCACAACAAATACCATCTTAAGAGAGTCTAAGTATTTCCAGTCGATCACGAAGAATGCTGGAAAGATTACTACGATCGCAGGAAGCGACTCATATGTAATCGGCTCAGGAAGAGCCACTATTATATTGCCTATGGGTACAACTTTGGTAATTGAAGAAGCCCTTTGTACCACTGAATCACAAGACTCTCTTAAGCTTTAAAGACATCCGCGCCAATGGTTTTCACGTAGAAACCAATGAAGAAAATGGCAAAGAATACTTGTGCATTGTGAAGCACGCGGTATGTGGAAAAATGGTATTAGAAAAATGTCCTCATATGAATCAGGGTTGTACTACACGAATATTCATGCACCAAGTGTATACTTCCTTGAAGACTGCTTTTAGAAGCTCTGAGTTATTTTCTTTATGGCATGGTAGATTAGGTCATCCTGATCTTAGAATGATGAGAAATATAGTGAACAACTCACAAGGTCATGGCATTAATGTTAAAAATTTTCCGAATCATGAAGATTTTGTGTGCCCTGCATGTGTCACCGGGAAATTAATAACTAGACCCTCTGTCATGAAAGTGCAAAGTGAAATCCCTGCATTCCTGGAACGCATCCAGGGGGATATTTGCGGTCCGATTCAGCCCTGTCGGGCCGTTTCGATACTTTATGGTGCTCATCGATGCTTCCTCGAAATGGTCGCATGTATGCTTGTTGTCAACAAGAAACCATGCTTTTGCAAAGTCGATCTCGCAGATCATAAGAATTAAGAATGCTTTCCCGATTATCGCGTGAAGTCCATTAGAATGGACAATGCTGGGAGAATTTACTTCAAAGGCATTTGATGATTATTGCTGCAACAGTGGATAGCGATTGAGCACTCTGCACCGCACGTCCATACGCAGAATGGACTAGCGAAGCACTAATAAAGATGATTAAGTTCATTGCCGGACCGCTTTGCGAGTTGTAACTTGCCCAACACTTGTTGGGGACACGCGATCCTCGCACGCAGCAGCTCTTATCAATTTTAGACCGTCGGCCTACAACATCCATTCTCCTATGCGGCTTGTGCGGATCATCCCGAAGATCTCCCATCTTAGAAAATTTGGGTGTATGGTATATGTACCTATACCACCCTCACGTGATCGCAATGGGCCCTCTCCGCAAGTCCAGGATATCGTTGGTTATGAGAGTGCATCCATAATCGTATTTGGAACCCATGATTGGAGATTTGCATACTGATCCGTTCATTGATTGCATTTTTGACGAGGATCGTTTCCGTCATTAGGGAGGAAATCAACCTTTGGATGAAAAATGCCGGAAATCATATGGCATTCTCTTGGGATCCCGCACATGACCCCGCACTAATGAAGCAAATCAAGAAGTCCGAGAAGATAATTGATTTGCGAATTTAGCAAATGAACTGCTGATCATTTTGTGATCCGAAGGGCGTGGTTAAGTCGCATGTACCCGCAAGGAATGCACCGAGAGGGTGGAAATACCAAAGAAAATAGAAGGTATCCTCAACCTGCTTGAGGCCTCAAAGAAAAAGAGCAGCAATCGGCTCCTCAAACCCAAAGTACCGGAGGCGTCTGAGAAAAGCTGGGCGAGAGGACTCACCACAACCAATCACGAAAATACCCCAAGGAAAGAAGGGAGCTAGTTGAGACTGCACTAGAAAGAAGCCAACGGAAAAGGCAATTCGGACTTGAATCTTCCATCGAAGGAAGCCGGAAATAATGTGTGCGCACACATAGGCGATGAAAGCTAAAGGAACTTGCTCTGCGATAGGGAATAGCAAATAAGAGCAAGTAGAAGTGCATGAAGCACCCCATGAAGAAATGGCCATAAACTTTGTAATAACGGAGAATCCTCGAATAGAGCAACGACCAACGTTGATGCATACTTTGCAAAGAAGATTGCCTCGATCATTGATCATGATCCCGAGCCCGCATCTCGCAGAGTGCAAGAAAAGGCTAGATTGGAAAGAATGGAAAAGGCAATCACTGCAGAGTTAGTCTCTCCGAACAAGAGAGAGGTGTTTGGGCCGTATGCCGCACACCTTCCCATGTAAACTCCGTAGGTCACAAATGGGTCTTTGTTCTAAGAGAAATGAAAACAACGGTTGTAAGGTACAAAGCAAGGCTCGTAGCTCAAGGTTTCACTCAACGTCCCGGAGTTGATTATGAAGAAACCTATTCTCCGGTCATGGGAGGAATTACCTTTAGATATTTGATCTCAATGGCGTCAACTTGAAGTTGAGAATGAAGCTAATGGATGTTGTCACAAAGATACCAGATGGAAACTTGGATTCGAGATATACATGAAAGTACCGGAAGGAATTCCTATCCCGAACCAAGACGGAGCAAATAGAAACACATGCAGTGTGAAATTGGAGAAGTCTTTGTATGGGTCAAGCGATCGGGAAGAATGTGGTACAATCGCTGAGTGACTTTTCTCGCAAGAAAGGCTACACAAGCAATGAAGATTGTCCATGTGTGTTTATACAATGATCCCGAATGGATTCTGTATAATCTCCGTCTATGTAGATGACTTGAACATCATTGGGACGGATGAAGAAATTGAAGAGGCATGCTCATACTTGAAGTCTGAGTTTGAAATGAAAGATTTGGGTAAAACCAAGTTTTGTTTAGGCTTGCAGCTTGAACATGTTCAAGGAGGAATCTTGGTACATCAATCAACCTACACGCAGAAAGTGTTGGAAAGATTTGGATTTGAAAAGGCATATCCTGCGAAGACTCCAATGGTGGAAGGTCACTCCAAGCGCACCTAGATCCATCTGGACCTAGAGAAGAGGGAGGAAGTCACGGGAGCAAAATTCCCATATCGAGTGCAATTGAGCGCTCATGTACCTTGCGAATAGCACTAGACCGGACATTGCGTCACTGTGAATTTGCTAGCTTGATGCAGTCTGAGAACCCACCAAAAGGCATTGGAAAGGGATCAAGGACATCTTCCGTTACCTCCAAGGAAGCAAAGACCTCGATGCATTTTTGAAGAAACAATGAATTGAATTTGGTTGGCTACGCCGATGCTGGGTACCTATCAGACCCGCATACTGGTAAGTCCCAAACTGGCTATGTTTTTCTATGTGGAGGAACAGCAATTTCTTGGAAGTCGTCTAAACAGACTCTTGTCTCGACGTCGACAAACCACTCGAAAATCATCGCTTTATATGAAGCATCTCGTGAATGTGCATGGCTCAGAAGAATGGTTCACCACATCCAGAAGTCATGTGGTTTGAACATTGAGCAAACTCCCACGATAATTTATGAAGATAATGCAGCTTGTGTTGCCCAAGCACAAATGGGTTATGTGAAGAGCAATCTCACGAAGCATATCAACCCCAAGTTCTTCTATGCTCATGAATTGCATAAGATGAACGAGATCAAGATATTGCATACTAAGTCATGTTAAAATCTTGCAGATTTGTTCACTAAATCACTCCCAAGTCTACCTTTGAAAGGTGCGTGAAAGGAATTGGGATGATGAGACTTAGAGAAGTGCTGATTCGGTGGAGATATTTCACATACTCCCACATGAATCTCAAGATGAATTATGAATACCCGACATGAATCTCGAAGATTAGCAATTGAAGTTGGGAGAATTGTACTCTTTTTCCTTAGCAAGTTTTTCATGAAGTTTTCTTGCATAAGGTTTTAACGAGGCAATTCGTGCAACATTGTAAAGCGTATGCTATGTACTCTTTCTCCAAGTATTTTTCCCACTGGGTTTTTCTGGAGTTTTAACGAGGCATATGCATCTCGCGGCAAAGGGCCCAAGGGGGAGTGTTGGGAAACCCTAATAGCCCATTGAAGGCCCATGTGGTCCCTTAGCCAAAACCCTAGATGAGCGCTATAAAAGGAGGAGGGGTCCCCCCCTAATGTACATGCAATCATTAGCAATAAAGAATTCCCGCGGTTGCTCTCCCTAAACACGTGTCTCTCTCTCTTTCTGTTCTCCAATTCAGATCTGTTCGGGAACCCCGGACTATTCGATAGCGAGGTTCCTTAACAAAGGTGACTCCGTCAGGAGACCCCCCGCCAGTAATTTGAACCTTTGAAGGATGACACCGTCTGACGTCAGGGAGCAGCAGATCCCATCAGTAATGAGATGTGCCGGTCGTTGCTGGGGCCAAGACGACTCGATCTCGCCGGCCCTCCGCTTGTACTATTTTCATATATCAAAACCATACATGAAAATAGTACTATTTTCATATATCAAAACCATACATTTCAAACAATATTTCTGAGCTGTTGATATCATATACCCTCACTCGGAGAATGCTCGTCATTTCCTCACATTACTTGATCTTTCTATTTGAGAGATGAAGGTAACCTCCGTCAAGGACATCACTGACTTGTCGACCTTAACTCTTGACGGGCTTTATTCCCGACTCAAGACTCATGAGATTAACGTCGTTTCACGTAAGACGAAGTCACAGTCAATTGCACTGGTCACCGTTCCCGTTTCCGAGATTTTCATTGGTTTTTCTCTCTCCGCTCTTTGTGAGATGAGCGATGAGTAGTTGGAGAGGTTTACAGAAAATGAGGTTGCCCTCTTAGCCATAACGTTCTCTCATGCATATAAGAGGGTAAGAGAGTAGAAGAGAGGAGGACATATCACTTGCTTCGAGTGTGCTGGACTCAACCACATCGGGTAAACTACTCCAAGCTAGAGAAAGGCAAGAACGACTCCGACGGTTCGGGTAAGAACGACTACGATGAAAAGAACATCAACAAGAAGGCTCTAACTTGGGATCTCGCACGTGAGAAGAAGTATTTGTATTTATTTGATGCTTTGCTCTTTAGCATATAGACTCTCCCCCATACCTCACAAAAAGGGGCAATACAGATTAGAAAATCTTTGCAATACAGATTAGAAAATCTTTCTAGTTTACATTAAAGTTTCAGAGGAGTGAGCAATCCTTCCTTAATTTGGATCATTTTAACTACCAGGTAAATCTGGTTTCTAGCCCTTTTATATGTTCAAACTCGTGTTCCAGAAACGAAAGCATGGGTTTATTGATGTGTGAATTTCAACTGCACAAGACTATACTCCTATGTCCGTCACAATTTAGCTTAGCTATTTGAGCCTAATCTCTATTTTTATCCTGGCTTAGCCACTGGTGCCAACCAATTGACAAGGACCACCACATGGTTCTAGAGATTTTCCCTCGCAAGCAAAAGCACTACGCCGCTACAGATTGTCATGATGTAAGATAAACTACCGTGTTTCTTTTTTCTCAAATTTTGGAACATCACATGCCAAGCATTTCATATAGAGTAAATCTACAACTAGTATCACATTTGACACTAGGATTCACACAGGCATAGGATCAGCCATCTTCATGTACAGAGTATGATCGGTTATGACATCGATGTGCATGTCATGTGCGAAGAACAAAACAACAAATAAATGTCAAAACTTTCAGGAGGTTGACATTTCATTGGTAAAATCACCAGCACTACACAAGCCTGCCATCAGTGAAATTTGCAGCAGCTTCCTATATGTATTCCTGCTATCTATGACCAGATAAAGTTGAGATCAACTAAGATGCAACATCATACTGTAGTGAAACCTGCAACAGATATTTGCTGAAGCAAATGTGTTTTCAGAAATGAACATAGATCAACTCACTTTTACTCGTTTAACGTGGTTTAAAATTCACATCCAGAGCACACAAGTATCAAGAGAAGACCGACCTACATTATACATATGCTTTATACCTGCCAAACGACTTCGCAAAGTACAGGCAGCAACAGATCATTCCCACAAGTAACTACTTCCAGCTTCACCTGCAGACATTGCAGCTTCTGTAACAAGAGCATGGATTCTCAAGAGTGCGAATTAACATGGTAACGGGATAGGAAGCCACCTATTACTACCCTATGGCTCCTGGAAGAGGAAGAAAGGCGGTTCGGCATCATTTCCCTCCTCTGAAAGAAACGCAGGTAGAACAAAGCTTTCTTCGAAGAGATGTCCGGTCCCGATGGTCCAGTAGTGAGGACGCCGGTGATATTGCAGCACAGCCCCACTGGCATCACATTGCAGCAGAGCATACGGGCACGGGACCAGCACATATAGCGCTTGATACGCGACGTACAGGGGTGAATGTCTGAATGGATCATAGCCATTGTCAGCGGTGATCTCAGGTGCCAGCAGCTCAATCTTGTACATCTGCGCCCAAGCCTCGTTGACGTAATCGTGCAGCACCCAAACATGGACCATTGAACCTGGCCGGTCGTCGATGATGGCCATGGCGAGCATACCTTCTATCTCAAGCAGCTGAAATGCATTAATCTCAAAAAAACGGGTCTCGATTTTTGATTTTGGGCCTGTCAGGGCAGGAGGAGAACTGATGAACCGGAACTCCTCCACATCGGTGTCGAACACCACCATTTTGTAGTTCAAGAGTTTCCCCAATGAATACGTCGGCAGCCAGTGCAGGTTGCCATGGACCATGATGGGCGCTCCAACGGTAGTAGAGGCCGGTAACCAAGACAACAGCACGACGTCCAAGGCCGAGGCCGAGGCCTGCGGCATCGCCGGGGAAGTCCGGCGACCGATGGGAGTCACCGCGTCCTGCTCCGGGGCGCCCAGGACGCGGATCCAGTACGTGGGGTTCACAATAGCTTTTGTCTGGTACAGCACCCGGTACTCTCTTCCATCTCCGTGAGGGCCGCGCGCGTAGAACGCGACGATGCCGCGGTCGAGGTGGATCGGCGGGAGGAGTGCCCAGTGGCGGGTGCAGAGGTTGCAAACGTAGAGGCGGTCGATGCAGGAGAGGAGGAGGATGCCGTCGCAGGAGCCCTCGACCGCGAGCAGCATGTCTTCGGGGTTGACGATGGGGACGTCGGTGTTGGGGTCCGACTCGTCGAAGCCTAGCTCGTCGCCCAAGTCGTCGGCGTCCTCCATGGGGTCCAAATAGTCGAAACCCAAGGGGTCCGGGAAGTCGGCGAAGCGGAGGACCGGGCGGGACTCACGTGCGGCGAGGTCGACGGCCAGGAGGTCGACGCGGGCGATGCCGGGATTCTCCCCGGGGTTGACGGGTCCGAGAGTGAAGTCTCGGCGGTAGAAGAAGAGCGGCATGGGCGTGCGGAGCCGCCTGTGGTTGGCGATGAAGTACCCCTCAGTGACGAGCTCGCGCCACTCCGGGCAGACGTTGCGGCAGCTACGGTGGATGTCGGCGGGCGGCAAGCGGAGCATGATCTCGTAAACTATGTCTCGGCACATGTACGGCACGGCGGGGGCGGCGGCGGCGGCGGCTCCTCCGTTCTCCGCCATGGTCGCCGGTGGGAAGCGTCGCCGACGACCGTTACGGCAGTCGAGGGGACTGAAATGGTCGGTGGTTTTGGGGGATTTGATTTGGGTCGGTGCTGAGATTGGGGTACTAATTCATTTGAGTCCGGGACTCTCAGGCAACATTTGTGGGCTCAGATGGTTTTTGAGTGATGCGGGAAAGTAGATGTGCTGGGCTATTCTATTTTGCCACGAATAGCCGATTAGAGTACGTACGGCCGAAATCGAAGCCCAGTGACTTGTGCATTATGATCGCGTTGATTGGGCTTTTCTCGAAAAATCCTCACATAGCTGGGCTTTGATCTTTTAAGGGTACAGTGGGAGTTTGATGGATTCCTTATGATACTACACGAGGACTACAGCTAGTTCTTTCTGTTTTTGATTTTTTAAGGATAACAAATTAGGTTAAATTATTTTGAAATTTTTTATGTATGATCCTAAGATACTAAAGATAGTACCATAAAATTTTCAGATCATTATCAAGCTTTTACAATTTTATAAAAATTTGACAGTGTTTCTGCTAAAATTTTAAAATGTCTCAAAAATTCGGTATTTCAACAAAGTTCGCCGAGAAAAAAATGAAATTTCGGGTTACTATATCAATTTCAATTTTTTTAATTTTTTTATCCGGCCGGTAGTTTAGATTTCGGGATGGTCCGAAATCCGAAAGTTTGACGAGATTTCGCCGAAATTCGACTAGATTTGGAACCTTGGGTGTGACAATCTGTTCTAAGAGCTCGTTGTTTTCAAACAGTTTGTACACGACATGTAATAAATCTAGTCACGTAAATATGTGGACCATCTGGTAGTTTAAAAGACGACGACAACAACAAATAAAAATGAAATATGGGCTTCCGTGGAGACCCACTGAGATACTATAGTATATTATTTTTATTTATATATTATAGTTTTGAATATGAAAAATGTATTCCTTTTCATATGTTTAAACTAAGTGTGTATCCATATATATTATAAATTACATTTTAAAGCTATAATTTATAGAAAAAATATACCTCAATATTTATAAATTAATAAATATAACCCTATAATATTTTAAAATACACATGTCAACTATTTTCCAACCCTCACGGGATCCACATAGAGGTCGAGTCCCGCGGGGAACTGGGACGGAGGTAAGGATGTCAATCAAACCCGCGGATTTGGGTACCCGCGGGTTCGGCACCCGATCGGTCAGGTCAGGGTTTTAATTTTTACCCGTGGGTTCTTCGGGTCGGGTACTCGAGATGGGTTTGGGTTCTAATTTTTACCCGTATGTACCCATCGGATATCCGAAATACCGCATATACCCATCGGGTACCCGTCGGGTACCCGTCGGGTTTGGGGTCGGGTTTCGAGTACCCGCCAGGTTTGGCTCGGATTTTCTGGTTCGGGTTTCTTGTCGGATCGGGTTTTGCAAAACCCATACCCAACCCAACCTATTGCCACCTCTATGCACAAATCCGTCGGGTACCCGATAGGTTCGGGTATAATTTTTTGGTGACGGAGGTGTACTCTCCCCGTTAGCCTTCACGAGACGGAGTCGTTGCCGTCCCAACCAGCCGGGCTGGCTGGGCTTCAGCCCCTTCGCGTCCCGCCAGGACTACCGAGGTCATGTGGTTCATTAGCCCATTCCCCATTGCGCGCAAGCCCACAACTCCCGACCTTTCTCGATCAGAAACGTTGCAGTTTCAGTAGCACGCCGACCTCGGCCGTCGCCGCACTGCACGTCCTCCGCGGCAAGCCGCAGCGCCGCACTTCGCCGTCCGCCTCGTCGCAGTGCCGAAAAAGTGAGGTGGGAGGGTCGGAGCGGTCGAGCACGGGCTCCGGACCTCCTCCCCGCTGCACCCAGTAGGACAGGCCGGCACCTCTTCCCAACGCGGGCACCAGGAATGGCAGGCCGACGCGGCCCCGTGGGCTCTGCCCCGGTTGTCTATTCAAATCGGTTCGCTTTCCTTGGCAAATGACAATCTACGTATTTTGAAATTAAGACACAAATTCACACACACAAAATATCGCTGAATATGCACGAACAAGGGTGCCGACAGCAGACAGATTAGCAGCATATAAGAGGTACCTACTGCTTGAATGTGTTTTTGCGAAGCAGGTTTGGTCGAGGGTGGCTGATTGGCTTTCTATGCCGCGCTTCAACTTCCCCGGCCGGAATACTTCCTTGGCGCAGTGGTGGGACGATCGGCGTTTCAGCATGCAGAAAGATATGCAGTGTCGAGCCGTAGCCTTTCAGTAGCTCCTATTAATTTCGTTCTGTGCTTTGGCCATTGGTGCATCGTTCCTCTAGCATTGTAACCTAAGGTCCTGGCCATCCCTACGGCTTCGAACTGGTTGTTGTGACTGCTTTTCTTCTTCTATAAAGTCTGGGCAGAGTTTCTGCCATGATAGCCCTAAAAAATATTATCGCTGAATGATTGGAAATCTAAAATGCAACAAAGATAATTTGGGATTTTCAGTATGGAATGAGATGTTCGAATCCTAAAATTTATGAATTGAGTAAATTGCATATCAAGTGACATGGTGTCATTGTTACGTTAACGGTTTTGCTATACATGGTGATTTGTGCAAAAGAGGCCAACATGCCTGGTGTAAATTTGGGGTTGTTAAGATGCTAAATTGATAGAAGGTTATATCAGCGTGGAGTTAACAGTATCACCATGGAATACACTATTTCTTTTACGACCCACCATGGAATAAACTAGTGCATGTCTTGTAAAGCTACAATGGAGCCAGAGCAATTCTGAATGCAGAATTACCTACAGATTTGAAGAAGAAAAAAGACGGCAGTTCCCTATGGTGTGAATGCAGGATTTGACATTTTGTGAATGAAAAGGTATCAATTGTGTCATTCAAACTTGTTATGCACAGACATCCAATGGGATAGTCCCTTCCTTTTTGTCCTGGTTTGGTCTTGCATACTTCTTCTCTGTTCCGAACTTCCGACTTTAGTCATTGACGATGTTATTGCTATGTGAAAAGTGCAGCAAACTGCATTACCTGTCTCAATAAGCTAAATCTGGCATCATTCATATGTAAATTCAGACCTCTATTGAGTAAGCCATTGGCAATGGGTGGTATTAAATTATCACTGAACTTGTTGACAAGGCTACAAATATGTTTTTTTCTTCACAACTGTAGCTTATATACAATGAAAGTATCTTGAATTATCCCTTACAAGCATGTTTATCGCAGATAATTGTAATAGTAAACAACTGACATGGACATGGAAATATATATAGGAAGATAAACTACACGACATACTCTCGTCTGAAGTGAACTGCATAACGTAATATTAAGTCGAAACTTCTCGTGTATTTTACTATTCCTCGATCGAGGACGGTGAGGTTTCCTGATGTACAATTAAGTCGAAACTTCTCGTGTGCATAACAACCGTCTTCAAGCCCAAAAGGGAAATAAATGGTCGTGCTTCCGCATAACCTCTTACAATTTCCTTTCTGATTAGGATTGTAACCTGCTCCAGGACAGATTGACATCGTTGGTATGAGTAAGAATCATGGAAGTTAAAATTGGGGATGATGGCTAGAATTATTCGGAGATACTAAATGCATGCTTATATATATTTCATCACTCTAGAATCAATATTTGCCAGAAAATCGAAACAATTGTACTAAAGCAAACTCCGGAAAATTTCAAATGCGAGTCTCCAGTTAGGGATTTCTTTTGAGAAATCCGAATTTATTAAATAAGTTCATAAAAAAGGTTTAACCAAAAGTGCTAAACTCATTATCAATAAGCTTTTTAATAAAAAGAAATGCAACGTGATTAGGAGTGGCGCATGCAACCCTTCAAAATGATTTCATGTTGTCCACTAATTTTATCGTTATTTTGTCTACCTATCTAAATTAACTGATAATGATATAGAAAGCAAAACAGAGGATATATAGCACAAAACGTACACATAAATGCTGTCATACAAACTCCTACCTGGTTTAAGATATCAGATTGGGGGAAATCTATCTATCTATCTATTACATTATTAAAACAAAAGGAAAAGAAGTCATCATGTTCTCTCTAAAAGGCTAGAAATTCCCACATTAATAGAAGGAAAAAATGAAAGATCTATCCTTGTGGACTTGTGGTGGTCTTCTATAACAAGTATAACTCTATGTTCAGATGTAAACATATGTATTATAGTATCTAGCCGTGTAATTACATGGGAAACTTGACTAGTTATATTATTAAGACAAAGAAAAAAGAAGCCGCTATATTTGCTCTTAAGGGCTAGAAATTACCACGATAAATAGAGAAAAAAAAGAGAGATTTACATCGTCGATTGTGGCGGGTCCAAATTATAACGGTGTAGATTAACAGTATGAGAGCCGTTATAATTGTACAAGAAATACAAGTGTAATTGTACAACTCTATGTTTAAATATAAACATGTAAACAGATGCGTTGTAGTAATTGAATGGAAAATTCAGCTAGTTCTCTAATGCCAACTGTTATTCGAGGAACTATTCATGCATTTAGACCGCAAAGCTCCCAAAATCTTATGCATCCAAACATCATAGACGACTTACAGAGAGTTTGCACAATTAAACTCAAATAGAGCAATATTGCGCCAACAAATTTGACATAAATCACTATACAAAATTTGATCGTAGAATGAAAACTGAGGGTAGGTTATGCAAATCAAAGGTAGTATGGAGTGTGCCTCTTGGATTGACGGAGTTAATTTGTAGAATGATTCATTTTTGGTCAGTATAGTTTTGTATATAGAAAGAAGACTAAAGAAAGGACTCAGATAAATCTGTACAACTAAAACTTTTGTGATCCACGCAGGAACACAACGAAAAAACATAGTTATTCCACTCGTTTCACCTTGGATGCAGCCATCGATAATGTAAGGATTGCCTCTTGTATGACCGGTGCAGTAGCAATCGTAACCTCCTGTTGATTGATTTTGGCAATCGCTGTTGGTGCCGCAAGCATAGGTTGCTTTATTCGTGGATGCAGTTTGACAGCTTGGTTGGTCCATGACAGCGCCCTTGAGCAGTGCATCACGAACATTGCTTGCATTTATCCAACTTGAGAAAAGATCGTGTTGGAGATAACTTAATATCTCTAACTGCCATATCTTTTGGTTCTATCCATAGTTTGTTAGGAGTCAAATCTTCTACAACTAGGACTCTTTGGCTATATAAGCCAATCCCTTGTACTTGTAATCTTGAAGCATTATAGTATATTGTTTCCCGTGGTTTTTTCCCGCAAGGGTTTTTCCACATTAAATCTTTGTCTCCAGTTTTTATACCGTGCATCTATCCCTAACAAGTGGTATCAGAGCTAGGGTTCATCCATCCGCACGGCACCGCCACCGATCCATCTACCTCGGCTTCGCCCAGGCCCCCGCGCTGACTGACTCCGCCGACTCCGCCTTCGGGCCGTCGCCCGCCTCACGTCGATCGCCGGCTCGTGACGCTTTGGCTCTAGCCGCCCTCGCCGCCTCGCCGCCGCCTCGAGGCCCGCCGGCGTCGTCTCCTGCGCTTCGCGCCGGCCTCCGTCGCTCCTGCGTCCTCATCCGCCTCCGGCTCGGCTCGCGCCTTGATCGCCGATCGCCGAACAGATCGAACCCGCCTTGCTATTAGCTCGTGAGCTCTCATTAGTGCTTGTTCATCTGTTTGCTATTTGATGTTTGCTGCGTGAACTCCAAGTGCAAGGAAGTCTGCCGACTAGTAGACCCGAGTGGAACTTAGTGATTTGTGGAGTCTTTGCTCGTGGAAGCCAGAGACACGGCCGGACTTGATTTAGATTCCAGAGGGGATTTAAACTTTTTGCGTTCCGACTCAGGTCTCAAACATAGAAGCAGCTCAAACCGCTTCGTGTGGTTGCTTCAACTTTCAAGAACATCTCACTTCGACTTCCAGCAAAGACTCTGACTTTTTGATTTTCAGCAGGGAATTATGCTTATTATTTTGTGCTCATATTATTGGCGGATTTTACTGCAATTTAGGCGGATTTTATCACTGGAAATTTATTTGACGTTTCATCGTCAACTTTGGAGAATTAAAAAAAAATGTCAGTTGAGGAGACAACTGCATTTGGTGTTTCATCACCGTTTATTGGAATTTGGTATTTCATCACTATTATCTTGGTGTTTATTCACCGTTTAGATACGTTGTCCATTATGGATGTTTTGGCAACGTTCATTTGGAATTCGATGACACCTTGATGGTTGCATTATACTCTTCGGAGTTTTACTAGTGAAGGTTTTGCTCTAATGTCAATTTCAGATGAAGGTTTGAAGTGCAAGAAGGAGTTTGTTTCTGCGTGGATACTACAACGTTTCTTTTGTTGTCTTTGCTCGATATGAGAGGTCTACTGCAATTTATACTCCATCGATGGCACGAGAAGTTTTTCTTCATATTGACATTTTTGAGCAGCTACAACCATGTTATGGATTTTCAGTAGGCAGTTTGCTGAATTTATGTTCCATGTGGAGCATTCCAAAAGTCCATATTATGAGTTCTTCACTATCTACCCAGCACATCAGGTGATGTCTTGGCTTTTGCCATTTGATGATTGAGCGTTTGTTTCAGGAGGTCAATTGCACAGACTCAGACTTTACTGGGGTTACGAATCATTGAAGACCCGGATTCTTCGTCTGCTTTGTTATAGCTGTGTTGGATTGACTATTTCAATCTTTCTCTCGACCTGCTGGTGATTTACTCAATCTTGCTTCATTTATCAGAAGCATTTGGACAAGACTGTTTCAGTCTTTTATACCCTTGGTGGTTTTTCGCACTACAAGTGTTTGGCTTGACTGCTCCAGTCTTCCTCGTTCAGTAATCCTTTGGACTTTTGACGCACTTGTATTCTTCGTGCTTAATTACCTTCAGGGTTTTTCGGAAACAACATTGTTATAGATTTTGAGTTAAGGGGAGGTTTGTTGTAGATAACTCAATATCTCTAACTGCCATATCTTTTGGTTCTATCCATAGTTTGTTAGGAGTCAAATCTTCTACAACTAGAACTCTTTGGCTATATAAGCCAACCCCTTGTACTTGTAATCTTGAAGCATTATAGTGGATTGTTTCCTGTGGTTTTTTCCCGCAAGGGTTTTTCCACGTTAAATCTTGTGTCTCCCGTTTTTGTGCGCTTGTTTTGGATCTACAAACCCTAACAAGTGGTATCAGAGCTAGTTGGATTGACTGTTCCAGTCTTTCTCTTGACTTAATCTTCGTCTACTTATAGCTGTGTTGGATTGACTGTTCCAGTCTTTCTCTTGACTTACTGGTGGTTTGCTCAATCTCGCTTCCTCAGAAGCATTTGGATAAAACTGTTCTAGTCTTTCATACCCTTGGTGGTTTTTCGCACTACAAGTGTTTGACTTGACTGTTCCAGTCTTCCTCGTTCAGTAGTCCTTTGGACTTTTAACGCACTTGTATTCTTCGTGCTTAATTACCTTCAGGGTTTTTCGGAAACAACATTGTTATAGATTTTGAGTTAAGGGGAGGTTTGTTGGAGATAACTCAATATCTCTAACTGCCATATCTTTTGGTTCTATCCATAGTTTGTTAGGAGTCAAATCTTCTACAACTAGGACTCTTTGGCTATATAAGTCAACCCCTTGTACTTGTAATCTTGAAGCATTATAGTACATTGTTTCCCGTGGTTTTTTCCGCAAGGGTTTTTCCACATTAAATCTTTGTCTCTAATTTTTATACCGTGCATCTATCCCTAATAGATCGCTTGTATGAAAATTATAGTCTTCACTAGACGACAAGAAAACCTTGACATGAGACAGAGCCAGATTTGATTGTGGCACGATCCCATCATGACGGGCAAGTGTTAAGCGAAAGCCTCGCAAATTCCCTTTCAACCCGATGGCGCAGCAACCCATGCCGTTACAATAACCCCCATCTTCTTCGTTATAACTCCCATCTGCTTCCTTCTCCATGGTCCCCAGGTCGTTGATGCATATACTCATGCAAGAACCGATGGTGTCGTTCGTATCATGATCGAACAAGTACATCTCCAAACCGCAGCCAACGACGAACAAGCTGTTATATCTTGTGATAGTAATACCCTCAACAGGGGACTTCCAGGACATGCTTTTGGTCTTGGTGCCTGGTCCCATGGTAATGTTGAAGCCAATCGGGGACAAAGCTAAGTGGTTACCTAGGTCAGTGATCGGAACATCACTGTTTCCCAAATAGAGCCTGGGAGGCTTGGTGGTTTGCCGCAGCTGAGCTCGAAGCCTTGACGGAAGCAGCCAGGCCCTATCCCGAACGGATAGGAGATGTCGACGTCCCCGCAGCTTGAGGGGCAGTGAGCCAGGGATTCATTAGAAGGGATATGCATGATCTCTCCGGCGACCCCTGACGCCCGGCGCACAACTCCCAAGCACATCAGCACGAGCGACACGCTAACTATAACACTGGCGGAGCTCATCGTTATGGTTGATGTTGGAACTCGATGCTATGGACGGGGGCGCTATATTAAGCTGACTCCGAGTCCATCTCCGGCCACCACCAGTAATTTGAACCTTTGAAGGATGATGGTCATGATACCGTCTGAGGTCAAGGGGCAGCAGTCCCATCAGTAATCAGATGTGACGGTCGTTGCTGGGGCCAAGACGACTCGATCTCGCCGGCCCGCCGCTTGCGACTGAGTAGATGCCTTCCCTGTCCGCGAATAGTGCTGGGAACTTGTTTATGCTGGACGCGAGAGTACGTACTAGCGTTCTACGACGACCTGTGACGCGCCACATGTGCCGTCGCCAGTCTACGATTTTTCTCGAAACGCGCCAGAGTTACTGCTCCATTCGGTCACAAAAGAGTGACCTTTTACTCTGTAAAGTAGCAGATGTTTGTTTGATCACTAAATTCTCTTATCTTCTAGTAATTGAAAAAACTGTGAAAGTGCAATGTTACGCAAAGTAACTTTCATTACAAATTCAATGGTACTATTTTCATATATCAAGACCATACATTTCAAACAATATTTTCAAGCTGTTGATATCATATACCCTGACTCGGAGAATGCTCGTCATTTCTTCACATCACTTGATCTTTCCATTTGGGAGATGAAGGTAACCTCTGTCAAGGATACCACTGACTTGTCGACCTTGACTCTTGACGGATTTTATTTCCGACTTAAGACTCATAAGATTAATGTCGTCTCACGTAAGACGAAGTCACAGTTGATGCCATTGGTCACCGATCCCGCTTCCGAGACTTTCATTTGTTTTTCTCTCTCCGCTCTTTGCGATATATGCGTTGAGTAGCTAGAGAGGTATACAGAAAATGAGCTTGCCCTCTTAGCCATAACGTTCTCTCATGCATACAAGAGGGTAAGAGAGAGGAAGAGAGGAAGACATATCACTTGCTTCGAGTGTGGTGACCCTAACCACATTGGACAAACTGTCTCAAGTTGGAGAAAGGTAAGAACGACTCCAGCAGTTCAGACAAGATCGACTACAGCGACAAAAACAATATAGTTATTTTGAACATTTTATCATTTTAGACGTCAATATAGCCATTTTGGACGTCAATATAGTCGTTGCTGGGGCCTAGACGACTCGACCTCGCCGGCCCTTCGCTTGCAACTGATCGTACATGCCTTCCCTGTCCTCGAATAGTGCTGTGAACTTGTTTCTCCAGTCCAGCCCACCCTCGATGGCGAGAGTACGAGTGTGCTACGACGACCTGTGACGCGCCACCTGTACCGTTAGTCTACGATGATATTTCCGCACGCGATTTTTCCATATGTCCAAAGTTGGAATAGCTCGAAACGTGCCAAAGTTCCTGCTCCATTCGGTCACAAAAGAGTGACCTTTCACTTTGTAAAGCCAAGCAGATGTTTGTTTGACCACTAAATTCTCTTATCTTCTAGTAATTGAAAAAACTGTGAAAGTGCAATGTTACGCAAAGTAACTTTCATGACAAATTCACTTGTACTATTTTTATATATCAAAACCATACATTTCAAACAATATTTGTGAGCTGTTCATATATCAAAACCATATAGGACGTACTTACAGTTTCGATGTCCATTGTCTTGTCGGAATCCACTTTCGGTTTGATAGGGAGGATACTTAGCCGAGGAAGTCGTCTCTCAGACCTAAGATGGTTGAAGCAATAACATGCTTCAAAGACTAGGAACGTGTAGATGACATGACACAATATCAACCCGAGGATCAGGATGTTTCTTTCGCATGCTTTCTTTTGGTCTTTGCTTTGCGTGCACATTTCTTCACGTCATTTAGTACTTACATTGCTAATTTGTCCAGAGATACACAAAGGAACGAATACGTGTTCTCTAATAATGATTTAATTAATTGGCATAATGCATGACCCCACTTTATTTTGGATTATCTAAGCGAATACATGTTGCTCGATTGTAGATTTACATATTTCTTTGATCAAGGTGGCTATACATTCACTGCATACCGTAGCATCACATACGCACTCTACTGCAAATAACTTCGGGTCATTTCCTCTCGTCACAATAGTGTAAATGGGCTATGCCTTGGCTCACCGAAGGCGAGCTAGACTGGCACAGTTCTGACCCGAAGCATGATAAGCTCATGTCAGGCCGGCCCGGCCTGGCACGACGCCCACCTCTACCCATACCTTACAAAAGGGGGCAATACATATTAGAAAATCTCTCTAGTTTACACTAAAGTTTCAGAGGAGTGAGCAATCCTTCCTTAATTTAGATCATTGTAACTACCGGGTAAATCTGGATTCTAGCCCTTTTATATGTTCAAACTCGTGTTCCAGAAACGAAAGCATGGCTTTACTGATGTGTGAATTTCAACTGCACAAGACTATACTCCTATGTCCATCTCAATTTAGCTTAGCGATTTGAGCCCACCTTCTATTTTTATCCTGGCTTAGCCACTGGTACTAACCAATTGACAAGGATCACAACATGGTTCTAGAGATTTTCCCTCGCAAGCAAAAGCACTACGCCGCTACAGATTGTCATGACGTAAGAGAAACTACTGTGTTTCTTTTTTTTTTTTTCAAATTTTGGGATATCACCTGCCATTCTGCCAAGCATTTCATATAGAGAGTAAATCTACAACTAGTATCACAATTGACACTAGGATTCACACGGGCATAGGATCAGCAATCTTCATGCATGGTACAGAGTATGACTGGTTATGACATCGATGCGCATGTCATCTGCGAAGAACAAAACAACAAATCAATGTCAAACTTTCAGGAGGTTGACATTTCATTCGTAAAATCACCAGCACTACACAAGCCTGCCGTCAGTGAAATTTGCAGCAGCTTCCTATATGTATTCCTGCTATCTATGACCAGATAAAGTTGAGACCAACTAAGATGCAACATCATACTGTAATGAAACCTGCAACAGATATTTGCTGAAGCAAATGTGTTTTCAGAAATGAACATAGATCAACTCACTTTTACTCGTTTAACGTGGTTTAAAATTCACATGCAGGGCACACATGTATCAAGAGAAGACCGACCTACATATGCTTTATACCTGTCAAACTACTTCGCAGCTTTATACCTGTCAAACGACTTCGCAAAGTGCAGGCAGCAACAGATCATTCCCACAAGTAACTACTTCAAGCTTCACCTGCAGACATTGCAGCTTCTGTAACAAGAGCATGGATTATCAGGAGTGCAAATTAACATGGTAACTGGACTCCTATGTGTCAACCTATGGCTAAGATTACAGTCTGTTGAATTACAACCGAGACTCCCGACAACATAATTTGGACGCAAACTTCAAATAGACTCTACACAGCCTCTTCGGCATACCGCATGTAGTTCATAGGAAGCACCTACTCACATTTCCATTCCGCGGTATGGCCGGCATGGGCTCCATTGAGATGCAAAATCTTCTTTTGGCTCGCTCATCAGAATCGCCTATGGACGGCACAACGACTGCAACGTAGGGGTAGCTAAACCAATACTTTTGTCCGATGTGCTATCGAAATCTTGAAACCATGCATCACTTGTTCATAGATTGTCCCCAAGTTCAAGAACTGTGGAAAGCTGTTGCCAGATGGATAAAACTGCCATCTCTTCTTCCGGACCATCGGGAGCAATCTACCTCCTTCCAAGATTGGAACCTGCATCTCATAATCCGACACGTTGGGTTTCGTAAAGGCATTAAAACTCTGATTATCTTAACGTGTTGGCAATGGTGGAAAGAGCGAAATAGCAGAGTTTTTCGAAACAAATGCAAAACCAAGGAGGATATCCTCTAAGTCATTAAAGATGAGGCTGCAATCTGGATTACTGCTGGCGCAACTCACTTAAAAAATCTGCTGTTTCGTTAGACTTCCTCTTCTACCCATGTTGTAATCTTTCTCTTGTATTTTTTCCTAGTAACTGCTGCACTTTGTACTTCTCTATTTCCTTCTATCTAATTTAATCACAGCCATATTGTCTTTCAAAAAAAAACATGGTAACTGGATAGGAAGCCACCTATTGCTACCCTATGGCTCCTGGAAGAGGAAGAAAGGCAGTTTGGCATCATTTCCCTCCTATGAAAGAAACACAGGCAGAACAAAGCTTTCTTCAAAGAAATGTCCGGTCCCGATGGTCCAGTGGTGAGGACGCCAGTGATATTGCAGCACAGCCCCACTGGCATCACATTGCAGCAGAGCATACGGGCACGGGACCAGCACATATTGCGCTTGAGACACGACGTATAGGGGTGAATGTCTGAATGGATCATAGCCATTGTCAGCGGTGATCTCAGGTGCCATCAGCTCAATCATGTACATCTGCGCCCATGCCTCGTTGACGTAATAGTACAGCACCCAAACATGGACCACTGAACATGGCCGATCGTCGATGATGGCCATGGCGAGCATACCCTCTATCTCAAGGAGCTGAAATGCTTTAATCTCAAAAAAATGGGTCTCGATTTTTGATTTTGGGTCTGTCAGGGCAGGAGGAGAACTGATCCACCGGAACTCGTCCACATCGGTGTCGAACACCACCATTTTGTAGTTCAAGAGTTTCCCCACTGAATACGTCGGCAGCCAGTGCAGGTTGCCATGGACCATGATGGGCGCCTCTACGGTAGTAGGGACCGGTAACCAAGACAACAGCACACCGTCCAAGGCCGAGGCCGAGGCCTGCGGCATCGCCGGGGAAGTCCGGCGACCGATGGGAGTCACCGCGTCCTGCTCCGGGCCTGTACGTGGAGCTTTTGTCTGGTAGAGCACCCGGTACTCTCTTCCATCTCTGTGAGGGCCGCGCGCGTAGAACGCGACGATGCCGCAGTCGAGGTGGATCGGCGGGAGGAGTGCTCAGTGGCGGGTGCAGGGGTTGCAGACGTAGAGGCGGTCGATGCAGGAGAGGAGGGGGATGCCGTCGCAGGAGCCCTCGACGCGAGCAGCATGTCTTCGGGGTCGACGATGGGGCCGTCGGTGTTGGGGTCCGACTCGTCGAAGCCTAGCTCGTCGCCCAAGTCGTCGGCGTCCTCCATGGGGTCCAAATAGTCGAAACCCATGGGGTCCGGGAAGTTGGCGAAGCGGAGGACCGGGCGGGACTCACGTGCGGCGAGGTCGACGCGGGCGATGCCGGGATTCCCCCCGGGTTTGACAGGTCCGAGAGTGAAGTTTCGGCGGTAGAAGAAGAGGGGCATGATTTTTCGCTTGGGCGCGCTTGGGATCCCTCGCCTCGCGATACACCTTCCTCTCAACCTGCGATCGAGCCTGTACTCCAGATCACTATACTTGTCCGGAACTCCGGACAGTTTTAAGTATACTACCAAGCTCTCAAACTCTTCCAAACTGCATATCTAGATTCTAGACCAATGAACTTCTTTCAGTGGGCAACCATAGATTATTAGTACGTAAGTCCGTAAGTCCAAGTACGACTGGTGACATGACATGTTGACGTATGCCACTTTGGTATGAACATGATTACCAGAGGATTAGGGCCCAGTTGCTTACACCCAAGAGTACTGGCCTCTCACAAATTTCTCGTCACAAGCTGTGGCGACGAAGGTGGTCGCAATGGTGGTGGTGGCACGTGCTGGTGAGGTGACGTCCGGATCTTTGTAATAGTGATAGTCGCTGGTAGAACAGAATTGAGTTTTCCATGTTTGTATGTATCACTGAAACGTTTGAACATTACATCATTTGCTAGTTCTCACTATTTTTTTTCCCAAAATAAGCAAAGTACTCCTATCTGATTTTCAAAACATTTAAACATCACAAATGAAGCGGTCGGGGCTTTGCCTGATTGGCGCGAGCGAGCGAGACTCACTTCGCCTACCCGCGTTCGAGCGCGACTTGACGCGGGTGAGCGCGAGGAGGCGAGTGCTGCGCGGGTGTGCGTGTGTGTATATGGAGTGCGTGTGTGCGTATGTAGCTCATCTGTTGTTATTTCTTTTATAATGAATGTCAGTGCTCTTGTCCATTTTTTTAAATAAACATCACAAATGAAAAAGAAAACAAGAAGGACATTTCAAAATATGAAATTGCATGTCTAGAACTTGATTTTGGATAACTGAATTTTCAAACAAAAAATGAATTTGGGGAATTCAAAATTTCAGATATGAAAGTTGGAAACGAATCCGAAACGAGTTCAAACAAAAAAAATGAATTTGAGGAATTCAAAATTTTCAAACTCTGAATTGGAGTAAAAAATAAATCCGAAACGAATTCGGATCAAACTTTAACAATTGAAACGAAAGTGTTGAATTTTTTTCTGCCAAAGTAGTGAAAATCAAAACCTCGAGGCCGACGGTAGCACTGAGGAGAGAGATGTAGTTCTTGCCGGCTTTCAGTGTCATTGGGGCCTGGAATAGGAAAATGTGTTCACGGAATGCTGGTACCCTGTGAATACATGGTTTTGGAACAAACATTAGCACTACTGTCAGTCTGTCACGGCAAAAGGTTTAGTAGAAGAGCACTAAATTCAATAAGAACCGTTAACAACTACTAACCAACAAGCTCTCCGCTGACAAACGCATAGATCTCATGGCCTGTTATGTTCACATACAGCGTGAATTTTTGTTCTGCCTCACGGATCAGGATGCATTTCATAAGAGAGTTTTGGGTTTAGTGACAATTTGATCGACATTTATGACAGATAAGATTTGTTTTCCAGTTACCTAGTCTTGTACCACAGACAGTCGCTTTCATCAGCAGATCTAACAATCTGTTCCAAGATCTCGTTGTTTTTGAAGGAGCCATGCTCGTCAGTCAAGAAAGGCTTCAGGAACTCAGGCATCCAAGAACACTTAAAGCTTTGGGCTCTTCTTTCGCCGTGCATTCTTAACCATGACAGATATCTTTAAGGAAGGTGCAATTCATTTCTGTGTGTGGCAATTCCTATGTCTTTAAGGAAGATGCAATTCATTTCTGTTTGTCCCGCAATGCTTTGACATAACGAGAAAAATTCACAAATTTTTGGGGCATGTTCCATGAACTCACGACGATCTTGGATTCACATTCTACGTCCTTTTGGTTCAAAATTTCGTCATAAGTTGACAAAAGAACATAAACTTTTTTAGGCTGATTCCAAGTTTCTAACCAGGCTTTCTTTGGCCCAGACCCACAATCAACGCTGAGTGACAGCCTGAGTTGTTGAGAAGATGCAGACTAGTAATCATTAACGTTTCACCCTCTTTCATTAGTACAAGTAAAATGGCATCCGCATCTAGTATCAAATCAAACCAAATGTTTGTGATCTGACAACCACGTCAAGATCAAACTAGAAACAACGAGGTGCCATAAGGAGAGGAGAGAGATCTGGCCACCCTGTCAAGATCAATTAATAGGGATGGCAATTCACCCAGGAGGGGCGGAGACCCACGGGGAATTTCCCCATGGGTGGTGGGGACAGAGGATTACCCTAGTAGGGTGTGCGTGGGACAAACTCTATGGTTTTCGTGGGAGCTGCTAATATAGTATAGTATACTATTTTTTATTTATGTATTATAGTTTAACTGTTGTTGCTAGGCATTGGTCGACAAGAGTCCGTCGATATTTTAAATAGTGATAGACTCTGTCAATATTTAGGTGAGTATTTCTGTTATTATTCATTTCAGTACATTATTTATATAATTTTCTTAAAAAAATATTATTTTAAAAAATTCAACTAGTGCATGTCCAGTAAAGCTACTGTAGCCAGGAGCAATTCTGTATGAAGAATTACCTACAGATTTGAAAAAAAAAGGGTGAATGAAAAGATGTCAATTGTGCCATTCATACTTGTTATGCACATGCATCCAATGGAAGAGTCCTTTCCTGAAGAACTAAAACGACGATGAGAGACGGATGAATGATCTCAAATAATTTTTCCTCACCTACTGGACAAAAAGAGCCAACAAAAAAAAAATCAAAAAATCACAAGGAAACCGGGCAAAAATCAAGAACTTCACCATATGTTTGCTCGTAGGGATTTGATGATCAAGATGATCCTACATAGCCTCTCATATATCACAGCAAGCAAGAACAAGTGAAGAACAAGCTTAGAACATGATCTACAAAAATCTTTCTTCTCAAAGATAAAGATCGTTTTTTTTTACAAAGATTGATGCAAAGTTTGCCTAGATGATTGGAATATGATCTAACAAAGATTCATCTATCAATCATTCATCCTCAGCAAAAGATCCAAAAGCAATTAGAAGGAGGGGAGACAAATCCAACTTGCAAGAATTTAAAGTGCGGAAAGTAAATGCATAATGTAAATTTTAGAATAATAAAGAAAATAAAATTTGCATTACATAGATAAGAAGGTTTACAAAGCCACACTACTAAATAGACAAAGCTCACAAAATGTAACAACCCGAAATTCAATAAAATCAGAAATGCAGTATTAAGAATAACCATATGATTTGTTGTCATGTTTTCTGATTTTTCTTGAGTTAAAGAAATTCTTTTGGCTTTTACCATTAAAAGAAATCCAAAATGCTATATGGTAAAATGGTAAAAGGTAAAAAGGTAAAAAAATACAAAGTCAGTAAAATCCTTAAAGATCTCAGAATCATGATTGTGCCTCTTGCTCTATCCTGGCATTAATAAAATAAAATAAAATACAAAGATAATCATGAAAAGACAAAGAGGAAATCTGAACCAAAAGATTTGTTCAGAATATTTCTTACCTTAACCCTAGTTGAAAATTTAACCATGCCGACATATTAACTTAACCCAACCCTGGTAAAAATATCATGAATTTATCTCTTCATTTATTAATTTTAGAAATTCAAAAACAGTCAATCTTAAAAGCTGGAAAATGCAGTGTCAGAATTATTAAAAATAAAATATAAAATATAAAATTATGAAAATTTTTCAAGAGGTATAAAATATCATTTCCAATCCTTTCAAAAAGTTTCATAAAATAATAAATTGATTTTATCCTTCGATTAAATGGAAAACAGAATCAGTGAAAATCATTAACAGTGCATTGTCAGATTTTTAATAATATTTATATTCGTCGAAATTATTTGAAAATTTTACTAGACCTTTATCTTTACCTTGTCGACCTCAGTAAAAAGTTTTGTAAAATTTTGATTTTATCTTCTGGCCTAAGCTACCGACTTTACCCTGATCTGTCCAGATTCATTCTGAGTTTTATAATCTTGTCTCGCTGACATGTGGGCCCGCCTGGACAGCTGTGCTCTTTTGCCGACTTCGCCCTCTCTCGCTGACAGCCCGGCCCCACCTGTCAGCTTCACCTTCTCCGTTTCTTCCCCGTTTTCTCTCGCGACTTCTTCCGTTCTCTCGCCTGAGATCGCCGCCTCTCCCGTTTTGTCGCCACCCGCGCCGCAACTCGACGCCCAATGCGCCTGCATGTCGCCTCTGCCACGCCGCGTCTGCCTCGGCCTCCGTGCTCTCTCTCCCACGCTGGAACGGCCGAGAAATCGCCCGCGCAAACCGCCGCCTTCCCTCTCTGTCTTCACCCATTGCAAACCGCCTCATCCTTCTATTTAAACCCCGCCAAAGCGTCGCTTGCACGTATGCTCTTCCCTGGAAACCTCAACGCCGAGCCGAAACCGCTTCATCGCCGTCAGTCACCCTCTTCTTCCCCAGCTCCGGCCAAATACCCGAAAAGGGGAAAACCCGTCGTTTCACCACCTCAGTCCATTTCACCCCGAAGCAATCAACCCGAACCACCCCCTTGACACCCTGAAGCTTTCGCCACCCTCAATTTAGCCTCCTCTTCCCCGGCGAGCTTCCCCTCCGAGCTCCTCCTTCCGCCGCCGCAGCCGCACGGTGAGAACACCTCCTCCGTTACTCATTTTCTTGCCCGAACCCAAAAATGAGATCACTGTGGTGCTCTGATGCTCGTAGTGGTGATCATTTGCCTCGAGGAGCCGTCGTTTCGCCGGAACACCGGTGAGCCGTGTGCTCCGCCGCCCCTCTCCGGTGGCAGGTCGCCTCCGGCCATCTCCGGCCGAAGCGCCACCACCCATAGATGCGCACGGACTCACTGAGCAAGAATCTGGAATCCATTCCGTGATTCCGGCCGTGCTTCGCCGCCGGCAAGCCGCGCAGCCGTGCTCTCGCCGAGTCACCGATCGGGTCCATGCCGTCGGTCTCGCGAAGGCGTTAATGCCATTGCGCGCGGGCCCTGAGAGGTCACCACGCCGCTCGACAACGTGGTCCCGACGTCACCGCACCACAAGGCTCGGCGTCTCACGCCATTGGGCCCGGCATGTCGCTGCCTCGGTCCGACGCAGTATAAAAATCGAAAGCGTTTTGCAGTGAAGGCGTACTTTCCCTTTTGGTATAAATTCGATTTTCGTATTTTCAAAACCGAATGCATTCAAACTTGAATATCTTTTGAACTATCCAACCAAATGAAGTGAAATAAATTTCTAAATTCATATAAAATCAAGTAGATTCAGAATATGCGAAAATATTTCAAAATGAACTCTGTTTGAATTCCAGATTTAAATTTAAAAAAGAATTTGAAATATGTTGTTAATAGAATTTCGCAATTCAACTTCAAATTGAATGAAACAAATTTTATTAGATTCCATGCTTTGCTAGGAACCTGAATATGCAAAAATACTTAGGTGTACCATGGAAAATCATTAAAGTATAATATAGGGTAAGAAAGTAGCTTCATAATAGCAATTTAAATAATTTGAATTTAGAAATTGAAAATCCGAATAGTAAAACCTGTAAAAATGGTCTCTAGAAATGATAAATAAAAATGAATTATTCAAGATAATAAGATTTGTTAATATTGGAACCTAATCAGAAAATAAACATGGAACTTGTAAATCGATGAACAACAAATATGTTGATTCCAAACAGTTGATTTTATTTGGTTCTTATGTCCGATCCTTTCGCTTTGTTGGAATTGCCATGTTATTATTATTCGACGTAGCACCGATTTAAACTCGTGAGTTCGACGATCGAGTTTGACGTCGAAGACCATCAACAAGGCAAGCACCCCTTTGATCATATTGATCCCGCTTTATAAATGTTTTCATTAAATGTTTTATCGCATACTTTACTTTTATTAAAGTCGCTATATTTTGGGTATTGGTAGTCGTACCTATTGTCATATAAAACTTCCTTGATAAGTATGGAATTGTGAACCTTGATAACCCTAGAATAGCATAGACGATTACATGATGTCAATCGGGTTACTCACACATAGTGTTATGCTTAGCCATGCTTAAATGAACATAAAACTTGATATGTTTAAAAATGTTGGATATGACTTTCAAAAGGGTATGACCATCTTATGGTTGGTATTTTGATCAAAAATGAAAATAAAACTATGATTTTGATGCGGGCAATTCGGCAATAGCCGGGTGTACAAGAGACTTGTACGTAGTGTAGGGTGGAGATTATTGCCCGTGTCGGATTAAGGACCGAACTACGTGTTCGTTAAACCCAAGAATTTACCGTACAACCACAAGTCTTTGGTATGGGACAGTCTTAACCTATTAAGTTGCTTAAAACTAGCTTTGCACATTGGTAGGCTGGAGTAGTACGAGCTTCTTCAGTGACTGGTTGCTCGTAGGGGCGCCCACACCGAGGTGTTGGGAGTCACGTTTGCTAATATAACGGTGAATGCCATACTATGGACATACTTAATCATTATTGTGCAAAGGTGGTGTGCAAACATAAATACCATAGTACGGGTTTGACGTCACCGTGGTGCAAAGTTAGGTTAAACAATGTAACGGTTTTGTTATGATCTCCTTGCCGACACACCAAAGGAAGTGTGTTCTTGGCCCGCAAAAGAGGTTGATCATTACTTGTGGGTAAAGGTGTACAAATCTGCAGAGTGTAAAACTTTTCGAAAAGCCGTTCCCGCGGTTATGGGAATCTTGGTGCGCCAGACTAGTTAGCTGTTTTTATTTTTCATAAAACTCAATTTCTACAGGGTGGTAGGAATGGTTACTCAAAAATTTCACTGCGACAGAGAAATGATTCTTGAAATGGGCATGATACTGTACATGAGACTTATTTGTGCTTACATTCATTACTTTTTTAAATTAAGTCGCCTTTACTTAAAGTTTACTTTTCAATCTATTAATCAAGATTTACATTCAATTTTAGCTTTATGCAAAACCACCATGAGCCTTTCCTTGAAATGGCCTGCATTTATAATAGGTTTTGCAAAAGTCTTATGAGTACAAAAGTACTCAACTTGCCATGTTGATAATTTTAGGTGAAGAACTGATTTCCCGACGATACCTTTTACGATGCAGATTCGGGATGTGAACGATGAGTTTTATTAGGGTTCTCCTTGTCGGTTGCTGTGGGGATTTTGGGATAAATGGCATACTACAAGATGAATGTCTCCTTGTTATGCTTTTACTTTTGGTATTGTAAGAATGTTATGTAATTGCTTCATTGTAATAATAAAGTTGTGTATGACTGTGATATCAATTTGTATTTGTGCGCATTTAGCCACCGATCATGGGACTAGTATCAGTATGCACATGGTATCCATTTTCGATATTCATTTATCGAAAATGGGGCCTTAAGTTGGTATCGAGCCATCTTGGTGTAGGAACCTTAAATAGTTTGGGCGTAAATGAACTTAAAATCAAATTAGGCTTCTAAAACTAAAATGATGAATTAGGTCATCTTTTCAGTTTATTCTTTAAGTATGTCCTTTTGGTTGTGCTAAATAAATATTTGTTATTAACTCTTTTCATTTTAAAAATTTCTCTGAATCTTTTCCTCCAATAATTCATTATCTTACATTTAATCAGAATATTAATTCCTTGTTAAATGTGCAGATGGGAGGCTATGCGCCATGCTATATGTCTACTCGGAGGAAAGTTCGGCATGATGGGATACCTTACTCGTCTCACTGGAATTAGCCCATTTTTCCGAGAATCCTAGATATATAGTATTCCATGCCCTCGTTAGTTCGGGCCGGTGGAGTATATAGCAAGGGTAGATATCCTGCTAGAGTCGAGTATGGTGAAGGGATAGATCTTTTGAGGGTTCAGATCTTCCATCACGATGGCCATGAACAAGCGGCCTATAATGCAATTGTCGTGCGTCATGCATTACCGAATTGGCGATTGCATATAGGAGAATTCCTTCGGCCACTGGTGGGGAAAATTGTTATATGGATTCCATGGGTTATCAAATACCACTTTAAGAAACTTAGTGGAATTCATTAACACCTCGATCGATATTGTCGGCAAGTAGTTTGAGTATCGGAAGCTAGGCGAGGATAGCGCACTTGGAAGAAGCTATTGCTCCTTGTCTAGCTAGAGGTTTGGTACCGCGTCGGTGTTGAGGCAAGCACCTCAAGTGCCCGTGGATGAAACCCGAGCACCGCCAAGGTATGGCCAGCACGGATGTCGCTTGTAGGTAGTCGACCTCGCTTGCCTAGAATCCATGTAGGTCGAGCGGTGTTGTTTTGCGTCGTTCTCGAGAGACCACGGTGTATACCGTAGTCGAGGACTTTTCCTTCCTGACACGGAGAGTTCTACCGTAGGTCTTGATGAGTAGTGTGGATATGGAGTCGATGAGTGAGTCTAGTTAGAAAATAAGAAGTAACTTTTGGTTACTTTCCCTTTTAGCTACGTAAGTTAGATGTCAGTAGTAAATGTTAGTAGTAATGCCTTTTGCTTGTACATATTAAAAGTGGGAATAAAAGCTTTTGGTTGTGAATTTTATTGTGTGCTTATGGTTCCTACTCGTAAATATTTAACATTCTTGTTAATACTTTTACGATGTTGTGATCCTTGATAATAATAACTTATGAATGATAATAATGAAATAACTATCAGAAATTAAATGGATTAAAATCTTACCTATCACTCTCCTCTTTTATGCCCTTCCAGATGCCTCGTCACGTGTCTCTAAGTGAGATAATGGAGACGGAGGCAACTCCTGAAAATCAGTCTCCAAGAGTGGCTTTAACCACTCCGGCTTTGCCAAACCCAGTTCATCCTTCTGTCAGAGCTTCTTCGTCGCGTCAACCCGCTCGTCAGGAATCTCCGCCGCCTCAAGCAGCAGCTCAAGCCCAAGGAGCTGTCCCTGAAGAGCAGTTGCCAGGACCGCCTACGATGGCTCAAGTCTTGGCGATGATTGAGCAGGGACGGCAGACGAATACCCTTCTTCTTCAGCAGCTGGTGCAGAATACAGCTAATATCGGTGCCGTGGATGCGGGAGCCAGAAGTGTTGAAGCTAATCGTCAATCTAAGTTGGGCGAGTTCTTAAAAACCCGACCCCCGACCTTCTCCTCTGCTGTTGACCCTTTAGAGGCAGATGACTGGCTAAGATCAGTTGAAAGCAAGTTGGCCATTGCTCAATGCAGTGACCATGAGAAAGTGCTTTATGCTTCAGATCGCTTGCAAGCGCAGCAGACTTCTTGGTGGAAAATTTCATCTATTCACTGAAGGCGGCAAATTTCTTGGACATCTTTCAAGGAAGCTTTTAGAAGGACTCATATTCCTTCTAGTCTGGTAAATCTCAAGAAGCGGGAATTCTTGGATCTTCGTCAAGGGAATATGTCTGTAATGGAATATCTCCACCGCTTCAATTATCTTGCTCGGTATGCAACCTCGGAAGTGACGCCTGAAGCGAGAAGAATTGAACGCTTCAGAGATAATCTAAATGATGAAGTGAAGCATATCCTAGCTATTCATGATTTCCATGATTTTCAAGTACTGGTGGATAAAGCTATTATAGCCGAACACAGTACCAAGAATATTATGGAAAATCGAAAGAGGAAGTGGATGGCTCGCAAGTCTGTAAATGTTAGCCCTGCAAGGCCGCGCATTGGTCAACCCACCAATGTACGACCTTCTGCTCCTTATCAGCAGCAAAGGCGTCAAGGTCAACCTCCTCGACCTCGGCAGCCTTCTGTTAGGCAGCTTGGCACATCTGAAAAGAAGCCTGCTGGGAATCAAAATCAAGCAGCGGATGTCACATGCTATCGGTGTAATGAGCGTGGTCATTACGCTAATGCATGTCCAAAGAAGACTCAAGCTCCGAATCATCAGTCGGCTCAAGGTGTTCAGCGTCCCCCTGGAAGACCGCAAGGTGCTGGAGTAACTCAAGCAGTTAAACCAGTATCTGCTGCAAACCGGAATTCAAGTAGCGGTCGCTTGCATCATGTGACCGCCGAAGAAGCCAGCGACGCCCCTGATGTCGTGTTGGGTATGTTTCCTGTTCATTCAGTATCTACCTTGGTATTGTTTGATTCTGGAGCATCGCATTCATTTATTTCAAAGAAGTTTGTCGATCAAAATGAAATCAAATCCGACCTTCTCTCTACCAAAATGTTAATCTTTTCCCTGGATCAACCATGAAGTCAACAAAATTTGTCCTGTATCGATATTGAAATAAATGGAATATTATTTCACGATCTCATCCTCATAGAAACACCCGGTTTAGATGTGATCCTTGGCATGGATCGTTATCTAAATATAAAGGATGCATAGATCGTGCCAATCGATCAATCTCTCTTGTGAACTCAAGGTGTTCAATAAATTTTCCTCCATCCAAAGTTCGAAAAATCCCAATCCTTCTTACGTTCGCCATAACCAAAGAACTCACCAAATTCCTATAGTCTCCGAATATCCGGATGTATTTCGGATGAGTTGCTGGACTTCCTCGCATGAGAGATATGGAATTTGTTATCAATCTTGTTCCCTAACCGCTCCTATTTCTAAGCGCCCCTATCGTATGCCCCTCATGACTTAGTCGAATTAAAGAAGCAAATTAATGAGCAATTAAAGAAAGGGTTTATTCGACCTAGTTCTTCTCCGTGGGGTAGTCCAGTTCTTTTTGTCCCCAAAAAGGACGGTGGTACACGCATGTGTGTGGACTATCGAGCCTTAAATGATGTGACAATCAAAAATAAATATCCTCTTCCTCGTATCGACGATCTATTTGATCAGTTGACTGGTGCTCAAGTCTTTTCAAAAATTGATTTAAGGCATGGGTACTATCAATTGAAAATCAGACCCGAAGATATTCCAAAAACTGCTTTTACCACGCGTTACGGATTGTATGAGTACACCGTAATGTCTTTCGGACTTACTAATGCTCCCGCCCGACTTTATGACCCTCATGAATAAAGTATTCATGGAGTATTTAGACAAGTTCGTCGTGGTTTTCATCGACGATATCCTTATCTATTCCAAATCTAAAGAAGATCATGCGCAACATTTGCGTATGGTGCTCGAGAAACTTCGCGAGCATAAGCTTTATGCCAAATTCGAGAAATGCGAATTCTTCCGGCTAAAAGAAGTTGCTTTTCTCGGGCATATTCTATCCAATGGAGGCATATCCGTCGATCCCAAAAATCAAAGCAATCATGGATTGGGAATCCTCATCTGCACCCAAAATTCGAAGTTTTCTCGGTTTAGCGGGATATTATCGTCGTTTCATCGAGAACTTTTCCAAAATAGCCCGACCTTTGACTCAGTTGCTAAAGAAAGAAAAGAAGTTTGAATGGACCTCAGAATGTGAAGAAAGCTTTCAAGAGCTCAAGAATCGGTTAACAACAGCTCCAGTGCTAGTGTTACCCGATGTCCATAAGAGCTTCGATGTTTATTGTGATGCATCTCGAAGTGGATTAGGGTGTGTTCTGATGCAAGAAGGCAAGGTTGTTGCTTATGCCTCTCGTCAGTTACGACCCCATGAGCTTAATTATCCAACTCATGATCTGGAGTTAGCTGCCGTGGTGCATGCTCTTAAAATTTGGCGTCATTACCTCATTGGTAATCGATGCAATATTTTTACAGATCACAAGAGTTTGAAATATTTCTTCACCCAGCCTGATTTAAATTTAAGGCAGCGAAGATGGTTGGAGTTGATAAAAGACTACGACCTTAATATTCAATACCATCCCGGTAAAGCAAATGTCGTAGCTGATGCTCTTAGCAGAAAACTTCATTGTCTTTCTGTCTCCTATCATACCAACCAATCAGATCTCATCAATGAGTTCCAAAAGCTTAATCTAGGAATTGTTGAAAAAGGATTTTTGGCCGCACTTGAAGTGCAACCAACCTTAAAGTCCCAAATTAAAGCTGCTCAACTCAAAGATGAATCTATCATCAAAATTCGGGAAGAATTGAAGAATGGAGCCGAATCCGAATTCCATGAAGATTCAGATGAAGTGCTCATGTTCAAGAATCGAATCTATGTTCCCAATGACCTCGAACTTAAGGACTTAATTCTTAAAGAAGCTCATGAGTCCCTCTTCGATCCATCCCGAAGTACGAAAATGTACCAAGATCTCCGACGGAATATTGGTGGCGGTATGAAGAAAGATATTGTCGCATACGTTGCTATCTCGCGATGTGTGTCGTGTCAAAGCCGAGCATCAACGTCCATTGGACTTTTGCAACCTTTGAAGATTCCAGAATGGAAATGGGATGATATCAGGATGGATTTCATAACTGGTCTGCCAAAGACTCGAAAAGGTCATGATTCAATTTGGGTTATCGTTGATCGGTTAACCAAGGTGGCGCATTTCATTCCAGTGAAAGTCACCAATCGAGGAGATGAGCTTGCAGAACTCTATCTGAATAACATTGTGCGCTTGCACGGTGTTCCGAAGACCATTGTTTCAGATCGAGGATCTCAATTTACTTCTCGATTCTGGGAAAGTTTGCACAAACTTCTAGGGACTAAGCTAAATTTCAGTACAGCTTATCACCCTCAGACGGATGGGCAAACGGAAAGGATAAATCAAATTCTGGAAGACTTGTTGAGAGCCTGTGTGCTATCATATGGCTCTAATTGGGAGAAAAGTTTGGCATTTGCTGAATTTTCTTACAACAACAGTTTTCAATCCAGTCTTCAAATGTCTCCTTTTGAAGCCTTGTATGGAAGAAAATGCAGAACTCCCCTCTTTTGGTCCGAAGTTGGTGAAAGAAAATTCTTTGGTCCAGATCTTATTCAAGAAGCGCAAGAGCAAGTAGACATGATCAGAAGCCGTCTCAAAGAAGCGCAATCTCGTCAAAAGAGTTACGCCGACAACCGTCGACGAGAACTTAGCTTCGAGATTGGCGACCATGTCTATTTGAAGGTTTCTCCTCTTCGTGGAGTTAAATCGCTTCCAAATTCGTGGCAAGTTAGCTCCGCGATATATTGGACCTTTCCAAATCCTCGAGAAGATGGGCGAGATGGCATATAAGTTGGAACTGCCACCTCAACTGTCAGAGGTTCATAATGTCTTTCATGTGTCGCAACTTAAGAAATGTCTTCGTGTTCCCTCCGAATTGACCAACCTGGAGAATATCGATCTTCAACCAGATCTTTCATATCGAGAACATCCAATTCGTGTTCTGGAAGAAGCGGAACGTCAGACCAGGAACAAGACAATCAAGATGTTGAAGGTTCAATGGAGTCATCATACAGAAGATGAAGCAACTTGGGAACGTGAAGATCATCTCCGAAAAGAATTTCCTGATTTCTTCTAATCCTCTTCAAATCTCGAGGACGAGATTTTTGTAAGGGGGGTGGATTTGTAACAACCCGAAATTCAATAAAATCAGAAATGCAGTATTAAGAATAACCATATGATTTGTTGTCATGTTTTCTGATTTTTCTTGAGTTAAAGAAATTCTTTTGGCTTTTACCATTAAAAGAAATCCAAAATGCTATATGGTAAAATGGTAAAAGGTAAAAAGGTAAAAATACAAAGTCAGTAAAATCCTTAAAGATCTCAGAATCATGATTGTGCCTCTTGCTCTATCCTGACATTAATAAAATAAAATAAAATACAAAGATAATCATGAAAAGACAAAGAGGAAATCTGAACCAAAAGATTTGTTCAGAATATTTCTTACCTTAACCCTAGTTGAAAATTTAACCATGCCGACATATTAACTTAAACCAACCCTGGTAAAAATATCATGAATTTATCTCTTCATTTATTAATTTTAGAAATTCAAAAACAGTCAATCTTAAAAGCTGGAAAATGCAGTGTCAGAATTATTAAAAATAAAATATAAAATATAAAATTATGAAAATTTTTCAAGAGGTATAAAATATCATTTCCAATCCTTTCAAAAAGTTTCATAAAATAATAAATTGATTTTATCCTTCGATTAAATGGAAAACAGAATCAGTGAAAATCATTAACAGTGCATTGTCAGATTTTTAATAATATTTATATTCGTCTAAATTATTTGAAAATTTTACTAGACCTTGATCTTTACCTTGCCGATCTCAGTAAAAAGTTTTGTAAAATTTTGATTTTATCTTCTGGCCTAAGCTACCGACTTTACCCTGATCTGTCCAGATTCATTCTGAGTTTTATAATCTTGTCTCGCTGACATGTGGGCCCGCCTGGACAGCTGTGCTCTTTTGCCGACTTCGCCCTCTCTCGCTGACAGCCCGGCCCCACCTGTCAGCTTCACCTTCTCCGTTTCTTCCCCGTTTTCTCTCGCGACTTCTTCCGTTCTCTCGCCTGAGATCGCCGCCTCTCCCGTTTTGTCGCCACCCGCGCCGCAACTCGACGCCCAATGCGCCTGCACGTCGCCTCTGCCACGCCGCGTCTGCCTCGGCCTCCGTGCTCTCTCTCCCACGCTGGAACGGCCGAGAAATCGCCCGCGCAAACCGCCGCCTTCCCTCTCTGTCTTCACCCAGTGCAAACCGCCTCATCCTTCTATTTAAACCCCGCCAAAGCGTCGCTTGCACGTATGCTCTTCCCTGGAAACCTCAACGCCGAGCCGAAACCGCTTCATCGCCGTCGGTCACCCTCTTCTTCCCAGCTCGGCCAAATACCGAAAAGGGAAAACCGTCGCTTCACCACCTCGGTCCATTTCACCCAAGCAATCAACCCGAACCACCCCCTTGACACCCTGAAGCTTTCGCCACCCTCAATTTAGCCTCCTCTTCCCCGGCGAGCTTCCCCTCCGAGCTCCTCCTTCCGCCGCCGCAGCCGCACGGTGAGAACACCTCCTCCGTTACTCATTTTCTTGCCCGAACCCAAAATGAGATCACCGTGGTGCTCGATGCTCGTAGTGGTGATCATTTGCCTCGAGGAGCCGCGTTTCACGGAACACCGGTGAGCCGTGTGCTCGCCGCCTCTCGGTGGCGGTCGCCTCCGCCATCTCCGCCAAGCGCCACCACCCATAGATGCGCACGGACTCACCGAGCAAGAATCGAATCCATTCCGTGATTCCGCCGTGCCGCCGCCGGCAAGCAGCGCGGCCGTGCTCTCTGCTCGAGTCACCGATCGGGTCCATCTTGTCGGTCTCTGCGGCGTTATTAATCCGCCGCCGCTGGCCCCAGAGGTCACCTCACGCGCTCGACAACGTGGTCCCGCGACGCCACCGCCGCGCTGGCTCGCTCGTCTCGCTGCCGGTTGGGCCCGCATGTCGCTGCCTCGGTCCGACGCAGCGCAAAAATCGAAAAAGCGTTTTCGCAGTTGAAGGCGTACATTTCCCTTTTGGTATAAATTCGATTTTCAGATTTTCAAAACCGAATGCATTCAAACTTGAATATCTTTTGAACTATCCAACCAAATGAAGTGAAATAAATTTCTAAATTCATATAAAATCAAGTAGATTCAGAATATGCGAAAATATTTCAAAATGAACTCTGTTTGAATTCCAGATTTAAATTTAAAAAAAAGAATTTGAAATATGTTGTTAATAGAATTTCTGCAATTCAACTTCAAATTGAATGAAACAAATTTTATTAGATTCCATGCTTTGCTAGGAACCTGAATATGCAAAAATACTTAGGGTGTACCATGGAAAATCATTAAAGTATAATATAGGGTAAGAAAGTAGCTTCATAATAGCAATTTAAATAATTTTAATTTAGAAATTGAAAATCCGAATAGTAAAACCTGTAAAATGGTCTCTGAAATGATAAATAAAAATGAATTATTCAAGATAATAAGATTTGTTAATATTGGAACCTAATCGTAAAATAAACATGGAACTTGTAAATCGATGAACAACAAATATGTTGATTCCAAACAGATTGATTTTATTTGGTTCTTATGTCCGATCCTTTCGCTTTGTTGGAATTGCCATGTTATTATTATTCGACGTGTAGCACCCGATTTAAACTCGTGAGTTCGACGATCGTGAGTTTGACGTCAAGACCATCAACAAGGCAAGCACCCCTTTGATCATATTGATCCCAGTTTTATAAATGTTTTCATTAAATGTTTTACTGCATACTTTACTTTTATTAAAGTCTGCTATATTTTGGGTATTGGTAGTCGTACCTATTGTCATATAAAACTTCCTTGATAAGTATGGAATTGTGAACCTTGATAACCCTAGAATAGCATAGACAGTACATGATGTCAATCTGGGTTACTCACACATAGTGTTATGCTTAGCCATGCTTAAATGAACATAAAACTTGATATGTTTAAAAATGTTGGATATGACTTTCAAAAGGGTATGACCATCTTATGGTTGGTATTTTGATCAAAAATGAAAATAAAACTATGATTTTGATGCGGGCAATTACTGGCAATAGCCGGGTGTACAAGAGACTTGTACGTAGTGTAGGGTGGAGATTATTGCCCGTGTCGGATTAAGGACCGAACTACGTGTTCGTTAAACCCAAGAATTTACCGTACAACCACAAGTGCTGGTATGGGACAGTCTTAACCTATTAAGTTGCTTAAAACTAGCTTTGCACATTGGTAGGCTGGAGTAGTACGAGCTTCTTCAGTGACTGGTTGCTCGTAGGGGCGCCCACACCGAGGTGTTGGGAGTCACGTTTGCTAATATAACGTGAATGCCATACTATGGACATACTTAATCATTATTGTGCAAAGGTTGTGCAAACATAAATACCATAGTACGGGTTTGACGCCACCGGGTGGTGCAAAGTTAGGGTTAAACAATGTAACGGTTTTGTTATGATCTCCTTGCCGACACACCAAAGGAAGTGTGTTACTGGCCTCGCAAAAGAGGTTGATCATTACTTGTGGGTAAAGCTGTACAAATCTGCAGAGTGTAAAACTTTTCGAAAAGCCGTTCCCGCGGTTATGGGAATCTTGGTGCGCCAGCACTAGTTAGCTGTTTTTATTTTTCATAAAACTCAATTTCTACAGGGTGGTAGGAATGGTTACTCAAAAATTTCTCTGCGACAAGAGAAATGATTCTTGAAATGGGCATGATACTGTGTACATGAGACTTATTTGTGCTTACATTCATTACTTTTTTAAATTAAGTCGCCTTTACTTAAAGTTTACTTTTCAATCTATTAATCAAGATTTACATTCAATTTTAGCTTTATGCAAAACCACCATGAGCCTTTCCTTGAAATGGCCTGCATTTATAATAGGTTTTGCAAAAGTCTTGAGTACAAAAGTACTCAACTTGCCATGTTGATAATTTTAGGTGAAGAACTGATTTCCCGACGATACCTTTTACGATGCAGGATTCGGGATGTGAACGATGAGTTTTATTAGGGTTCTCCTTGTCGCTTGCTGTGGGGATTTTGGGATAAATGGCATACTACAAGATGAATGTCTCCACTGTTATGCTTTTACTTTTGGTATTGTAAGAATGTTATGTAATTGCTTCCGCTGTAATAATAAAGTTGTGTATGACTGTGATATCAATTTGTATTTGTGCGTACTAGCCACTGATCATGGGACTAGAACTGTATGCACATGGTATCCATTTTCGATATTCATTTATCGAAAATGGGGGCCTTACACAAAATGAGCACACAAAAAACCCCTAAAACCTTGCTAACAATCTTGGGGAGAAATATCCCTCTACCTCTCTATTTATAGTTTAATCGGAGCAAGCTTCACCCTTGGATGACCTTTTTGGCTCTCAAAAAACCTCATCAAGGGTTGAGATTAACTCACTCACTCATACATAGGCTAACCCACAACCCAATAACATAATGGGTTTTGCACGCTTCTCAAAGCAGGATAACTTGACTGCTACTCCACCCGCGAAACTTGATCCAACGATTCTCTTTTACTTGAGTTGGGCTCAAGTTGACATCCCAGTCATCCACTTATCTTAACGGGTTTTATCCACTTAAGCTAACTTGACTGCTACTCGATCCGCGAAACTTGATCCAACGATTATCCTTCACTTGAGTAGAGCTCAAGTTGGCATCCCAGTCATCCACTTGTCCTCCCGGTTCACAACAACTCCTGGCCTCGGTCATCTTCAACACCGCCTAACCATCTGGACCTCAGCTCTTCTAGCCTAGTTTCGGTCTCCTTCGCCTCACCATGATCTAGTTCTAAGTCCTGTAACCATCATAAACAAGAAAAACCCATCGCATGGCACGGATCACAAGATATGCAATTAATCATTTAAACTCAAAAAATAAATTTCACTTCGTAGACAAAGTCAGTATTACCATCAACTAAGAGCTGGTAGTATCGCTTGCACTCAAAACTAGGCGAAGACCCTCTCTAGGAAATAACTACCACCTTAGAGAGCCTGGTAGTGCCGCCTGAACTGACAGCTCTTCAAATTGCATCAAAATTTAAAATAAATTCAAATCAAACTTAAACTTGAGTATCACAAGCTCAAAAACAGTCAATTAAACCGATGTTATTGCTATGTGAAAAATGAAGCAAAGTGCATTACCTGTCTCAATAAGCTAAATCGGGCATCAGTCATATGTAAATTCAAACCTCTATTGAGTAAGTCATTGGCAATGGGAGGTATTAAATTATTACTGAACTTGTTGACAAGGCTATAAATATGTTTTTTCTTCACCACTGTAGCTTAAATACAATGAAAATAACTTAAATTATCCCTTACAAGCATGTTTATCTCAGATAATTATAATAGTATACAACTTACATGGGCTTGCAAATATATATAGGAAGATACACTACGTGGCATACTCTAGTCTGAAGTGAACTGCATAACATAATATTTCATAGAAAATATACGGTAACTCAGATGAATCATGGGACGCACTCCACTGTGTTATTTCACATATATAGTTAGCGTGGCAAACTGACTGAGGACGAAAATTCTTGCTCTAGAATGTAGATAGCTTCAGATGTCAAACCACCAGCATTGACTGAATTGGTTTCAATCTCTCCATCACTTCCGGGCAGAAGTTGAAAATTTCTTAGCCTCATCTTGACTTCTTTCACAGTAGGTCTGTCTCCTCCTTTGAGTTTCAAGCATGCTTTTGCAAGTGAGGCAATATCATCAATCTCTTCCTGGTTTGCCTCTTCGATAACCTGAGAACCCATTATTTCCATAAGTGCTCCCTCTTGAAGTCCTTCAACTAAATAGTGAGACAAACTTTGTTTTGCACCTAGATCATTAATAAAAATTGGTATTTTTTCTTGTCAAAAGTTCCACGAGTATGACCCCAAAACTATAAACATCGCTCTTTTCAATTAGTTGACCAGTATGGTAATACTCTAGATCTAGGTAACCGAATGTTTCTCGGACAATAGTTACCACATGAGTCTCATCGAGTGAAACAGATCTTGAAGCACCAAAGTCGGACACCTTTGTGGTGAAGCTGCCATCTAGGAGTATGGAAGATTTCACGTCTCTGTGGAAAATTGGTATTGTAGTAGCTGAGTGTAGATAAGCAAGTGCTCCTGCTACTTCCATAGCAATCCTAATGCGATCATCCCATGACAGCAAGCATTTAACACTAATATCAATGTGAAGAAGATCATAAAGTGTGCCATTAGATATGAACTCATAGACCAGCAAGGGAACCTCATATTCGGGACAACAACCGAATAGCTTTACGACATTGGGGTAGATGATTTGAGACAACATAACAACCTCATTGATGAATTGATCTATATCAGATTGCTCTTCAATTTTGGATTTTTTTTAATCGCCACCACGCACTGATCAGATAAAATCTCTTTGTAAATTGTGCTGTCCTCCACGACCAAGAACACGAGTTGCATCAAAGTTGAGCTATCAAATGATGTTAGAAATTTTCAAAACTTTTTGATAAGGGTCCTTAGAGTATGCCTAAGCTAACATAAAAAATTTGGATCATGATCAAACTTGTACAATTTTCGAAAATTCCAACAATGCTACTAGTGCATTCATAGCGAATCCACTAATTTAATTGATATAATAAATCACATTGGAAATTTTTGAAACTTTTTATAAAGGTACTGAGAGCATGCATAACTTACCATAAAAAAATTGAACCATGATTAAACTTGTATGATTTTTAGAAATTCTAAATGCATTTAAATTTTGCTATTTTTGGTTTTCTAGAGCCATCAAACGAATTTGATTTCTCAAACTTTTTGAGAAGGGTCCTGAGCATATGCCTAAGCTACCATAAAAATTTCAGATTATGATCAAACTTGTTCATTTTTTTTAAAATATGACAATGGTGCCAATGTATTTAAAACGACTTCGCTGATTTAATTGAGCTGTTAAAGCATGTTGGAAAATTTTGAAACTTTTTGAGGAGGGCCCTGAGAGCATGTCTAGGCTACCATAAAAATTTCAAAGTATAATCAAACTTGTACAATTTTTAAAAGTTCTGACAGTGCTACTGATGTATTTAAATTTCACTGATTACTCGGAAACTCACTCTCACGTGGCGTGCCGCCGTGCATATTCATCTAGTTGATTCAACGAATCATCCAGTCGGATTTCCAGCTTTTCTAGGCCTACATATCGTAACTTTTTTTTAAAAAACAATATAGTCTTTTTCAAATAAATTAATAAAAATATCATGTACTCACTCACGAAAAACGACCACATCAGGAGAGCTCGGTAGGATTTTATGCTTGCGGTAGGCTAGGTCCACCTCACTGCCATACTCCTCTAGCTCAAAAGGAGTTCTTGTGATGAGCTCCACGTGCTCGGTAGCAGTTGCTACTGAGCTCCCCGGACGTGTTATGTGACACGTGTTACTTGCGGCGTCTTCTGTAGTTGGAAAAATGATTATTTTTATAAATCTATTTAGAAAAGATTAGATTTGTAAAAAAAATATTTGCGAAAAAGCTAGATAAGGGGAGCCTTCTAATTTTTTGTTGCCGCAACGAAGTAGAATGCTACTATGTAATTGATAAACTATTAATGCTTCGCTAGCTGTTTTTTTTCTTGCCTTTAGAAAGCAAACGTAGCCACACAATCCTACATACGCATACACGCGTGAGTGCGCTTCAATTAGCATATATGTCTACAAAGTCTACAAAGATAGAGCCAGAAGATAAATCTATAGCGTCGGGGGTGGATCTAGGGGTGTTGCAGTGTATGCCTTGGCACAACAAAAAAATTAAAAATACTATAAAATCATCATTTCAATATGTCAAATTTATTGATTGAATTAGTTCTAATTTTAGTGGTTAGAAATTTTTAAGACCTTAAGACTATTAGTATTGTATTTTTAGCAAATTTTAAATATACATGTTGGATTTATAACGTTATGAAATTATTGTATAAGACTATAATAGTTTTACCTATGAAGTATGCACCCCGTAGAAAGTTTTCTAGCTCTGCCACTGCATAATCTCCTAAATTTCTACTAAAATGTACTTAGATGTGTGTAAAGATAGATACTCTGATATTGATGGATGCAGTCGTTCATCCGTAATTCTATTCTTATCAAGTTCCTATAATAGCTGTTTTTTGTTGTACGTGTACAAACAACTAGGGCGGCTGGGGTTTCTCTCGTGGCCCTTGCGGACGACGGGATCGGCGTCCTGCACTAGATCGGACTGCCGCAAGCACGAGATTTTTTTAAAAATAATACATTTATTTATTCAAATTGCAAAAATATACCTTTATCTTAAAAAATTACAAAAATATACCTTTGTCGTCAGAAGACGACAAAGAAATATCACCTGTTCAAAGGGCGACAGAGGCACGTGGCAGGCAACTGTCGTCTTTTGGTATGGCGATAGGTCCCTTACCCTGCAGTCAGTTTCTAAAGAAAATCATAACTTTTTCATATGATCTTGGATGAAGATGAACTTTATATGAAAATTGTAGCTCTCGACGAGATCTACAACTTTAGTATACAAAGTTTTTTAATTTGAATTCATTTAGATGGTCCAAAATAGGATAAAAAGGTTCATATCTAAAAATCTGAACATTCTACCCAGTTTTTGGTCATCTAAATGGATTCAAATGAAAAAAAAATTATATCAAAGTTGTAGATCTCGTCGAGAACTATAATTTTTATATAAATTTCATCTCCATTCGAGATCATATGAAAAAGTTACGCTGACATGACGGTTAGTTGCCCATTCAACGGGCAACACGTGTCTCTTTCCCCTTTGAACAGACGACATTTCCCTGTCGCCTTCTAAAAAGATGACAGAGGTATATTTTTACAATTTTTTAAGATTAAGATATACTTTGCAATTAGAATAAAAAATGTATTATTTTAAGAAAAATTCCCAGCACGAGCGTGTAGGATACTAACGCAAATTCCAAAAACAAGAGGATTACTATGCGAAAGTGTCGACTGCAAGAGCGTTAGCTCAGTCCCAGTTCGACCGCAATTTCGAAAATCTCATGGGGGCTCTACGGCTCGCCGAATTTCCCCCCTATAAGAACAGTAACTAGGTAGCATCTCGCGCTACACCGTTCCATACGAAATTTGGTTCTAGATTATTTTTAAAAAAAACGATAGGAAGATCTCAATGTAATTTTGATTTTCTTAGGATTTTTTAAAAATATGCTGGGTAGGAACTATCAGCGAATTTGCATTACTATGGGGTCTTTTTTGCAAAAAACAAATCGGTGGAGGATCCATTCACAAATTTGTTTAACCACGGCCCTTTTGCAAGAAAACCAATCCAGGATCCGTTCGCGAATATGCAGAACTATAGGGTTCTTTTTGCAAAATAATCGATGGAGAAATTAGACGTAATTTCAGATTTTTCGAAGGACCTTCTTGTGATAGTGATAACGTGGTATGGCTGGAAGGGCTCTATTCCGTTCGTCTTTAAAAAGAACAAGCCAAGTTTATGCGCTACCTAGCGTCGTGTGAAATTTCGGTGTGTGACGCTACAAGTGTGAAATTTGGAAAATTCGATCGTAATTTCTTTTTTTTGTGTTTTTTTAAAATAGGTCGTTCGGACCCGTCGGCGAATCTATAGGCTACTATAAACCTTCGGCGAATCTGTGTATTTTTTAGAAAACCGAGACGTCTTTTTTTTTAATGTAATTTCGGTTTTCGTGTTTGTTTTTTTTTTAAAAAAAGGGACGCTAAACCCGTCGGTGAATCTGTGGGCTGCTATAAACCTTTGACGAATTTGCATTTTTTTGTAGGCACATGTTTTTGTTTTTTCGAGTCCGCTCCACTAAAAACCGCCGAGAGGAGTTGAACGTAAACCGTAGAGGCATCTAAACGTAATTTTATTTTTCTTGGGGTCCGTTCTGCTAAAAAAACACCAGGAGGACCTAAATATTAACCGCAGAGGGACCTAGACGTAATTTTAGTTTTTTCTGGGTCCTTTTTGCTAAAAACCGACCGGAGGACCTAAACACGATTTCATATTTTCTAAAGGGCCTTTTCATGAATATGTTGACGTGGCGCACCTGGGCATCGACCGATTCTCTCCGATTTATATATATATAAATTTTATTCTACAACTGCGTGTAGATAAGCCTATTCTACTCCCCACCATTTAATCCAATCCGATCGAACCAATTAGGTGTAACCAACCGTAACATGGCCCGACCTGTCCTCATTAATTAGCGAAACTTGTGTAATTAATTAACTAGCAGCTACATGGCATACCAACTAATTAATGCATTTCATTGTTTGTACATAAATATGTTTTTTTGTTTTAGCTATGAATTTTTATTGATATCTTCGATTTATAAACGATTTTCACCAATAGCTTACTGACGACGAGATGAACATAATGATATAAGTCTCGCTAATAAACATTTTTTTCCTGGCTGGTAACAGATTTTACTATCTTTATATATAGATTTTACTATCTATTTATATATGTTTTACTATCATACAGTAGTAAATTAATGTTCATTTTAGCAGTAAATTTGATTTATATAACGTTTATTAGCGAAACTTATATCATGTTGTTCCTCTCGTCGTCAGTAATCTACTAGTAAAATTTGTTCGTGAATTGAAGTACTGAATAAAAAGTTATAGCTAAAATAAAGAAAAAACATATTCGTGTACCAGGAAACAAAGTACCTTTTGAAACAGTAGCGTAGCCGAACCAACTAATAAACACGTTTCTTAGGTTGTACATGAATCCGTTCTTTCTTTATTTTAACCATAACATTTTATTCGTAGCTCCAATTAACGACCGGTTTTCACCAGTAGTTTACTGATGGTGAGAGGAATAAAACGATATAAGTCTCGCTAATAAATAATATTTTTCTTGGCTGGTAACAGATTTTACTATCCTTATATATAGATTTTACTATCTATTTATATATGTTTTACTATCATACAACAGTAAATTAATGTTTATTTTAGCAGTAAATTTGATTTATGCAACGTTTGTTAGCGAAACTTAAATCATGTTGTTCCTCTCATCGTCAGTAATCTACTAGTAAAATTCGTTCATGAATTGGAGCATTGAATAAAAATTTATAGCTAAAATAAAGAAAAAACATATTCGTGTACTGGGAAACGAAGTAACTTTTGAAGCAGAGTAGCCGAACCAACTAATAAACACGTTCCTTAGTTTATACATGAATATGTTTTTTCTTTATTTTAACCATAACATTTTATCCGTAGCTCCGATCAACGACTGGTTTTCATCGGTAACTTACTGATGGTGAGAAAACAAAATGATATAAGTCTCGCTAATAAACAATATTTTTTCTGGCAGGTAACAGATTTTACAATCCTTACATATATATTTTACTATCTATTTATATATTTTTTCTATCATACAATAGTAAATTAATGTTCATTTTAGCAGAAAATTTGATTTATGAAACACTTGTTAGCGAAACTTATATCATGTTGTTCCTCTCGTCGTCAGTAATCTACTAGTGAAATTCATTCGTGAATTGGAGCATTGAATAAAAAGTTATAACTAAAATAAAGAAAAACATATTCGTGTACAAGGAAACGAAGTAACTTTTGAAGTAGTAGCGTAGCCGAACCAACTAATACGGTTCTGCTAGTATTTGTGTGTACAAATTTACTAGGCGATGCATACAAGCTCGATAAGTTATGCACTTCTTTTACTATCAATACTAGTCGTTGATGGTTTTCATAGGTCAGCATGTATACAGCGACGCATTTATTACTAGCCTGGTTAATTCATTAGTGAAATTTACTGCTGGTGTTGATGCTATGGGCTGTGGCTTGTTTATTTGGCCGTACGCTTGTGCCTTGTTACGGGGTTACAAGTTACGACCGACATGTAGAATAGTTATGTTACGCTCACGTGTAGAATAGCGTCTTCGTGTGTAAGTGTACACACACACATATATATATATATATATATATATATATATATTTTTTCGTACTCCTAGGAGTACATACTCTCATCTCTAATATACCACTTAAATGAACGCTTTATACACCTTTATCACTTTCGGTATACTCCAATAATAATTCTAATATACTCCAATGCGACATATCTGAAAAAATTTCATCAGAGCACTTTTTTTTTTGCTACATACCCTTTTCCATATGTAAAACGAATATATAAACAAATTATGTTATAAATGGTGAACTTTGATGAAATTTTTCATGGAACTCACTTTGAAATATTTTATAATCAGTATTAAAGTATACTCAAAAGGATAAAGAGGTATAACAACATCATTTAAACGGTATACTAGATATGGGAGTATGTACATCCAGAGTATGAAATCATATATATATATATATATATATATATATATATATATATATATATAGAGAGAGAGAGAGAGAGAGAGAGAGAGAGAGAGAGAGAGAGCGCTATGACATCCTACACTGGAAGCTCAATCGATCAACTTTTGGTTGCGGACGCTATGCAGTAATTGATTAACGGCGCACGGAGGTACCTATCAGGTCTAAGACGGAGACGGGAAAAACGCTAAATAGCAGGTCACACTCACTGTTATAGAAAGGTTCGTTATGGATGGTTTGAAAACCAAGATATAATAGACGGTTTTTAAACCGTCATTAAAAATTATTATCAGAGACGATTCTATTTACGAATCGTCTATAACGACCGAATATCTTAAACGGTTCTATAATAAAATCATCTTTGATAACAAGTAATCATAGACGGTTTGTAATTAGAACCGTCTGTAATATGTTTTTTCCCCTAACTCTCTCGGCAGAACTTCCAATATTATTATATGTTGTTTGAAATTTTCTTTTTAAATATTTCTGCAATGATATTTATAAGAAACAACCAGTTAAAGATTTTACAATTGAATTCAAAACATCCTAGATGCATTCAAGCAACAATTTATCTGATGAGGAGGGTTATAAAATATGGACATTTGTAGCACTTTCATCACCTTCTTATTCCAATATTGATGGATTAAATATTATATCCAATTCCATGAACAGTTCATCCTAAAAGTTCATGCTTTGATTTATTTCAGGACAAAATGTTGATCGAATTTGATTTTGCATTGGAATCCATCAATATTAGAATAAAAAGGTGATGAATGTGCTGCAAATGTTTATATTTTAAGACCCTTCTTCATCAGACAAGCTGTTGCCTCAATGCATATAGGATGTTTTGATATTCAATTGCAAAATCTATAACTGGTTGTGTCTTGTAAATGTCGTTTCAGAAATATCTAAAAAGTAGAAAATTTCGAACAATATACATTAATTATAGAAATTCTACCAAGAGAGGTAGGGAAAAAACTTTATTTCATAGTTCAAGACAATAAGATCTTACCACAAATATGATACCACAAATATGATAACAAAATATTTTATATTTCAGATGACAATACATTAACAAAATATGATATATAACACAAATATCAATAAGTGTACATTGAGAAACCACATTATTTCATAGTTCGTGCAAGACAAGAAAAATATAGGGTTTTTTCATGTCTTCCATCGTATTGTAACATTTCAAAAAAATGAAATAAAGTGAAAAATAAATATTTTGAATTTGAGTATGATTATTTCTTAGTTTCCTTGGCATTATTGGTTTTTATTTGGATTTTTTTGGATTTATGACTTGTGTGAAAAATCAAATTAATAAATAGATAATAGTAAAAAAAATAAAAAGGTAAAAGTAAAACTTAAAAAATTAATATTAAATATGTTGAACATTCACGTGAATCATTTCATCTGACAAATGAATTTTAATGCAAAAAATAAAGAAATGATTATTGAAAAGACACCTTTTAACCTCTAAACAGATCAAAATTATTTATAAAATCGTTGAACCTTATCTGTAGCTGGAAAATTTACCATAATATTCTCAATGCAGTAATTATCTCTTGTAAAAATCTTAAAAATTAATAATATCATTAAGGCCATTTAAAATTCAAAAACAGAAACCTTGAAAATCTGAATATCAACATGTCAGAATTTTTATAAAATAAATATATAATATTTTGGCTTGAAATTTTTATGGAATCATTCTAACTCAAATCCAACTCTGAAAAAAGTATCAAAAATAATTGATGTCATTTTCATTCTGAAATAAAATAAAATTCAAAAAAGAATTTCTTATCAGTTGGCAATGTTAGAACTCTTATAATTTTTTGGTGAAACTTTTTTCCCTAAAATTTTTACCAGGTGGTAAGCATTATCTGGAGACCTCAGTAAAAAATTCCTGAAAAATTTCTCAGTGATTTGACGGCTCATTTACTGCATTTTATGAGCTGTCCGATCTAACCTTATCTCCTTATCCTCTCTATGTGGGCCCGTTCATGTGCTGACTTCGTTTGCCGGCAAGTAACGGGAACTCGTTCGGTCTTTGTCCGGTGGACCCAAGCCCATATGTCAGCCAACGTTTCTTTTCCCCTCTCTTCTTTCTGTTAAGAAAACTCGCTATCGAATAGTCCGGGGTTTCCGAACAGATCTAAATTAGAGAACAGAGAGAGAGAGACACGTGTTTAGGGAGAGCAATAGCGGAAATTCTTTATTGCTAATGATTTACAGTACATGGGGGACCCTCCTCCTTTATAAGCTCTCTCTAGGGTTTAGGCTAAGGACCAAGCATGGGCCTTCATGGGCCATTAGAGTTTCTCAACACTCCCCTGGGCCCTTTGTCGCGAGATGCATATGCCTCATTAAAACTCCGTAAAACCCGGTGGGAAAATACTTGGAGAAAGAGTACATAGCATACGCTACTATGTTGCACGAATTGCCTCGTTAAAAACCTTATGCAAGAAAACTTCATGAAAAACTTGCTAAGGAAAAGAGTACAATTCTCCCAACTTCAATTGCTAATCTTCGAGATTCATGTTGGGTATTCATAATTCATGCTCGAGATTCATGTGGGAGTATGTGAAATATCTCCCCCTGAAATCTGCACTTCTCTAAATATCATCATCCCAATTCCTTTCACGCACCTTTCAAAGGTAGATGCTGGGAGTGATTTAGTGAACAAATCTGCAAGGTTTTCACATGACTTAGTATGCAATATCTTGATCTCGTTCATCTTATGCAATTCGTGAGCATAGAAAAAATTGGGGTTGATATGCTTCGTGAGATTGCTCTTCACATAACCCATTTGTGCTTGGGCAACACAAGCTGCATTATCTTCATAATTTATCGTGGGAGTTTACTCAATGTTCAAGCCACATGACTTCTGGATGTGGTGAACCATTCTTTTGAGCCATGCACATTCACGAGATGCTTCATACAAAGCAATGATTTTCGAGTGGTTTGTCGACGTCGAGACAAGAGTCTGTTTAGACGACTTTCAAGAAATTGCTGTTCCTCCACATAGGAAAACATAGCCAGTTTGGGACTTGCCAGTATGCGGGTCTGATAAATACCTAGCATCGGCATAGCCAACCAAATTCAATTCATTGTTTCTTCTGAAAAATAGACCGAGGTCTTTGCTTCCTTGGAGGTAACGGAAGATGTCCTTGATCCATTTCCAAATCCTTTTGGTGGGTTCTGCACTGTACCGAGCTAACAAATTCACAGCGAACGCAATGTCTGGCCTGATGCTATTCGCAAGGTACATGAGCGCTCCAACTGCACTCAGATATGGGAATTCTACTCCCATGACTTCCTCCCCCTCTTCTCTAGGTGCAGTATGGGTCTAGGTGCGCTTGGAGTGACCTTGAGACCATTGGAGTCTTCGCAGGATATGCTTTTTCAAATCCAAACCTTTTCAACACTTTTCGTGTGTAGGTTGATTGATGTACCAAGATTCCTCCTTGGACATGTTCAAGCGCAAGCCTAAACAAAACTTGGTTTTACCAAAATCTTTCATTTCAAACTCGGACTTCAAGTATGAGCATGCCTCTTCAATTTCTTCATCCGTCCCAATGATGTTCAAGTCATCTACATAGACGGAGATTATCTGAGAATCCATTCGGGATCATCAGATAAACACACATGGACAATCTTCGCTGTTTGTGTAGCCTTTCTTGCAGAGAAAGTCACTCAGCGATTGTACCACATTCTTCCCGATCGCTTCAAACCCATACGGTGATTTCTCCAATTTCACACTGCATGTGTTTCTATTTGCTCCGCCTTGGTTCGGGATAGGAATTCGTTTCGTACTTTCATGTATATCTCGAATCCAAGTTTCCATCTGGTATCTTTGTGACAACATCCATTAGCTTCATTCTCAACTTCAAGTTGATCGCCATTGAGATCAAATATCTAAAGGTAATTCCTCCAATGATCGGAGAATAGGTTTCTTCATAATCAACTCCAGGACGTTGAGTGAAACCTTGAGCTACAAGCCTTGCTTTGTACCTTACAACTTCGTTGTTTTCATTCCTCTTCCGAATAAAGACCCATTTGTGACCTACGGGGTTTATATGGGGAGGTGTGCGGCATACGGGCCCAAACACCTCTCTCTTGTTCAGAGAGACTAACTCTGCAGTGATTGCCTTTTTCCATTCTTCCCAATCTAGCCTTTTCTTGCACTCTGCGAGAGATGCAGGTTCAGGATCATGATCAATGATCGAGGCAATCTTCTTTGCAAAGTATACATCAATGTTGGCTGTTGCTCTATTCAGGGATTCTCCTGTTATTACAAAGCTTATGGCCATTTCTTCATGGGGTGCTTCATGCACTTCTACTTGCTCTTCATCGCTTTTCCTATCGCAGAGCAAGTCCTTTAGCTTTCATCGCCTATGTGTGCGCACACATTATTTCCGTGGCTTCTGCAGCTTGAAGATTCAAGTCTGGAATTGCCTTTCTGTTGGCTTCTTTCAGCGCCCAGTCTCAACGGCTCCCTTCTTTCCTTGGGGCATTTTCGTGATTGGTTGTGGTAAGTCCTCTCGCTTGCTTTTCCAGACGCCTCCGGTACTTTGGGTTTGAGGAGCCAGGTTTCTGTTCTTTTCTTTGAGGCCTCTCAACAGGTTGAGGGATACCTTCTATTTTCTTTGGTATTTCCACCCTCTCCGTGTATTCCTTGTGGGTACATGCGACTTAACCACGCCCTTCGATCACAAAATGATCAGCGATTCATTATTTTAAATTTCGCAAATCAATTATCTTCGGACTTCTTGATTTGCTTCATTAGTGGGGTCATGTGCGGGGATCGGTGGAATGCCATATGATTTCCGGCATTTTTCATCCAAAGGTTGATTTCTCCCTAATGACGGAAACGATCTCGTCAAAGATGCAATCCGAATCGGTCAGTATGCAAGTCTCCAAATATGGGTTCCAAATACTTGATTATGGATGCACTCTCATAACCAACGATATCCCAGACTTGCAGAGAGGGCCCATTGCGATCACGAGGGGTGGTATAGGTACATATACCATACACCCAAATTTTCTAAGATGGGAGATTTTGGGATGATCCGTGCACAAGCCGCATAGGAGAATGGATGTTGTAGGCCGATGGTCCGAAATTGATAAGTCTTGCTTTGCATGCAGATCGCGTGTCCCCAACAAGTGTTGGGCAAGTTACAACTCGCAAAGCGGTCCGCAATGAATTTAATCCTCTTTATTAGTGCTTACGCTAGTCCATTCTGCGTATGGACGTGCGGTACGGAGTGCTCAATCGCTATCCCTGTTCTTTGTGCAATAATCATCAAATGCCTTTGAAGTAAATTCTCGGCATTGTCCATTCTAATGGACTTCACGCGATGATCGTGAAAGCATTCTTAATTCTTATGATCTGCGAGATCGACTTTGCAAAAGCATGGTTTCTTGTTGACAACAAGCATACATGCGATCATTTCGAGGAAGCATCGATGAGCACCATAAAGTATCAAACGGCCTCGACAGGGCTGAATCGGACCATAAATATCCCCTGGATGTGTTCCAGAATGCAGGATTTCACTTTGCACTTTCATGACAGAGGGTCTAGTTATTAATTTCCGGTGGCACATGCAGGCACACAAAATCTTCATGATTCGGGAAATTTTTAACATAAATGCCATGACCACGTGAGTTGTTCACTATATTCCTCATCATTCTAAGACCAGGATGACCTAATCTACCATGCCATAAAGAAAATAACTCGAGCTTCTAAAAGCAGTCTTCAAGGAAGTATACACTTGGTGCATGAATATTCGTGTAGTACAACCTGATTCATATGAGGGACATTTTTCTAATACCATTTTTCCACATACCGCGTGCTTCACAATGCACAAGTATTCTTTGCCATTTTCTTCATTGGTTTCTACGTGAAAACCATTGGCGCGGATGTCTTTAAAGCTTAAGAGAGTGCGCTTGATTCGTGGTACAAAGGGCTTCTTCAATTACCAAAGTTGTACCCATAGGCAATATAATAGTGGCTCTTCCTGAGCCGATTACATATGAGTCGCTTCTGCGATCGTAGTAATCTTTCCAGCGTTCTTCGTGATCGACTGGAAATACTTAGACTCTCTTAAGATGGCATTTGTTGTGCCACTATCAACAATGCATATCTCTTCTATTTGGGCGCTACACGATTTCTAGATAAAAGAAATATAATTCTAATCAGATAGAGGCAAAAACAATTCAAATATTACTTGCAAAATTGAAGAATACTGGAATAAAGAATAAATTGCGTATTTATTCATGTAAGAAGTATGCTCTTCTAGAGCTTACAATTCATTATTCAAAAGAAAAAGCTAACAACCATAATCTAAAAAAAACATTAAACATAATATGTAAAATATGCATTAATTTCTGCTTCTATGTCATCGGCAGAAGTTTTATCTTCATTTGCCATAATTATGGCTGCAGCATCGATGTCCAGGCTATTCTGTGAGGATGAGGCAAGTGGGGTGTCTACATCATGACATCATCACCACCGATGTTGGCGAAGTGCGCCTCTGCGGGGGCATTTTCCTTTGCCTTCTTCTTAGCCTGATATGCGTTGATCGCTTCTTTGGATTCTCGACATATTTTCGACCAATGTCCCCAAGTGCCACACTTGAAGCACGTCTGGTTCTGCTGTCCATACGGCTTGGCGTGCGTCTTTTCTTTGTCATCCCTCTTCACAGGAGCTTTGGACTTTCCTTTGGCCTATGGCCTCTCCTTTCCACCCTGCTTGCCCTTCTTTCTATGAGTGGGCTTTCTCACCTTGTAGCTGTTGGCATTGACTTATGTGCCAGTGCCTCGTCCAGGTGGCTGCGAGACATAGTTCTTGCGTAGAACATCGTCTTGCGATTCCGCAACTTGCATTACATCAATCAGTTCGCTATACTCCTTGTATGCGCCCCGACGATAGCTGCGTGCACTGGATAGCATTAGGTGGAAGGTAGAGAGAGTTTTCTCAATCTTCTCTTCATCGCTGATCTTCTTGCCACATAGAGAGATTGGTACAAATTCGTGCAAGGCGTAATTGTACTCGCCATCGCTCAAGTCCGCAAACCTCGTGCATACCCAATCTTGTCGTGCTTGGGGCAAGATGGTGTACTTGAGCTTTTCGATCCGCTCAAGTGCGGTCCAAAGCTCAAGTGCACTCTCCTCACCATATATTCATTCTTTAGAGTGGTGAGAGGTGGTGCTCGAGAAAATGCGAGTTTGATCGCTCGCTCGGCGGTAGGTTTTGCGCCCCGCGAGGACCCTAGACCAATCGCGGAGCGAGCTTTGCCCCAAGAACGATCTTCACGTCCGATGCCCAAGTGAGGTAGTTCTGACCGTGCGGGGCCAGTTCTTCAAACTCACGATTCACAATGCCAGACATCTGCATGATTTCAAAATTCTGGTTTAGATTACTGCGTGTAATATGATAGAAAATGGTTGCAAAAATATAAAGTGCAGAAAAATAAATTCATATGCATTGCATTATATAAAATAAAGCAAAGGATTCAAAATTCATAAAGAAAATTCATAGAACAGAGAAATAAAGCTAGAAAAAAAATAAAAACAGAGCCAAATAAATCTTCTTGATTTTCTGGCAATTTTTCAAAATTTTCTGCAATTTTTCTTCTTCTTTTTTCCCTTTTCTTTTTTTCTTTTCTTTTCTTCTCTTTTTCTTTCTTTTTCTTTTCCGCCGACCGGCCAGTTGGGCCTTGCACTTCTTTTCTTCGGCCCATGCAGTCCGGACGGCTAGGTTCCTCCCCTAGCCGCAATTTCTCCACACGCCATTACCGCCGCCGCAAGCGCCGTTCTTCCTTGGGTCTTTCTCCGAGCACCGCCCACCTTCTTTGCGCTTTCTCCCATGCGTGGCGCGACGGTGATGGAACCGAGGAGGTAGGTCGAGGCCGCCGCGGGCTAAGGCCGAGGCCCGCCGAGATGCCGAGCGGCCGGGCTGCGTCTTGGTCGCGCGCATGGGGCGTGAGGCGGCGGCGGGCGGGCGGCGGCGGCAGGGCGCGAGACGGCGTCGCCCGAGGTGATCGCGGGCGGAGCGCCGTGGCGGCTGCGAGCCGCGACGGCCGAGGCACGCCGACGGCTGGCCGCGGCGTGAAGCCGAGGTGGCGCAGCGGGACGGGCTTTGTGCGCGGTGGCGGCGTCTGCGTGCCCGAGGCGGCACGAGCGGCCGACGCCGAGGCGGCAGGGCGGTGACGAGCCGGGCCGTTCTTCGTCGCGGCGGCAGCGTCGCGTGACGCGGCGGGCCGGGAGGCGACTCTTGGCGGCAAGCGCCGATGAAGCCGAGGAGGAGGCAGCGGCGCAGCCGGCGCACACGCGCGCAACACTTCGGGCGCAACGCGGCGGCTTCAGCGCTGAGCGCATCGCCGGCGGCGATGGTTTTGACAGCGCCGTGTGCGAGAGGCGCTGATGCGCGGGAGCCGAGCATCGGCGCATCGCGTGTGCGGCGGTGCCGGGCGTGCCGTACGAGGCGGTGGCGCGATGATTGCATGCCGAGGCGACAGCCTTTCTTCTTTTTTTTCTCTGGATGTAAATATGCTTCTTGTGTACTGTTGTTTCGTGTCGATGTAGCTTCTTGCCACGTGACGAACGCAGTACCGATGCGTAGGTTAGATGCATGCATAGGATCAACAGCGATTAGAGACAATCACCGATTCTCACCTCTTCTCACCTTTCAATCTGAACTCCGGTAGAGCTTCGTGCTGATAACGTGTTAAGGAACCTCGCTATCGAATAGTCCGGGGTTCCCGAACAGATCTGAATTAGAGAACAGAGATAGAGAGACACGTGTTTAGGGAGAGCAATAGCGGAAATTCTTTATTGCTAATGATTTCTGGTACATAGGGGGGACCCCCTCCTCCTTTTATAGCGCTCTCCTAAGGTTTAGACTTAAGAGACCAGCATGGAACTTCATGGGCCATTAGGTTTCCCAACACTTTCTTCCTCAGCCGCACAGCTCCCTCTCGCTCGGTTCCGATCCTTCCCCTTGTTTCTCTATCTATAACCGATTCAACAGACCAGTACACCAATTGGTTACAAGTCACTGCTCAACATCGCCACGCATTGCCTCCGCTCTCTCGCATCGACCTGCACCGGAAAAGATCTTGCGCCATTGCACACAGAATCTGCCGTAATTTCTCCTCTGCATTCAAACCCTGTGCTGATAGCTCTTCCTCTATAAATCCACCTCCTAGGCACTTATGCACTCACCACACACTCCCGTGAACTCTTTCCACCCGAAAACGAAGTTTGAGTCTCATTGGATCAGTTCTTCGCCGCAAAGCACAAAAAAGGGGAGAACTTCAATTAGGACCATTTCGGTGAGAGAATTAATAATTGAATCAATCCAAAGCTCTCTAGTACCTACCAGATTACTCATTAGTCCTTATTTTCAGGTTTTCTCGCCTATAGCACCACCTCACCTCTTTTCTTCTTCTTCAGCTCAGGCGACCGGTGGCGGCACAACTCGTTTTCTCTTCGGCTGATTTTTCAGGTGAAATGGAATCATAGTAGTACACGGATACTTACACGACACTTTCCGGTGAAAATGTGCTCACCGGTGAGCTTTTGCTCGCTCGGTCATGGCGGCTGCCGCACCTCCGCGGTGGCAACCCACCTTCCGACCACCTCCGGTCAAATGGGTACCACCCCTAGGTGCGCACCGGCATACTGATGCTCATGGTGCTATCCATTCTGCGCCACCGGAGCTAGTTCACCGGCGGCGAGCTAGAAACTGAAAGCCTATGTCCTGTGTCACTGACCGCTAGGCCACCTGTGTCAGTCTCCGCGGCTGGCCTCTGTTGGGCTCGCTCATTGTCGCTGATTGGCGAGCCACGCTTAACAGTCGCGGGCTTCACCTCTGTGCAGTCACTGACTGGTGGCCCCGGATTGTTAGTGGCTGCGATGAAATTCGAATGAGCCCAGCGCACACAGTAGCAAAAGCCACTTTCTGTATATTGAAAGAGTATTTTGCCAATTTGGTTTACTAGACACGTGGGTGTGGCGCACGCTGCGTCGCAACGCGACAGCCATAATACGAAACTTGGGCTTTTTTCCCCGCAAAATAAGCGATGTAAATGTATTTTTAAAATCTCCAGGGCAAATCATATAATCTTTGCTAGAGCGTTGTAATTTTGAGAAGCTTTCGGGATTTTGGAACAAATTTCATGTAGTCTTAAAAAGATTTCAAAACTCCGTAATAACTCTTTTCTTGGGTGGCATTTCTGAAAAAATAGGGCCTTTCTGTTTAAAAAAAAGGACCTAAAACAGATAAAAATAGACTAACATGTAATTTTTTAAAAGTTCAGGGACTGTCCCGATAAAATCCAGAAGTTTCAAGGGCCTCCTCGCAAAATCCAGGGTTTTCTAAAAAAGGAATTTTATGTAATTTCGGAAATATCCTAGATCTAAAAAAGTACTTTCATGTAATTTCGAAAATATCCTAGGGTCTTTTCGCAAAAAAGACACGCCACGCACGCGGCAGGCGCAGGCTTAACCGAACAGCTGAATGTTGGCGCCACGTGTCGGTCGGGAAAATTCGGAGGCAAGCGCGCTCGAGTGGGATCGAATGTGCGACCTCTCACTCACAACGCGCGCGCTGCCGCCGCGCTGCTACGCCGTTTAAGTCTAAACGCCGCGATTAATTACTTAAGCTTGCAACTGGGCTAACCAAGTGGGCGACGTGGCTCAACGAATTGCGTGCCGTACGAACGGCTGCCCGGCTTCCTGCTCACGCACGTGACGCGACACTCGACCGCGTGTCCACGCTGCGCCGAAGGCGACGTGGAGGCGTCCAGAGGCCGAAAAAGCTCCAATCCTTAGTATACGGAGTATTTTCCAAAACTGAGACAAATCAAATTGCTACAACTTTTGAATTATAACTCCAAATTAAATTAAATAGATTTCTAAAATCTGGTAGTTTTAGAATATGCAAAAATATTTTGAAAATGTTCGCTGTGTGATTTTTAATATTAGAAATGCATGTATAGGTTTCAAATATGCTCAATATATGACTTTTGCAAATCAAGTCAAAATAAAATGAAATAAATTTTTTTAGAATCCTTACGCTGAAAGGAGTTCAAATATGTCAAAACATTTATATTTCAAGTTGGTATGCATCATTTTCTAATGAAGTGAAATTCAATGCATAAAATGGAAATATGAGTATAGTTTGCACCAAGTAACATAAGATTGAATAAAACTTGTTCATATAAGTTAGTATACCAGTATAGGACTTGAATATTAAAAAGTTTCTAAAACCTTGTTTTGGAACTATTTGTCAAGTATACTTTAATATATATATCTTTTAGTATGGACACATACATACATATACATATATGTATATATGCATGTTAATGAATTAAAGCATGGTTTTAAATAACTAAAAAATTATACAAATATTACTTTACATCTGAATCCTAATTAAAATAAGGTGTTGTTTTATGCTAAGATTAATGTTCACAATGATCATAATAATGCAAATTTAAATAACTTTTGCCTTTTGAATTCATAAAACTAGAATAAATAATCTACAAAAGAAACGTTTTGTTCTTGTAGTAAAATTATGTTTATTTTACTATTTGTCTTCTTTTTTTCTCTTTTTGGAATATAACGTGTAGAGTCCGACGTCCCAGAGTGTGAGGAGGATGGCCAGATTGACGATCCCAACTTTGTTGCAGGCAACGATCAGCAAGGCAAGCACCCCCTCGATCATGTTGAACCCAATAATTCAATTACTTTATGTTGTTTTTGTTAAAATATTATGCATGCGAGTAATTCTCCATAAAATAGCTATATTGGGTAGTATTGGTAGTAATACTTGTGAACTTGTGGAATTTCCTTAATAAGAATGATTAAGTGAACCTTGATAGCCTTAGTGTAAAATAGACGGTACATAATGCATTCTGGGCATAATCGTTAGTATAATAGTTTTGCTTACCCATGTGTAGAAACAAATTTTGTCATTTCAAATGTTTAAAAAGGTTAGATATGACTTGTAAAGGTTACTAGTACTTTTATTAAAAACCCAAAATAAATCTATGAATTTTGACTTGGGCGATTATCGATAATAGCTGGATGTGCAGAGGGAATTGCACGTAGTATAGGGTGAAGTATCGCCCGAGTCAGTGTAAGGACCGAACAATGGGATACTATTGATCCAAGAAACCCGTAAAACCACAAGTGCTGGATTGGGATGGTCTTAACCTATTAAGTTACTTAGGTATGGCTTTGCGCTCTCGAAGGCGAGAGATAGTACAAGCATTCCATTTCAGTTTGCTTGTAAGTGGCTTTCACACCTCTGTGTGGGTAAATGCATATCGGTATAACAGTGTATGCCTTGCTATGGGTAGAAATGGCACCCGACTGTTTTATTATACCATGTTTTATATACTTTTGTTTCTACCACCATAGCAAGGGTTTAACGTCACCGGGCTGATGCAAAGTCATGTCTAGATAATATAACGGTTATGTATGATCTCCTTGCCAATACACCAAAGGAAGTGTGTCGAATGGCCTAGCAAAAAAGGTTGATCATTTCTTGTGGGTAAAGTTGTACACCTCTGCAGAGTGTAAATCTAATCGTAGCCGCATCCGTGGTCATGGGCACTTGGTGAAGTCATTCAAATATTAGATTTTGGTACTTTCTAAAAATGGGTTTTAGTTTGAAACTTGTTTAACAACCGTCACTTTATGTCAAAGGACCAATATTATTGGGCTTCATAGTTGGGAAAATTGTGTTGTGGGGCAATAACTTAATCTTGGTTATATAAATCTCACCGGCTTTTATAAACTTTCGCTTTGCAATCTATCGTAATCGTATGTTTACAACTCTTTATGCCAATGCAAAACAACCTTAGAGCCTTATCGTTGTTAAAGCCTGCATGCAAATATATATCTGCATTTGTGAACCACTACAAGTCTTGCTAAGTATATTTGTACTCAAACTTGCTCAAATCGTTGCCTCAGAAGGAGAAGAGTTCGACATGCCCGACGACTCCTATTTCCAAGCAGGACACGGGGATTTTGATAGCGACTTCTTCTAGGGTTAGCCTTGCCAGATGCCTACGAGCCTGGATAGGCGTACTACGAGGCTTTTGGTTCTTTATATTATCTTCCATTGTGTTGTATTACATTCTATAAAGAACTTTGTATAATTAACTCTTATTTATGGTTGTAATAAAGTTTGTGTATGGATGTGATACTGATGTTGTAAACATGTGCGTTCTAGTCACTGATCATGGGACTGGTACAATAGTCACATGGGGATTTTTCGTTCTATATGGACGAGGTCTAACACATATGTGTTATAGCTTCCGCAATAGAGGCTTCTCGGTTCTCTCTGAAGTTCCACAACTCTAGTACAGTGCCGATTTGTTTGACACTAATAACCGATTAATCTTTAGTCATGTCTCTTAATCCCTACAAATTAAAAACGATCATGTTGTTGTGAAAAGAGAATGTTGGTATATTATCAGTAACCACATCAGATTCAGTACTAGAAACCTTTATATTACCTCTATAAGCTCAGTTTTGGCTTCTTTCAGCTCTACATTCACCCTACGGTCCTTACTGATGAGTGCCGTGTTAAAAGATTAAATGTCTTGCAATTTGTCATCTATATCTTTCAGTTCTTGTTTCATCTCATAAATCTTTTTAGCTAACTCAGACTTGCCCTTTAGTTGTTCGATCTCCACCTCAAATTTTTGTTTAGCTTCTAACAGTTTTTCCATGTCGTCTATTTTACTAAACAAGAAAATTATAAAAGTGCATGATGTATAACATCCATACATGGATTAAAAAATGCAACACCACAGCCTCATATGATGTGCTTGATGCTTCACAATCACAAGTTGATAACAAAATCTCACAACTGCTTAAGAGATATGTTGATTGTGGTTTGCGGATACAAATATTGACAAGGTAGCTAGACAGCTAATTAATAATTCTAGCTTCATGATTTGTAATAGAATTTCAACCAGTGTGACTACTTCCAACATCCACTTGACATTGCTTCTATTACTATTACATATGTGGCACCACGACATTGCACCCTACTTTCACCTTCCCATCGCTGAGGCCGCCACCCCTGACATTCAAGCTAACTAACAAAGCTGCCGATGGGTGTTTTCAAAAGATTGACATCGACAAGTACCAATAGCGAGATAAGATCCCAACTAACACCAACGCATGCACGCCACTACGCCATATCATTGCCATGTATCTAACACAAAACAATCATGCTACCTGATCCACGATGCCACTATGCCCATCCACGATGCCAGTGTCACCACCAGCCAAGCTGGCACATGCGTGCTCACCTCCAGCCGACGGAACAGCGAGGCCTTCCTGCCATCGCGGCTGGAGGGAGCGTCACCTTGCCCGGGAGCTACCTCCGCTGCTGATTTCACTCAATGCACATCATATTCATATACATATATATCACTTAATACACATCATATATATGAATTTCTAAAGAATGGTGAATGTGCTTGTTCACTGAGGGGGAGCGAGGTCATCGACGGGGAGGCCGTAGCGGGGGAGGATGCCGAGGGTGAGGTCGTCAACAGGGAGGGCATCATGGGGGAGGATGCCGAACGGGCAAGGAAGGAGCCGAACAGTTTGCAATTTCGTTTGGTGAGTGAGGCAGGCACAAAGCCTAGAACGATATATATACTAAGGGAGTATTATCACAGACGGTTATATAAAAGAATCGTTTGTAATAAGCCATTACAAACGGTTTTTAGCTAGAATCGTATGTGATATTGGTTTATTACAGACAATTCTTAGCACATCATGTAGCTTCTAACGATCGTGGTATAAAATCGTCTATGGTTAGATTTACTATAGATAATTTTTAAAAATCGTCTGTAATAAAATATCTTATATAGGTCTTTCTGTAACACTTCCTGCCGCCTAACGGACTTCATCCCTTCAGACAATCAACGTTTGGTTGCGGCAACGAAGGACGCTACGCGGTAATTGATTAACGGAGGTACCTATTGTTAAGGAACCTCGCTATCGAATAGTCCGGGGTTCCCGAACAGATCTAAGTTGGAGAACGAAAGAGGGAGACACGTGTATATGAGGAGAGCGAAGCGAAATTCTTTATTGCTAATGAATTCTATGTACATGGGGACCCCTCCTCCTTTATAGCGCTCTCTAGGGTTTCGGCATAAGGGACCACATGGGCCTTCAATGGGCTTTAGGGTTTCTCAACACTCCCCCTTGGGCCCTTTGCCGCGAGATGCATATGCCTCATTAAAACTCCGTAAAAACCAAAGTGGGAAAAATACTTGGAGAAAGAGTACATAGCATACGCTACTATGTTGCACTAATTGCCTCGTTAAAACCTTATGCAAGAAAACTTCATGAAAAACTTGCTAAGGAAAAAGAGTACAATTCTCCCAACTTCAAATGCTAATCTTCGAGATTCATGTTGATATTCATAATTCATCTTCGAGATTCATGTGGGAGTATGTGAAATATCTCCCCGAATCTGCACTTCTCTAAGTCTCATCATCCCAATTCCTTTCACGCACCTTTCAAAGGTAGATGCCGGGAGTGATTTAGTGAACAAATGCAAGATTTTCACATGACTTAGTATGCAATATCTTGATCTCGCTCATCTTATGCAATTCATGAGCATAGAAGAACTTGGGGTTGATATGCTTCGTGAGATTGCTCTTCACATAACCCATCTGTGCTTGGGCAACACAAGTCGCATTATCTTCATAAATTATCGTGGAGTTTGCTCAATGTTCAAGCCACATGACTTCGGATGTGGTGAACCATTCTTCCGAGCCATGCACATTCACGCGATGCTTCATACAAAGCGATGATTTCCGAGTGGTTTGTCGACGCCGAGACAAGAGTCCGCTTAGACGACTTCCAAGAAATTGCCGTTCCTCCACATAGGAAAACATAGCCGCTTGGGACTTGCCAAGATATGGTCCGATAAATACCAAAGATCGGCATAGCCAACCAAATTCAATTCATTATTTCTTCAAGAATGTACCAAGGTCTTTGCTTCCTTGGAGGTAGCTAAGATGTCCTTGATCCCTTTCCAATGCCTTTTGGTGGGTTCTCAGATCAGCATCGAGCTAGCAAATTCACAATAACGCAATGTCCGGCCTAGTGCTATTTGCAAGGTACATGAGCGCCCAATTGCACTCGGATATGGGAATTCTGCTCCCGGGACTTCCTCCCTCTTCTCTAGGTGCAGTATGGGTCTAGGTCCGCTTGGAGTGACCTTCCACCATTGGAGTCTTCGCAGGATATGCCTTTTCAAAACCAAACCTTTCCAACACTTTCGTGTGTAGGTTGATTGATGTACCAAGATTCCTCCTTGGACATGTTCAAGCCGCAAGCCTAAACAAAACTTGGTTTTACCTAAATCTTTCATTTCAAACTCGGACTTCAAGTATGAGCATGCCTCTTCAATTTCTTCATCCGTCCCAATGATGTTCAAGTCATCTACATAGACGGAGATTATATGTAATCCATTCGGGATCGCCAGATAAACACACATGGACAATCTTCGCTGTTTGTGTAGCCTTTCTTGCAGAGAAATTCACTCAAGCGATTGTACCACATTCTTCCCGATCGCTTCAAACCCATACGTTGATTTCTCCAATTTCACATCTGCATGTGTTTCTATTTGCTCCATCTTGGTTGGGATAGGAATTCCTTCCAGTACTTTCATGTATATCTCCGAATCCAAGTTTCCATACTGTATCTCTGTGACAACATCCATCGCCTTCATTCTCAACTTCAAGTTGATCGCCATTGAGATCAAATATCTAAAGGTAATTCCTCCCATGACCGGAGAATAGGTTTCTTCATAATCAACTCCGGACGTTGAGTGAAACCTGAGCTACAAGCCTTGCTTTGTACCTTACAACTTCGTTGTTTTCATTCCTCTTCCAACAAAGACCCATTTGTGACCTCCTGGGGCTTATATGGGGAGGTGTGCGGCATACGGCTCAAACACTCTCTCTTGTTCGGAGAGACTAACTCGCAGAATTGCCTTTTTCCATTCTTCCCAATCTAGCCTTTTCTTGCACTCGCGAGAGATGCGTGCTCGGGATCATGATCAATGATCGAGGCAATCTTCTTTGAAGTAGGCATCAATGTTGGTCGTTGCTCTATTCTGTGATTCTCTGTTATTACAAAGTTTATGGCCATTTCTTCATGGGGTGCTTCATGCACTTCTACTTGCTCTTCGCTTTTCCCTATCGCAGAGCAAGTTCCTTTAGCTTTTCATCGCCTATGTGTGCGCACACATTATTTCCGCGGCTTCCTCGCATGGAAGATTCAAGTCCGAATTGCCTTTCTGTTGGCTTCTTTCAGCTGCAGTCTCAACTGCTCCCCTTCTTTCCTTGGGGCATTTTCGTGATTGGTTGTGGTAAGTCCTCTCGCCCGCTTTTCCAGACGCCTCGGGTACTTTGGGTTTGAGGAGCCGATTGCTCGTTCTTTTTCTTTGAGGCCTCGAACAGTTGAGGGATACCTTCTATTTTCTTTGGTATTTCCACCCTCTCGGTGCATTCCTTGCGGGTACATGCGATTTAACCACGCCCTTGGATCACAAAATGATCAGCGGTTCATTTGCTAAATTCTCGCAAATCAATTATCTTCGGACTTTTTGATTTGCTTCATTAGTGCGGGGTCATGTGCGGGGATCGGTGGAATGCCATATGATTTCCGCATTTTTCATCCAAAGGTTGATTTCTCCCTAATGACGGAAGCGATCCTCGTCAAAGATGCAATCAACAACCGGTCAGTATGCAAATCTCCAAATCATGGGTTCCAAATACCGATTATGGATGCACTCTCATAACCAACGATATCCTGACTTGCGGAGAGGGCCCATTGCGATCCACGAGGGGTGGTATAGGTACATATACCATACACCCAAATTTTCTAAGATGGGAGATCTTGGGATGATCCTGCACAAGTTGCATGGGAATGGATGTTGTAGGCGATGGTCCAAATTGATAAGAGCTGCTGCGTGCAGATCGCGTGTCCCCAACAAGTGTTGGGCAAGTTACAACTCGCAAAAGCGGTCCGCAATGAACTTAATCCTCTTTATTAGTGCTTACGCTAGTCCGCTCGCGTATGAACGTGCGTGACGGAGTGCTCAATCGCTATCCTCGTTGCTGTGCAATAATCATCAAACGCCTTTGAAGTAAATTCTCGGCATTGTCCATTCTAATGGACTTCACGCGATGATCGGGAAAGCGTTCTTAATTCTTATGATCTGCGAGATCGCTTTGCAAAAGCATGGTTTCTTGTTGACAACAAGCATACATGCGACCATTTCGAGGAAGCATCGATGAGCACCATAAAGTATCAAACGGCCCCGACATGGGCTGAATCGGACCGCAAATATCCCCGGATGCGTTCCAGAATGCAGGATTTCACTTTGCACTTTCATGACAGAGGGTCTAGTTATTAATTTCCGTGGCACATGCAGGCACACAAAATCTTCATGATTCGGGAAATTCTTAACGTTAATGCCATGACCTTGTGAGTTGTTCACTATATTTCTCATCATTCACCTATCAAGTCTAAGACGGAGACTAGGAAAAACGCTATAAAGTAGGTCAAACTTCCTGCCACCTACCTGACTTCATCTCTTCAATCAGTCTACTTTTGGTTGTGGCAACGAAGGACGCTAAGCGGTAATTGATTAACGGATGTACCTATCAAGTCTAAGACGGAGATTAAGAAAAACGCTATAAAGTAGGTTAAACATCCTGCCACCTACCTGACTTCATCCCTTAATCAGTCTACTTTTGGTTGTGGCAACGAAGGACGCTACGCGGTAATTTGATTAACGGAGGTATAAGTCTAAGACGGAGACCAGGAAAAATTTGTAGCCTGACAAATTTCTACTGTATTATGCTCTAGTATATATATTTGATGCACCTAAGAAACTTAAAAAGTGAGTACACGTACCATGCGTTACACATGACTCATGTAGAGCAAGTACAAGATGAACTATGCCTTACACGTGACAAGAGGTGGGCGTCGTGCCGTGCCGGGCTGGTTCGCACGGCCCATCGTGCCGGGCGGAACGTGCCGGGCGCGCCGCCCGTCGTGGCCGGCCAAAGACGCCTTCGGCGAGCCCAAGCACGGCCCATTTACACTTCGTGCCTACTTCGTGCCGTGCCGGTCCAGGTCCGGTCCTTTTACATTATTGCGACGAGAGGAAATGACCCAAATTTGCTTTTAATAGCGTGCGTACGCGATGCTACGGTGCAGCGAATGTATAGCCACCTTAATTAAATAAATATGTAAATCTACAATCGAGCAACACGCATGGACAGAGATCCTTGGTAGTCACAGTGACTGCCAAGTTTGCAGTTGATGGGCATCCAACCGTCGGATCGAGCGAATCGACAGTCCGGATTAATAAAACGGTCTTGCTATAGTAAATTGGTACAATGTTGTTGCTACAGTAAATTGCTGCGGTTTTTGCTACAGTAAATTGCTGCGTTTTTTGCTACAGTAAATTGCTTGCTGTTTGCTACAGTAAATTGCTCCGGTTTTGCTACAGTGGATTGCCGATTAATTAGATCGTTATTAGCGAACACGCATTCGTTCTCTTGTGTATCTCTGGAGAAATTAGCAAAGTAAGTAAATAAATGACAAGAAAAAATGTACACGCAAAGCAATGACTAAATGAAAGCATGCGAAAGAAACATCATGTGTAGATATCGGTATTGCTAGCAATGGACACAAATATTGGGGGGAAAAGAAGTAAATTTTATTAAATCTTGAACATGTACAAAGTTACTGCCTCGTTAAAACTTTACACCCGGTGTGGGTACCCCAGTAAGGAAAAGAGTACAAGAACTACATTTATATACATAGACTACCCGAGGCTGAGATTGTCAAAGTCCGCTACCGCGTCCGTGATCTCCTGATCCTCTAGCTGATGTTGTGTCCTCTGATCTGCACGCTCCCAGTCTTTGAGGCATGTAATTGCCTCAACCATCTCAGGTGTGAGAGACGACCTCCTTGGCTCAAGTATCCTCCTCACCGAACTGAAAGTGGATTCCGACGAGACAGTGGACACCAGAACCGTATGTACATCCCGTGCGAAATGGGATAGCACGGGGTAAATACGTTGGTTATTCTTCCACCACAAAAGCAAGTTAAGTTGATTTTCCTCGTCCATGTCAAGCTTGGACTCCATGAAAGGCGTGTCGAGGTAGTGGTTGATCTCTACCCGTGGATTCCATTGTGGTCTGCTCGGCGTTTCGGAAGATGAACCAGACGATTTGCCTTTCAGCTTCTTCCACATGTTTGAAGCCATCGAACCGCCTCGTGCTTGTTGCGTTGTTGAGGTAGATCTTCGTGCTTCACTTCTGGTGCCAAACTTCTCGTAGTATTTGTCGAAAACTCTGAAAAACTCGTTATAAACATGAGTATAGGCCTCGGAGAAATCAAGATCGAATGTCTCACCTATTCCGCAGAGGCGCCTCGCAAGTCGTAAAATTTTCTCCGAGGATCCAAAATGACAAAGAAAACAAGACAAATGTGGAATAGCTTGAAAATATTTTAAAATTTTTTGCTCCATTGGTTCTATAATGGAACGTAAAACATAATTATCTCTATTTTCTTTTAAAAGCATTAGCAATAAGCCAAAGCCACTCGATAACTAAGCAAGAAGTTGGGTAATAAACACCGGATAATTTTTTAGTTGCGTCGTAATTTTTTTTAAAGAAATTACGAAAATGACTAGCAATTATTCAATCTGCGTCTGTAATCAATACCTCACCATTATTGCAGTTGACGAAGACAGTGATAATGTGCTCGTAGTCTTTGCACCGTTGCAGCATAGTATAAGTTGAGTTCCATCTAACCTTTATATCTAGGTTGAATCTTCTTGGTTTCATATTATTGGCCTTGCAGTACTCTGAGAACTGGGCAAACTTTACAGGTGAATTAGTAATAAAATCGATAGCATTACGTATGCCCTCCAAAGTAGGTTTCATTACATGCATACCGCCTGCATAATGAGATTAATAATATGGCATACGATCTCTCGTGGAGTACAAAACCTCCAATATAAGACTCGGTAGCGGTGAGAGATGCTCCATAGCCGTTGTGTTAGCTGATACATTGTCAAGAGTAATGGAAACAATTCTACTTTCTATTTTAAATTCATTAACAACCTCAAGTATACGGGTAGCGATAGCATGTCCGGTGTGTGACTCCGAGATTGGCCTAAACCCCATAACTCTTTTATTTAGTACGTACTTGTCATCTAGATAGTGCGCAACAATACTAATATATGCTGCTCTTTGGTGAGAGAAAGTCCATATATCAGATGTTAATGCAAATGAAAAACTAAGTGTCATAAAAGTCTGTTTTAACATTTCTAGTTTAGTTGTAAACATTTTACCAACATCACGTGTAGTTGTTCTTCTACTAACATGTTGGTATTGCGGGCAAAAACCACGTTGCACCATTCTCTCAAAATTAGAGCTCTCATCCGTTCTAAATGGAAGATCCTCTGTAACTATATAACGTGCAATTTCTTCTCTAGCTACGTCGGCGTTGTATACCCATGTGCTTACCGAACCGTCGGTGTTGAAGTTGAGTGTGTTCAGACGCCTCGCCGCCTCCGTCCTACCGATATCTTCCTCAAGCAATTCTCCGCGTGTCTCTTTAGATGACCTGTACCACCACATGCACGTGCAGATAGTTTAGATTGACAATATTTGCAAACAGCATACACTACCTCATGTCCGTCAACAGTTTCGACGGTTCTGTCCATATGTTGCCAGCACCACGCGCGTCGACTGCCGACTATGGACGTTCGTGCTGGCTGCATGGATATGTCGGGCTGCGTGTTCGGTGTGGATACCGACGCCCGTCCCGCATGCAACGAGGTAGCGGCATCCGAGCTCGGTGCATCCGGAGTGTATGAGGCATCCTCGATGCCGTGCGTGCCGTCCAGATGACGGTCATCTATGCCGTAGTCTCCTATGCTGGGGGAGAGTTGGCGTGGATCGATCTCTTGATCCTGACGAGGGGGACTAGGAGAGCGCGGGCGTGCTCTCCTGCTTTTGCTTTTGCGAAATATTTTATTTCACAACGAGAGAGCAAAAAAATACAAGCAAATAGAGTGAGATGCGCAGAATGTGCTGAGCGCCTGAGCAAAAAATGGGCAAGAGAGAGCGCAAGAGAGTTGAGAGTTGTGCAGAGAAAATGCAAGCCATCCCCTGTATTTATGGTGTGTCCAACGAAATAACCGTTGTTCTGCTGTCGCGTGATTCCCTCGAGTGTGAGTGTGTCCGTTCAAAATTGCTTTAGAGAGAGCGGGATGGAAATTGCGCACTCGCTCATTACGAAAATTGAAAAGCGGGACGAATATGACAGGGCGGGATGGGATCGATCAATCACATCGCTGTCTCTCTCGTGTTCAAAACTTCAAATACATCAGGCGCGTGATTTTCTTCCCGTGATTCTCTCGTTCAAAATCATGCAGTTGCATGCATGCACACCCAGAGCATCGAATCTTTACTATTTCTACTTTTTGAATGACATCGCTCAATCAAATTCACGTCGTTCACTCCCCGCGGTCAAAAAAACGCCCCTCTCTCCCCCTTTTCTCTCTCCCACGCTCCTCTCTCTCCCCCTCCCCTCTCTCTCCCCCTTTTTCTCTCTCCTGTGCCCCTCTCTCTCCCCCTTTTTCTCTCTCCCGCGCCCCCTCTCTCTCCCCCTTTTCTCCTGTGCGGCGCGGGCGCTGGTCAGCCCCGCCGGCGCCTCGGTTCTCCTCCCGACCTCCCGCGCCGCCGCTCCCTCTCCCTCCGGCCTCCCCGCACCGCCGCGCCGTCCCCTCTCCTCCGGCAACCTCCGACTTCGCCGGCCTAGGCCCTCCTCTCCTCCTCACTCGCCCGGTCTCCCGCTCCCTCCCCTCTCCTCCTCACGGCGCGGGCGCTGCACGGATGCGCGGCGCGACACGGAGCGGCTGTGCCGCTGGGCGGCGCGGCTCGCTCTGAGCCGGGCCAGCACGGGCACGATCCAAACGGGCGTGCCGGGCTATGCCGCCCGTCGTGCTCAGGTTTTGACCCGCACGACCCGACCTACAGTAACGAACCGGCACGGCACAACCCGCTAACGTGCCGCGCCGGACTTTGGCCGTGCCGTGCCGTGCCGTGCCGTGCGTGCTCCGGACCGGCCCAACGAGGCACGGCCCATGTGCCCAGGACTACACGTGACTCAGCAAGTAGAACAAGTACGAGATGAATCCACGTTAGAAAGGCTACGAGTCTGCGACGGCCTGACGACAAGGCAAACCAGGCGAAGAGAATAACCACGCGACGGACGTACGACGGTGCTATATATCCCACTGCGGCGAGGGAAGGAGAAGGCGGCAGTGGCGGCGGCAACACGAACACGACAATGACGCGTCAAGTCTTGGCCATCTATCTGCTAGTCCAGCTGCCCAGATGTGCCCATGTACGTACGTTCCAGTGTTTCATGTTACTAGAATAACATATATTCCGGAACAGGGAGTACATGCGTTACATCTTTTGAATTAATTTGCTGCCTATTCATCTCTTCTAGATCTACATGTGCACATCAGTTATTTTCGGTGGAGCGTACGTACATACATAGATATATATTATTTTCTGAAACCGGCCGCGGCTGGGGCAGGAGCTCACCTATTCGGTCGCACAGATGAATGATGATGTAACGTCAGGTTTGTGCGTGATCGTTGGCCCTGGCGCGGAGCCGGGCCGAGACGACGGTGGCGCATGGACAGAACCATCCCGACGAGGAAAAAGGCGACTCCGACGTACTCCCTGTTGAAAATATTAGGAATTTTCTCAATATTTTAATCCACAGAATTATGTAAATCATGATTAAACAAAGATGCAATTTTTGTTCAAAGCCAAAGGTACTAGATAACAAATTATCTATCTCATACGCAAAGACTAATGAACAAGAAATCAGCATGATTAAAACACGGTATAAGTTAATATACCCTTGAGCCGGTGCCACCGTTGGCACAGGCGCAGGCAGAACATTCTCGTTCGCCATGACGGTCGAAGTAGACGATCACAGGTTGTCGCAGTGAAGCCTTGGTGCAGTGAACCGGTTGATGCAGTGCAGATGCGCTTCCAGGAATACTTTTCGAGCAGTCGCGTGGTCACTCCCCAAAAACCTTATCGGCCTTCTATCTCGAGCAAGATCTCAAGAAGAGCGAGGTTCCGGAGGCCTGCTCCCTCTGCTACTTGTGCGCGCAAGAAAACAGAGGCGGAAATGCAAAGGACAGCAGCAGAACAATGGAGTATGCGGAAGAGTCAAGCCGGGGAAGAAAAGCACAGCCGTGGCTCTCCTTATATAGCCTCGCGATATGCAACGGGCCGGAGCAGGAGTTACCAGCCATCAACTCATGTAGCCGTTACAAGAATCGACGATCATTGCCACCATCAACCACGTCCGTTGTAATCGACGCGAAGCATCGTCAAATTGATTATCGCGTTATCGATCATATTGACTCATCAAACGGCAAAACAAACCGCCCCGCCAAAGACATCACGTCCCGCCGGCTCGGTTCGCTGCGCTGCACAAGACAGCACGCCTCGCCTCGACTCGACTCGACTCAAGACTTCGACACGACACGCGACACGCGACACGCACACGCCACGCCTCGGCTCGGCTCGGCTCGCGCAGGTGTGTACATGCCTTTACCCTTTTTCACCTTGCTAATTGAGAGACACACAACTCAACTATTTAAGTTGGTCAAACCTTCTCTCAATTACCCATATGGTACTAAACCAATTTCATGACTCCTAGTATTCTAATGGGCCTTTTGGAATTTCTATTAAATTAATTATGGGCCATCCCATAATAATCTAACAATCCCCACCAAATTTCAAAGGCACATTTGAAATACTCTCAGGTCCAATGTAGTTTGATATACCACTTTTCGATGGAGACTGTTGTTGAACTTCCTCTAGAACAAAGGTTACGCTCATCCACAATCAACAATGGACTATGCCTTGAATTGACAGTTTTGAAAGTAACAAGTTTCACCAAAGTCCTTTACTGATACTAGGCTGCTAAATGCATCCCCTCGGTTTGGAGCTTATAAGTCATACTCCTTAGCCTTTCATGAGCCTCTAGAGATCACCCAATCTCATAAACTGTGACTAGCAGTCGAACTCATATAGGTGTATTCCTCATAAGATGTTCTGTAGGACAACATCTCTGCTTATCAAAGCCACTCGGAATACATTAAGGTATAACCAACCTGCCATACAGAATAGGAGAGTTATTGCATCTCAAACGGAGTGGGCCAAGTACAGAAGTACTCTCCTCTCAGCCAGTCACTAGCTTGTCTCAACATCCTAATTCACGGGATCTCTGATCAAATAGGATGAGTTACCACTAAGACATGACTTTATGTGGGTCTTAAGCCCATCTCTCTCGATGCTTCATCTATCACATTCCGTGATAGTCCCTTTGTAAAAGGATCTGCCAAGTTTTTAGCCGTCTGGACATAGTCCAACGCTATAACTCCAGAGTTTCTCATTTTCCTGACGATGACTTCAACCGCCTCTTAACGTGCCTTGATGACTTCATGTTATCCTTAGAACTGTTTACCTTGACAATCACCGTCTGATTGTCACAGTTCAAAAGAATAGCAGGCACCGGCTTCTCAACTACCAGTAAGTCCTTCACAAGTTCACGCAGCCAGTCGGCTTCCACAGAGGCGGTATCTAATGATGTGAGTTCTGCTTCCATTGTAGACCTCGTTAAGATGGTCCGCTTGCAAGACTTCCAGAAATGCTCCACCACCCAATGTGAACACATATCCACTTGTGGCTTTTATTTTATCAAGATCGATATCCGGCTTGAATCACTATAACCCTCAAGTACCCTAGGTACCGGTGTAGTGAATTCCATAACTTGATGTCCCTTTTAGATAGCGATTACTCTCTCAAGAGCATACCAATGATTATCTCCGGGTTTAAAACAAACCGCTTAGTTTGCTCACAAAGAAACGAGATATCGTGCCTTGTTGCACTAGCTAAATACATCAATGAACCAATGATTTGGAAATATCTCAATTGATCCTTTGCTATTCGTTGGTTCTTTCGTAATAGCACACTTGGATCATACGGCGTTGGAGCAGTTTGCAATCGCTATAGCCAAAGCGACTCAACACCTTTTCCACATAATGGGACTGCTCAAGAGTAATCCCACCGCCACCTTCTCTTAACAATTTAATGTTTAAGATGACATCCGCTACTCCCAAATCTTTCATTTCAAAATTTTGGACAAGAAGTCCTTGACTTCCTTAATCACATTAAGGTTCGTCCCAAAGATCAAGATGTCATCAACATACGACACATAATCACTCCTTCACCCCCACCATAGCGGTAATACACACATTTGTCACCTTCATTCACAACAAAGCCGACAGATGTTAAAGTTCTGTCGAACTTCTCGTACATCGCTAGGTGCTTGCTTAAGGCCATACAAAGACTTCAACAACCTACACACTTTTCCTTCATGACCCTTTACTACAAATCCATCAAAGTTGATCCATATAGATTTCCTCTTCCAACTCTCCATTAAGGAAAGCCGTCTTTACATCCATCCGATGGATGATCGCACCGTAGGAGGTAGCCAAAGACAGAGTACTCTAATAGTGGTCAATCCGCAACAGTGAGTAAGTATCAAAGAAGTCCTCGCCTTCTTTCGGGTATAACCCTTGGCCACAAGCCTTGCCTTGTACTTTTCAATCGTACCATCAGCCTCGGCTTTTTCTTGAACACCTACTTACATCCTACAGGTTTACACCCATATGGACGCTCAACAACTTCCCAAGTTCCATTGCTCAAGATGGAATTATCTCACTGACCGCTTCCTTCCAATAGTCGTCATTCCGAGATGAATAAGCCTCCTCAATGGTTCTTGGAGTATCATCCACTAGATATACAATGAAGTCATCACCAAAAGACCTTGTAGTCCTTAGTCTCTTACTCTTACGAGTTACTTCATTGCCCTCATCTATTGGATTTTCCTCAAAAATGGGCTCAATTTGTATAGGAGTGGAAGGTTTAGGAGAGAAGATAGATTCTTGGCCAGATGAGCTAAGTGACTCTTTCATAGGAAATAAGTCCTCAAAGAATGTGGCATCATTGACTCAAAAATTGTACCTTCATTCATATCGTACTCAAGATTTCACTATTAAGAATCTATATCCAACGCTGTGAAAAGCATAACCAATAAAGACACAATCAACGGTTTTGGTCCAAGTTTACGCTTCTTTGGGACAGCACATTCACTTTAGCCAAACAGCCCCAAGTACGTAAATAGGAGAAATTTAATCTTTTCCTCTCCCATTCCTCGAATGGTGTGATTTCTTTATTCTTTGTAGGAACCTGTTTAGGACATGACATGCGATCAATATAGCCTCACCCCACTATCCCTTGGAAAGTCCCACTGCTTCTAACATGGCGTTAATAATCTCGATTAGAGTACGGTTCTTTCTTTGGCAACCCCGCTTGATTGAGGCGAATAGGAGGCGTCCTCTCATGGATTATTCCATGTTCCTCGCAGAATAAATTAAACTCATTAGAAAAATATTCTCCACCACGACCTGACCTAACCCGTTTGATTTTTCTCTCAAGTTGGTTCTCAGCTTCAGCTTTATAGATCTTAAAATAGTGAAAAGCCTCATCTTTTGACTTTAATAAATACACATAGCAATATCTAGTAGAATCATCAATCAAAGTCATGAAATACCTCTTACCACCCTTTGTCAACTCCCCGTTCATCTCGCATAAATCGGTATGAACTAGTTCTAACGGTGCCAAGTTTGTCACCTCTGCTGCCTTGTGAGGCTTGCGAGGTTGCTTAGATTGCACACATACTTGACACTTAGAACCTTTGACTTGGGTAAATTTTGGGATTAAATTCATCAAGCTAACGTGATCATGCAACCAAGATTAACATGACAAAATCGTGAATGCCAAACATCGCCTCATGATTACAAACATGATTCACAATTTTATTCATGTCCACAAAGACAAGCGGAACAAGTCTCGCGCTCATAGCCTTTTCCAATAAAAGTTCCAATTTTAGAAACAACACATTTATTGGATTCAAAACTAGCTTAAACCGTCTCTACACAATAGAGACCACGACAAGGTTTTTATTTATCACGGCACGTGATGCACGTTCCTCGCCGCACGACTTTTCCTGAAGTAAACTTCAAGTCAATCGTGCCGACTCCACGCACAAGTGCTCGCGACCCATTCCCCATCAACACGGAGGTAGCCCTGCGACTGGTAAGAAGAGAATAAGGATCCACAAGACAAACATGTATATTGGCCCCGTGTCAATCCACCAATCAGTGAACGACATACCGATAGAACGGTAGGTATTGAAACATACCCGGATGTTCCTCCTCAAGATACTAATAACAACGTTGGCGGACTTTTTTCGCTTATTGTCTTTGCGATCGTGGCAATCCTTTGCCCAATGATCGCACCATTACGCATAAAGCGCTTCCCTTTCCTTTATTCTTCTTCTTCTTGAAGCTAGTAGTTTGAGCGGCCTTGTTCTTGTTCTCGTGCTTTTCGGACTTATTTTTATTCTTCTTGTTGAATTGAAAGATTTTCTTTTGTACCACATTGGCACTAGAACTTTCTTTCCCACGATATCTTTTGCCCTCGCTTTCTCCTCAACATTTAGAGACCCAATGAGACCAAAGAACGCCAACTCTTGTCTCTTGTGTTTTAGAGTAGTAGCAAAATCCTCCAAGAAGGTGCCACAGAATGATGCATCCCGCCACAAACTTGTCGGGTAATGCACATGTAAAATTCTCAAGTTCTTTCGCAAAAGCTTGAACCTCATGAGCCTGTTTTACTACAGAGTGGTCATCAACCATCTTGTAGTCATGAAACTGCTCCATGACATAGAGTTCACTGCCCGCAGTCAAAAACTCCGAATTTTGCCTCAAGTGCATCCCACATTTTTTTACCACTTGGCAAAATCATGTACACATCAACAAGATTTTCTCCAAGAACACTAATCACGCGCCTCTGAACAAGTTATCCGCACTAGTGAAGGCACTCTCCGCTCAGAGAGAGCCCACTCAGCCGTGGCTTGCCTTGCGCAACGTGATACACGCTCATGGCGATCAACCACAAAATCATCTTGGCGCGCTAACGCTTGTAATTTGCGCCACAAATACATTGGCTTAAGCGGCAAATAAACCGAGAGTTGTAAAATTCCTAGTATAAGGTTTTTGGATTGTTGGAAATATTAGGAATTTCTCAATATTTTAATCCACAGAATTATGTAAATCATGATTAAACAAAGATGCAATTTTTGTTCAAAGCCAAAGGTACTAGATAACAAATTATCTATCTCATACGCAAAGACTAATGAACAAGAAATCAAGATGATTAAAACACGGTATAAGTTAATATACCCTTGAGCCGTGCCACCGCTGGCACAGCGCAGCAGTAACATTCTCGCTCGCCATGACGGTCAAGTAGACGATCACACAGTTGTCGCAGTTGAAGCCTTGGTGCGATGAAGCGGTTGATGCAAGGCGATGCGCTTCAGAATACTTTCGAGCGGTCGCGTGGTCACTCCCCAAAAACCTTATCGGCCTTCTATCTCGAGCAAGATCTCAAGAAGAGCGAGGTTCCGGAGGCCTGCTCCCTCTGCTACTTGTGCGCGCAAGAAAACAGGGGCGGAAATGCAAAGGACAGCAGCAGAACAATGGAGTATGCGGAAGAGTCAAGCCGGGGAAGAAAAGCACAGCCGTGGCTCTCCTTATATAGCCTCGCGATATGCAACGGGCAGGAGCAGGAGTTACCAGCTATCAACTCATGTAGCCGTTACCAGTAACCGACGATCATTGCCAGCCATCAACCACGTCCGTTATGTAATCGACGGCGATTCATCGTCAAATTGATTACCGCGTTATCGATCATATTGACTCATCAAACGGCAAAACAAACCGCCCCGCCCAAAGACATCACGTCCCGCTGGCTCGGCTCGCTGCGCGCGCAAGACGGCGCGTCTCGACACGCACACGCCTCGGCTCGGCTCGGCGCGCGCGCACGCGTGTGGCACAGCCTTTATCCTTTTCCACCTTGCTAATTAAGAGACACACAACTCAACTAATTGAGAGACAGCGTGCTGGCCGTCATCTTGCTGCTCTTGCACAGCAGGTAGATGGCGACGGGCACCTGCAGCAGGGTGCCAGCCAGCACCATGATGCCCGACGCGACCGCGTACCTTTATACACATACATGCAACAAATATATATACACATATGTCGAAATTAAAAGATATAGTACATCCTATTTGTCTCTGTTTGCTCAGATGCATGGAACAGATATATAGATAGATAAACAGACCTGTAGGCACGCACCTGTAGCTCTCGAGCTGGTACGCATTGTCCTGGTAATACATGAACTTGTTGTTGTTGTAGTTGTTCAAGATGAAACGAATGGATACGATCAGGACGGCGAGCATCAGCAGCCGCGCGAGGAGGCCGCCGGCGACCCACCTCACCGTCCGGGACACGGCCATCGAGCTTGTTGATATACTATCACTCAGCTGGCAACGCACGCACGCGTACCACACGGCACACGCTGGGCAGATGCGGTACTTACAGTTTTGAGGCCGGGCTGACCGCGCATCGATTGAAGTGACCGGGCTGCCTGTCCGCGCGCCATTTGACACGTTGGAAGAGAGGAAGCAGATCACGGCACGATAGAGTAAATCTATACCCTTTTATAATTCACCTAAACATTCTTTTCTACGTCCACTCCAAATAGTGCATCCCACTAGAGATGGCCCAACCTTCGTGCATCCAGCGAAATATCCCCAGAAACTTGCCTCCATCAAAATTAACCTCTCAGATCTTTCCTCAACTTTACTCACCCACATCCGATGGCCATTGTTTAGTGTGTCTAATCATTTCTGTGGCCTACAACAGACCTCCTCCCCGCACCTCCATCCAGCATCTTTATTGAAAAGGAAACAATCAAGGAAAAGGAAACAAATGTTTTGGAAAAGGAAATGACGACCGATACATACGTACATACGTGCTGGGAAAAGAAAATCAAGGAAAATGAAACAATCAAGGAAAAAGAAATAAATTTTCTAGAAAAGGAAATGACCGATACATACGTGCTGGGAAAAGGAAACAGGAGACGGGGCAGCGCGGCCGAGAGATTGCACGCGGCGGCCGGGAGAACGTACGCGGCGGCCGGGGCGCGCGGAGGAGGAGATCCACGCGGCGTCCAGGGCGCATGGAAGAGGAGATCGACGCGGCTGCCAGGACAAGCGGCGGAGAGCCCGCGCGCCCTCGGCAGCGACGGAGGAGAGCCCGCGTGACCCTCGGCGGTGATCGAGGAGAGCTCGCCGGCGATCGACGGCGACGCCCGCGAACGACGACACTAGGCCGCACTCGACGGAGACGGGGCAGCGTGGCCGGGAGATTGCACACGACGGCCGGGGCAGCGCGGCCAGGGCGTGCGGAGGAGGAGATCGACGCGGCGGCCGGGGCGAGCGGAGGAGAGCCTATTCTGAAGCTGTGTGGCAAGGCATCACTCGCAGGGTTCACTCAGTGGCGAGGCATCTTCAGCCATCGCCGGCGGCAACCAAGTCCACCGGCGGGTGCGCGTCAGTGAGCTGGTGCTAATGGTGCCCTCGGTCAGGCCCATCCGTGACCGTAGCTCCGCCGGCGGGCAGCCCTAGCTGGTCCCCGTTTTGCTCTCGTTGATAGGCGGGTCCCAAGGTCAGTGACTGCTAGCCAGTGTAAAAGCGCACGCGCCACTGAGGAAAGACGCTTTCTGTTCTGCAAAAGCGTATTTTCTATTTTCTTTAGAATTTCCATTACCCGAGAGCATAGAAGTATTTGTAGCTTTTACATTATATATCTAAATAAAATGAAACAAAATTCTAAAATAATCTAAAATCAAGTTCTTCCATAATATGCAAAAATATTTTGAAAAATAGTACCGGGTGAATTTGAAATTCAAATTTAAAGAAAATGCCCAAAGATATGCTACATATAAAAATATTGCAAAAGAACTGAGAATTGAATGAAACTAATTTTATTAGAATCCTTATACTTCCCGGAACTCAAATATATATAATATTTAGATTTCAACTTTGTTTGAATCATTTTCCATTAGAGTTTGTTCTCAATTTGCGATGAATTTGCGATTGTAGCCTGGAGCCGAAAAAATTCAACGGAGAGGTGCTGGAATTTTTTTTCCATGTCTGAAATTATCCAGCGGATGATGGAAAATTTCAGGCATGAAAAAAAATAAAAACCAAGCTCTGCCCGGCCGCTGGATAATTTTGGGCATGGGAAAAAAATTACAGTGCTTCTCAACCGCGAAAAATTCCAGCACCTCTCCGCTGAATTTTTTCTGTCTCGAGGCTACAATCGCAAATTCAATACCACGAGAGCCTGATTCAGAAAAAATTATAACGACGATACTAATATAGTAAAAAATTCGAGCCTCGGCGCTGGTAAATAATACCGCGCCACCGCTCCGCTAAATTTTTCCGGCTCGAGTCTACAATCGCAAATTCATCGTCGCGAGAGTTGATTCAGAAAAAATTATAATGATGATGCTAATACAATAAAAATTTCCCAAAAAATAAAAAAAACAATCAAGCGGTGCCCGTTCGTTTGATAATTTTGGCAAAAAGAAGAACAAATGCTCGGCAGCCGCTGAAAAATTCAAGCGTGGAAGAAAAAATAAAAAAAATTCAAGCGGTGCCTGGCCCACCAATAATTCGGGAAAATATGGAAAATAGATCGCGCACACACCGCTGGATCCGCAGGAAAAAAGATAAAAATTAAATTGCTCGCCAAACCGTTCTGCGAGAAAAATTAAAAAATTATAGCACTCTGCATCACGGTTCGTGGATAAAAATTAAAAATCAACGCTCTCCGTATACCAAATTAGGCTCTATAGGGCTAGATCTGTAAAAAAGTCTCCAGAACGGTCATATTCGGAAAAAAATGATCACGAGGCTAGGATAGTAAAAAATTCAAGTCTGGTTTCCTTGCATGCGGATCCTCTCTGTTTATTTCCTTGTTTGATTGGCTCTCCTTCTAAATATGTGGTACATATACAACCTCTTAATCCCTTATACACACCATCTTCTCTTCTCTTGTTAATCTTCTCACGAATTGGTTCCTCTCCCATGCGTCAAACGGGAGTTCTATTTTTGCAACAGAATCCTCTAAAAAAATACAAACTAAATCCATACCTTCCTTTCCCATGTTCCTTGCGCAGGTCCCGGGAATACCTAACTAAAGAACGCCCAAACGCTGGGACGGAGGTGCCATACTTCCAGCCGTTCGGCGAGGCCGCGAGGCTTTTACGTGCGGCAACGGCGACCGACGACGTCGGCGTACATGCATACGTGAACAAGTCTTAAGAGCATACGGGAAACGTTTAGCGAAAAATATTATTGAGTATTATATCTTCATTTTTGTACTCGCATACGAGCACTGTGATTATTTATTATTAAGTGTTATATTCATACTTATCTTATCATTTAATTGATAAGCGGGTATACTGGTGTCGTAGCGTTAGCACGGGTACTATACTAGTACTAGTAGGAACCCGCGTGTTGGCGCGGATGTCATGAAGAGACCATAAACATGCAGAATTAGTATGAACAATTAAGAATGAGTAAAATAGATGAACAAAACTATAATCAACTTTGTCAAATCAGACAATAAAAATATATGAACAAATTGTTTAACAGAAAAAGATGAAAAATTACAAAATTAGTGTATCTTAATTGGGTTCCACTTCTAAACACAAATAACTGGTTCTTCAAACTGTTACACCAAACTGTTTACATCATTGAACACAGTCAAAAAATATACTGCAAAGCTCTTTGTATCATTGATCACCATCACTAAAATTCATGTTAAAGGTTGTTCGATCACTCTGAAAGCCATTTTTCACTGTCAACCGGTGAGCAAATTTACTGAGTGAATTAAGTCATGCATATGGTGAAGGCAATGAATAATAGTTGTCTTGCATAACACATGCATTCTTAAAATGTACCACAGGTTATTTATACCATTATATATGGCCTTATGTGTGGCTAGAATTCCATCTCGCAAGGGGGCGTTGATCTCTAGAGTCTTCCCATTAATCACCGTTTGCGATGTTACTAACTGAAATGTACCCTAAAAGAATTACAAAGTTGAGACTACACCGATGACCGATCGCAACCCCACGAGTCCTGATCAAGTGACCGCAAGAACTTATTATGAAAAAGACAAAGAAACTACCGCGCCGTGTGCGACCATGCATATTTACTACTGTTCGTAAGAGAACCACACAAGCATCTTTCAACGTGTTCTTTGGCAGCGATTACGGCTGACAAGTATGCAACAATATTTTCTAGCTTACCTTGCCGGCGCCTCTCGCGGTCTCGCCCCAGCTTCGCCTCGCCCATGGCTGGCCGGCCATCGCATGATCAGCATCCCTCGTCTCCACACGCGCGCTATATGCTGTGCGGAACAGAAGCCCGATCGAGAGTTACAGAACAAGCGGCACGGCGTCACCTCCACTGCCAAATGTCAGGAAATAAAATGCTGTGTCCTAAATCCTAATTCAACAACAATCAGACACACGGATCGATGCAATCTGATACTGGAATTGACGAACATATATATATTTGATGCACGCAAGAAACTTAAAAAGTGGGTACACGTACCATACGTTACAGTACATGACTCATGTAGAGCAAGTATGAGACGAACCCAGTCCTATGATATTCAAAACGTTGACGTTTTCAAGGTCATTAAGCTAATATGTTTTGAAGAAAGATGTAAAAATTTAAAAATCTCGTAGGACTAGTATGGGGCTTCTCCAATCTCATCTCACTCTGCACCGTCTCTTTTTGGAGACGAAATTTTTTTATGGTCTTACCTTGTTTCAAAAGACTAGACACGCCAGTGAGTAGATGTAAGGGTAAGGAAATACATGATATTGTTTGGCTAACTTGAAGACACCTAAAAATGCCTCCAAAATTCTGGAAGGAATCATACTGAGTCAAGACCGAACCCATAAAATTTTGTAGACTTTCGAGCTAGGAACGAGGGTTAGAAATTTGAGGAAAAGGTTTGTAGGCGCAAGATAGAAATTCTGGATAGCACCTCCCATGTTCAGTTTTATAGGATGATCTGGCCATGTAAAAATTCTGAAAATTTTACCATAGATACATCACTTCACCAAGTAGCTACACAATATTTTTCACATTTTTAACATCCCTGTAGCTATACCTGAAAATTTTAGGAACCTGCGAGGCATAACCATTAGCATTGTTGATTTCCTGTTTTATCGCCTCTCCTTTACTTGGCTTATTTCATTCCATATAAGATCATGCTAACCAAAAACTTTTCTCTTTCTTAGATGGCACGTCGTTGAGAACCATGCTACTACACCCGAGCTATAGTTGAGGGCTCCGTGCAGCAGACCCTTTGGGACATGATGCACCGCACCAGTTTTACCGAGCAGTCGGAGTTTCTTATCTCCCGCGCAGCCATTAGCTCGGCCTTCGAGATGTTTATCACAGAGGTGACCATCCATGGGCGTCATGGAGGGGAGCCAACCCGACGCTACCATGGGATGACACCGACTTCACTTTCGGCGTTGCATGACGGAGCGTACGTTACCATCGTTCACCTCTGTCACGACCTTCCCAAGATGACGCAGATGTTCCCCTACTGTCCCTCGCGTGAGGAGGATAGCCTGCAAAACATCTACGCGACGGTGGATGCCGTGACGGATGCATCACTAGCCTAGCATGTGGGGCTACTGAGGTCCCTTGATAGGTACCTCCATCGCTTCCATGACAACTTGAGTTGGAGGCTCACATGGCCCCGATACTCCACTACGGTTTCTTCACCACAGAGATCGTGTATAGGGAGCATGAGGCATACGAGCCCTCGGAGGATCTTCCATATCCATATGGCTCCTACCACCGCGTCATCCGCCATGCTTGCATGTCTGTGGGAGGCTATGGACACCGCGTCTCGGCCGCTCGTTCCAATGTTCCCACGAATGCGGTGCGAGGACATAGTCTCTTCTTCAACGGGTGTGAGTACGAGTTGATGATGCCCGCTGCACCTCCATCACCACCCGCTGCTCGCGACGCTCTCGACGCCGCCAATGATGGTGGCAATGCTTAGGATGAGGCTAGATGACTTAACCGATAGAGCTCACTTTTGGGTTGTAGTATGAGCTGACTTGTGTTGTACTTTTGTGGTGCAAACTTGTAAAAGACGCTAATGGGATGGTTCGTGTTAGTTGGCAATGACCCCATGATGTATCTCACCTATGCATGGTGACCGAACCATGTAAATGTCGTCAAAATTATCATAATCTATGCAATCTATTGTTGCTGCATGCAATTTTACTTGAGCATAAAATTTGCTTCCAAACTCGAATTTACATGCTTAACCATCCTACTTTCATTATATTTCTATCTCAAGTCAATACCTTATCCACCACGCATATGTTGCTCAACTTTCATGTGTGTGACAAGATGTCGATGATCCGATCCGTGCACGCACTCATGGCTAGTGGTACTGCCCGCGAGGGACGTATTTCGGAGAGTGAGGTGCCCAATCCTGCACACCCTAACCCGCTGCACCCGCACCCACAAGGCACAAAACTCCGGCACATCTATACGGGAACAAGGAAGCTCTCGTGTTAATTAAGAAGCTCAAAGTGAAGAGTTGCCTCCTCCACCGTCGATGGCGCAGGTTCTCATGATGCAAACTCGCCTCCTCGAGAGGATGGTTCAAAATACTAAGAACCTCAATGCCGCCGCAGCATACGGTGGGGTGGCAGCCATGCCGCCCCAATCTTGCTTGGCCGAGTTCCAGCGGACTCACCCGCCAAGTTTCTCCACGTCAGCAGATCCGTTGGACGCTGATGATTGGCTCCACGACATTGAGGACAAGCTTGACATCGCGAGGTGCAGCGATGAGGAGAAAATGCAGTATGCTGCATATTATCTCCAAGGAGCTGCCGCAGTATAGTGGGATAGCTACAAGGCTATTCGCCCACTGGGCCAAGTAACCTCATTGGAGACCTTCAAGGACGCCTTTCGCACTACGCTTATACCATCGAGCCTTATGGAGATCAAGAAGAGGGAGTTTTACAACCTCAAGCAAGGCTCCATGTTTGTCATGAATTTCAACCGGATTTCGTCCGAAATCTCACTGAAATTTCGGATTTCGGTCTCTTTCGAGATATAATTCGAAAACGAAATTTGAAACCTTTTCACGAACCTGAAATGCAGCCATCCAAAATCTCACTGAAATGCAGCCATCCAAAATTATAATATTATGAAATTACTTTTTGAGACAAATCTACATATATGATTTCCATGTATCCAATTTAAATATCTAAAATGATATTGGTAGTCAAATTTTTGAAAGTCAATTTAAATATTTAAGAAATATTGATAGTCAAAGTTTCAAAAGTTTGACTACGCTTATGCCCAAAATGACAACTATTTACGACCGGAGAGAGTAATATATTAGGACACGGTGGTGCAGTGTCACGAACCTGAAATGCAGCCATCCAAATTGTAGGGGTTGCCTCCTGAAGGACCGTTGCAGTAGCAGAAGTAGCCTCCAGATGGTACATTTCGGCACAAGCTACCGGAGCTGCACTCGTAACCTGCCTTATTTGCGTTTGCAATTTCACAACTTGGCTGGTCTGTGATGAAAATCTCAAGACTCGTATGAATAGTGGTGTTGTTTATCCAGCTTCAGTGAGGATCGCATGTGTCAAAACCAAATAGATCTGACAAGAAAACCTTGACCGTGGAGAGCATTGTATCTGATCGTGCTGTGATGCCACCTCTGTGGGCCAGTGTGGACTGAAAGTCTTGTATGTGATCTGGCAAGCTAATGCTGCAGCAGCCCAACCCGTTGCAGTGCCCCACAGATCACTACAGCTTGTTCTTTCTCCATAGTCGCTCTGTCGCCGATGCACAAACTCATGCAAGAACCGATGGTCAGGTTCCTGTCCATATCGAACAGGGAGGCCTCGACATCGCAGCCAACAACGTAGAACTGGCTGTCAGAATCGATGGTAAAACCCTTCGCAGCTGGGGGCTCCCAGGACCTGTTGTAGGTACTTGTACCTGGTGCCATGGTGATGTTGAAGCCAATCGATGCATAAGCAAAGTTGTGGTCTGTCTAATCTGTGCCAAGGACCAGAGTAGTGCTGTTGCCCCAGAAGAGTCTTGGGAGGCTGTGTGGTGTTGTCGCAGATGAGCTCGAAGCCTTGCCGGAAGCATCCTGGCGCTATCCCGAAGGGGTAGAAGAATTCGGCGTCCCCGCAGCTGGAGGGGCAGTGAGCCAGCGAATCGCTGGAAGGGATATGCAAGATCCCTCCGGCAGCCTTAGACACTCCGGACGCTTAGGGCAGAGCTGCAATGCACATCAGCAGGAGCGACGAGCTAATTACTAGTGTTGCCGTGGCAGAGCTCATCGTTGTGTTTCTAGATACGAGATTGGTTTTGCTTCTGTGTAACTGTGTTGTTGGTGTGGGGAAGTTGGATGCTGCACACCGCCGACAGATAGGCCGAGGCAGCGTGACTAAACTATTGAGTAGCATTGGCAAGTCCGCCCCGAGTAGCTTGTCCCGTCGGATGGTTTGGTCGTCGCCGGTGCCGGGGTCATCACGACTAGTCCCCACCGCGCTCGCCGCTAAGCGCTGACAAGAGGATGTCACAGTTCACAGGCTTTCAAGCCTTTGTACCACACGTTCTTCTTCTTCTTCTTTTTGTTTTGGGACGCCTTGTACCACACGTTGATGAGTCCATGCCACGACACTTCCGAGTCGTCCTGCCCGAAAAGCAAAGAGGCGCAGCCATGCATCCATCAGCCAGGACCAGGTTTCCAATTTGGTCAAAATTTCGCTAAAATTCGGTTCTTTTGGTACGTCATGAAATACACTTGCCCTAGCTACATTTCGTGTGTCTTCTTGAATTTTGTTAAAATATTCAAATTTTGTCCAAAAAAATCAATTTTTTCAATAATTTCGTCCCAAATTTACACCGAAATTTTTGAAATAACTGAAAACAAAAAGAAATTAAAACAAATTTCGGAACCTTGGGCAGGACCGGCCGCAGTGTTCAGCGATCCTTGGCGTGGTTCATAATTTCGTTTGCCGAAACCGCTAACCCAGAAGAGCGGTTTTCACGAAATCGCCAAAACCGCGAAAAACGAACGGTTTGCAAATTAAAAAAAATGAATTTTGGTCAAATCTATGCGCGAAAACCGCAGTTTTTCGTGAAAAATCAGCTGACCAATTGAACGTTCTTGGAAAACGGTTTTTCGAGCGGTTTTTTGCGAAAACGGTTTTCAACGGTTTTCGAGAGGTTTTCAACGCATAAATTTTTTCAATTTTTTTGATTTTTTTTAAAATTCCAGCGGTAAACCGCTCGGTTTTTGTTTTCGAACCGGAGCGGTACAGTCGAAAACCGCGAAAACCGAACGATTTACCGCGGTTTTATTAACCCTGGTCCTTGGTCCACGACGTCCTGCTTGTGCAGCCATTCCTCTCCGCCAACCCACGCAGCCACAGTTGTGGCTCTTCTCGCCTTTATCTCAATGTATTTTTGATCCCTCTTGTTACTACTCCAATGTAAATTTTTGTACCTCTCAAGGATGGTAAAAGGAATGGCCTCAGTTCTAACATGGATTTCATATGCATCATATAGCTAGGTTGGAGCACTATATTCTTAAGAGACATTTTACCATCCCTAGGAGGTGCCAAAATTTGCATTGAGGTAGTACCAAGAGATACCAAAACTACCTCAATATAAATTTTGGTACTTTCCAAATATGTTAAAAAGCTTTGTGAACTGAAATGTGCCATACATGGATTGTCGATTTCTGCAAATTTAGGTTATGGGAGTGGTCAATTGATTACAAACTAGTAGTAAAATAAACCAGTGTCTGTGTGCTATCACCTGAGTGAATATTCAGGTCACTAAAGACGGCTAAAGTGTTCATTTGGATGCATATGGAAAATCTGCATTGGAAATTGGAAAGCAAATTGTTCTGACACGATTTCACTCAACTCCATTTAGCATTAACTTCTTGGAACTGAAGAAAAAAAGTAGGCATCAATGGATTGTCAGATCCATTTGATCAAACATCTAGCAAGCAACTGCAGTAATTCGTCCAAAGCTATTAATCCATTCACTGAGAAACCGTTAATCATCTTGTAGTGTTAAAACAAACCTCATCAAACCAGCAAATCAAGAATCATAGGGATAAGATAGACCAGAGAAAAGGCAAAGATACTGACATAGATGATGTAAGAGATGGTTGACTACCAAACCAGAACCACCCAAAAGTCACCATCATAAATAGATATTAGAGCACTACATATTTTTAGCAACTGGCACGCTTCAAAAAAATTATTGCAAATCTCTTAAATATTATTGCATGCTTAAGTGACTACTGATCAATGGTGGAAGTACCTTATAGATAAGCAAAGGATGAGACAAGCAGCAGGTTCGCTAATCATTAACAAGTAAACGTCAGGAACAAGCTAGTAGACAAGGATCACCACATGGTTCTAGAGATTTCCCCTCATCAGCATAAGCACAAGTGCACTATATATTGTATCACCAAATAAAAGCTACTATGCTTCTGTGTTTTTGAATTTTTGAACATCACCTGTCAAGCATTTGATGTGTATAGTAATACACAGAAAGTATGACATTTGACAAAAAAAACTACTTTACACGGATTCACACAAGCAACTCAAGCACAAGCTCATCATACATGGCATATATGACCGGTTATGACAGGGAAATTCATTAATCCAACCACTAATTATCTTCAAATGCAACAGAAAATTTCAACAAACCAACAATTCCAAAATCATAGGGACAAGATAGACCAGAGAGAAGGCGAGATACCCTCAGACAAAAGGATAGTGCAGAAAACCTTACCAGAACCACCTAAAGGTCACCACCACAAGACTAAGATTACAGATATTAGAGAAGTACATGTTTTTAACAAATGGCACTCTTTCTTAAAAAGCATACAATTATCTTAAAATATTGTGGCATGCCTAAGTGACTATGGATGCATTGAGGGTTGGAGAAAAGTCTTAGAAGTACCAATCTCCAGAGCATCAAGTAAACATAAAGAACCAACCAATTGACAAGGATCACCACAAGGTTCTAGATATTTTCGCTCCCCAGCAAAAGCACTATGCAGCTACAGATTGTCGTGATGTCAAAGAAATTACCATGTTTTTTTCTTCAAATTTTCGAACATCACCTGCCAAGCATTTCATGTCGAGAGTAAATGTGCAACTAGTATCACATTTGACACTAGTATTCACACAGGCATAGGATCAGCAATCTTCATGCATGGTACATAGCATGACTGGTTATGACATCGATGTGCATGTCATGTGCGAAGAACAAAACAACAAATCAATGTCAAAACTTTCAGGAAGTTGACATTTCATCGGTAAACTCACCAGCACTACACAAGCCTGCGGTCAGTGAAATTTGCAGCTGCTTTCTATATGTATTCCTGCTATCTATGACCAGATAGATAAAGATGAAATCAATAAAGATGCAACATCACACTGTAGTAAAACCTGCAACAGATATTTGCTGAAGCAAATGTGTTTTCTGAAATGAACAGAGATCAACTCACTTTTACTCGTTTAACATGATTTAAAATTCACATGCAGATTACACATGTATCAAGACCGACCTACATATGCTTTATACCTGTCAAACGACTTCGCAAAGTACAGGCAGCAACAGATCATTCCCACAAGTAACTACCTCAAGCTTCACCTGCAGACATTGCAGCTTCTGTATCAAGAGCATGGATTCTCAAGAGTGGAAATTAACATGGTAACTGGATAGGAAGCCACCTATTACTACCCTATGGCTCCTGGAAAAGGAAGAAAGGCGGTTCGGCGTCATTTCCCTCCTCTGAAAGAAACGCAGGTAGAGCAAAGCTTTCTTCGAAGAGATGTCCGGTCCCGATGGTCCAGCAGTGTGGACGCCGGTGATATTGCAGCACAGCCCCACTGGCATCACATTGCAGGAGAACATACGGGCACGGGACCAGCACATATAGCGCTTGAGACACGACGTACAGGGGTGAATGTCTGAATGGATCATAGCCATTGTCAGCGGTGATCTCAGGTGCCATCAGCTCAATCATGTACATCTGCGCCCATGCCTCGTTGACGTAATCGTGCAGCACCCAAACATGGACCACTGAACCTGGCCGATCGTCGATGATGGCCATGGCGAGCATACCCTCTATCTCAAGCAGCTGAAATGCATTGAGCTCAAAAAAATGGGTCTCGATGTTTGACTTTGGGTCTGTCAGGGCAGGAGGAGAACTGATCAACCGGAACTCCTCCACATCGGTGTCGAACACCACCATTTTGTACTCGAAGAGTTTCCCCATTAAATACGTCGGCAGCCAGTGCAGGTTGCCATGGACCATGATGGGCGGCCCTACGTTAGCAGACGGTAACCAAGACAACAGCACGCTGCTCAATTTCAAGGCCAAGAACGGCGGCATCGCCGGGGACGTCGGGCGACCGATGTGAGTCACCGCGTCCTGCTCTGGGGCGCCCAGGACGCGGATCCAGTACGTGGGGCTCACAAAACCTCTTTTCTGGTACAGTACCCGGTACTCTCTTCCATCTCCGTGAGGGCCGCGCGCGTAGAACGCCACGATGCCGCGGTCGAGGTGGATCGGCGGGAGGAGTGCCCAGTGGCGGGTGCAGGGGTTGCAGGCGTAGAGGCGGTCGAGGCAGGAGAGGAGGAGGATGCCGTCGCAGGAGCCCTCGACCACGAACAGCATGTCTTCCGGGTCGACGATGGGGCCGTCGTTGTTGGGGTCCGACTCGTCGAAGCCTAGCTCGTCGCCAAAGTCGTCGGCATCCTCCATGGGGTGGAAGCCCATGGGATCCGGGTCGTCAGTGAGGCGGAGGACCGGGCGAGACTCGCGTGCGGCGAGGTCGACGGCCTGGAGATCGACGCAGGCGATGCCGGGATTCTCCCCAGGGTTGACGGGTCCGAGGGTGAAGTCTCGGCGGTAGAAGAAGAGGGGCATGGGCAAGCGGAACCGCCTGTGGGTGGCGATGAAGTACCCCTCGTCGACGAGCTCGCGCCACTCCGGGCAGACGTTGCGGCAGCTACGGTGGATGTCGGCGGGCGGCAACCGAAGCATGATCTCGTAAACTATGTCTCGGCACATGTACGGCACGGCGGGGGTGGGGGCTCCGGCTCCGGCTCCGGCTCCGGCTCCTCCGTTCTCCGCCATGGTCGCCGGATGGGAAGCGTCGCCGATGACCGTTACGGTTGTCGAGGGAATGAAATGGTTGGTGGTTTTGGGGGATTTGATTTGGGTTGGTTCTGAGATTGGGGTACTAATTCGTTTTGAGTCCAGGCAGCGGCGAGGTACCATCCGTGGGCTGATGTGGGCTTTCAGTAATACGGGAAAGTGGATGTGTTGGGCTATTCTAAGCTGATTAGGGTACTACGGTCCAAAGCGAAGCCCAGTGACTCCAGCTGTGCTTACCTCGTCGACGGTTTATGCCACCTTCGGATTGGAGTGATCGTGAGGGTGGTGTGGTGATGTCCGGATCTTTGTGATGGTGATTGTTCCTGGGAGGGTCGGTAGTGACCAAGTGATTCACACAGGCATAAGGTCAGCAATCTTTATGCATGGTACATAGTATGACTGGTTATGACATCGATACGAATGTCACGTGCAAAAAACAAAACAACAAATCAATGTCAAACTTTCAGGAAGTTGGCATTTCATTGGTAAAATCACCAGCACTACACAAGCCTGCCGTCAGTGAAATTTGCAGCTGCTTCCTATATGTATTCCTGTTATCTATGATCATATAAAGATGAAATCAACAAAGATGCCACATCATACTCTAGTAAAACCTGCAACAGATATTTGCTGAAGCAAATGTGTTTTCTGAAATGAACAGAGATCAACTCACCGTTGCTCATTTAACATGATTTAAAATTCACATGTAGAGCACACCTGTATCAAGAGAAGACCGACCTACATACACTTTATACCTGTCAAACGACTTTGCAAGGTACAGGCAGCAACAGATCATTCCCACAAGTAACTTCTTCAAGTTTCACCTGCAGACATTGCAGCTTCTGCATCAAGAGCATGGATTCTCAAGTGTGCAAATTAACATGGTAACTGGATAGGAAACCACCAATTACTACCCTATGGCTCCTGGAAGAGGAAGAAAGGCGGTTCAGCATCATTTCCCTCCTCTGAAAGAAACGCAGGCAGAACAAAGCTTTCTTCGAATAGATGTCCGGTTCCGATGGTCCAGTGGTGAGGACGCTGGTGATATTGCAGCACAGCCCCACTGGCATCACATTGCAGCAGCACATACGGGCACGGCACCAGCACATATAGCGCTTGAGACACGACGTACAGGGGTGAATGTCTGAATGGATCATAATCATTGTCAGCGGTGATCACAGGTGCCAGCAGATCAATCTTGTACATCTGCGCCCATGCCTCGTTGACGTAATGGTGCAACACCCAAATATGCACCACTGAACCTGGCCGGTCGTTGATGATGGCCATGGCGAGCATACCCTCTATCTCAAGCAGCTGAAATGCATTAATATCAAAAAAATCGGTCTCGATTTTTGATTTTGGGTCAGTCAGGGCAGGAGGAGAACTGATCCACCGGAACTCCTCCACATCGGTGTCGAACACCACCATTTTGTAGTTGAAGAGTTTCCGCAATAAATACGTCGGCAGCCAGTGCAGGTTGCCATGGACCATGATGGGCGGCTCTAGGTTAGTAGAGCGTAACCCAGACAACAGCGCGCTGTCCAAGTCCAAGGCCAATGCCTGCGGCATCGCCGGGGACGTCCGGCGACCGATGGGAGTCACTGCGTCCTGCTCCGGGGCGCCCAGGACGCGGATCCAGTACGTGTGGTTCATAAGGGCTTCTGTCTGGTACAGCAACCGGTACTCTCTTCCATCTCCGTGAGGACCGCGCGCGTAGAACGCGACGATGGCGCTGTGGAGATGGATCGGTGGGAGGAGTGCCCATTGGCGGGTGCAGGGGTTGCAGGCGTAGAGGCGATCGACGCTGGAGAGGAGGAGGATGCCATCGCAGGAGCCCTCGACCACGAACAGCATGTCTTCCGGGTCGACGATGGGGCCGTCGTTGTTGGGGTCCGACTCGTCGAAGCCTAGCTCGTCGACCAAGTCGTCGGCGTCCTCCATGGGGTCCAAATAGTCGAAGCCCATGGGGTCCGGGACGTCGGTGAAGCGGAGGACCGGGCGGGACTCGCGTGCGGCAAGGTCGACGGCCTGGAGGTCGACCCGGGCGATGCCGGGATTCTCCCCGGGGTTTACGGGTCCGAGTGTGAAGTCTCGGCGGTAGAAGAAGAGGGGCATGGGCGAGCGGAGCCTCCTGTGGGTGGCGACGAGGTACCCGTCGGCGACGAGCTCGCGCCACTCCGGGCAGACGTTGCGGCAGCTACGGTGGATGTCGGCGGGCGGCAAGCGGAGCATGATCTCGTAAACTATGTCTCGGCACATGTACGGCACTGCAGGGGCGGGGGCGGCGACTCCTCCGTTCTCCGCCATGGTCGCCGGGTGGGAAGCGTCGCCGATGACCGTTACGGCTGTCGAGGGGACTGAAATGGTCGGTGCTTTTGGGGGATTTGATTTGGGTCGGTGCTGAGATTGGGGTACTTAATTCATTTGAGTCCGGGCACTCTCAGCCCTCAAGCAACATCTGTGGGCTCAGATGGGCTCTGAGTAACGCGGGAAAGTAGATGTTAGGTAATTATGTTATGCCACGAATAGCCGATTAAAGTACGCACGGCCCAAAGAGAAGCCCAGTGACTTCTGCTGTACTTGCCTCTTGTTTTGATTTTCGTTTCGTATCCCTCGCCTCGCAATACACCTTCCTCTCAACCGGCGATCAGCCATCCACCTCTCTCCATAAGAGTCAATTGCGCTGCAGATCACTGTACTTGTCTGGATAGTTTATCACCAAACTCTCAAACTCTTCCGAACTACGTATCTAGACCAATGAACTTCTTTTAAGTGAGTCATCATAGGCCATTAGTACGTAAGCCCAAATACGACGGATGACATGGCAGTGGTGAAGAAGTAGAGGTGGGCACTCGGGCCGGGCTCTTTTGGACCACCCGAGGCACGACGTTACGGTCCTGCACGAAGTCCGATCCGGCACGAAGTGGGCCGTGCCGGGCCGGCACGACGCTGTAGCATGGGTCGTGTCGGGCTCGAGAATCGGGCACGATAGACGGCACGACACTATAGAATGGGTTGTATCGGGCCTGATAACTCAGGACATGAGGAAGAAGTCTAGTACGAAGGTCACTGACTCACAGAGCATGACCGCCATGGATGCACCTAGTAGTATGAACGTCACCCCTATCGCCGACACCTGAGAGAGACAGACAAAACGGGAGAGAGAGCTGAGAGAGAGATTGAGAGACGGTGCAAGAAGCTGCTCTCTCTCTCGCTCGTCCCTCTCAATCTCTCTCAGCTCTCTCTCTCACCAGTCTCTCTCAATCTCTCTCGTCTGTCTCGCTCACTCTTTTTCTCGCCTATTGCCACCCTCTCTTGCCCGTGTTGAGCACATCCTTCTCGTTCTATGTAACTGTTCAATAGTAGATAGATTTTAGTTCTTTTTCTCATAATATTTGCATTCACTGCCTCAATTCAATGCGTCTCCGGCTCCTTTCCTCTCGTTGCAATAGTGCAAATGGGTCGGGTCTGGATTGGCACGGCACGAAGCAGGCACGAAGCGCAAATGGGCCGTGCCTGGGCTCGCCGAAAACGAGCCTGACCGGCACGGCACGGCACGACGGGCCGTCGCGGCCCAGCACAGTTCAAACACGAAGCACGATGGGCCCGTGCCGGACCGGCCCGGCTCGGCCCAGCATGACGCCCACCTCTAGGTGATAAGAGGGTCGGTAGTGGACGGAGGGGAGACTACATGTGTTGGAGGCAAAGTGATTTTTGCAACTAGAAGTGCACCACATACCATGATGGCTAGAGTCGATGTGCCATATCATCGGTCAAACTTCACCGGGCATGCTAATGACCTAGGGTGACCTACTTAAACGAGCTCAGTGGCCTAGATAGGCAGTTTGGGAGTTCGATGGTTTACATTTTTCAACCATCCGAACAAGTTTGGTGGCGTGCAGTGCAATTTTCTCAATTAGAGTAAATTAAAAGGGAAAATATCTAGTGCAAATTCAAATTTGAGTAGAACCATAGAGACCACCATCCGATTCAAATCCTAAAGCTAGGAATTGTCCACCCTTTCCTCTTCTTTCACCCCCTCTCTCTCTCTCCTCTCACTCTCCAACAGAATGTATTCATTGGATTAGCGAAGTAACGCTTTTTACACTTGGATAGTTTTTTACAGTGGCCTTGCTTCAAAAGTGACTGCAATGTGGTCGGAACCGTAGGCACAGGTTCATCAAACACCCGAACATAGATGTGTCATGTGTGTATCAAATGTCAGCTTTTCCAACAAGGTCCTGCATGTCTGCAAAAAGAGAGAGCAAACCTATGAGGCAAAAGGTGCGATATTATCATTTATGGTAAGGAACCTCGCTATCAAATAGTCCGGAGTTCCCGAATAGATCTGAATTGGAGAACAGAGAGAGACACATGTATAGGGAGAGCGACGACAGAATTCTTTATTGCTTTGTGGTTGCTGGTACATAGGGGGGACCCCCTCCTCCTTATATAGTAGTCGCCTAGGGTTTCAGCTAAAGGATAATCGTAGGCTTTTCATTGGGCCACGTGGTTTCCCACACTCCCCCTTGGGCCCTTTGCCGTGAGATGCATATGTCTCATTAAAACTCCAGAAAAACCCAGTGGAAAAAATACTTGGAGAAAAAGTACATAGCATACGCTTATTGTGTTGCACGAATTGCCTCGTTAAAAACCTTATGCAAGAAAACTTCATGAAAAACTTGCTAAGGAAAAATAGTACAATTCACCCAAACTTCAATTGCTAATCTTCGAGATTCATGTTGGGTACTCAAAATTCATGTTCGAGATTCATGTGGGAGTATGTGAAATATCTTCCCCTGAAATCTGCACTTCTCTAAGTCTCATCATTCCAATTCCTTTAACGCACCATTCAAAGGTAGATGCTGGGAGTGATTTGGTGAACAAATCTGCAAGATTTTCACATGACTTAGTATGCAATATATTGATCTCGTTCATCTTATGCAATTCGTGAGCATAGAAGAACTTGGGGTTGATATGCTTCGTGAGATTGCTCTTCACATAACCCATCTGTGCTTGAGTAACACACGCTGCATTATCTTCATAAATGATTGTGGGAGTTTGCTCAATGTTCAAGCCACATGACTTCTGGATGTGGTGAACCATTCTTCGGAGCCATGCACATTCACGAGATACTTCATACAAAGTAATGATTTCCGAGTGGTTTGTCAATGTTGAGACAAGAGTCTGCTTAGACGACTTTCAAGAAACTGCTGTTCCTCCACATAGGAAAACATAGCCAGTTTGGAACTTGCCAGCATACGGGTCTGATAAGTAACCAGCATCGGCGTAGCCAACCAAATTCAGTTCATTGTTTCTTCTAAAGAACAAACCAAGATCTTTGCTTCCTTGAAGGTAACGGAAGATGTCCTTAATCCTTTTCCAATGCCTTTTGATGGGTTCTGCACTGTACCGAGCTAGCAAATTCACAGCGAACGCAATGTCCGGCCTAGTGCTATTCGCAAGGTACATAAGCGCTCCAACTGACTCAGATATGGAAATTCTGCTCCCAGGACTTCCTCCCCCTCTTCTCTAGGTCTGTATGGGTCTAGGTCTGCTTGGAGTGACCTTTCGACCATTGGAGTCTTTGCAGGATATGCCTTTTCAAAACCAAACCTTTCCAACACTTTCTGCATGTAGGTTGATTAATGTACCAAGATTCCTCCTTGGATATGCTCAAGCTGCAAGCCTAAACAAAACTTGGTTTTACCCAAATCCTTCATTTCAAACTCAAACTTCAAGTATGAGCATGCTTCTTCAATTTCTTCATCCGTCCCAATAATGTTCAAGTCATCTACATAGACGGAGATTATACAGAATCCATTCGGGGATCGCTGTATAAACACACATAGACAATCTTCGCTGTTTGTGTAGCCTTTCTTGCAGAGAAAGTCGCTCAAGCGATTGTACCACATTCTTCCTGACTGCTTTAGCCCATACAGTGATTTCTCCAATTCCACACTGTACAGGTTTCTATTTGCTCCGTCTTGGTTCGGGATAGGAATTCCTTCCGATACTTTCATGTATATCTCCGAATCCAAGTTTCCATACAAATATGCTGTGACAACATCCATTAGCTTCATTCTCAACTTCAAGTTGACTGTCATTGAGATCAAATATCTAAAGGTAATTTCTCCCATGACCGGAGAATAGGTTTCTTCATAATCAACTCTAGGACGTTGAGTGAAACCTTGAGCTACAAGCCTTGCCTTGTACCTTACAACTTCGTTGTTTTCATTCCTCTTCCGAACAAAGACTCATTTGTGACCTACAGGTTTATATGGGGAGGTGTGCGCATACGGCTCAAACACCTCTCTCTTGTTCGGAGAGACTAACTCGCAGTTGATTGCCTTCTTCCATTCTTCCCAATCTAGCCTTTTCTTGCACTCGCTAGAGATGCGTGCTCGGGATCATGATCAATGATCGAGGCAATCTTCTTTGCAAAGTATGCATCAACGTTGGTCGTTGCTCTATTCAGGATTCTCCTGTTATTACAAAGTTTATTGCCATTTCTTCATGGGGTGCTTCATGCACTTCTACTTGCTCTTATTGCTATTCCCTATCGCAGAGCAAGTTCCTTTAGCTTTTCATCGCCTATGTGTGTGCACACATTATTTCCGGCGTCTTCCTGCAGTGGAAGATTCAAGTCTCGAATTGCCTTTTCCGTTGGCTTCTTTCCAGTGCCAAGTCTCAACTAGCTCCCCTTCTTTCCTTGGGGTATTTTCGTGATTGGTTGTGGTAAGTCCTTTCGCCAGATTTTCTCCGGACATCTCCGGTACTTTGGGTTTGAGGAGCCGATTTCTGTTTTTTTTTGAGGCATCCAGCAGGATAAGGGATACCTTCTATTTTCTTTGGTATTTCCACCCTCTCTAGTGCATTTCTTGTGGGTACATGCGACTTAACCACGCCCTTCAGATCACAAAAATGATCAGGCAGTTCATTTGCTAAATTCTGCAAATCAATTATCTTCTGGACTTCTTGATTTGCTTCATTAGTGCATGGGTCATACGCGGGGATCCCAGTGGAATGCCATATGATTTTCCGGTATTTTTCATCCAAAGGTTGACTTCCTCCCCCTAATGACGGGAAACGATCCTCGTCAAAAATGCAATCAGTGAATCGGGCTGTATGCAAGTCTCCAGTAATGGGTTCCAAATACCTGATTATGGATGAACTCTCATAACCAACGTATATCCCAGACTTGCGGAGAGGGCCCATTGTAGTCCACTGAGGGGGTGGTATAGGAACATATACTATACACCCAAATTTCCCAAGATGGGAGATTTTCGGTATGACCCCGTGCACAAGCTGCATAGGAGAATGGATGTTGTAGGCCGAAGGTCTAAAGTTGATGAGAGCTGCTGCATGCAGGACTGCGTGTCCCCAACAAGTGTTGGGCAGGTTACAACTCTGCAAAAGCGGTCTGGCAATGAATTTAATCCTCTTTATTAGTGCTTCAGGTAATCCATTCTGCGTATGGACGTGCGGTACGGAGTGCTCAACTGCTATCCCTGTTGCCGTACAATAATCATCAAATGCCTTTGAAGTAAATTCTCCGGCATTGTCCATGCTAATGGACTTCACGCGATGATCAGGGAAAGCGTTCTTAATTCTTATGATCTGCGATATCAACTTTGCAAAAGCATGGTTTCTTGTTGACAATAAGCATACATGCGACCATTTCGAGGAAGCATCAATGAGCACCATAAAGTACCGAAATGGCCCTGACAAAGGCTAAATCGGGTCGCAAATATCCCCCTGGATGCGTTCCAGGAATGCAGGAATTTCACTTTGCACTTTCATGACAGAGGGTCTAGTTATTAATTTCCCGGGGCACATGCAGGGCACACGAAATCTTCATAATTCGGGAAATTTTTAACATTAATACCATGACCTTGTGAGTTATTCACTACATTTCTCATCATTCTAAGACCAGGGTGACCTAATCTACCATGCCATAAAGAAAATAACTCAGAGCTTCTAAAAACAGTTTTCAAGGAAGTATACACTTCGGGTGCATGAATATTAGTGTAGTACAACCCAGATTCATATGAGGGACATTTTTCTAATACCATTTTTCCACATACCGCGTGCCTCACAATGCACAAGTATTCTTTGCCATTTTCTTCATTGGTTTCTACATGAAAACCATTGACACGGATGTCTTTAAAGCTTAAGAGAGTGCGCGTTGATTCAGGGTACAAAAGGGTTTCTTCAATTACCAAAGTTGTACCCATAGGCAATATAATAGTGGCTCTTCCTGAGCCTATTACATATGAATCGCTTCCTGCGATCGTAGTAATCTTTCCAGCGTTCTTCGTGATCGTCTGGAAATATTTAGACTCTCTTAAGATGGTATTTGTTGTGCCACTATCAACAATGCATATCTCTTCCATTTGAGCGCTACACGATTTCTAAAAAAAAGGAAAAATAATTCCAATCAAACAATGACAAAATAATCCAAACATTGCTTGCAAATTAAAGAATACTGGAATAAAGAATAAATTGCATATTTATTCATGAGAGAAGTATGCTCTTCTAGAGCTTACAATTCATTATTCAAAAGAAATTGCTAACAACCATAATCTAAAAAAATGCATTAAACAGAATCTGTAAAATATGCATTAATTTCTGCTTTTATGTCATCGACAGAAGTTTTCTCTTCATTTGCCATAATATTGATCGCAAAGATCAATGTCGTGCTAGTCTGTGAGGATGAGACAAGTGGAGTATCTTCATCCATGGCATCATCATCACCAATCTTGGCGAAGTGCGCCTGTGCTTGGGCGTTTTCCTTTGCCTTCCTCTTAGCCTGATATGCGTTGATCACTTCCTTGGATTCTCGACATATCTTCGACCAGTGTCCCCAAGTGCCACACCTGAAGCACGTTTGGTTCTGCTGTCCATACGGCTTGGCATGCGCCTTTTCTTTGTCATCCTTCTTCACTGGAGCTTTGGACTTTCCTTTGGCCTGATTCCTCTCTTTTCCACCCTGCTTGCCCTTCTTTCTATGAATGGGCTTTCTCACCTTATAGCTATTGGCATTGACTTCTGTGCCAGTGCCTCGTCCAGGTGGCTGCGAGACATAGTTCTTGCGTAGAACATCGTTTGCGATTCCGCAACTTGCATTACATCAATCAGTTCGCTATACTCCTTGTATGTGTCCTGACGATAGCTATGGGCACTCTGGATAACATTTGGGTGGAAGGTAGAGAGAGTTTTCTCAATCTTCTCCTCATCAGTGATCTTGTCACATAGAGAGAGATTGGTACAAATTCTATGCAAGGTAGAACTGTACGCGGTCACTGTTTTGAAGTCTGCAAACCTCAGGCGGACCCAATCTTGCTGTGCTTGGGGCAAGATGGTGTACTTGAGCTTCTCGAACCGCTTCTGAAGTGCAGTCCAAAGCTCAAGTGCACTCTCCTCAGCCATATATTCATTCTTCAGAGTGGCTGAGAGGTGGTGCCTAAGGAAGTGCAGAGCTTGATCGTTCTGCTCGGCGGTAGGTTTCGCGTCCTGCGAGGACCTTAGACCAATTGCTGCACGGAGCTTCTTGCCCCAAGAACGATCTTCACGTCCGATGCCAAAGTGAGGTAGTTCTGACCGTGCGAGGCCTGTTCTTCAAACTCACGATTCACGATGCCGGACATCTGCATGATTTCAAAATTCCGACATTAGATTACTGCGTGTAATCTAATAGAAAATGGTTGCAAAAAGCATAAAGTGCAGAAAAATAAATTGCCATGCATTGCAGTATACAAAATAAAGCAATAAATTCAAAATTCATAAAGATTATTAAAAAAATGCAGAAAATAATACTGGAAAAATAAAACAGAGCCAAAATATTTTTCTGGATATTTCTAGCAATTTTCCAAAATTTTCTGCAATTTTTTTTTTCTTTTCCTTTTCTTTTCTTTTCTTTTACTTTTCTTTTCTTTTTCTTTTCTTTCTCGTCCGGCCGCACGGCCTTTGGGCCTCCTTCCTTTTTCTTTCTCCGGCCCACACTTCTCCTAGCGCGCCGCCTCCCTTCTTGCGCCACCTCCCCTTGCGGCTTCGTGCCGAGGCGATGCGGAGCCGAGCGAGTGGGGCGGAGGTCGGCGGCAGCGGCTGAGACCGGGCGGCGTCCGGGCGGGCGACGCAGCCAAAGGCGCCGCGGTGGTGAGTCGGGACAAGGCGGCGCGACCGAGGCTTGGCTTGCGCGCGGCGGTGCGGGCCGGTGGCGGACGGCCGAGGTCGGATCGTGGCGCGACGGCGGCGAGGCGGCCGAGGAGACCGAGGCGCCGAGGTGCTTCGGCCGGCGGCACGCGGCGAGGACGACGGTCGGGACGCGCGACGGCGGGTCTGCGTCAAGGCCGTCGGTGTGGCGGCTTCAAGCCGGCGTCGGCGGCGCGCAGGTGGTCGGCCGACGGCGCAGGCGCGGCGGCCGAGGCAACGCCGCCGAGGCCGGACTTCTTGCGCGCGGTGGCGAGGCGACCGGCCGACGGCGTCGAGCGCTGGGCGGCCGAGGTGACACACCGAGGCCGACGTCGCGTGGCGATGGGTGCGCGGCCGGGCCGACGGCGGCGCGGGCGGCGCGCGCGCGACGGGCGAGGCCGGCTTCATGCTCGGCGGTTCTGGCGGTGGTGTGGTGGCGGCGTGTTGCGAGCGCAAGCCGAGGCACACGGGCTCGGGACGGCGGCGAATGGCGCGCGCGCGGGCGCGCAAGCCGAGGCGCACGTCTCCCCCTTTTTCGATGAATAGTACTGTAGCTTCGTGCTGTACTGAGTAGCTTCGAGCATTCTTCGTGTAGCTTCGTGCCACGTAGGTTAGATGCATGCATAGAAAAAGGACCGATTAGATTCAATCGCTAATTCCCACCTTTTGAATCTGTTCGTCGGTAGAGCTTCGTGCTGATAACGTGTTAAGGAACCTCGCTATCAAATAGTCCGGGGTTCCCGAACAGATATGAATTGGAGAACAAAGAGAGAGAGACACACAGGTATAGGGAGAGCGACGACAGAATTCTTTATTGCTTTGTGGTTATTTGTACATAAGGGGGGACCCCCTCCTCCTTATATAGTAATCGCCTAGGGTTTCGGCTAAGGGACCATCGTGGGCTTTTCATTGGGCCACGTGGTTTCCCAACAATTTAAACCGCTACCATTTGAACAGCCTACATTCATGTACAAATAGGACAAAAAAATAAAGGATTTGAACATCGAACATACATGTACAAATAGGACAAAATAAAGGGGTACCATACGTGAGGATTCAATATTTGATCTATTGGATGATTCTTGTAGATTGCATGATGGATTCTTCGAGGTAGATGTTGAAGTTGTTGATCGTTCTCCTTCTCATCCACGTCGATTGATTGAGCTTGGCTTGGCGTTGCAGAAGTAAACGGTTTGACCTGAGTGGATGAAGGTTAATCTTCTTTATCCTCTTTCGACTTGATATCTCCGAGCGTCATGTTCTTCATTGCTTGTCATAAGCCTTCATTACCTACATCATCCAAATTATCTTGCTATTCTTGAGAGCCGCTAGTTTCATCAAACTCAACATCACACGTCTCTTCAACTAAACCTTTGATTTGGTTGAAGACACGATAAGCCTTACTATTTGAAGAATAACCAAGTAAGAAACCAACATCACAACGACTTTGAAATTTTGAAAGCCGAACACCTTTTTTTAAAATATAATATTTGCAACCAAAAACACAAAAATAAGAGATGTTCGGTCTTCTTCCAATGAGAAGCTCATAGGAAGTCTTTTTTTTCAAAAGATGATGTAAATAAAGATGATTTGTTGCATGGCAAGCGGTATTTATGGCTTCCGCCCAAAAGCTATCAGGATTACTATACTCATCAAGAATAGTTCTTGCCATTTCAATTAATGTTCGATTTTTCCATTCTACAACTCTATTTTGCTTCGGAGTGTAGGTAGTGGAAAGCTCGTACTTTATTCCAAATTCATCACAATAATCTTCGATTCTTATATTTTTGAACTCGGAACCATTATCACTACGAATTTTCTTTATTTTAAAATCAAATTCATTTTTAGCCCTTTTAACAAAACTTTTGAAAATACCAGAGGCTTTGGATTTGTCATCTAAGAAGAAGACCCAAGTATATCTTGAGTAATCATCTACAATGACTAAACAATAAGAATTGCCCCGATGCTCGTATAGGTTGTTGGGCCAAACAAATCCATATGTAAGAACTCTAATGGTTTAGATGTGGACATGATACTCTTGAAAGGATGAGAGCTAGCTACTTGTTTACCAGCTTGGCAATCACTACATAATTAATTTTTCTCAAACTTCACATCTTTCAATCCCACAACTAGATCATTTTTGAAAAGCTTTTTACGTTCAATCATCCCTACATGAGCTAGTCTTCTATGCCATAACCAACCCAATAAGATTTTCGCAATTAAACAAGTTAGAAGACAAGACTCACTTGAGGTGAAGTCAACTAAATATAAATTTCCAATCAAAAACCTTTAAATACCAAAGAATTACCATTTTCTTTAGAAATCACAACATCATCTCTAGAAAATGTACAATTGAGACCAAAATCACAAATTTGAGTAACGGGTAGCAAGTTAAAATTTAATGTTTCAACTAATGAGACATTTGAAATAGAAAGATCATTTGAGATAGCGATTTTACCCAATCATAATACCTTTCCCTTGCTATTGTCGCCAAAAGTGATCTTGTCATGTTGGTCACTTCCTACTTCAAATGTGGTAAACATCTTCCGATCGCCGGTCATGTGTTGAGTGCAACCGCTATCCAACACCCAATACCGTCCATCGGTTTTGTAGTTCACCTACAAAAGAAAATCAAGTCTTTTTAGTACCCAAATTTGTTTGGGTCCTTGGAGGTTAGTAACCAAGGCTTTGGGCACCCAAATGGTATTCTTTCTACGACCGAGTATATGAGTGCCAACAAATTTAGCAATAATATTACCATTGTTATTTTTTCCTAAGAACATAGCAAGAATCATAAATATTATTCTTAGGAGCCTTACCTAATGGGCAATCATTTGCTATATGCCCCCACAACGTAGCACTTATAACAAAGCTTCCCATTTGATTTTATAAACCTAGGAGTTTTGCTGCTTATTTTCTTACTCTTCTTGGGTATGAACCCAAGTCCTTTTTGTTGTAGGAACATCGTTGATTGTTCAAGATTTTATCAAGAGTCTCTTTAACCTTGAAACACCGATCCAAGCTCTTACTTAGCTTGCTCACTTGCTCCTTAAGCTCATTGTTTTCAACAATTAAATTTTCATGAATGAAAATTGAGCTAGAGCATGCACTAGAAGACATGTCAATAAGATCATCACATGATGTAGATACGCTAGATTTTGATAAATAGCATGAATCATTCTCTAGTCTAGGCATATCATCAATAATGTTGCAAGTAATGCCTACATCATTTTGAGACTTTGAATGATTCTTGAGGAGAGTCTCATCAGCTTCCTTTAGCTCCTCATAAGAGTCTTTGAGAGATATACTCTTTTCTCAAGACCTTATGGTTGGAGTTCTCCTTAAGCATATCCATTAGTTCATCATATGTTGGCTCATCATCGTCATTTAGTTTTACCTTGTGATCTCCTTTTGTCATGAGACAAAAAGGAGTGACGAATGGAAAAGAAGCCTCTTTGATGGCGACACCGGCAAGACCCTTCTTCTTGGAAGGAGTATCATCTTTGAAGGAGTTGAAGTATGAATACTCGTATTCGGAATCCACTCTCCAATGTGGGCCTTACCTTTGGCATTCTTGTGAAGCTTCTTGAAAAGCTTCTTCTTCCCTTAAAATGTCTTCTTCTTCTTGGGCGACTTAGTCTTATTGTCCTTCTTCTTGGGACAATGAGAGGTGATATGCCCTTTCTCGTACACTCGTAGCACCGAATATTGGTATATCAGTTGGTGCTTGAGTGTTATCCCTTCTTGAAGTTATGAGGTGCGCTTGAGCTTAAGCGTCTCTTCATAAATCTTCTCATTTTTCTTACGAGGAGAGCCATCTCCTCCTCGGTGTCATCGTCGTCGGAGTCTTTAAGTGCCTCATCACTTGACTCCGCCTTCGCCTTGAAGGCAATGTTCTTCTTCGAAGAGCTTTGCTCCAAAAGCTCTTCCTTATCCTTCTTGTAAAGCTCATTCGTGATGAGATTTTCAAGAAGTCCAGTTGGCGTCATCCTTGGCAACTCTGGTGAGTTGAAAAATAACGTCACAAAAGTCTCATACTTATCCGAAAGAGCCCTAAGCATCTTACGAACAATATCAAAATCTGTTTGTGATGCCCCAAGGCCTTTGAGCTCATTCACTATGTTATTGGGACTTGAGTACATTTCGTTGATGTTCTTATGGGGTAACAAATGAAACTCTTATATTTTATCCAAAGTATATGCAATTTAGCTTCTTTGACCGAGCATGTTCCCTCATGGATTTCTGAGAGGGTAGTCCAAATCTCGTGAGCGGTCTCAAGGTTGCTCACTCGATTGAACTCATCCACGTTCAAAGCGCCAAAAAGAGCATTCATTGGTTGAGCATTGAGATGAGAATTTCGCTCTTCTTGTTCTATTATGAGTGTGGGATTTACTCCCATAGCAAAACCCTCATCTACAATTATTCAAATGCTTGAGCTCATGGCCTTGAGATAAACAGTCATGCGTATTTTCCAATACGCATAGTTCGTGCCATCAAAGAAAAGTGCTTTGCCTATGGACACCCTATCGATAGCCATCCTTTACTCTTTAGTGGTAAAACCCCAAAAGAGAGTCCAAGCTCTGATACCACTTGTACGATCAAGGATAACTAACTAGAGGAGGGTGAATAGGAGGTTTTTAAAATTCTTCGGCTCTATGTTTAAGTAAGTGCACAGACAACCTAAGTCTAAGCAAGAACACAATCCTAAGTACAATATCAACACACCAAATATGCTAGGAATGTAAATTGCACAAAAGGATTCCAGAATTCAAACCACAAGAGAGAACAGACACAAAATTTATCATGTGGTCTCGGAGACTTACCGGTCTCCCCTAATCCACGTTGAGATAGCTTGAACAACTTTAAGCCGGCTCCTTTCCACACTTGAGCCTCCCTCGATCACTTTGGTAGCTCTTCCCCGCTCCGATTAAGCAAACTCTGGCCTTCACAAATTTGTCGGGGCTTCTCACAACCTCCGTTGAGAAGCTCACCTTGCATGACGCCACCAAGTCGTCTAGGAGGCAGCAACCTCCAAGAGTAATAAGTCTTGACGCTTGCTTGAGATCGAATCAAGTATCTAAAGGCTCAACACTAAATGCAACACTTGAATTGCTCCTAACTCTCAAAATAAGAATTTAACGCACAAAAGTGAGTTGGAGACTTGCTAGAGCTCAAGTATGATCAATGAGGTCCAAGAGTTGCTCTAGAATGCAGATGTGGGGGTATTTATAGCCCCCACCCTTCCAACCGTTGGGGGAAAATTCATAAAAAATCAGCAATCCCGATGCTACCGCCCATGTAGGACCGGTAGCACCGGACCCAACCCCAATGGTCGACTCAGGGCATTAAATACCCTATCAGAGCCAGTTGCCACTGAGGACTAGTGCTACCGCCCAATTGAGGCCGGTAGCACCAGGCCCTTTTTATTTTTGCCCGATCAAAAACACTCATTCTGTAAAAAAAAACAGACCGAATTTTGGGGCCGATACTACTGCTCCGCCGGTAGCACCGGGCCACCATAGCTGGCAACACCAACTCTTGAATGTCAGCAAAAAGCCTTCTATGGATTTTACACACTGGCTTGCGGCCACTGCCACCGCTCGGCCAGTAGCATAGCGCCAACATGGCCGGTATCACCGGCCACTCTGCACTTTTTGCTGAATTTTTATTTTAGACTCACAACAAGATTCTTATTAATGCAAGTATGCATGGTTGAGCCTTTTAAACCTTAAGCAACTTCAAACTACTAGCCAAGACTCCTCTTAATAGTGCAACACCTATTCTAGCAACCCGATCTTTCTCCAAAACTCCGAGATCGGCAAAAGCTATGAAAAGGTCCTTAATTTTATACTTTGGTAATTTAGCTTGACGCTTTGATCTCCTTTAGCTTCATTTTCATGCTTCATCGCGTGCCATGTCTAGGACCAATCTATTTTCAATATTTTCAAAGAAAAAATATTAGTCCTTTAATCACGATTGTTTTTAATTACCAATTCTAAAATGAATTGGAGGCCTAGATGCTTTCAACGGCCATCGATTTTGACTTCGTCTTATGTGAGACGGCGTCAATCTCATGAGTCTTGAGTCAGAAATAAAGTCCGTCAAGTACTAGAGTCGGTAGATCTATGTCGTCCTTGATGGAGGTCACCTTCATCTCCCAAACATGGTGGCCGAGTGCCGTAAGAAAATGTTGAGCATTCTCTGAGTTAGGGCATGTGATACCATGTGGTGACCCGCATAATTAACACAGGGTAACGATAGTAACCCTATCATTAACTCTGAGGTAATTACGCTGATCTAGGCATATCAGCTAATAAAATATCGAGCGAATCCGACATTTTATCAGTTAATACACCGTATTCAGAGTGTTGCAGTAGAACAATAATTAGAGACTAAAATGGACATTTATTACAATCCATGCCACGCAGGCTACAAGCCTAAAGTTCATAAGTCCATACATATCAATTACAACAAAAGTTTTAAATATAAAAATATACACTAATATACCCAAGTGAACGATGGCCTTCTCCATGTGGACCGCTACTCCACCCAATCCTCTGAGTAGTCTCCTGTCGCCTCATCACCCTGATCTTGTGGCCTGTGGGTGACCCTCCACCCACTCCTCCTCGGTGTGTCCATAATACTCAGTTTCTAAGAAAGGAGGGAGTTATACAAGGGTGAGTACAAAAATGTACTCAGCAAGCGTTAATAACAAAATGCATTATACAAATTTTCTCCCAAAATCATCTTAATCCTTCCTCATCCATTTTCCAAAAATAGGTTTTCTTAGAAAGATCTGTTTTTCCAACTTTTAATTATTAAAATGCTACTAGCACCCGTATATGAGGCAGACTTAGCTTCTGTAGCCTCCAATCCAGGAGATAGGCATGAATTCATGATTTGATCCTACGCAGGTTTGTACCACTTTACCTATAGCAAACCCAACTTCAGTTGGAAAACCAAAATCTTTGGCACTATTTTAGTATTAGATCTCCAACCTTGGCCACAAAAGCCAGTTGTACTCTGCCTGACATCAGAGATACTCAACCAAAGGCTTTACATATATAGCCTGAAGGAATCAACTGCAGCTGATTATCAAAACGTGTCCTTCACTGGGACTCTGGCGTACCCAACTTCACAATCCTAGTTATCTACTCATACTCAATGTGGAGATCATAACACCGTCATAGGATAACCTTTTCTAGTGGAAGGTCGTTTCCACACACTATGGTTGATACGAAAAATACAGCTCATTGCCCGAGTGTAGTGATTTATCCTTATATCACCTCCTATGTAGAGGGTCCCTCCGGCAATGCTCCTCACTATGGCACCCACCACCCACACACACGTATATACAAATATACTTCACCGGCTCTATTCGTTGGACAAGCCATTCCACATTTCAACAATTCAAATACTGCCTTAGCAGCTTATCCTCAATTCCACATATCCATAAGCAATCACTACCACAGCAATTCCCAATTATCCATCTTTCCAACAACATCCTATTTATGTTTTGCTTCAAGAGATATTTTTACCATGCATTGATGATATTTGAAAATATTTAAAACAATTTCAAAAATATGATCAAAAGAAGCTTACCTGGATTTTGATAAAAGTAATCATCCTCATACGGTTGCTGAAGATGATCACTGGTCAGATTGAATTTAATTCCTGAAATTACAACAATGCCATATTTTAGTTGCTAATAGATTTTTACAGATTTTACGGTGTCCAACCCTTTCCTTAATATTTTATTATCTGCTATATGTATAATGCTTCTTTTAAAGTTTTGGATATTTTCAATTATCACATTTTATTTAATTGCCCGATAGTTTAGATGAATTGATTCATTGTATTTTAATAAGTTATAATTAATTTGGATTGTGCACCAATTTAGGTGGACTATTTATTTGAATTTGGGATATATGAACTTGTCGAATTTTGACTGGTTATATTTTAATTTGTAGTATTTTAAATTGGTGTATTTTAATTTGGTTCATTTTAATTTGGATTATTGTATCGGTCTAAGTATGGTTTTCCTAATTTAATTGTTATAGTGGTTATTGGTGGTATTTAATTTCCTATTTAATCGCCTGATTATTTTAGCCTTTAATTTGATTTCTGCTAAATGTATACCTACGATTGTCGTGAAATAATCTGCGTTGTATATTAAATTTTGATAAGATTTTCTAATGTAATTTTAAGGGTATTACTCTCCCATTTGGATCGTCATGGAAACAGCTAACATTATTTATTCTTTTCTTTATTTAAATTTCTCAATGCTAGTATTGTTTCTTGTTTGTATTATGACTATTCTTCGGTTTGTTATTATTATTCTTATTATTACAAGAGTGATGGCTTGATTATTTATAATCTCATGTGTGTATGTGTGTGTATATATATATATGTTCTCCTCTTTGTTTTTATATTCATCCGAGTATGTGCATATGGATTATTTGTAAGAGATAATACCTTTAATTATTGATTTACGTCTAAATAGTATTTTATTCGGAGAGAAGATCTTTTAAGTCTATCTTTTTAATAGAAGATTTTAATTGTTGGTTTAGCTATTTGAGTAGCATACATTGTATTTTAAATTTGGGGTTAGATTTATTTGGAGATGAATAAATTAATAACTGATTTCCAAGGGATTTTTCAAAGGGTTCAATGAGGCGAAAATTAATCAAATTCTAGGTATGATTAATTAATACGTCTAATTTGTTTATTTAAAATCATTCCCTGGAAATTTAAATCTAATTAATAATTTTCTTTCCTTTTACCTTTTCTTTTATTTCTAATTTTCTATGTTTCTTTTTCCTTTTCTTTTCTCCTTCCTTCTTTTATTTTCTTTCCCTTTTTCTTTCCTCCCTCTACCCAATCCTTATACCATGGCTATCCTTCTCCCTCTCTCTACTTCTTGGTTCCACTCGGTCCGGTTCTTCTCCCCACCGATCTCAGCGTCATCGGCTGCCAGCCCGCCTCCACGTGCCGTCAGCCTGGCTCCCCTCTGACTCCTCTCGCTGCTCCGCACCTCTGGGCTTAGTTCCCCTAGGCCCAGCAGCTTCTGGTCCTGCGTCGCCCGGGCTTCGTGCAATCCTCCCTTCGCCCGACTCCGCCGCCTTGGGTCGTTGGCTCCCCTCGACCTCGCCTGGTCCACCTTGTGCCTCTCAGCTAACCGCCCTGACTGAGCCCTCCAGTTACCTCCCCCCTTACCGGTTGTGCCCTCATGCCCAGCCCCGCTCTGCGCCCAAGCTGAGCTCGGCTTCGCACCGCCGCACTGGTCTGCCCTGGCTCGGTCACCCTTATGCCCAAGCACCGGAGGTTGCCTCCTCACTGCCGATTTCTTCCTCTTCCTTGTTTACCTTAGTTCCTCTACTATTATTGCTTTATTACTTGAGCTATGCGCTGAGGGACTACGGATTAATCATCAATTTGGTTGCTTGTGCCAACAATTGCCTAGTTTGTTTTGTGATGATTGAGCACTAGTTGGATGACAATTAGCGGTGTTGTGGCGATACTTGTGGTTTTTGTCGCACGCAGGGGAGTGTGACAAGTCCACGTGCACGTACAACTCCGCTTCTTGCAACCACTAGATTGGGACCGCTAATTAATCTACTGGTTTTAGTCTCTACTTAATTTTTTTGCTACAACTATCCTTATGTTGATGCTACTGGCTAAGTATGTGAATGGTTACCTAGGATTGAGGTAAGCGAAAATGAAGTGATGGTTGTGGATGGATGGTACTGTGATGGTGACGAAGGAGTGGCTGCCTTCTTGCACTTGCTCCTGGCATGGTGCTCCTTCTCCTCCTTGGGGCTTGATACTCTTGGTCCTGGTGGTCTTCTACTCCTTGGTGCTTGATGATGTTTGTGATGGTGGCCTTTTGGTCTTGGTGCTCCTGGTGGCTTGCTCTCTCTCATGTGGGTTGTGCTTGGCTTGCCTGCTATTTGTGATTTCCTTATGTGGCTTGCTCTGGAGGCTTGCCTTATATGATTAGAGTATGGTTGCCTTAATCCTTAAGGCTTGCACTGAAGAGATAACTTCGGCTGGGGTTTGATCTATCCTAACCCACAGTGTTCCATGCCTATCCAAGTTACTAAGGAGGTTTTTACCTTTTTACAGTGGATATCTATTTTTCTACCGCACGATATTTTTACTATTCGCATACCTACGAATAATTCCAGGTTTGTTTAATTGCCGAGTGATGAACCCGAATTCGTGAGAGGTGTCGATTTGGCTCCGAACGAATCTGGTATCTCAGTGAGCGATACCAACTCACACGGGTCTAATGGTAACTCTTTCTTTTTAATCTTTTGCTATTTTAATTTGTTGCCTCTTGGTTCTATATGCATGCATGACTAATAATTTCAGGGATTAAACCCAAAGATCAATTGAAGCTTAGATTTTAGAAATTTAAACATTTTTGTAATAATTTTTTTGGGATGTAATTGAATATCCATGTGTATTGTAATTGATACCATTGCACAATATTACAATGAATAAAGTGTGTGGTTAATCTTTTGTTCATTAATTCAATTATACATGTTATTAATTTATGTTAATGGTCTCCTGTGCATGAATAATAATTAGGGGTGTAATTGATATTTATGTAAAATGTCACGTATGCATATACTTGTTGCGTTGTAATTCAACTTCATGTAATTAATGCTTTTGATCTAGCAAAGAGATTGGTTTGTTTTATTTGTGACTTCCCATTTGTTTATTATTATCAAAATTTTAATTCTCCGATTGCTAGATTGATTTATGAACATGGAAAGATTCAATGTACGTATGTATGTTCGTTTCAATTTGTTTGATAAATTGATGAGGTTTGTTTTTGGATAACTTCAACCAGTGATTTTTTCTTTTGCAACCTAGATTATCTTATCCTAATCCATTCTTTACAAGGTGTTTAGATAGACGGATCCTTTCATGCCAACAGCTCGGAGATCACTCATGATCTTAGTGAAACGCCCAAAACACTTATCCAAGGACTTTCCAAAGTGCTACTCAAGCTTGTTGTAGTTACGCTTAAATTGATCTTGCCTCACCGTCTTAATTTGGGTGGTTCCCTCATGGTAGGCATCGAGGGTCACCCAGATATGGTGAGAAATCACAGATGAGAGATCCTATTATACTCACTGCGGCTAAAGCTCTGTATGAAAATGCTCCTTGCCTTAGTATTTGCCTCAATGTCAGCCATATTTGTGGTATTGACGTTCTCATCGGTAGGAACCTCATACAGGAGCTTCACCGTCTGCTAGATCAAAAATCCTAGGACGGTAAGTACGAATCCTTTTGGGATTTCCAAAAAGGATAATCCACCCCAGAGAACATTAGAGGCGTGGTGGAATACTTGTCCATCGCTATAGCTCTTGAGATCGGTCAAGATCCAGAAAGAGCAGAACCGGACTCTGATACCAATAAAAGGGTCAAAAATGACGATCAGAGGGTGGTGAATAATCAACAAAAAAAATTCCCCCAAAAAAACCAACCAAAACCTTACTACATCAAATAAGGGCGGAAAAATAAATTTTCAAAGAAAATCAGTTTGGGGGCGGCACTATCGTGCTATAGTACCAATAGTACTGGATGAACAGCGAAATCAGGGTGAACAAGAAAATCGGCATGAGTTAAAATCCAAGAATTGATGTAACTTTTGATATGATGGTCCAACACTCGTGAAACTTTGCATGCACCATTCTATGGATATCAGAAACCTATTCCAACCATCAATTGCAAAGATTGACGTCAAAGTTCTGACCTTTCTCAAATTTAGAGTAGGTTGCACCAAAATCGGGTCAAATTCAAAGACTTCACCCTAAGCTTGCTCGTGGGGATTTGATGATTGAGATATCTTCCACATGTCATAGCACGCAAGAACACCAAAGAAACACCCCTCAAATGACCAAGAATAAGATCTACCACAAACTCTTTCTTCTCAAGCCAAAAACCAGTTTTCTTGAGAAAACTTTGAGATCAAGCCGAGGCTTGCCTAGATGATTGGGATATAATTTATAGAGGATTCATTCATCAATCATTCATCCTTGGCAACACAAGATTAAGAAAGAAATCAAAGAGAGATCAAAAACTTCAAGAAGGGAAAGAGTCAAAACTAGAGCAAATCTTGAGCATGAATTTGATTTATATTTCATCTCAAGAAGGATGATTACAAAGGCTCTCCAAGGAGGTCAAAGCTCTCAAAGAGCGCACACACACAAGAAAACCAAAATCTTGTGCAAACCCTAATCTTTATTTCTTATTACCTCCCTCTACATCTCAAGCCCTTATATAGAGAGAGGCAACCCAAAACCCTAACTTGGTTACACAAAGCGGATACCATCCACATCAACATGGGCTAACCCGCTAACACAAAACATAACGGGTTTTACACACTCACACGCACGCTTTTCAAAGCAACCTTCTCCATGACGCTCCAAATGACTCCACGAGCCTGAATTCATATCCATGCCCTCTTTGGCTTGACCTAAACCACTTAGGACGGCCGGGGATTGAGTTGTTGCATCAATGCGGTCGCAACGCTTCAACTCTCACTTGATTTGATGCGAAAATGAGGGAGTTATGGCTGTTTTTCCAAGGACTTTGAAAAGGGAAGGCATATGGGAATGCAGCAGGCCGGAGGTTGAAGATGAATACTGTAGCAGCGCTGACAGGTGGGTCCAAATGAATAATACTGAGAAGAAAGCGCGAAGGATAAAATAGCAAGAAGACTCTAAAAATCTTGGAAAAATTCTCAAAAATACTATGGAATATTTGGAACCTAACAAAATTGGTTTCGAAATTTTTAGAGAATTCTGGGATTGGATTTGAATTTTGGATTTTCGGATGAAAATGGAATTTCCGGACGCGAATGGAATAAATTCCATTTTTGGATAGAAAGGAATGCCATGTTAACTAAAACTCCAAATAAAACCCAAATTCTTGAATTAATTAATTTAAATTAATTTTTGGCAAAAGCACTAAAAATAGGATGTTACAAGTAGCAGGTTCACCATCTCCAGAGCACCAAGTAAACATATAGAACCAACCAATTGACAGGATCACCACATGGTTCTAGGGATCTTTCCCTCCCAGCAAAAGCATTACGCCGCTACAGATTGACATGACGTCAGAGAAACTACCATGTTTCTGTTTTTCAAATTTTCGAATATCACCTGTAAAGCATTTCATGTCGAGAGTAAATGTGCTACTAGTATCACATTTGACACTAGGATTCAGACAGGCATAAGATCAGCAATCTTCATGCAGGGTACATAGCATGACTGGTTATGATATTGATATGCATGTCATGTGCGAAGAACAAAACAAGAAATCAATGTCAAACTTTCAGGAAGTTGATATTTCATTGGTAAACTCACCAGCACTACACAAGCCTGCCGTCAGTGAAATTTGCATCTGCTTCCTATATGTATTCCTGCTACCTATGACCAGATAGATAAAGATGAAATCAATAAAGATGCAACATCACACTGCAGTAAAACCTGCAACAGATATTTGCTGAAGCAAATCTGTTTTCTGAAATGAACAGAAATCAACTCACTTCTACTCGTTTAACGTGATTTAAAAGTCACATGTAGAGCACACATGTATGAAGAGAAGACCAACCTGCATATGCTTTATACCTTTCAAACTACTTCGCAAAGTACAGGCAGCAACAGATCATTCCCACAAGCAACTACTTCAAGCTTCACCTGCAGACATTGCAGCTTCTGTATCAAGAACATGGATTCTCAAGAGTGGACATTAACATGGTAACTGGATAGGAAGCCACCAATCACTACTCTATGGCTACTGGAAGAGGAAGAAAGGCGGTTCGGCATCATTTCCCTCCTCTGAAAGAAATGCAGGCAGAACAAAGCTTTCTTCAAAGAAATGTCCGGTACAGATGGTCCAGTGGTGAGGACGCCGGTGATATTGCAGCACAGCCCCACTGGCATCACATTGCAGCAGAGCATACGGGCACGGCACTAACACATATAGCGCTTGAGAGACGACGTACAGGGGTGAATGTCGGAATGGATCATAGTCATAGTCAGCGGTGATCGCAGGTGCCGGCAGATCAATCTTGTACATCTGCGCCCATGCCTCGTTTATGTAATCGTGCAGCACCCAAACATGGACCATTGAACCTGGCCGGTCGTCGATGATGGCCATGGCAAGCATACCCTCTATCTCCAGCAGCTGAAATGCGTAAATATCAAAAAAAATTGGTATCGATTTTTGATTTTGTGTGTCAGTCAGTGTCAGGGCAGGAGGAGAACTGATCCACCGGAACTCCTCCACATCGGTGTCGAACACCACCATTTTGTAGTTGAAGAGCTTCCCCAATGAATACGTCGGCAGCCAGTGCAGGTTGCCATGGACCATGATGGGCGGCTCTACGTTAATAGAGGGTAACCAAGAGAACAGCACCTTGTCCAAGTCCACGGCCAAGGCCTGCGGCATCGCCGGGGACGTCCGGCGACCGATGCGAGTCACCGCATCCTGCTCCGGGGCGCCCAGGACGCTGATCCAGTACGTGGGGTTCACAAGAGCTTCTGTCTGGTGCAGCACCCGGTACTCTCTTCCATCTCCGTGAGGACCGCGCGCGTAGAACGCGACGATGCCGCCATGGTGGTGGATCGGCGGGAGGAGTGCCCAGTGGCGGGTGCAGGGGTTGCAGGCGTAGAGGCGGTCGTCGCAGGAGAGGAGGAGGATGCCGTCGCAAGAGCCCTCGACCACGAACAGCATGTCTTCCAGGTCGACGATGGGGCCGTCGTTGTTGGCGTCCGACTCGTCGAAGCCTAGCTCGTCGCCCAGGTCGTCGGCGTCCGCCATGGGATCCAAATAGTTGAAGCCCATGGGGTGCAGGACGTCGGCAAAGCGGACGACAGGGCGGGACTCGCGTGCGGCGAGGTCGACGGCCTGGAGATCGACGTAGGCGATGCCGGGGTTCTCCCCGGCGTTTACGGGTCCGAGAGTGAAGTCGCGGCGGTAGAAGAAGAGGGGCATGGGCGAGCGGAGCCGCCTGTGGGTGGCGATGAGGTACCCGTCGGAAACGAGCTCGCGCCACTCCCGGCAGACGTTGCGGCAGCTACGGTGGATGTCGGCGGGAGGCAAGCGGAGCATGATCTCGTAAACTATGTCTCGGCACATGTACGGCACGGCGGGGGCGTGGGCTCCGGCTCCTCCGTTCTCCGCCATGGTCGCCGGGTGGGAAGCGTCGCCGACGACCGTTACAGCTGTCGAGGGGAATGGAATGGTTGGTGGTTTTGGGGGATTTGATTTGGGTCGATGCTGCTTTTTGAGTCCGGGCAGCAGCGAGGCAACATCTGTGGGCTCAGATGGGCTTTCAGCGATGCGGGAAAGTAGATATGTGTTGGGTTATTCTATTATGGCACGATTAGCCGATTAGAGTACCTAACTCCAAGCCCAGTGACTTCTGTTGTGCTTGCCTCTTGTTTTGATTTTCGCTTCGGCGCTGGGGATCCCAACCCAAGCCTCTCAACCTGCGATCAGCCCTCCCCCCTCTCTCTGGTTTGTTTCGTGCTCCATTCCGATCTCCGACCACCACCTCCTCCCGCCTCTCCAATGGCGGCTCCCTCCCGATCCCACTTCCACCTCCTCCTCGCCCACCCCCAAACCCTAACCATGTCTCCATCGCGGCCCCCCTGCTCCTTCTCTCTCTTCCGCCGCCTCTCCCCTCGCCGCACCACTCCTCCGCCTTCTCCGCCCGGTCGCAGCGCTCGGAGGAAGCGGCTTCACCGACGTCGGCGAGCTGTTCGGCCGCGTCGAGGCGTATCTCTACACCGTCGCGGATGTCGCTGCCTCGGCGTCCCCGGTGGTGGTGGAGGGCGGGGCCAAGGAGACGACCGGGGACTGGCTCTCCGGCATCACCAACTCCATGGAGACGGTGTTCAAGGTGCGGGCCTACCTGCGGCGTTCGCGTGCGCTTTTGTGAGACCCCGTTCTGATGAACAGGAACCTCCATGTAATTACTGTGCTATTCCCTGGATCAGTAGCTAGCACTCACATGTTTACAACAATTGGAATTACAACCACACCACAAATAAATACAGCGGAAACTAATATACAAAGAGAAGCTTACAAGGCAGAGGATAGCAGCAAAAGAAGCAATATCTTGTAGTTTGCCCATCCGACCCGCAGGCAACTAACAAGGCATAAACTCCAGATAGAACACGACGAAGAAGATCCCGCAACCTGCGACGAAAAGAGACTCGAAGCCTCGCTAACTCATCCACCTAAAATAATAATTAAGCAAGGGTGAGTACTTTACGTACTCAGCAAGACTTGAGCAAAACCTACAATATATGCAGGCCATTTCAAAGGAAAGGCTAATACAGTTAATTTGCATAAAGCGAAATTGAATTGTAAAACAAGTTATCATTTGCAAACGAAATTTATAAAAGCAAGTTGATTGATAATAAAATAGATACAACAGTAAGTAATACTCACAGTCCTCCATGACGTGAGTTCGAAATAAACCAAACCATAAGGTCCATCAATGTCAGCCCTTCGACAAAAAGCAACAGTTGCTAAAAACAAGTTCAGACCAAACCCATTTTAGAAAATACCAAAGACTCTAACATTGGGAGGATTTTCCCCAAGCATCCCTGACCGTGGACGCGGCTAATCGATTAGATTTACACTCTGCAGAGGTGTACACTTTACCCACAAGGAATGATCAACCTTTTCGCCAGAACAATTAACACACTTCCTTTGGTGTGTCGACAAGGAGATCATACAGAGCCGTTACATTATCTAGACGTGGCTTTACACCAGCCCGGGGCGTTAACCCTCGCCCTGAAGACAGAGACACTCACCCAAGCCGTGGATCCACATTTATCACACACAACACCACGTCTCTGTTCAGGGCAAGGCGTACACCGTTGCATTGGTATGTAGAAACCCCTACAAGCAGACCTGGAAAGGAATGCCTGTGAAATCTCCCGCCTTCCATAAATGCAAAGCCACATCTAAATAACTTAATAGGCTAAGACCCGCCCACACAAGCCCTTGTGGTTGCACGAAAACATGGATCTACAACATCCCATTTGCTCGGTCCTTAATCCGACACGGGCGATACTCCACCCTACACTACGTGCAAACCCGTCGCACATCCGGCTATTGCCAATAATCGCGCGTCAAACCATAGTTTTATTTTGGGGTTTTAGCAAACTACCAAAGAACCATTTCCCCACAAAGGACCATTTAGGTTCCATATAAAACATTTCAGGAAACAATTTTAATCATGATCATTTGCCCCACAAAAAGCTAAAGCATGGCTAAGCAGGTTTAACAAGATCGCATATACCCAATTTGGCATTAAGTAATGTCTAGCCCTATTATGAGGTTATCAAGGTTCACATTTCCATAATTAACAAGGAGTTTCATGTGACAACAGGTATATCTACCAATACCCCAAAATAGCGAATTTACAAAAAGTAAACGCATGCATGAAATAATTTGATGAACAAAAGGAATATAAAATACTGGGATCAATATGGTCAAAGGGGCACTTGCCTTGCTTAATCATTGCTTACGGTGAAGACGAGGTCGCAAAAGATGAAGTCGACGACGGAAACGGCGACATCGGGTTCTACACGTCGTTCAACGGAAATAAAGCAGATAACAAGCTTTAATAAGGGCAAAAGGAAGCAGATGACAAATCAAATAAAGATTCACTAAAGAAAATAGGCATATATTAAGGTTGAATTAGATGATTTCATATCGCGTTTAGTTGATTAAAAACCTATATAGTTATTAGCTTTTAACATTGAGCAATAAACAGCTTCATTTATAGCTTATCTATTCTTGAATTACGAATTCAAGAGGCTAAAAATATGAATTCTTGCATTTATAACTTCGAATTATAGATGCTAAAATTATTTGGATTAATAGAACTAAGACATTAGAAAAGGGGTTGTGCGAATAGCACTTAATCTGAAATGATATTACACAAGGAATGATTTAGAATAAGGTATATCTGATAAGTTAGGTTACTGGATTTACTTATGGTTTCTAAGAAGGTTCTGGTGATACAAATATATATTAACTATGGGTTTCTTCACTATTGCCAAGTTGCTTAATAATATTATGAAGTTCATGAACCATAAAACTTAGGGTTATTTGGCTACCAGGATTTATGTGCAAAACATAGTGAAATAAGATTATTTCTTTATAACAGGGTAATCTATACTTTGGATAGCAATCCTAAGCTGATTTCATACATCTTAGTGTTTAGACGAGACACTTTACTCATTGTTGAAAAAGCTTATATGATAATAAGGTTTATGTTATAAGGAATTGGATTAGAAGTGTAGTGAACAATTATCACTTAGGGTTATAGTACTAGCTGGATTTAAATGAATATTAAGCTATAAATAAAATATTTTTCCAGAATATGATAGTCCATATCCTAAATATCATTTCTGAACTAATCTTCATAATATTAGCATTTAGAAGAGATATTCTACGAGGTGTTCAAAATGCTTAAGTGTTTCATTTATTTAGAAAACATAACATTTAGGGTTATGTTATTAGACTCTTTTATATACAAACCTTAACGAAATAATATTCTTTCTTCAGAACATAGCAGCATGCACTTTATAGAGTATTTCTATACTATTTTCATAATTCTTTTCATTTGGACGAGATACTTTATAAGCTACTAAAGATGCTTAAGTGTTTCTAATTTTATACGATAAAAGTTCGATTTCCGATTTAAGTTTGCGATTACACCTTATAAGATAATCTATCCATTTTCCAGGTATTAACAGGGTAGGGTCCTAAGATTGTTCTAAAACTAATTCCGTGATATCTGGCTTCTATTCGATACGTTTTCCATATAAACGATCACTAGGGCCTAATATGGACATAGTTCAAATTAGCACAAACATAAGATATTTTGCATTACCAGCAAGGGTATTATCTTTTTAAGGTTATAGGATTTAGTTTTGTCAAATTTGAAGTTAGTTTGTGAAAGTTATGACTATTTGGATTATACAAGCATTGAAACTACAACTATTTGGTTAAGTGTTAATTATGACTTTATTGTAATGATTCTTGCTGGATAAAATAGTTTGATTAAATTAGATATTTAGAATCTAGTTTCTTATCATGACTTTGCTCTTCATTATTTATATATATATTCTTTTACATGGAGAAAGCTTATGATCTTTATTCAGATTAAATTTGTACCTACACAATATTTTATTGCTTTATTCCAAGACATTACAACAATAATAATTCAGTTTCATATCTCATTCTGAAATTCATATACATATGTACATACTACTGCTAGCTAACCTATGCCTATATATATTTTATACATACATCTTTTTCATTTGGATTACTTACTCTAATTACAGGAGTTATTCAACTCAAGTCTATTAAACATTTTTTCGCTGTAAACTAAATCAGTTCCATAGTCTATCCTACATATGCACATGTGCATAGATTTACTGCTAGATGCATGCACATACATATGTGTCTTCTACTCTAGGATTACATTCTATTCATGAAACAATTCAAGTCAAGATTATTATTTAAATATTTTAACATATTTAGGAGTACTATTGACATGCTAGTATACATAAATCATTCTTACTCATTTTATATTTCTTTCACTCAGATTATACATTTTTGAATATTTAATGTATTGAAACTAATCTTTAACAGAAAATAATTCAAACGAAGTTCAATCCTAAATATTTTTGCAGAAATGGAACATGCATGGTCTCAGAAATATTTGAGAATAAATTCATGATTTTAGAAGTTGAAGTTTTTATATGTGCTTTAGGGTACAAAAAGGGGTTTTAAACAAATTTGATTAGGATGATTTAAACTACAGTGATCATCTAAGTTTGGTTAGATATTCTGAATCCTTATGGGTTTATTCAAATTTAGAAACTTATTTCACTTTATTTGGACCTTCCTAGCAAAAGATATAAAGAGATCAATAAAAAGAAGCAAAAAGGAAATTAAATGGGTGGTGCTAGGATTTGAGGACAGGATCTGTGGTTTACAAAGACAGCCCACAACCACTACGCTAGAAAGCTCTTTGTGACAAAAGGGCTAGTGAATTTATTTGAGGTGTTCCGCAAGAGGTAACAAAATAAACATGTGCAGCCAAGATTCAATCTCTGGACCTCAGGCTTGAGAATAGAGCAACTAACCAACTAGCCAAGAGCTACTTTGTGACATTGGAGCATGCCTAATTTCTTGAGGTTTACCTGCACTCATCCACTAGACCGCAGCAAGCAGCTCGGCAGGTAATGGAGGTGCTGAGCTTTTGGCGCGATGGAAGAAGATGAGCTCGGGAGGATGGCGCAGCAGCGATTATGGCAAGGGAGGAAGACAGTGACTTGCTCTGCTGCTACACTGCAAGATTGGAGACAAGTTTGTGTGACCTTTTATGCTCTAGAACTTAGAACAGGCAAAGTATTCTTCAGGAGAGCTCTCACCGAGCAACTGAAATGGCAGCTAGGCGTCTGGTTCTTCCTTGCGACTGGGACAAGGAGGCAGTAATGGCGCAAGGTATGGACTTTGACTTTATCTTGTGGATGGTGCCGGAATTCAATGAGCATCGCTGTGGAGTATGGCCATTGTCTCATCGCCATTACGGGCACCAGTGAGTTGGGCGTCAGGCTGGCTTGCCACGACAGAGGGAGAGAGGCGGTCGGTTGAGGGGATGAATCGGGAGAGTTCGGGATTAAGTAATGAGGCTGGGCGAAACAGCCCAGGTCTGGCATTAATTTGGCTATCAACCAAGTTGAAAAATTTTGAAACTTTTTGAGAATAGTATAATGGTAGTGATTAGCTTCCAGTAAAATTTTGGGACGAAAATACCGCATGTTTAATTAATTAAAATTCTGATACTGTGCACTACCCAGAATTTTGATTTCGGATTTTGATTTATTTAAGGATGCAAATGTTATTATTTATTTTTAACACTTTTTTTACTAGCTTGGTTTGGATTAATAATGTCTGTATAAAAATTTCATGTCAAAATATGGCTCAATTAATTTACAAAAATTCTGACATGTTAATTTTCAGATTTTTAAGGTCTCTGTTTTTGAATTTTAAAAGGCCTTAAATTACATTATTAATTCCTGATATTTTTAACAGAGGTAAATATTGACTTAAGGATATTATGGTAAATTTTTCAGAAGCAGATAAATTTCTAAAATTTTATAATAAATCTGTCCTTGCACTATTTGGAGGTCAAAAGGATGTCTTTTCAACTTTTTATTCACTATGCTATGCATTAAAAATTCATGTACCAGCTAAAATGATTTTAAATATATAAACTTTTCAATATTTTACTTTTACCTTTTATCTTCTTACCATTTTACCTTTTTACCATTTCCATTCTTTAATTTCATTTGTTGGATTTTTCCTACAAAGCATAAATCCAAGGAAATTCAGATAAGATCCAATAAATCCAATAAAGCTCATAAATAAATATTTTCAAATTTAAAATATTTATTTTTATATTATTTTATTTTTCGGGATGTTACAGCTTTTGTGCTTGTCTGTTTCTGGTTCAAGAGCACTGGCCTTGCAATATCACAGTTGACTTCTAAAATTATTCTTCAGAATACGCTGCACTTGATCAAACTATGTTTCAGAACCAAACTGCTGTCATGTTGTTAGTCTCTGTTGTTTTCGCCTGTAGAGGCAGTGTTGATATAGGGCAGCAGGAGGCTCGTGTGGTTGCTGCTCCTGCTGGTTTTTTCCTGTCGTGGAATGAAATAGTTGTCCTAGACTAGTGCTAGTTCTTGATGCTATCATTTGAAGTCTGTTTTGTCTTTCCTATTTGACGAAGACCATTGGATGGTTGAACTATTGCTCTGATAATACGATGTGTCGATCTGATGAGCCTTCCATTGGCAGAGTGGAGGCGGAGCGACCACGGGTGCAGGAGGCGCAACTGAATGCTGAGCAGAAAATGGACATGGACAAAGTGCATCTTGATGCAGCGACAGCGGAGGATCATCTGACGACAAATGTCACTAACTAGCAGCTAGAATTTATCAGCGTTCAACAGTTCATCACTCAGTAAACTGTCGTTGTATGATTTTGTCAGATAATGGTTTGTCACTTTTTGCCTGTATGAATCACTGATGATGGTCTGTCACATGATCTGAGCAAAAGAGAAATGCGATTCTTGATAGTGCTAAAACTTTTGAACTTGCTAAACGGTTCATAGTTTTACTGTTGTACTGAGATGGCGTTGAGCAGGGTGGCTTTCCGGAGTGCTCCGGCCTGCTCTTCGAGTGATGGCGTAGGCATGGCAGTAGCAGGGACAAGCGTGGCGGTGGCCATCAGTATGGTGAAAGAGGCAAGTTTTGTGAAAGATGAGTGCTTCATGGTTGGGCTAGGAATTAGTTATAGTTCTACGGCATTGTGAGAGTTCATGGCAGATAGATTGGCAGCATGTTGGGCTAGGAATGTGTTACATGCACTAGTATTTTGTTCTAGCTTGATGACATTTTAGTAGCTTTTTGGAACAATGTGTTATGGAGATGTACTAATATTGCACCATGATGCAATGGAACCTTATGGTACGTTACGCTCATTTTAATTTTTATGCGTATGTCATGTTGAATTTGTAATATATTACAAAATAAATGCTAATATGTACAAAATAATGTTAAGTGAGAAAACTAAGGGTATCCTCCTATTCTAGAATCTGGAGTCATCCTTCTAGCCAAACACTTCCACAGACAGCTCCAAATTCTCAAAGAATCCACTCCACTGGCCCTGTAGGCTAAAATAAAGTGAATTAAGTTTATATTTTTAGTCTAAAATGTAAATAAGATGATCCACATAAACACTCTTAATGTACTCACAGCTCCAGCTCCATAAATTTCTAGAGCTAGAAATACCCTGCTCCACCAAGTATCTGAGATCTGGAACTTAAAAACTGGAGTGGAAGCTATGCTAAATAGATCCTAAATTACATGGCAGATCACTGTACTTGTCTGGATAGTTTAAGTATATCACCAAACTCCCAAACTCTTCCAAACTGCGTATCTAGACCAATGAACTTCGTTAAGGGAGTCACCATAGGACATTAGTACGAAAGCCGAAATACGAACCGATGACATGGCATGTTGGCTTATGCCACCTTCGGATAGGATGTACATTATTACCATAGAATTAGGGGCCTAATTTGCTTACACCCAAGAGTATTGGCCTCACACAAATTTCTCCCTCGTCATAAGCTGTGGCAATTAAGGTGATCGTGTGGGTGGTGGCGCATGCCGGTGTGGTGATGTCCGGATCTTTGTGATGGTGATTGTTCCTGGGAGTACAAAATTTAGACCAAGTGAAGTTAGCAGTGGTGATAAGAGGCTCGGTAGTCTATACCTCTTTATAATGCACCTAAGCATTCTTTTCTACGTCCACTCCAAATAATGCACCCTATTAGAGATGGCCCAACTTTCATACACCCAGCGAAATATCCCCAGAAACTTGCCTCCATCAAAATTAACCTCTCAGATCTTTCCTCAGCTTTACTCATCCACATCCGATGGCCATTGTTTAATGTGTCTAACTCATACCTGTGGCCCACAACAGATCTCCCTCCACCTTCAGCATCATCTCAAGGAAAAGGAAACAAATATCCTAGAATTAAGGAAAAGGAAACAAACGTTCTAGAAAAGGAAAATATCATATATTATGTGCTGGGAAAAGGAAACCGAAGACAGGACACTATACTAGTGAATAGAGGGGAGACTACGTGTTGAGGCAAAGCTACCTTCGGTCAATGGTAGGTAGGGGTGAAAACAGAAACGGAATTTCCGACCGTTCCGGAGAAAAACGGAAACGAAAGCCTTTTTTCGGAAACGGAAAATATCGGTACGGAAACGGAAACGGAAATTTTTTGTCGGAAACGGAAATGGGAGAGCCATTTCCGTCGGAAACGGAATCGGAAATTCCGTATAAGCAAAACCGGAAATTCCGTCGGAAACTTGGCCCATTTCGCCCAAAAAGGAGAAGGGAGAATTTACATTTATTTTCGAATTAAAATAATTTCAGAAATACAAATGGCTTTATAGAAAAGATCAAATAGAGTTCAAAAATTCCAAAAAAAATTCTCAAAAATACTTTGGAACATTTTGAACCTAAGAAAATTATTTCTAGCATATTTGTGGCTTCATTTTTTATGAATAAATTAATTATATAAATCTAAAAAATAGTAAAATGGCATTTATAAACTCCAGAAAATCCAAGATAAATCTCAGAAAATCATAAATGAACATTGAACAATAATATGCAAATTTTAGGGCATTACATTTTTATAGTTGGAGGAGCAAGAGGATGTCGATGATAATGATATGGAGAAGGATATGATGGTTTGATCTGGGGGACAAATAGCGAGCCTTCAACTGACAAATCCGAGAAAAAACTTTCTAGTGATACCGGTGAACATAACATTGTTCTTGTATCTACCTTTGTGATGGAATGAGTTACATTGTTTTTGTGGTCATATATATTGTGATCATGTATTACGTTCTTGTGGAATTTTCCACTTTCGTTTCCGTATCCGCTCCGTTCCGTTCCGTATCCGTTTCGATCATTATTCGTTTTCGTATTCGTTTCCGGGGTTTCCGATTCCGTTTCCGTTACCGGTAAAAGATGTGGAAACGAAAATAGAACAACCATTTACCGACCGTTTCCGTTCCGTTTTCATCCGTAGGTGATTTTAGCAGTGTTTCCCTAGACGCTAGGTGGGTGGCACACCTACACCTAGTACCTAATCGCCGATTAGACGGGCTAGGTGACCGTTTAGGTAGAATAAATAAGCCATGTGCTACCTAGGCAGGCTAGGCAATCACCTAGGGGAACAGTTGATTTTAGCAACTAAATGTGCACCACATACCACGATGGCTAGTCTCAATGTGTCATGTCATTGGTCAAACTTCGGCCAGCATGCTAATGACCGAGGGTGATCTATTTAAACGAGTTCAGTGGCCTAGATAGACAGTTTGGAAGTTTGGTGGCCTATATTTTTTAACCATCCTAACAAGTTTGGTGACGTGCAGTGAATTTACTCAATTAGAGTTAATTAAAAGGAAAAATATCTAGCACAAACTCAAATTTGAGTGGAATCATAGAAACCACCATCCGATTCAAATTCTAAGGCTAAGATTTCTCTCCACCCTTCCCTTTCTTTCACTCCCCCATCTCTCTCTCTCACACACACTCACCCCACCGCCGTCTACTGCACCAACCCATCAGAGGCTACGGTTCCCTCCAACAGTGTTGGCTCGGGGAGGGGATAGCGGAGCCACCGACCAATGGACTGTGAGGAAGAAAAGAGATGAGATGGTGGAGAGAGATGGAGGTTATCTCAACCGTTGGATTCTGATAAGACAGTAGTTTCTATGATTCCACTCAAATTTGAATTTAAACTAGATAAAACCGTTGGATTGAATCAGACGTTAGTTTCCATGATTCCACTCAAATTTGAATTTGCACTAGATAATTTCCCAAATTAAAAAACGCCCATCCACATGTACTACATACACACGTTACGGTTAAAGCGTCACTACAAAAAAAGGGTCCTGATTTCAGTTCACGCCCCACAATTGTGAAGGGTCCTGATTTCAATTAACATGCCCCTCAATTGTCCTGCTCTCGTGCTCAGCATGGTGTCTTGTGCTGATGGGCTTGTCTCAAATGTCCTGCTAAGTATGTTGTCTTATGTTGATGGGCGTGTGCATGTCTTACCAACGGAACGGAATAAACAGTCTTGTAATAATGAATTGATGACTAATCACTCAGCGATGGCCTAGTGGTTCGTCGAACCGAAAGTGTACTGCAAAGTCTGAATACAACTTTTGGGGGAAGAACATGTGGGCAATATATTTCACACAAGCTATAAGTTAAACTTAGAATAAGTCTTCCGCATCCGTCTTACAACAGGAATGTACTCATTGGATTAGCGAAGTAACGCTTTTTACACTTGGATGGTTCTTTACAGTGGCCTTGCTTCAAAAGAGACTGCAATATGGTCGGAACCGTATGCACAGGTTCATCAAACACCCTAACATAGATGTGTTTATCAAATGTCAGCTTTTCCAACAAGGTCCTGCATGTCTGCAAAAAGAGAGCAAACCTATGAGGCAAAAGGTACAACACTGTCATTTGAACCGCTATCATTTGAACAGCGTACATACATGTACATATAGGACAAACTAAAGGATTTGAACATCGAACATACATGTACAAATAGGACAAAATAAAGGGGTACCATACCTGAGGATTCAATACATCCATCCGATGGGTAACATCCTCCTGGCACAATACGGCAGAGCATACGATCACAACTTTTAAAATAACAATGTTAATAATGATTAATGGAATCATAACTCAGAGCATATGGGAATGAGGCCATTTTTCAGTATAGCATACAAAAGAAACGCCTGATGAACATAATATTGAGGATATGATGGGAATGATACCATTTTTCAGTGTAGCATACAAAAGAAATGCCTGATGAACTCAGGATTGAGGAAAAGATGGGAATGAGACCATTTTTCAGTATGCGCTAATTTTGTGTGTGTGCTCAGACCCTCAAAGATTGAGGATAAGATATTCTTGTTTTGATAATAATGTTTTTGTAAAAACTCAGAATTTGGGTTTACAGACTACCAATTTTGTGTTAAACTTGTGTTAGCTAACAATATCCAAACAATCTTTTATTAAAAACAGATCAAAACCAGTTCTGCCAAATCTCATTTTTGTTAATACCTGAGATCCAGACAAGGCCTAACATAAACAAAACAGAACATGCTAAAACCATCAAATGCACAACAAAAATCTTGTAAATACTTGTAAATTATACAATCCTGGATCTATCATTTGAGTTTCCCATGTTTGTATGTATAACAGAAACGTTTGAACATTACATCATTTGCTAGTTCTCACTGTTTTTTTTTCCCAAAATAGGCAAAGTACTCCTATCTGATTTTCAAAACATAGAAACAACACAAATAAAAAAAAGGAATATTTCAAAATATGAAATTTCATGTCTCGAACTTGATTTTGAATAACTGAATATTCAAACAAAAAATGAATTTGAGGAATTCAAAATTTCAGATTTTAAGTTCCTTTAGTGCTTGAAAAGTTTAAAACTTCTAAGTTTAAAATTTTGAAGATCTACTTCTTACATACATAAAATCTTCATGAAAACGGAGTTAATTTTTCTAACACAAGACTTTGGTCAAGAAAGCCATATAACAATGCAAAACTTTTAGGATATATACCAATGAGTAAAATTATGGCTGATACAAGAATTCACAGCTAACTGTGGTAAATTTTTTCCCAATGCATAATAAGAAGGTATAAATGATAAAAGTAAACACGCACCTCCACTAATCCTGGATTTTGCATGACATAGCCAATAATTCGTCGACTTAAACCTTCATAGACAGTAGTGTTCATGCTGCCATCACCATTTATCCATGGTAATATAGGGTGATAAATATGCCTTTCACAAGCATGACAGGGATCACTCCCCCTGTTTTCTTGTGTTGGAAAAGACAGTGTTTCCTCATCTCCAGGATTCTGACTGCACATATTAGGTGGGCTCGACTTGCTTTCAACATTAAGAATTGTCACAGTGTGCCCATCACCAAGCATTTTTACAGTTCCCTGCAAATTACTAGACATGGCAAGCCTCTCTTTCAGTAGATTTCCCGTGTCTCCAGTCTCCACTATTTGAGAAGCTGGAGCTCGCGAACAGCTGCAATGGCTGTATTCTGCAAGTGTAGTTATATGATACTTCGATTTATGTAATGAATCAACGATCCACAATCCATCATACGCATTGACCTGTGAAGCAATATATCACATACGGTGACTCCCATACTCGTAAATGGGGAAGAAACAACAAAAGTTGTGGAGGCAGCATGAAGTATAGCTTCTAACATGCAAGTAACGCATTGCTAATCAGAGGAAACCTTTATAGCACTTGACCCCATAAAATCTCCCAACAACTCAAGCCTCCATCTCGGAATAGGCATACAACACATGTGCATGTGCATGCACCAATGGATTTGAACACCAAACTGTGAACAGTCTGGATTGTCTCCTAAAGATCAGCTTACATAAAACCACTAAAATCCTTCTATAAACCAAGAAGGTAAGCACCACAGAAGCAAATTGAGAATGCCACATCATCTACCCTTTGCTTTTCTCCATCTTACAGCAGCTAAAGTGCCAAGTATGTGCAAGGTGCTACACTGCTACATTCTCTCATATGAAGTAGACAATTTTAATGAATACTCCCTCCATTCTTGTTTATTATTTGTTTCAGAGATTGACACGGTCTCCAATACACATGTTTGACCATTATTTCTTATAATTATATGTTGTCAAAAAATATTAAAAATATAATGATATCAAAGCACTTTTGATGACAAATCCACTAATACCGTTTCCACTTGACAAACCAAAATACTTTACGTATGTTAGTGGCCAAAGTTCTAAAACGTTGACCGCACACATTCTAGGACAACACATAAAAAATAACGGAGGGAGTACCGATTATACTATCAGTTATTTTAGAACAAATCACTATTAGTCAGGGTTCACAAAATCAGCCGATTTTCAAAATTTTTGGCTCTATCAGGAACCCACCGATAAAAGTCCAAACCGGATTTTAAAAAATCTGCCCAATTTGAATTGAGACCTGGCCCAAAACAGTCCATTTGGCGTCTTGTGCTGTTTTCCCTAGGTGACGGTAAGGAATCGATCAATCTCCTTCCTAAGGGATCGATCGAAACTCTCCCCTCTGCCATTCCTGGCAGCAGCTCCTCTCATCTGTTTCTTCCTCCTCTGCTCCCTCCGATCACCCAAATCCAGCAGCACATCGAAGTGGATGGCAACGTCCTAGGGTAGTGGCAAACCATCCCGAGATCCTCATCCGGCTGTGACCCATACTAAGCTCGTCCGCTGGGCGCCAGCTCCTCCCCAAGTTCCCAAGCTCCTCCTCGGCGCTCAGCTCCTCGCCTCCTAACTGCAAGTCTCACCCAAATCGGCTGGGAAACTAAGTTGAGGTGCGATGGATTGATGGTTGGGCTGCAGTGTTCCCTTAGGCACTTGGCGCTAGTCTAATCACCGCCTAGGCGGCCGCCTAGGTAGCTAGGCGGGCGGGAGGGGTCTAACACCTACGCGAGCTAGGCAGCCGCCTAGAGGAATATTGGTCTGTTTTGCTGCTGCCGATCAGAGATTCTACGGCAGTCTATGATTTTCTTTGTGCCGCTTCATGCTCATGCGTGCTTCATTAGAAGGATTGCTTCCTGATTGTTCAAATAGATGGATAGTTTAATAGCCCAATTATTTAAATAGATGGATTGTTTTGCTGATCTTGCTGATATATTATTGATTGTTTTACTTTCTTTCACCGAAATTTTGGCCGATGATTCTGATAATTTTCACAGATTTTAGGCTGGAATTTTTTTAAATTCAAATTTTGATTTGATATCTTCGTGTGAAATTTTCCAATAATCAGTACCACCCCAGTAAAAAACAAAAACCTATTTTCAAAACCCTGCTATCAGTACCAAAAGTATCTGGATTGGCAGCTAAAATTTCCCTATTTTCTTTTCATGTTTTCTCTTCTGTTATTTCATTGGCATGACCATAAGTTGTAGCAGAGTCCTACAAATCCAATGGCAGATCCTACATTTTTAACTATGTTATCGGCATTTTCAGTTTCCTATATAGATTTCTATAAACATGAAAACAAAAAGAGCATGTGGGGGTAAAAGATCTGTCGGTTGAAATTTATGGACAACTGGTAACAAACCAAAAAACAAACAGTGGGAATATTCACAACTATGTTTAGAATGCAGTGAATTTAAATAATTCCCTTGATAAACATTAACCAAATATATAGACAAAAAAGTACAACACGTCTACTATACACATGTTTACAGCTTTACCTCAATGGCCAGCTGAAATCTCTTGAGCGTATCAACAATCACATTGATGAACTGCATGCCTGCATTGGATAAGACCAAACAAAAATGAACTATACCTACCAAAAACAAAGACTTTAACTTTATGCAACAACTAAGTTCTACAAAACCACGCAGATATGTATTCATGAGAATAACAAGTACCTAGTGGATGTAGTGCCTGTGACATTTCTCTTAAATTAACTCCTCCTTCACCAGCTTGATAAATAACGCAAAATGCATTTCTGAACACGTCAGAAGACAACAAGACTGATTCATTTTGTTCACAAGATAATGATGGTAACTGTTCCACATATATTTTCATAGCATCCCAAGGCCATCCACTATAAGAGTTTTCCAACTGAGATTCAGACAGCAAACGCCGACATGAACTGGAGTTGTTAAAATACAATAACATGTTGTGGCTTTCTACCTGCGAATCAACATCCTTGCTGCACATTTCCCTGGCTGAAGTAAAAATAAGGCATTCTTTATCATGTAACACTTGCACGAGATTGCTTGTTTGAATTCTCTCTTGATTAAGAGCAACTTGGATACCAGGGAAACCTTTCTCACGGCGATAGCAGAAGTCACTTTCTATCTTGGGCAAAGGCTTGTGTTTCTTAGTCTTACTGCTTTTCAGTTTCATTGTATCAGCCTTGCGTTTGTGAGTACCATCATCCAATCCACTGGTATCTTCAACCAAAGGACTAGAGCTATTAGGCTCATCAGCCTCACCAACTCCTTCACTTGGCAAGGAAGGTGAAATGAACAACTCTCCTGATAAAGCAAGAGAAAAGAGATGAACAATTTCCCCACATTGTAGATCTGGATACAAATAAATTCCAACGTCCGTAGTACTCTTTTGCTGCCCTATAAGCCATTTCGAAAATTCAGAAGCCTTTTTTCCTGAACCAAATGGGAAGGGTGAATGAGAAGCATTGAAGAAGAATTTTCCAGAAAGGGTGTATGGCTTCGTTCCATTTCCGCTAACCTGGAAAATGGGAGAAGTATGAACAATGGTACAAAAAATAACTGATGCTTTAAATCACAAATCACATTTAAAAAAAAATCAACCTGCCTTCCCCAGCTAAGTACAGAATTGAAGGTACCCTATCATTGCTAACATGATTACAGACAGTACGACAGGAAAGATGCTGAATAGACCAATCATCCTTCGCAACACATGTTAAGAAAAAGGATTACTCACCGTAGCTCCACCGCAAGTGCTTATACCATGGGGAAAGTAAAGGCTGTAAACTTTGAACTACATGACATAAGCATAAGTGACAACGGTTCAGGCAGGCAATCTTATCGTATTTACATTTTGGCTAAACAACATATTTCAGGTCATCAACATCAGAACCCAACATCAAAGCCCACCATATGCCCCCACAAGCAAGCTTATATTTGTGCATCTCGGTTCTGCATGAAGTTACTTTCCTAAAGGCGGTTTGTGATAGGACCATGCTTCAGATAAAGTATTATTTGTGAGATTGCATACCATGCTTGAGAAAATTTTGAGTCCTGTGAGACTGTTATTTGCAAGTACAATTGTACGTATAGTTCTCACAGTAAGAAATGGGGAAAAAGTCTAGGTTTCACAGCCAATGGAGCTGAACATTGCATGTAAGATCTTAAATTTAACAGGATGTTATTAATATTCATCTATTTTTCATGCTGTGTGTTCCAACGAGGGGAGATAATATGGATCAAAAGGCCTGAGCTGGGCAGAGCATACTGAAGAAAGAAATAATAGAGATTGGATATTCGATGGAAACATATGTTAGCAAATACTAACCGTGAAGTTCTTCTCTTTGAGAAAGGAAAAGGCAGTGAAAATTTCTCTCTCTGAATAAAGCTTGAGGGTTGCGGCTATTGAAGCTTGCACTTCTGACCCTGATGATGTGCTGAGAAAAACCAACTTCAGAAGCTCTAAGGCATTTGCAACAGCCAAGGATTTGCATACATCTCTTTCAGTAATTTCATCCTTTTTGACCTTAATGACCTGTTCATGAGATTTGCCAGGAATGTCCATGCTTTTACTTGCGTGCATTGCATCTGAATGTCTAGACAATTTTGCATGTTCACAGAGTCTGCTTTCTGGAACTGCAGTGCTTGCGCTGGTTGCACCTTGCACAACCTGATTAATCTAAGGTCAAAGATCTGCATTAAATAAGATATATGTTGGCAGTTGAGGTTAAATAGATAATTACTTACCAGTTGTTCCTGCCCAATTTGAATTTCCTCAGTGACATAATTACCATTATTGCTCTTTTCATTCTTAGGCCCAACTCTTTTGGTCTGGTTCATCTTTTCTACTTGAATGAATTCAAGGACTTCATCAAGTGCACTTTTTATTTCTGGATCTTCAAAATAATCCCAACTGAATGTCTCAGAATCTGAATCCACACAGTTCCCCTGACTAGAATTTGAGATTTGGGAAAGGATTCCTCTCTTTTTCCATCTCCTTTCCTTACTAAGAAGGCTATAGATTTGCGCCACAGCTTTTCTTACATTTATATTTTTATTTAAGTATGCCATCCTTTTACAACATTTATGCGGTGGAGCTGGAAGATCAGAGAGAGACTTCCAATCTACACGAACTGTTGGTCCATGTGCTGCACGGAATCTAGTGTATATCATCAGCAATTTTCTGGAAATAATATTAACCAATCAGGTTCTAGAATCATCAAAAACCTTTTAGCTCTAGTATTAAGGTCTATAAATCAAAATTTGAAACCAGCAAAAATGGATGGACAACGAAAGAATACCTGTTAGATTCGCATGTCCACAGGAATCTTTTACCAGTGGATGATGGAGAGATTCTCCCTGGTACTTCCTCATCTAGAGTAGACTGGGCTGATCTCTTTTCAGCGGATCCACTGGCTTCAACCTTTTGTTTTATAAACTTCAGGGTAATCTTATCAGCACATCTTTTTCTTTTCTGAAAGGTCGATCCAGAACTAACTGTTCGCTGCTTTCGTGTAGTGGGAAAGCTGGGCTGTCCATGAAGCTGTCTATTCTGAGAGGACGAAATACGAAGCACCTATATTAGTAGAAACCATTCTTGCCAGTCAGTAATACTGAATAGGATGAATAGGAATCACAGACGGAACAAATCAGTCGTAACAAAATTCCAACGCAGATCCAACTTTTTTTCCTTTCTATGGCTTCCAAAGTTTGCAAGGAAGAAGGTACAAAAATATTATAAAAAGTTAACACAGCCGACAAATCAACTATGAGCATATGGGAACTTCCAAAATTCAATCACTTTGGTCTTGATTTCGCTTACATCTAGCAAATGTTGGCACAAGCTTACAAATGCAAGCACTCAAAGATGATAATAAATATACAGTTTTGTATGCTGGTAAACTATTTAATGCATGCTACTTTTGTTCAAAACCTGAAAATGAGATCATAAGTGCTAAATAAATAACATATGATGAGAGACATTATGTGGATTTTGTGCATACAAGATGGTATTGCATAGCAGCAAACTTGCATGGATTTAAAGTGTCCTAGATATTACCATTGTAGTGCTTTTGTTTCAGATTCAATATACTCAGAAATCAAGAAATTGAACTTCCAAAGAAATCCCAAAATGAACACTACAACATCTACCAAGCCATACATGACTAACACCACAAAACTTGATAAAATGTCTACCAATGTGATGTTGATGCAGGACACTGAACAAGGTTGTCACGGTGCTCTGGCCAGTCACGGCGACATTGGGACGCCAGGATAGGCGCCTAAGTGGGCTTCTAGGCGACGATTAGATGATGACATGGATTAGCCTGATCAGCACATATTGCATACTTGTAAGAATAACAGAGAAAAAATGGAGAATAGATGAGAGATCGCCCATTACACACTCAGCCCATAACCCCAATCAAGCACAAAAGCGCATCTAAGTCACCCACTCCCTCCTCCAGTTCCGTAATACCGCCAGGCCACCACCTCCTCAAGCAGCAGCATCCAGAACAGCGAGCAGCAGAGCAGAGAGGCAAGCAGCAAATCAGAGAGATCAGAGGAGGGTGATGGGCAAGGAGCAACAGAGCAGATCAGGGAAGGGAGGACTCCCTCCCTCCTTGACCGCTGCCAGTTGAGGCAAGACGCCCTGTCATCCACCGCTGCCCGATTGGACATGTCAACTACGCAACGCCATGGTGATACCGTGATAACCTTGACACTGAGCTCAGATTTGTTGTTCAAATTCATTTATACCATTAGCTAGTTAACCATGCAAGAATGCAAGCATGTGCATGGCTGAAAATAATAGTTAAATGAAAGCCAGGAGACTAGGATATACTTAAGAGGCCCTTCCACACTGATGGTATGAAACATTACACCAAAAATCAAACCATCAATACAGCAGTACATGATTTTTGGTTCAAACACATGTTAAAATGGTGCAGAGTGTAACAAGTAAGCCTGCCTAGCTATGAATTTTTTGTGATACGGAGTCAAAGACTACTGGTGGAACCTAGTCCCATAGAAAGAAACCTGACAGCCTGCCTAGCTATGAATTTATTGTCTCTAGTTAGTTCTATGAAGACCCAGCCATATTGTTCTCACACCTATTCTGAACTCTGAAGGGATGTTCACCAAGACCAAGTATAAATAATTCAATATCCGAGTCTACTCTAATGGAAAGAAAATCAAGATTTCGTTTCCCCCCAAATACCAAACAACCGTTCTTGTTATCCTTTAGAATTCAGATACTGTCCCAAAGAGCTTTGGGTTAACTTCTTGCTGCCTTTGGCTTTCTACGTCTCTAGAAACATCTAGCCCAGCATATTAAAGTTACTCCTTCAACAATTTATGATGTCCATTTGTATGAGCACATTTGGACTTGTTCCTCAAGACATTTTGTGGTCTTTCAGGTGGTACTAGAGCAAGCTTAGTGCTCAGTGCTCATCTTCCCACACTTGTCCTGCGTCACATGTCCACTTTCCATGCTAGAAGAGGTTCTTGACTTGGGACTCACAATGTGGCTGACTTGCATCTTAATTTACCCCAAAGGAAAAAGGATGTAGACCATAGGACAGTGTTCCCCTAGGTGATAGGCGGGCAACACAATGGCGCCTAGCGCCTAATCTCCGATTAGGCTGGCTAAGCGGAAGGGTGTAGCCTAGGGGAACAGCGCCATAGGATGATCTCAGCAACATACTTATCTGTAATTGCTGAAACATTAAGCACTCCCATCTTAGTGTGAAGTTCTATTGATCTGTTATGGTTTTGTGTCAACCCATTCTTTTTTTATTCTTCCATGGGATTTAGTTATTTTGTTAAAATATGTTTGCTTCTTTGCCTCCATATCGACTGTCCAGAAAACAGAATAAGTTATGGAGAATCATTAGCGTAGAAGTTAAATAAACATGGTAGTGCAATATAAGGTCAAATACAAAACACAGGAGTCCTTAAGATCACTAGATGAAGATGGAGGGAAATTTCAAACACATACCTGCTCTACAGAGAGATTCAACTCTCTTGCAATTATAAGACAATCTTTGAAAGGAAGTTTCCCCTTCTCACTGACACTCATAATATGCCGTTGTAATTCCAGTCGTTGTTCACTAGTCATCACTCTAAGTGAACTCCATGAACGAGGATGAGAAACCTACATGGAACAGGGTATCATATAGTACCTTGTACACGTGAAAGTCATAATTAAGGCCTACGAGAGCTCAATAAGTTAAAAAAAACAGCCAGTGCCAGCCAATATTGTTGTAAATGGAGATAATGTGCTTCCCGAATAGATATTGGAAAATTTTCGATAATTAGTAAAATGCTTGCAGCTGACAATGTATACAGTCAAAAAGAAAGTACAAACAAGAAATTACGCACGTATCAATATCAAGATCTAGCAAAACCACTGCAGCACCAAATCATGAGTTATAATGGAAAAGTTAACAGCAGCAGCAGCCAAATATGATACTGAGATCATACCCAGAGGGCAAAAGAGGGAGGCCATGAAATTAATAAATACAGGACAGCGTTGCCCATCAAATGCAACATGCACATTATAGCTGAAATGATCTTATAGGCAGGACTTTTTACCACAACCAGAAAGGGATCTTATGGAATGCAGGACATGAAGAGAGTGAAACATATGTTAGTGTAAACAGAACTCTACAGTATATATATGGGGCACAATAGGGCCTAGGCACCATAATTTTAAATGCGTGAATTCAAGCCAAATTCGAGTATATTTTTCAAAACTTTCAGTTTTAGAGTATATATCCATCTATAACAATTCAAATGAAACACATACCTTTGAAAAATATACTTGAATTCAAAGATGAACGAATTTAGGGCCTGTTTGTTTTAGCTTTTGATTCTGGATTCTGGCCCCAAAAGCAGAATAAAAAACAAACAGCCCGATTCTAGAATCCAATTCTCACAATCCAGCCCACCCATATACACTAGAATCCACAATCCACTTCATATATGCTTTTGGATTCTAGCTTTTGGAGAATCAGCTTCTCTACAAACACAATCTAGAATCAGCTTTTAGATAATCCAAAGCTGAAACAAACAGGCCCTTAGATCACATGCTTTGTTGATTTATATATAAAATCAGCACATACCTACAATCAAACTATCATCAAAAAAGGAAACTCAAGTTTGAATTTCAATTCAAACTAGTTTGAACTAGTTAGTAAACTAGTTAAACACATCATCATAAAAATTTCAAAAAATTTCGCATACAGATACATAGGGGAAATACCCATTTTGGATCATGGTGCCCCAGGTAATTGTGCTATATATATACATATATATATATGCATGCATATACATATATATATATATAAGAAGCCTTTTCTGTACTCCCGAGAGTACATACTCCCACCTTACCACCTAAACAAATATCTTATACTCCTTTATTACTTTTGGTATACTTCAATAATAATTCTAAGATACTCTAAATCGACATGGTTGAAAAAATTTCATGGAAGCCCTTTATTTTTGCTATATAGCCTTCTCCATATGTAAAAGGAGTGTACACACAAATTATGCTCTAAAAAGTGGACCATGGCGAAATTTTTCATGGAATTCACTTTGGAGTATCTTATAATCAGTATTAGAGTATGCTCAAAAGGATAAAGAGGTATAACAACATCATTTAAGTGGTATACTTAGTGTGGAGTACGTACTCCCAGGAGTATGGAACTATTCTCCTATATATAGGAAAATACCTTCTACTCCCGGGAGTAGTTACTCCCACATTTGAAATACCACTTAAACGAACATGAAATACTCTTTTATCACTTTGGGTACACTTATATACTAATTATAAGATACTCAAATATGGAACACACGAAAAAATTGCAATGGAATGTATAGTTTTTAGAATATTTTGTAAATACCTTCGAATACGCACATAAAAAAGTGTCTAAAAAAATATACATACCACCTTTGAAAAAATGTAAATACCACCTAGCCACTCTTATATACTTGTATACTGCACGTACATACCTTTTGTTGCACGAGATACTCCCTACATTGTGAAATATGTTATAGGTTGTAACTACTCCCGGGAGTAGAGAAGAACCTCCACGTGGGCGGGCGAGAAAGTATATAGTGAAAGTAAGCATATGGTGAAATCATGAAAGTAGGTAAATAGAGACGTTCGATTAAACTTGAATGGTTCAGATCTAGGTAGAATCCCACCTCCTCACTTAAACATGTTTTACACATAACCCCCCAAAAAAATTACAAAATTCCACACCATCAGTGGAGGAGGTGGGATTTCACATAGATCTGAACCATTCAAGTTTGATCCAACGCCCCTGTTTGACTATTTTCACGATTTCACCTTATGTCATACACGCACGGTAGCGCTAATCTGCGCTTGCGCGTAGCTTTGCTATTCTACGCGCGAGCCGTAATCCCGTGTCGTTGAACTAGCTAATGTGAACGCATACATGCACCGACTGATAAATGGCATTCGTAGTTTGTATATGTATATGTTTTTTCTTTGATTTAGCCATAACATTTTACTGACAGCTCTAATTCATAAACCGTTTTCACTAGTAGCTTACTGACAAAGAACAACACATTGATATAAGTCTCGACACATAAAACAAATTTTACTATCCGTATACATAAATGTTACTATTGGTATACATAGATTTTACTAATATAACAGAGTTCCAGCAGCCTGTGCACTAGTAAAATGTTACGATGCATTCGGTAAAATGGCAGTAAAAACTCATTCGTGCAGCGTTTGTTAGCGAGACTTATATCATTATATTGCTCTCGTCGTCAGTAAGCTATTAGTGAAAACCGTTCGTGCATCGAAGCTGTCAATAAAAAGTTATAACCAAATCAAAGAATACACAGATTCATGTACAAACTAGAAAACACGTTACAGAAGACATTTTTACTAGTCGGTCATGCGTCACTAGTAATGTGTTTCGTAGTTTGTATATGAATCTGTTTTTTCTTAGATTTAGCCGTAACTTTTTATTGACAACTCCAATTCACAAACCGTTTTCACCAGTAGCTTACTAACGACGAGAGCAACACAATGATATAAGTCTCGGCGCATAAAACAGATCTTACTATCTGTATATATAGATGTTACTATCGGTATAGATAGATTTTACTATCATACAGTAGTATATTGATGTACATTTAGCAGTAAAACTTGATTTATGTGACGTTTATTAGCGAGACTTATATCATGTTGTTTCTCTCGTCATTAGTAATCTAATGCTGAAATTTGTTCGTGAATCGGAGCTGCGAATAAAAAGTTATGGTTAAAACAAATAAAAATCAGATTCATGTATAACTAGAAAACGCATCTTTGCATCTCTCGGTCACAAACATGCATGTAAAATTTCGTAGTTTGTACATGAACCTGTTTTTTCTTTGATTTAGCCATAACCTTTTATTGACAGCTCCGATTCACAAACCATTTCACTAGTAGTTTACTGACAACGAGAGCAATACACTGATACAAGTCTCAGCGCAAAAAACAGATTTTACTATCCGTATATATAGATGTTACTATCGATATACATATATTTTACTATCATACAGTAGTAAATTGATGTACATTTGACAGTAAAATTTGATTTATGCAACGTTTATTAGCGAGTCTTATAACATGTTGTTCCTCTCGTCATCAGTAATCTAATGGTGAAATTTGTTCGTGAATCAGACATGCAAATAAAAAAGTTATGGCTAAAACAAATAGAAATCAGATTCATGTATGTGTCTTTGCATCTCTCGGTCACACACATGCATGCATTAATTCTGGACGATTAATATTCCGAGGCTCGGTCGCAAATTCCATAGCGCTAATTAGTGGAATGCTCGGTTGGTCGAACTGCAAAACCGACCGGCGTGTAGAATTGCTTAAACTACACGCGGCTACAGAATAGTAGTTCTATATATATATGATGTATGTATGAAAATGGTTCCATACTCCTGGGTGTACGTACTCCCACTCTAAGTATACCATTTAAATGATGTTATTATACCTCTTTATCCTTTTAAGCATACTCTAATACTGATTATAAGATACTCTAAAGTGAGTTCCATGAAAAATTTCATTATGCTCCACTTTTTATAGCATAATTTATGTATACACTCTTTTTACATATAGAAAAGTGCATATAGCAAAAATAAAGGGTTTCGATGGAGCCCTTTATTTTTGCTATATATCTTTTTTTTCATATGTAAAATGAGTATATACACAAATTATGCTATAAAAAAGTGACTTTCATGAAACTCACTTTGGCTCAAAAGGATAGAGGTATAAATTTTTTGTTTAACCGGTATATGCAAGGTGGGTGTATGTATATGTGTGTGAGTGTGTATGTATAGGAATGTAATGTGTCGAGGGTAGAAGTGTAATAGTCATGTGGGTGTTAGGGGTAGTTAAGGAATTGTAGTCTAGTCTAGGGTTTCACTCATGTACACTATATATTAGCACCTTGGGTTCTTACAAAACAACTAATTATTCAGCCCCAATTCCTGTCTTCTTCACTAAATCTAATATGGTACCAGAGCAAACATCAATTCACTAGCTTATGTCTCTTTCCACCACCGCCGCTGCCCTTGGTAGAAGCAATCTCCACTTTAGGGGGCAGGCATCCAATCTTGTTTTCATTTCTTTATTAGTAGTTTTCGTTGAGTAGCACCAAGCAGTAACTCGTCTTTGTATTAACTCGTCTTCAAGCAGCAGCAGCAACCCCGCTGCATTCTGTCGTTGCCAAGGTCGATTTGTGCCGAATTTGTTGCCCCGCCGCTTAGAACCATCATCTCTTTCGGTTCAACACTTGGCATCGTCTTCCCTGACATCTCTTCGTCGGATCTAGGCTCAACATCGTCTTCCTCGGTGTCTTTCTGCAAGTTCACCCTGGAATCCGGGCCGGACCATCATCGGATCCAGATCTCGTCGTCGGCGCCATCTCGAACCAAATTCGGGCCTCTCCATCGTCGTCATCACCCGATCCGGTGCTCCTCACAATCACCGGCTGGATCTAGAGTTGATCGAGCTCATCTTCGGCATCACTGGCCAAATTGGGAGCTAGTTGTGCTTCCCTCACCATCACTGGCCTAATCTCGTCACGACTAGCCTCCATTGTCGTCCTATCGTCGCCAATCTCTATCGACGCTGGTTTGATCAGCACTAGCCATCATAGTCACCTCGTCGCCGGTCATCTTCTCATGCCACTGGGCTTGGATCGAGCTCAGTAAGTCCTAATCTGACGCCACTAGCTCTAGATCTGAGCCCCCTCATCACCAGCCTCGCACCTTACCAGCTCGCCATAGTTGTTCTCAAGCCATCTACACTTATATGACGGAGAAGCTCATCCACAAGCACCATCGTATTCCCCAGCAGGATCCGATGCTGCATCCATGGCCAGCTCGTCCACAACTTGGCACATCTGCATCTTCGACGCGGATGGTCCGGATCTGCTTGCCCCTACACCATCACTCGGAGGCCACTGCTGGCTGTCGCCCTTAGGCTTCCTCGGCCAGCTCCCTCCATGGCCGTCAGCATGCACCTCGAGCCAGACCTCACTCCAACCGTTGCTTCACCAAGCTCTTCTCTATCCCATCTCTTTTGGGTTGTTGGCTATAGTCTACACTATGCTACCTGCTGCTCCATTCATTGGTGTGTGTTGCTAGATGTTTGGTGTGTGGAGCTGGTCAAGTTGAAGTTGTTGCATGCCGTTGCTTGTTGTTTGGCCGAGAGAGGTCTTGCTGCTGCTGGCTCTTTAGTTCCTTTGTTTGCTTTAAGTCTACCCATCCAAGTCCATTGCATCTCTCAAGTTTGTCGAAGTTGTGCCAATCCATCAAATTCTTTGTTGATTAGCGGATTGCTCTTTCTTTTTCGGGTTGCCGCGGCCCATTTAATTGGATCGATTCTGGTTGCCCCCATTATCATCGTTGTTGATGCGACCTTGGTCCTCTCTCGTAGCAATCTTGCTACACATCTTTGCATTCATTGCGACTCCTAATCAATGGCCTTCTTTGTTGTCGCCATCACACATCTCCCTCTCTCCCTCCATTGGCTTGATTCAACACGTCTCTCTATTCATGTTGGTTTCAACTTCTCTTCCCCAAGACTCGATGTACAATGAACCATTTGAGCACATGAAGAGCTAAAGAGCAGCTTGTGAAGGATTGAGGTACCACCTTGTGGATGGCGGTCATCGGTGTGTGAAGAGCCGAAGAACAGTGTGTGAAGACTGTGAGATACAATTTGGTCAATGAGGGGCTTGTTTGCTATGACAGAGATTTTTTTTGCTCAAGAGTTGCACACTTCGACGACATCTTCAAGCTCGGACCTTCCAATTTATCTCTCTTTTTTTGTCCCCGTCAAACTCAATGCTATCGCATACGCATTGAGTTTGAGAGGGGCCTTAAAGATAGTAGTGTAATGTGTCAAGGGAATGGTTCCCCAAGACGCTAGGCGCTATTCGAGCGGTGAGGTAGCGACTAGCGTCTAGGGTGCCTAGGCGCTACCTAGGTGGCCGACTAAAAACAGGGGAGGGGGAGGTGATAGCAAGGGAGAGAAGCTTGGAAACCAGCAAACAAGGGAGAGGGGAGGTGAGGGAGGGAAAGGGAGGGGGAGTAGAGGCACGCCACAAGGAGGTGAGGGACGGCGACGACGAGTTATCGAGTGTCCTGTGGTAGGGACGGCGACGGTGACTAAGGGAGCGCTGCTGCTGAGGAGAGTATCAAATCGACGGCGGAAGAGGAGGATTCTCGGCGGGGGTGGCCCAATCCACAATGGGAGAGGACTTGCCAGCGGGGAAGACAGATTTGGTGGCGGAGAGGTGGATTTGGCAGCGGAAACAGTGGCGGCACGTCGATTTGGCCTAGGGCGACCTTGATCCAGCAGGCCTCAACGACACCCGATTAGGGGTAAATCACGGCAGCAGGCTAGTGCCAAGCTCCTAGGTGGCACCTAGGGGAACATTGCTCAAGGGTAAAAGTGTAATAGTCACATGGGTGCTAGGGGTAGTTAAGGAACTGTAGTCTAGTCTAGGGTTTCACTCATGTGCACTATATATTAGCCCATTGAGCTCTTGCAATACAACTATTCAGCCCCAATTCCTCTCTTCACTAAATCTAACACAAAGTACATAAGAAGATAAAAAGCAAATGACCATTAAAATGATGATAACAGGTAAACCCAACAGTAAGACATTATTATTATTAGAAAATAGTGCAATGATATACAGCAATGATGACAAACCTCAGGTACAAAACAGCCAGGGAAGGCACTTGACGGCTCAGCCAAGCCAGCTGTTAAATAGCAGTACTCTAATGTTTCCCAGTAAGCATCAACAAACTCCTGCTTTGAAAGCACAAAATCATGCCGAATTTTTGTAAGATGGTTCACATTAACGTGAGATGATGGAAGAAATCTTTGTATAGGTTCTTCAATGTAAGGCCTGAGCTCCATTGAATGTGTAGGCACAACATCTGATGGCACACCCGAATCCTCTACAAGTTCTTTTGCAAGTTGGACCAACTAGCAAACAAAGCAACAGAACTGATCATTATAAGTCTGCTGCACCCTAGTTAAGATATCATGCAAGCTGAATAGCAATAAACATGAACTAGACTTGCTAAAACAGAATATGCAGCAGGCAAACATCAACCTAAAAGAACTTCAGATTTGTGTTCTTCTTAGTTTTAAAAACACGCCTAAGGTTCTCAATTCTCACAGCGTTAACTGCAAACATCAAAGACAAAGAACATTACCTTAAGCTTGTCTAAAATATTTATTAAGCGTGAGAGTCGGCCTTTGGCATGAGTATCCATGAGCTGGTTGTATTCCTTGGTAGGAATTTCTGAAAGTTTCTTTCCAAGCCTACACTTAGTTTCCATGTTATCGATCTTCTTGGCTGATCCCACAACTTGTAGAAAGACTTCAAGAGGCATTTCTTTGGTAGCTGCCGCCATTGAAAACAAAAGACATGATTGGTTAAGGTTCTTGTCATGATGCCCTTCTTTGGCATAACCAAGTGGACTGCACCAACTTGGCAAACCACTAACATATACCCACAGAAATTTATGGAACAGCTTTGCCCGAATCATTTTTGCACCTATGAATCCATTGGCATGCATAGCTTCTAATATTAATGGTTTGTTATCTTTAATTCTGCGTGAAATCCTCAGACCAGGTATGGCAGTCGTATGTTGATTTTGCTTCAGTTTAGCTGCTGCACCCGAACGGGTTTCAGTATCAAAGTACCTTTGTCTAATCCTAATTTGATCCACAAGTTCCGGTGACAAGCCCCCAACAGAAGAATGCAGTATTACATCAATGAGACGACTGCGAGTGTAGTTTGTAACCATAGGGACACTAACTTTGATACATTTACAGCTGCCCTCTTGCTGAAGCTTATTCAAAGTGCGAGTCAAGGTCTTCCTATCCATTATTTTTCCATTTTCCTTTTCAAGTCTCTTTAACCGTTTATGTAACTCCACCTTTAGTACAAATTTCTTTTTCTGCATAGGGAAACATAAAAGGTGTTATATAACGATGAAATGCAATCAGACATGCAAGGGCATGCCAACAACATGCATGGACATGACCATGAGTACACAAAAGAACAAAAATGAGGTTGCTCCTTGCAAGCCTGAATTTTATCAATGAAAACAATGAATACACGGCTATAAAATACACCGCCTCAAGCCTTCCTTGAACCAATACAATGGTATATAACTGTTAATCTAGTTTTAGTTAATGAAAAAAGATGAAACACTGAACTAATCATCGCTACATAGCAGCATGTCACATTAAGAAAGAAATAAGGTTATTACCATTGTACCAGTACCATACTACCATAGAAGTATACTGTCCAGATAAAAGCATACTGGTCTAAGGAATATTAAGGCCACAATCCACACACTCGTATAATTTAAAAAGGGATAAATCGAAAAGAAACCCTAAAAGTCACTGCCTTTATCGCTTACCCTCCTATAAGTCAATTTGGTTTCTTAAAACCACTACAAATAATTTACCATACAAATATCCCCCACCCCCATGTCCATTTTTATCATTTTTTTGCGTACTTGTGTTTTTCATCAAGTCGTGAGATATTAGTAGCCATGCAACTATCCCCATATCACATGACGCGGGATCCACCGGAACGCTGCCCCTACCACCAACAGCGATGCTGCAGTGAAGAAAGAGGGAAGCTACTGGTAAAGAAGGCGAACAAAGTGAGACCGGAACAGACTGCCGGTGGATCCCGCGTGTTCACGGCTGCTGATGTGTCACGACTTCATGAGAAATTCGCAAGAGAAATGAGATAAATGAACTTATAGGAGTGTTTTTGGATGGTAAAATGACTTATAGAGGTGTCGTGTCAATGAACCAAAATAACTTATAGGGGGATAAGTGACAAAAGGAGTAGCTGTTAGAGGGAGGGGGTCGGATTTTTCCCATTAAAAAACTCTCACCTTACAAATTTCAACAGTTTCAAATGGTTGGTGCAGAAAGTGAATTAGTGATCGAAGTCCTCTAAAAAAGGGTAAAAGGAGCAAGGGGGTTTAGTGGCTTATGATACAATTGTTGGGTAATACAAAATGCACAAAGTAATGCTTACATTTAAATAAGCCCAGCTCAGGTATGCATAAATAATGCAATTAGAAGTATTCACAGAGGCTTAGACAATGTTATGCTCCTATAAAGTGCAACAAATTGCACAAAGTAATGCTTATAATTACATAAGCCCAACTCATTACTCATGTATGCCAAGGCAATGCAACTAAAAGTATGCAAACAGGCCTCAGACAATGTTATGCTCCTGTAAAGTGCATCAAGTCGAGAGCAAACTTCAGAGTAGATTTCGTGCCAAAAATCAAGCTCTTAGAGAGTTAAAATTATACATAAAAGAACAATCATTTACAGCAAATTTGTATTTTGACAGATGGTTCTTATGAAAAACTTAGTTTGATGAATACTTAGCAGGCAACCTTCAACATGTGTAGAATCCTTCTATGTCGTCGATCATCAGAAGTTGAAGGAGGGCAGCGACGCCTCTTCCTCTGACCCAAAGCAAGTTTATCTAAAAGAGAAAACATGGGATTATATACATTGAACTGAGCAGCATTTTGTCCTGCAATCTATATTGCTCCCTTCGTTGATTTTAGTAAGACGCCCATGTATTTTGAGATTCAAACTTTGTAAATTTTGACAACAATTAATTCAGAAATATATAGGCTTAGTGGCAATGTAGCACAAAAGTGGTACCATTAGATTCGCATTTGAAAGTACTTTTATATGATCATGATTTTGTGTTTACTAAAAAATATGCTGTAAAAATAATTAATGGTCAAAATTCAATTTTTGAGATAGTTCAAACCGTGCCTTACAAAAAAAACAACGGAGGGAATACATATAAAAAGCTTCACAGATAACTCAAAAACAAGAAATAGTTCGCAAAATCAAGCTTGGTACAATACTACTTTAAAGAATTGGACTATACTAATTGGGGACATATTGAGAGAAAATGGCCTAAATCTTGCAAATGCGTGAAAATCATGAATATAAGTTTTAAAAAAGAATCCAAAAATTACCAGATATAGGGGAGGGCATGTTCTATCTCTCTGCAAAATTTCAATTGTATTCATGAATAGAGATTGCACACTGTTCACTAAGTAAATTGTCTTTTTTGTATCTCACAAATGCAATTTAATTTGGCATTCAAATTTTGCATATCCGTAGAACATACCCTTCCCTATGTGTGGTATTTTTTGGAACTCAACACATGATTTTAACATTGGATCTATCGGAGCTCAAAAGTCAAAAGCCAAAAATAAGTCAAGTTTTAGGCAGCACAAATACCACAAGCTCTTACAGCAGCTTGGCAGTTCCCAAACAGATGTTAAGCACAAAATCTTGAGACAATAAACAGATAGCGACCAGAATTTAGATCACCGTACCTTGTTTAACTAGTTGAGAAACTCCAGCACAAATGTCATGGTTGCTTTGGAGATGATGTCCAACTGGTTCATTATGGCATTCCTCTTCAAACAGGAGCTTGTTATTAACAAACAAATCACCCTGTGGTCTAGGAGAATCCAATCCTTTAGATGGAACTAGTGACCACAAATCGGAACAATTGTCATGATCATCTGGGAGCACTTCAAAATTTTGCAGAGCAATACCAGCTTTGTAGTGTGAAAAGTTATTTGAAGTCCAAACTCGGTACTGTGATGTCTTGTCTGGAACTTCAGCCTCCCAAATCAAATTAAATCTTTTGAGCATGGATGACACTCGTTTATGAAGCCTTTTCGAATTGTTGTGCCCAAGACGTTTGCCAAGCTAATTGGATGTTACATGAGAACATGAGTCACTAATTTCAAGAAATACAAAATTTTATACGCCACACTTGATGAGACAAGCAACTCCAATCCATGTTACATAATGATGTGTACTCAAGCTGCTTTATATACTCGTCACCAACACATTGCTGAGTTCACAGTGCAAGGATGTTTTGCGGCATGGAATTACTTTTTCATTCGGAACTACAATCTAGAAGGATAATGTATTGGCAAGAATTTTATACCATAAAGAAGCTATCATAGCTCATTTAAGTTGTGTAGTCAATGAAATTTCAATAAATAATTTGCTAAATCCATGCAGCTAGAAACATATATATATACACACACACGTATATGTATACATATACACATATACGTATGTGTGTGTGTGTGTATAAGCCAGGTACAACCCACAAGCCAACATGCTAATATGCCATTAAGACACTTGTTTATACGCAAGTATACCAAAAGCCTACCAGCAGCATTGTATGACTAAGGCCCTGTTTGGGGGAGCTGTGGTTGAAATTTGAAAAGCTTTTTGGCTTCTTGGTCAGTAAAGTAGATTGTAGTCGCTCACTGTGGCTTTTCTTGTTATGCCGTTTGGCAACTGGCTACTGCAGCTGTAGCTTTTAGGGCGGAGGGGACGGGCGACAAGGCAGGGCGAGGAGGGAGGTGGAGCGAGCGGGGAGGCGGAGCGAGCGAGGTGGGAGGTGGTTGAGCGAAGCCACAACTGAAAAGCTCATTCCCAATGGCTGCAGCTTTTGGGGGTGCTTTTGTTGTGACTTAGCTTTCCAGCTGCTTTGCAGCCATGCTGTTTTGGGGAGGAGGGGAGGGGGGTTGGCTCAAACCTAAAGCACAACTCCCCCAAACAACCTCTTAATCTTGCTAACAGCTCATGATGGGTGGCGCTGGATAGTTTGTAGGCTTGTATAACAGGTTGTATTACTGATAGTGCACATGTTGAACTATGACTACGTTAAAGGACCTAAAGGTTAAAGGTCATATCCTAAGTAAATTAACGCCCAAAAAAATTGACAAGTTAAACTTTCAGGGTTTAAAGATGGATTGACTATGATTATTGACATTGTAAAGTCACTTGGAAGTTCTCACTTCCTTGCGTATGGATTATCCTGATTTGCTCAATTATTAAAGAAAAGATAATTTGAGATAACGATAACGATGCAGACCATATAGGTATTGAGAAGGATATTAAAGTGGAGGATGTTACGTGTGTTAAGTATAGAATTTTGGCCCATGTAACCCATGAGGCCCATAAACAAGTGTATATATATCTCCTCAATAATCAATAAGATTCACAGTTGTGAATAGCAAAAAAAATATATCTTCTTCTCTTAAGTTTAACAGAGGAAACATTCTATCCAATCTGTTATAGCACATCACTTTTAAGTTTAAAACCAGAGCTAGGCTACAAAAAATAGTTTTCAGATTCACTGTTCTGTTGCAACCAGCTTAAAATTTCCAATATCAAGAGCTGTCATATCTTGGCATGGGAAATTATTGCTGTCCTCCAGGTTGCTAAATTAAGTAAGCAGTTGCTGAAACAACCAAATCTGCCAACGAACGCCCAATATTTTCAATCTGGTTGTAAACAGTAAACAGTAACAGATTCAACTATCAAAGAGGATAGCAAATGGAGAACATGTAAACAACAACAACAACCAAGACTTTTGTTCCAAACAAATTGGGGTAGGCTAGGAATGAAACCCAATCAAAGTCAAAAAAACCATAAACAAGTTGGGGTGGAGAACATGTATCACTATAAAAGCACTCTTAATGCTATGATGGAATGTAGCATATCATTGAAAACATATTATACACCAAGGTTGCGCGGTTGAAAGGTTCAGAGCAGTACCTCAACAAGGGTTATGCCTTTTGGCCCTTGAGCATTGATCATATCGTATATGCAGTTCTCTAGTGGGAGCTCCATAACTTGATCAGTTCCCTGGCCTTTCTGGCCAATTTTGTAGTTTAAGGTTGTACTTTTTGGCTGAAACTCATTAGGATCAAATTTCTTCAACAGACGTAAACAGCGAACAACCTGCAAAAAGCAACACCTATATAGCTTGTTGATTGACAAAGTATGCAATGGAGTAAAAGATTACAGCACGAATGAAGCACTGCAACCGAATATTCTGTATGGTTAAATATATTGTATTGCTGTATATGGTTTTTCTTGCAGCTCTGAAAGAAGCTGTTGCAGTTGGAGGAACCTCAAAAGGTGAACGAAACTGCTACAATAATTAAGGCAATTCGTGAGCATGCTACAAGGAGGAGCTCTTAGTTGTCTATCCGTGGTTTTTGTTGTTTTTACTCCATGAGTTCTTAGTTGTCTATCCATGGTTGTCTCTCTCGTGGTCTCTAGTCCAGTCTTTCCTGTCTTTAAATTGGATTATAATGTCTGGAATATCAGCTCCATGTGCTCTGCTTCCGTTTAGTTGATGTAAAATGGGACTGGAGCCTGGGGGCCATCGCTTCTTCACTCTAAAATTTCCAGCAGCATATGAACCAGAGTATAGAATTGTGCTGGTAACAGTAACTAGCGTCACTGGAAATCCCAGGAAGAACCAGACTTCTAAAAGACCAACAGTTTTTATTATAAATTCAAATATTAAAATTCCGGTTCTTGATAGGAAGCACAAGAATTAACCCCAAAAAATATTAAAAAAAGGCATAACTAATAACTGAAAATAAGTAAATAATTACGAAACAGGAGGAAACATTAACATCACCTTATCATCAACTTTGGCACTGAATTCTTCAACAAGCTGTGCATCTCTTAGCCTATGCAATACCTGAGGAAAAGAGGTGATCATAAAAGTCAAAACGCCCCATAAGGAGGGAAACCGGAAAGTGGAGAACCTATGAAGTAAGCAATAAGCAATTACGAACAAACTTACATTTCTCCATGCTCTGTGCCCATATGCCATCCTGTAGTCTAGATCAATTTTTATATCTGACACAACGAGAGCCTATAGGGAAATAATTGCACAAAGTTAGCAAACTTGAAAATCGGAAATAAAATCGAACAGAGTATCAAATGGAGAGAGGAAAAAAAGAGAACAATGGACCTTTCCACTAGCTTCTTCAAGTTTATCACATATGGCTTTCATTGCTGGAAGATAATCATGAACAGTTACATCATTCTTGTAAATTACACAAAAATCCTCATCTTCTTGCAAAGAACCTATATTGGTCTCTTCATTGCTCCCCAGTAGTTCTGGCTTTATAATCTCAAATCTTTGGTGTGAATTCATATTCAAGTCTTTGGCATATCGGGACAGATATAATGAGTTGGTGTTGATAACCTGTTTATTCTGTGAAGCCTCTTCCCCCTCAACTCCATTGTCTTTCACCTTTATGATAGTTGATTGTCTAACTATTAACCGCTGCGATGCAAGGCTTTTTACAATAAAATGGAAGTTGTTTCCTTTCATGTGAAAATTTTTGCATAGATCATTCTGAGTTACACCAGAAGTCCTATGACAAAAAACAAGATGTAAATTATTGCACACAATATTATCAAAGGCATGATATCTTCTTGCCTATGTACATATGCATTATGGAAACAAAGTACAAATGGCCAACAACAGGGAAAAGAATGCAAGAAAGGCTAATAACTATTGTGTTGGACAATGCTGATTATGCTATTTATAGATGAATGAAATGTATGCCAATGTTCAGAAACATGTGCAGGGCATTAACAAATCCACACTTTTAACACGCAATACACCCCTAGACTTGCATGGTTAAACTTGAGAAATGAACTTTAAGCTCCCTAAACTTGATAAGCCAAAGTGGACCTGAAATATTTTTTAGCTGGCAAAGGGAGATGGCATGGCAACTTTGAACCAATCAAACCTGCCATTTGACTTGGTTAAACTTAAGAAACGAGCTTTAAGCTCCCTTTAAACCTGTATTAGTGAGCCAATGTGGGCCTGAAACAAAAGAAAAAAGTTTATAGCCCCTGAGGCCTGATCAGCCGACATAGTGGCTAAAAGGTTGCCATCACCTAATTCAGGCTTGGACCGTCCTAAGTTCAACTCAGGGACCTGTGACAGAAGCATCCAAGACCAGGGGCATATAGCGTACTTAATAGAAGAATATATCCTGATACGTCTAAGGAAAGTTCTATGTATACAGGGTTAAATTTTTGTCCCACGGACAAAGATAACTCTATGAACAGGAAAATACCACAAAATGCCATCCATATATATGCAAAACAGCGAGAACCACCAAATTCTCCTTTGCCATGATAACCACATAAACATGTAAATTAACTGAATCAATATTCAAAATCCCCCAATTCCATACAATTACAAGTCACAAGTAATTCGGCGATGCTTTTCTTTTTTACAATTGCACAAGTATTAAAGCATGAATGAATGGTAGATAGTGATAACTTACCCTTTCGCTTGTTTCAAGATTTATGCAACTTGTATTAAAAGGAAAAGCATTGAAGCACTGCTCAAAAATTAATAAAAACGAAGGGGAGATAGTAAGCATATGATAATTTGCTCAAATGGTACACCGGAGCGCACCTGCTTGCCCCGACACGCTCCAGCGTCGCCTTCTGGACGGCACTCAGCTCCGATTTGGCGAACCGACGATCATACATCCCAAGGAAGTTGTCCCTGAGGGCTGCGCTCGCCACCAGCCTCACGCCCCGCCGCTCGGCCTCCTCCACGTCCTTCTCCGCCGGGTCGCCTGCCGCGACAGGCGCCCCATCCCCATCCCCCACCACGAGGCTGATGACAGGTAGCGCGAGGAGGCGGGCCCAGAGGGCGCGCTTGACGACCGGGCCGAGCGGGAGACCTGCTGCCTCGAGCGCGCCGCGGAGCGCCGGCCAGAGGTCGGGGACGGAGAGGCCAGGCGAGAGGCGGGCGCACACCTCCTCGAGCGCCGCCGAGACGAGCGCGTCCATGCCCGCTGATCGAGTAGGACTGTAGGAGCTAGGTGTTTGAGGGGTTTAGGGTTTAGGGTTTTAGGTCTCGCCGCATCGGTTCTGGCACTCGACGGGGAGTGTGAGGCCGGAGCCGAACGGGAGCCGGGAGCGAGACGGCGGATGCGGTGAAGGCAAATGCTGGCGCGACCGGGTGGTGCCGTGGTGGTAGCAGGGGTGCAATTGGAGCCAACAGGATATCTATCAACCGGTGTCCTGATCCTTTTTTTATTATTCCGATCGAAGTCGGACACAGAAAATAAGAGACAGAGATATAAACTAAGAAGGTTTGCGCATGTCACGTCACGGTCATTATTTCTCTCACGAAGGATTCATGATTTTACATAAACGAAAGATTTTTTGTAAAAAAAAAGGCAAAAATGATCTTAACGTAATTATATTTTTTTGTCATTTATTTGATAAACGAAAAGTCATTTTCGTAAAAAAAACGGTAAAAACGATCTAAACGTAATTATAACTTTTTTTGCATTTATTTAGGGTCCTCCTCTACGTAAAAAATGGTCAGAATGACCTAAACGTAATAAAAAAAATTCTGAGGAGATTTGGTGAATCGGCTCGGCTCAAGCCGGCTAAAACCTCTCCCACGCCGGGGATTCTTCCAATAATAATATATGTATGATATGGATAATCCCCGTTATAAATACAAAGCGAATACATATCAAACTATATACGGATAGTCTTGATCACGAATATTTAATCAGATGCTATGCAAAAACATAACCTATATATATCGCACATAGAAGAATCAATAACCGTACTACAACTCCGACGGTATTTTGATTACAACAATTATATTCAAAGTATCCTTTTAAGTTCCTTATGTTCTACGGTATTTTCCAAAATTATTTAAAATTATTCTAAGTTTATTTGCTATTTTCTTAACTTATTTGGATATCTTATATTTTCTAAAAAAAACTAATTTTAATATTCGAAAAATCTCGTAGATCAATTATTCTCTCTGGCCCACTCCAGACAAGTGAGAGTCTGGTCATATACTTATGGGCACATAACTTTATGGGCTTTCCTATTTGGTAAATAAGCTAAGGCATGACTCATGGGAGTAGAATTTACCGATATATGGGATGTGTTTATCGGATACTATTATATTAAATTCTTGGATAGCTCCGAATCCGATGGATACTTATATTCCAAATTCGATCTTATATTCGAGAAAAAACTATCCTATTTCGATTCTGAATCTGATAAAATTCCTCGAATACTTACTTTCTTTCATAGTTTAAAATCCCACCAAAATTTTGAAAATCTCGGCCAAGAATTCGGATTTTGGTCAGAGACAAGATCATAAAACTCGATCGTATAAAAAAGTTGAAAAAAAATCAAATTGCGCCAGTAATTTCAGCAAATTTCGTCGCAATCTCATATATTTTGACCAAATTTGGGTCAAGACCTCTTAAGAATGTCATCTTAGATGAAAATTTTGAGAAAAACCAAAATTTTAAGATGTTTTATAAAAATGACAAAAACACTATCAGATTTTTATAAAAATGTACAAGCTTGATCGCACTATTAAAAATATGGTACCATCTTTAGCAATATAAGATCATACAAAAAAATTCTAAAATAATTAAACTTCATTTGTTATCTTTAAAAATCAAAAAACGAAAGGAACATAAATGAGATAGTAATCGTGTCATAATTTTATAAATTCTCTCGAGTATGATCATGATCCAAAATTTTTAGAGAGCTTAAGTATTTCCTCAACACCCTTCTATAAATTTTTTAGAAATGTTAAACTTATGTTGGTTGCTCAATCTAATTTATAGAAGCGTTGCCTCAACCTTTTATCAAGTAACAATGTCGAAATGTTTTAAAATCCCTCAAGCTTGATCATCATTTGAAAATTTTAGGGGAACATTACTAATTTATCAGGACCATGCATAAAAATTTTAAAATTCTCTAACATGGTTTGAACTATTTTCGTTCATTTCAAATCTACCAAAATTTTAGAAATTTCGATCAAAATCTCGGCAATTTCATTCAAAATTTTGGAAATCCCGATTCAAAACTTACCAGATTTGAATTTTGCTTTTTGAATTTTGACCGGATTTCATCCAAAATTCTGATATTTTGCCGAAATTTAGGATTTAATCGCCTTGGAGATAGAATCCAAAAACAAAATTTCAAACCTTGCCTTCTTTCCAAATTCACTCCAAACTGGTTGGTCGATCGCCGGTCGGGAAATATCTGACCGATTGTACCCCTAGGTTGTTGTGTACCGTTAATGTTTTGGACTTTAGATTTTGGACTAGCAAAGGTAAAACACGGGCACACAACCCATACAAACCCAAGCCCAATACTGGCCGTTCCCAAGAGACACTCTTGGACTGTATGTGTTAAGGAACCTCGCTATCGAATAGTCCGTTGTTCCCGAACAGATTGAAGTGGAGAACAGAGAGAGAAAGAGAGACACGGGTTCTGGGAGGAACGGCGACAAAATTCTTTATTGCTTTTGTGATTCCTCGTACAATGGGAGGACCCCCCTCCTCCTTATATAGTAGTCGCCTAGGGTTTCGGCTAAGGGACCATCGTGGGCCTTCATAGGCCACGTGGTTTTCCAACACTCCCCCTTGGGCTCTTTGCCGCGAGATGCATATGCCTCATTAAAACTCCAGAAAAACCCAGTGGGAAAAATACTTGGAGAAAGAGTACATAGCATACGCTTACTGTGTTGTACGAATTGCCTCATTAAAACATTATGCAAGAAAACTTCATGAAAAACATGCTAAGGAAAAAGAGTATAATTCACCCAAACTTCAATCGCTAATCTTCGAGATTCATGTTGGGTACTCAAACCTCATGTTCAAGATTTATGTGGTAGTATGTGAAATATCTCTCTCTGAAATCTGCACTTCTCTAAGTCTCATCATCCCAATCTATTTTACGCACCTTTCAAAGGTAGATGCTGGGAGTGATTTAGTGAACAAATCTGCAAGATTTTCACATGACTTAGTATGCAGAATCTTGATCTCGTTCATCTTATGCAATTCGTGAGAATAGAAGAACTTGGGGTTGATGTGCTTCGTGAGATTGCTCTTCACATAACCCATCTGTGCTTGGGCAACACAAGCTGCATTATCTTCATAGATGATCATGTGAGTTTGCTCAATGTTCAAGCCACATGACTTCTTGATGTGGTGAATCATTCTTTTGAGCCATGCACATTCACGAGAGGCTTCATACAAAGCAATAATTTCGAGTGGTTTGTCGACGTCGAGACAAGAGTCCGCTTAGGCGACTTCTAGAAAGCATTGTTCCTCCACATAAGAAAACATACCCGTTTGGGACTTGCCGATTATATGGTCCGATAAGTACCCAACATCGGCGTAGCCAACCAAATTCAGTTCATTGTTTCTTCTAAAGAACAAACCGAGATCTTTGCTTCCTTGGAGGTAATGGAAGATTTCCTTTATCCCTTTCCAATGCCTTTTGGTGGGTTCTCATACAGTACCGGCTAGCAAATTCACAATAACGCAATGTCCTACTGGTGCTATTCGCAAGGTACATGAGCGCTCCAACTGCACTCAGATATGGGAATTCTGTTCCCAGGACTTCCTCCCCCTCTTCTCTAGGTTTGTATGAGTCTAGGTCTGCTTGGAGTGACCTTTCGACCATTGGAGTCTTTGCAGAATATGCCTTTTCAAAGCCAAATCTTTCCAACACTTTCTGCGTGTAGGATGATTGGTGTACTAAGATTCCTCCTTGGACATGCTCAAGCTGCAAGCCTAAATAAAACTTGGTTTTACCCAAATCCTTCATTTCGAACTCAGACTTCAAGTATGAGCATTCTTCTTCAATTTCTTCATCCGTCCCAATGATGTTCAAGTCATCTACATAGACGGAGATTATACAGAATTCATTCAGGGATCGTTGTATAAACACGCATGGATAATCTTCGTTGTTCGTGTAGCCTTTCTTGCAGAGAAAGTCGCTCAAGCGATTGTACCACATTCTTCCTGACTGTTTTAGCCCATACAGTGATTTCTCCAATTTCACACTGTACAGATTTCTATTTGCTCTATCTTGGTTCGGGATAGGAATGCCTTTCGGTACTTTCATGTATATCTCCGAATCCAAGTTTCCATACAAATATGCTGTGACAATATTCATTAGCTTCATTTTCAACTTAAGTTTACTGCCATTGAGATCAAATATCTTAAGGTAATTCTCCCATGACCGGAGAGTAGGTTTCTTCTAATCAACCCCAGGACGTTGAGTGAAACCTTGAGCTACAAGCCTTGCCTTGTACCTTACAACTTCATTGTTTTCATTCCTCTTCCGAACAAAGACCCATTTATGATCTACAGGGTTTATATAGGGAGGTGTGCGGCATACGGGCCCAAACACCTCTCTCTTGTTCAGAGAGACTAACTTTGCAGTGATTGCCTTATTCCATTCTTCCCAATCTAGCCTTTTCTTGCACTCTACGAGAGATGCAGACTCGAGATCATGATCAATGATCGAGGCAATCTTCTTTGCAAAGTATGCATCAACATTGGCTGTTGCTCTATTCAGAGATTCTCCTATTATTACAAAGTTTATGGCCATTTCATTATGGGATGCTTCATGCACTTATACTTGCTCTTCACTGCCATTTCCTATCGCAGGGGCAAGTTCCTTTAGCTTTTCATCGCCCATGTGTGCGCACACATTATTTCCAGCAGCTTCCTGCAGTGGAATATTCAAGTCTGGAATTGCTTTTTCCGTCGGCTTCTTTCCATTGCCAGGTCTCAACTGGCTCCCCTTCTTTCCTTGGGGTATTTTCGTGATTGGTTATGGTAAGTCCTCTCGCCCAGTTTTCTCTAGACGTCTCCGGGTACTTTGGGTTTGAGGAGCCAGATTTCCTGTTCTTTTTCTTTGAGGCCTCTGAACAGGATGAGGGATACCTTCTGTTTTGTTTGGTATTTCCACCCTCTCTGGTGCATTTTTTGCGGGTACATGCGACTTAACCACGCCCTTCATATCACAAAAATGATCAGGCAGTTCATTTGCTAAATTCTGCAAATCAATTATCTTCTGGACTTCTTGATTTGCTTCATTAGTGCGGGGGTCATGCGCGGGGATCCCAATGGAATACCATATGATTTTCCGGCATTTTTAATTGAAAGGTTGATTTCCTCCCCCTAATGACGGGAAACGATCCTCGTCAAAAATGCAATCAGCGAATCGGCCTGTATGCAAGTCTCCAGTCATGGGTTCCAAATACCTGATTATGGATGCACTCTCATAACCAACGTATATCCCAGACTTGTGGAGGGGCCCATTGCAGTCCGCTGAGGGGGTGGTATAGGAACATATACCATACACCCAAATTTTCTGAGATTGGAGATTTTCGGGATAACCCCGTGCATGAGTTGCATAGGGGAATGGATGTTGTAGGCCGAATGTCTGAAAATGATGAGAGCTGCTGCGTGTAGGACTGCGTGTCCCCAACAAGTGTTGGGCAAGTTACAACTCTACAAAAGCGGTCTGGCATTGAATTTAATTCTCTTTATTAGTGCTTCAGCTAGTCTATTCTGCGTATGGACGTGCGGTACGGAGTGCTCAACTGCTATCCCTGTTGCAGTGCAATAATCATCAAATGCCTTTGAAGTAAATTCGCTCGCATTGTCCATTCTAATGGACTTCACGCGATGATCAGGGAAGGCATTTTTAATTCTTATGATCTGCGAGATCAGCTTTGCAAAAGCATGGTTTCTTGTTGACAACAAGCACACATGCGACCATTTTGAGAAAGCATCGATGAGCACCATGAAGTATCGAAACGGCCCTGATAAGGGCTGAATCAGGCCACAAATATCCCCCTGAATGCGTTCTAGGAATGCAGGGATTTCACTTTGCACTTTCATGATAGAGGGTTTAGTTATTAATTTCCCGGTGGCACAAACAGGGCACAAAAAATCTTCATGATTCGGGAAATTATTAACATTAATGCCATGACCTTGTGAGTTGTTCACTATATTCCTCATCATTCTAAGACCAGGATGACCTAATCTATAATGCCATAAAGAAAATAACTCAGAGCTTTTAAAGACAGTCTTCAAGGAAGTATACACTTCGGGTGCATGAATATTCGTGTAGTACAACCCAGATTCATATGAGGGACATTTTTCTAATACCATTTTTTCACGTACCGCGTGCTTCACAATGCACAAGTATTCTTTACCATTTTCTTCATTGGTTTCTACATGAAAACCATTGGCGCGGATATCTTTAAAACTTAAGAGAGTGCGCGTTGATTCAGGGTACAAAAGCGCTTCTTCAATTACCAAAGTTGTACCCATAGGTAATATAATTGTGGCTCTTCCGGAGCCTATTATATAGGAATCGCTTCCTGCGATCGTAGTAATCTTTCCAGCGTTCTTCGTGATCGACTGGAAGTATTTGGACTCTTTTAAAATGGTATTTGTTGTGCCACTATCAATAATGCATATCTCTTCCATTTGGGCGCTACACGATTTCTAAAAAGGAGAATAATTCCAATCAGACAATGGCAAAATAATTCAAACATTGCTTGCAAATTAAAGAATACTGGAATAAAGAATAAATTGCATATTTATTCATGAGGAAAGTATGCTCTTCTAGAGCTTACAATTCATTATTCAAAAGAAATTTGCTAACAACCATAATCTAAAAAAATGCGATTCATGCATTAAACGGAATCTGTGAAATATGCATTAATTTCTGATTCTATGTCATCGACAGAAGTTTTCTCCTCATTTGCCATAAGATTGGCTGCAGCATCGATGTCCAGGCTAGTCTGTGAGGATGAGACAAGTGGGGTATCCTCATCCATGGCATCGTTATCACCAATCTTAGCGAAGTGCGCCTCTACTGGGGCGTTTTCTTTTGCCTTCTTCTTAGCCTGATATGCGTTGATCACTTCTTTGGATTCCCGGCATATTTTTGACCAATGTCCCCAAGTGCCACACCTAAAGCACGTTTAGTTCTGCTGTCCATACGGCTTAGCATGCGCCTTTTCCTTGTCGCCCTTCTTCATTGGGGCTTTGGACTTTCCCTTGGCCTGAAACTTCTCTTTCTCACCCTGCTTTCCCTTCTTTCTATAAGTGGGCTTTTTCACCTTATAGCTGTTGGCATTGACTTCTGTGCCAATGCCTCTTCCAGATGGCTGTGAGATGAAGTTCTTGCGTAGAACATCATCTTGTGACTCCGCAACTTGCATGACATCAATCAATTTGCTACACTCCTTGTATGTGTCTTGACGATAGCTATGGGCACTCTAGATAGCATTTGGGTGAAAGGTGGAGAGTCTTCTCAATCTTCTCCTCGTTAGTGATCTTCTTGCCACACAGGGAGAGATTTGTACAAATTCTGTGCAAGGCAGAATTGTACTCGTCCACTGTTCTGTAGTCTGCAAACCTCAGGCGGACCCAATCTTGCTGTGCTTGGGGCAAGATGATGTACTTGAGCTTCTCGAACCACTTCTGAATTGCAGTCCAAAGCTAAGTGCACTCTCCTCAGCCATGTATTCATTCTTCAGGGTGACTGAGAGGTGGTGCCTGAGGAAGTGCAAGGCTGGATCGTTCTGCTCGGCGGTAGAATGCGCGTCCTGCGAGGACCCTAGACCTATTGCAGCACGGAGCTTCTTGCCCCCAAGAACGATCTTCACGTCCGATGCCCAAGTGAGGTAGTTCTGACCGTGCAGGGCCAGTTCTTCAAAATCACGATTCACGATGCCAGACATCTGCATGATTTCAAAATTCCGGCATTAGATTACTACGTGTAATCTAATAGAAAATGATTGCAAAAATCATAAAGTGCAGAAATAAATTGCTAGTATACTAAATAAAGCAATGAATTCAAAATTCATATAGAATATTCATAAATACAGAGAATAAAGCTAGAAAAAAAAGAGCAAACTAGATTTTCTGGCAATTTTTCTTAATTTTCTGCTTTTTTCTCTTTCCTTTTCTTTCCCTTTTCTTTCCCGACCGAGCGGCAATTGGGCCTCGGTTTTCTTTAACCATCACCGTCTGTGCGGCTAGGTTCCCACCTAGCCGCCGCCATGCTTCTTCCGTCTTGGCGCTTGTTTGGGGAAAGCGGAGGCGGAGCTTCGCGGCGGCGGCGGCTTGGCGGAGAAAAAACCGGCGGCTTGCGGCGGCGGCATTTCGAGGCGGCGGCTTGCGGCCGTGCTCGGCCGGTGGGCGCAGACGGGCGGCGCCGTGCATAATCGAGCCGAAGCGGTGGCCGTCTCGAACACAGGTGCTCTGGTAGCCGTGGCTAGCTAGCTGGCGCTGGCCGAGCGGCGGCGACCGATGGGGCACAGCCGGAAGCGGAGGCGCGAGAAGACGAAGCGTCGTGAAGAACCGTGTGCTCGCGCAAGGCGGCCTTGCGTCCGGCTTGGCGCAGCCGAGCGATGGCGCGCGGCGAGATGGCGCGGGCGAGCTGGCGGCGATCGAGCGGCGGGGCGCGCCGGCGGAGCGAGCGGCGGCCGTGGCGGGGCCGGCGGCGTGGGCTGGCCGGGTCGGCGGCGGCGTCTGTGGTGTCGCCGGTAAGCGAGCACGCGGCGGCAACCGGGCGTGGTGGTGGCCGAGGCGGAGCTTGTGGGCATGTATGGCGGGCAAGCGATCTTCTGGCGCGGGCGGTGCCGGCGTGCGGCCGACAACGATCGGCGCTTCAAGCGCGCATACCGAGATGGTAGCGTAGTGCTTCGGGCACACGCTGCCAGGTTCTCTTTTTTTTCTTTCTGAGGATGAACAGAAAAACACGCTTGTACTATTGCTTCGAGCCGTCTGTAGCTTTGTGCTATGAGACGAACACAGTACCAGATACATAGGATAGATGCATGCATAGAATCACAAGCGATTATATTTAATCTTCAAATCCCACCTTTTCTCACCTTTTAAATCCGTTCGCCGATAGAGCTTCGTGCTGATAACGTGTTAAGAAACCTCGCTATCGAATAGTCCGGGGTTTCCGAACAGATTGAAGTGGAGAACAGAGAGAGAAAGAAAAACACAGGTTCTAAAAGAAACGGCGACATAATTCTTTATTACTTTTGTAATTCCTCCAGTACGATAGGGAGGACCCCTCTTGATTTCAGCTAAGGGACCATCGTAAGCCTCTACGAGCCACGTGGTTTCCCAACACAAAACCTAACGGAGCCAAACCCAAAACCCTCTGCCGCCGCCTCCCTGGCTGTCGCCCGCCACGAAAATGGCAGCCATTGCCTCCCTCCTCCGCCGCCGCTCCGATGTCCTCCGCGCGCTCTCCACCACCACGGTTACTCCTGCCGAGCCCTCCCTCACAGCCTCGGCCGCCAAGGCCCGCCTTCGCTGCGAATACGACCCGGACCGCGCCGTCTCCCTCCTCGAGGCCATCGACACGGCTTCTCTCTCCGCCGCGTCCACCCGCCACGCGCTCTCCCTCGCCGCCCGCCGCCTCTCCCGCTCCCGCCGCTTCGCCGACGCCGAGGCGCTCCTCTCCTCCCAGCTCCCCGCCTCCCCAACTGAGCCCCACCTCGCCGCCATCCTCTGCTCCTACGCCTCCGCCTCCCTCCCGGATAAGGCCCTCGCGGCCTTCCGCTCCGCCGCGCCGTCCCTCCCGTCCCCCATCTCCCCGCTCCCCTTCAACGCCCTCCTCTCCGCCTTCATCCGATGCCGCCGCCACTGCCGCGTCCCGGTCCTCTTCGCCGAACTCTCCAAGGAGTTCTCCATCACCCCCAACGCCACCTCCTACGGCATCCTGGTCAAGGCCTACTGCATGACCCGCCATGACGCTAAGGCACAGCAAGTGTTAGATCAAATGCGGGAGGAAGGTATCTCGCCGACCACCAGCATCTACACCATATTGATTGATTCAATGTATAAGCAGAAGAAGATAGAGGAGGCGGAGCGCTTGTGGAAGCAGATGTCGGAGAGCGGATGCAAGCCGGACCAGGCAGCATACAATGTGAAGACCATGTACTACGCACTGAATGGGAAGCCGGGAGAGGTTCTCGAGGTGATGGCGGAGATGGAGGTGGCTGGGCTGAAACCGGACACCATCACCTACAATTTCCTCATGACTAGCTATTGCAAGGATGGGAAGGTGGAGGATGCCAAGGGGCTGTACAGGTCGCTAAGAGAGAAGGGGTGCTCACCAAATGCTGCCACGTACAAGCATATGTTGGCAGAGCTGTGTGCGCATGGAGATTTTGATTCTGGGTTGGATATTTTCAGGGAAAGCTTGATGAGGCACAAGGTGCCAGATTTCAGGACAATGAAAGGATTTGTTGAGGGATTGGCAAAGGGAGGCCGGGTGGCTGAGGCGAAGGAGGTTGTTGCTTTGGTGAAGAAGAAGTTTCCGGAGAATTTGCTGTCCGGGTGGAAGAAGCTCGAGAAGGAACTTGGTTTGAACTCAGATAGCGAAGATGCGAGTCCTCAAGCAGAATGTACGTCCGAAGGACCTCTTGCTGAGGCCAAGTCTGCTACTCCAGAAGCACTTGAGCTGGAAGAGTCTGCTACTGAAGAAACGCCTGTATCAGAAGAATCCACATGATGAAGTTGCTGCACTTGAAGCATCCACTGGTGAGGAAGTGCCACGGAGTCCTGCTTAATTGGAGATATGTTCATAAAGTTTATTTTGGTTAGGATGTTTACATTGAGCACATTCTCTACATGTAAGAATTGTAGCTGCTGCTTTGTAGAGAGGTAAACATTAGGTTTTGGATACGAGAGTTATGGACTCCTGAACTACTAACGTGAATAAGTTGTAGGATGTGTCTACTGTGGAATGAAGAGACACCTGTTAATCTGAGTCCAATGTACTATGTTAAGAGCTTTTGTACTGGTGATGCTGATCTTATTGGATTAAACACATGGTATTTCGCCATTTCTCATCTTTAATTCCTATTCTTAATAACCTATAGTTTTATAGTAGTACGTTACTAACTTACTATCGATGGCTGATTTATTTAGCAAGGAAGATTTGACAGTGAAACCTGCATCACGCTTGAGTTTTAGCAACGTTGGTGGTATTCTCCTCTGTGCTTTATATCTGCGTACTTTCATTCATGCCAATGAGTAAAACATGCATGAACCACGGTGTTAGATAAGGAAATTTCATTTGTGGTGATCTTATTGTTCGGAAGGTTGTGTTGAGTCTGTTGTATATGCTCCCTGCTGTAAGATTATGCAATTGGCATGTTTCCCAACTCCCAAGACATGCTGCTGGAAATTTCTTCTAACCAACAATCAAGACTATACAATTTTGCCATGCATTTTCCTCTGTATAGAACTCTTGTTTGCAATACGAATTGCGTAATTACAAGAACATTCAAGTGAATGGAATCGGAGTGTAACTGCAGAGTTTGAGTGATCATCAAATCTATACCCCTTTGTAATGCACCTAAGCATTCTTTTCTACGTCCACCCCAAATAATGCACCCCATTAGAGATGTCTCAACCTTCATGCACCCAGCGAAACGTCCCCAGAAACTTGCCTCCATCAAAATTAACCTCTCAGATCTTTCCTCAGCTTTACTCACCCACATCCGATGGCCATTGTTTAATGTGCCTAACTCATCCTTGTGGCCCACAACAGATCTCTCCCCACCTCCAGCATCATCTCAGGGAAAAGGAAACAAATATCCTGGAATTAAGGAAAAGGAAACAAACGTTCTAGAAAAGAAAAAGATCATATATTACGTGCTGGGAAAAGGAAACCGGAATACAGGGTACTATACTAGTACTTTCTGAAAGACCAAAAAGACATACTAAGTAATAAAGTCTAGGTTTCTGAGGGACGGATCATATCCTATTTGATAAAACATTGCAGGCCACCCATTTAGATGAAACTTCTAACGAAATCACAAGCAATTAACAGGGCAAGCTAAAGTAATAAAATCGCTAAGATGTCCACGATCAGCTAAAACTTCTAAGGAAATCACAAGCAATTTAACATGGCAAACTAAAGTAATAAAATCGCTACGATGTCCACAACTGAGCAGCTGATCATACTATGTTCATCAAACCTAACAGAACAAATGAAAACAAATACTATGTCTTTGACGACAGGGTTTGGATGAAGGCGTCCACTCTAGCATTCATGGTTCTTGACAAAAACTTCATGCAGATAGGAGGCTGCACCTTGGCCAGAGCCAGCACCGATTGAGGCATGCTCCAGATCCCCTCACCACAGATCAAACCCGAAGCAACCGAGCGAGCGAATACATCTGCCTCTGCCTTGTTCATCTTCTCCCACACAAACAGTATGGCGCTGCCGACGCACATATCGATTGCAAAGTACGATCCAAGGTAGAACGGTATCGCCATCGCCATGGGGACAGGTATGAACCTTGACACCTTCTTTGGCACCAAGTCTCTCGCAAGGTTGACGACGACCGCCGCGGCGAACATTATGTAGCACAGGGTGAGGCAGTGCTTTGGTAAGGAAGAGAAGCCACTGACGCCGAGGATGGCCATGTTGCGGTAGACAATGGCGTAGGGGGCCGGATAATCGCTGCTGCTCAGCCCGACGTCGCCGAACGCCTTGTAGAAGAGCCAGAAGACGCATGGCCCGATGACGCAGCCCATGGCCGTGCCTATAACCTGGCTGATGAACATGGACCTCGGCGACGCCAGAGTCATGTACCCGGTCTTGAAGTCCTGCATGAGATCGGCGGCGGTGGCGACGATGGTCATCATGACACCGCACGCAGCGAGGCCTGCGATCACGCCACCGTGCGACGCGCCGGCCCACGCACCGAAGGCGAAGATGCCAACCTTCCCGTAGGTGGAAGCAAGGGACCAGTCTGTGAGACCCATTCCGTAGGCATTGCAGAAGGCCAGCACCGGCGCCAGGCCGTAGGCGACCAGAATGTAATACCATTTCAGCTGGGGAAAGATCTTGGGGACAACACCGATGGATACGGCTGCGACGGCGACATATCCAGCCAATGCCACGCTCACCGGGATTTGATCCTTCAGGAAGAACTCGGCGCGACGGTCGTCGTCAAAGGATCTCACCGAAGTAAGGCTGCCATCGCCAGACACGGGAAGTGTGCTCGAAGCACTCCTCCCGGCAGCTGCCATGAATGCCCTGATCATGCGCAAGCTTACTTTGACGAAGTTGTAGAAGCCATCACCAAGGATCATCGCAATGGATATGAAGACCCTGTACCCTTGCAATCCATGGAAGTCACCTCCCGTGGCGGAAGCCGGGTACCAGTTCCCTTTCTTCGTCTCTATCAGCGGCCACATCAACCCCCATGACAGGATGCCGCCGATCAGAACGGAGAAGTTTATAATGTAGGGGCAGATCATCCCGACTCCGACGTAGATCGGGGAGAAGCTGAAGTAGAACTTCATCTCGTACGCCTCCAGGCCTAACGAGGGGAAGCTCTCGAAGCCGCAGTCGTCGCCGGCGGTGTAGAACCACTGGAAGAAGCCCCAGAGGAAGCTGAACAGGGAGTACCTGCCCAGAGTCTTCACCTGCTCCCTGAAATGGAACAGCAGAAAACATTTCTGAGATTTTTAGTCATGTTCTGGGCTATATCCATTAATAAGAGGAGAACAAGATCACTGCTCAGGTCAAGTACTTTGCTTCCTTGGCGCCATGAGGAGTGTGGAATCCGTTGATGAGAGTTGCGGTCGCTGTGCCGCTCGGATAGCTCAGATTGTAGTCCATGATCATAACCTGCACAATTGGTGGATGTTGATGGAAACCAGTGAAGGTTGCGTTTTTTATGCAGATGCAAAGTTGAGACCTTTATTTGTTCGCCAAAAGATTCACCTTTCTCAGAGGCACGAGAGCGAAGAGGCCGACGAAGCAGACGAGGAAGAGGAACCCAATCATCCACCCCAAGCTCGGGTCCTTGATGTTCACGGCATCATTCGCCTCCGTCGCCTGCCCCGCAATTCTACTGCTCATGCCAAACATGTAGGATCCAAATCCCCCTGCGCGCATCAAGGTTGCAAGTTCGTTGCCATTCAGAACACGAGATTGGGGGAAAAAACTCAAGATGCTGAGACAGCGGGACACGCACGTACCACTGAACGCGATGCCGTAGGCGGCGACGACGCAGGTCTGGATGACGGTGTTCTCCTGCCGCGTGAATGGCCGGCGGGGCAGGCCCATCCTGGCCTCGGCAGCGGACCAGAGGCGGACGAGGAAGAAGCCGAGCAGCCCCGCCGAGATGTTGAGCGAGGGGATGATCCCCGTGGTGAGGCTCAGCTTCATGACGATCACGCTGAAGAGCACGGCCAGGAACGCGCTCACCACGAAGGCCCGTAGCGTCAGCTGCTCCCGCCACGACGGCACCGGCTGCGCGCCGAACACCATCTCCACGGACTCCGCGTTGTTGCCCTCCCTTGCCGTGACCTCCTCCGCGCCGGCGCCAGTGTCAGGCTTCTCCACGCCGATCGCCATGCTGGGGTTGCAAACCGTTGACACCGTTGCGCGCGCGGGCTGATCAGAAGTGGATTCGAAGTAGGCGGAGCAACTGGTTTCGAGCAGAACTAGGATCGCACGCTGTGCCGTTCCGCGAAAATAGCACGCTCTGGCTGACTACCGAGTGGCCTTCCTGGATCTCGAGACTGTACGAGGGGATCGATCCGCCATGGCCGTGTGCATGTATCTGCATTTGCATGTACGTAATGAAATGCATTGGCATCATCTGCCGTCAAGGCGTCAAGGGAGATATACTCAATTAAGGAGTAGTCTTCCGGTTTTCTTTTCCCAGCACGTAATATATGGTCTTTTCCTTTTCTAGAACGTTTGTTTCCTTTTTCTTAATTCCAGGATATTTGTTTCCTTTTCCTTGAGATGATGCTGGAGGTGGGGGAGATCCGTTGTGAGCCACAGGGATGAGTTAGACACATTAAACAATGGCCATTAGATGTGGGTGAGTAAAGCTGAGGAAAGATCTGAGAGGTTAATTTTGATGGAGGCAAGTTTCTAAGGACGTTTCGCTGGGTGTATGAAGGTTGGGTCATCTCTAGTGGGGTGCATTATTTGGGGTGGACGTAGAAAAGAATGCTTACGTACATTATAAAAAGGCATAGATATAGATGCATGAAATACATGATTTGCCCAGGTCAAAGCTGCTGCATTAATTTGAATAAATACTCAGCTACCCAATCTGCCATCTAAACAGTGGAAAACAACAAAAAAACACGTCTCGTTAGACACTTGATAACCATGCAAGAATCCTCAAGATTTGGTGGAAATGAATACTCAATGGTAATCCCTTAATGTATTGTATGTCTTTGAATAGAACTAGATGCGGACGCGCAGTGCCACACCACGAAGCCGTCGGCTTTACTTTATGAACTAAGTAGAGCTGCGCGGCATACGTTGTGTTGGACGAATTTCGTCACACGGTTGGATGCAATTTTATGAAAGTCTAGGTTTTTTTTTTTGTAAAATGGCGTGGTCCGGGTCTGGATGAGATTCTCTGAAACTGTGAGTTTTTTTTTACAAAAAGGGCTTGAGAATGAGCTAGATACAAACCTGCAGAACAACAAGTTTTTTTTAGAGGCGACGGGAGAATCTGAACACATTTTGGGAATTTTCGAATGGGTCTTTTGCAAAAGAGTCAGTGGGGACATGAACGGTTTTTTTAGAATTTCTAGAGGGACCTAAAAGCAATTTTGGAATTTCCGAAGGGTATTTTGCCAAAGAGCCAGTAAGAGGATCCAAACATAATTTCGAATTTACCTGTAAATTCCTTCATCTTTAATATTATTTATTTATTATTTATTTACCAGAGGGCCTCTCCGTGAATTTGATGATGTGGCAGCGTGCCTGGCCGTAAATTCCATCATCTTTAATATAGGTAGTATATTAGTTCAGTGCCCGTGCATTGCTAAGGAAAACAAAATTGATAACAAAACATATAGGTCAAGCAATAAAAGAAAATGGCCGTGTGTTGCTACGAATAAAAAAATCATGTTATCTAACACATTGAGTTGGGTTATATCAAGTCATCGACTCAGTTGAAGTAACCAGCTGAACTCTGTCCGACCCGCATCGTGTTCTTCTCCACTGTACTTGACCTACACTCCTCCTGGTCTACACACCTCCTCGACTCCATCGCCACGCTTGACTATACTCTGCTCCGTGGCAGCCTTTGTCAGGCTTATCCTGCTATTCCTAGCCGGAATCATAAAAAACCTGGGAATTACGAAAAAAAACCATATTTGATGATAACGTTTTACTATATATATCACTTTCTTTTCATAATCAGGTGGTAGACAGATCGGAGAACCGTAGAGGGGTCAGAAAGGGAACCTTGCCGAGGACGAAGAGCTGCAGATATGCATCGATTGGCTGGTGTCGCTCCATAGCCACCTCCACATGGGCACGGCCATCGGTAGTTGTGCTTGCGCGCGCAGAACCACGAAATCCGACTGAATTGCCCCACGCGTGGAGAGAGTCGAAAGCTTCGCAAACTCAACTTGAAAATTTTTCAAATTAGAAAGTTTCAGCTTGAAAATTTTTCAAATAGAAAATTCTCAAATTAGAAAGTTTAGTGTTGAAAATTTTCAAATAAAAAGTTTCGATTAAAAAACTTTCAGTTTAAAAAATTTCGGTTTAAAAACTTTCAAAAACGGTTAAAAAATAGAGAAGGATGAATGGGATAACGCTGAGTAAGGAAAAAAGTGATAAAAGGAATGAAGTGTTGTTACTTATCATAACGAGTGGACATCCTAACCGCACCATCAAATTAGCTATTCCCGGACATTTTTCCATTGCACTAACACCTCTTCTTCTTTTCTAGAAATCATTCCATACCATTATTAATACTTGGCCAAGAGCCTTACAAAAAGCAACAATATTACCATCACCACCGTTACGACTTGCATGGCTAAACGAATCGCGCACCGTCGAAATCATTAGGTGCGCGACGTCTGCCTGAACTTGAGCCACCGGTTCTGGAGGTCGAACTCCCAGAGGTGCTCCTGCTGTAGGATGTCGCTGATGACGGACACCCCGGACCACACGCCCTCCTACAGCCCAATGCATTTCACGCCGGGCGTAGCGTCGATCACGTAGCTCTTCGTCGGCAGTTCCAGTTACGCCGACCCAACGAACTGCACCGTTAGCTTTGTGATGGCCGGTGCACCAGCCGTCCAGTTGTAGCAGTAGTCGAACGGGTCCATGCTCACCCGCGGCAGACCGGCGAGTTGGTTGCTCGGTGGCGAGACCACACCCTTGTGCGCCGGGTGGCGAGGATCGTTAGGCTCGTCTCGAGTCGATATTGCGCCGCCTTTCCTCTCGACGTTCCACACTTCGCCGGGGATGTCGAGGGCCTCGTCGGTGATGGAGATGGCCTCCACCGTCAAGGCGTAGAACGGGCTCGTCCGGCCGTCGAGAAGCAGCGACGTCTGCGGCGGCAACGGCGGCGAGCTGGAGGGCGTGTGTCGGGCACGGGCGAAGGTAGGTAGCTGGTAGCGTTGCATGGGGCGAGGTGATCAACCAGGTAGTAGGAGAAGCGGCCGCCGAAGCGCGCAGAGACGTGGGACGCGAAGGAGATGTTGTTGTTGCCGAGGTTAAGCATACCGCCCGAGGCCTGGAAGCTCTGGCCGTCATATGAGGTGGTGCACCCCAGCACCACGTCCTGAAGCTTCGCCTTCTTGTCTGGCCCGCCGCCGGACAGCGCAACGGTCGCCGAATCGGTGTCGACCAAGCCGCGCGCCGACAAGTCATCTTTGTACCTGCCACGTCCACGATTAGGTGACATTAGTTTAGTTAGTTAGGATGAGGACGGGCACACGGCGGCGTCAACGTCGACAGCCGTGGTGTCGCCCATGATTCTCGCTCGGCCACATTTCTTGCGTGCGGCGAGGCGAGTGGGGCGGATGGCTACGGTTGCATACTTATAAGACCACGGTAAGTACGTACGTTTCCTTGATTTGCGCGCTATGATGGAGCCATCACAGATTCACGGCTCAAGGCAAACAAAGTAAAATTTTCTTTTCTTCTATCCAAATTTTACATAATCTTCTATAGAGATATCAATTTGCAATCAATTATCAAATTGTGGTATGATACACTACTACATTCCTTTTCTTCTGTCCAAATTTTACGTAATCTTCTATAGAGATATCAATTTCCAATCAATTATCAAATCGTGATATGATACACTACTACTTTCCTTTTCTTCAATAGAGATCAATTTCCAATCAATTATCAAATCGTGATATGGTACACTACTACTTTCCTTTCAAATTTTACGTAATCTTCTATAGAGATCAATTTCCAATCAATTATCAAATCGTGATATGATACACTATTACTTTCCTTTCAAATCGTGAAGAACGGACCACCACCACCAACTGGTAATTAGAAGTAGTAGAGATATATGCGGTCAAAATCTCTGCATCCTTGACAAATGCTAGTACTCCTACGAGTAAGCATATCTCCATCGACTCTGAGATAACTGTAGAGTAGACTTTGGTTATACTCCATTGTATATGTAAAACATTTTACCAATATATTGTGATAGGTATAGGTCAATTAAAATGTATCCAGGCGAGAGCACAAAATTGAGTGGATGTGATTGGGGTTTATTTTTCGAGTGGTACCAGTGGATGCAGCATGTTTCACAACTAAGTTTCATAGCTAAGTTTCACAGCTAAGTTTCGCAACTAGGTTTCATGTTGTTTCACAGTTGAGTTTCACCAGGTTTCGTAGTGTACTTATTAGTTTCATACATTTTAGTTTCGTATGTTTCATTAGGTTTCGTAGGTTTCATTAGGTTCAAAAGAGTTCCAAATAGATTTTATAAATATTTCAGTATGTCTCAATAAAATTCAATGAGTTTCTAATATGAAACTACAAGTTTCGTCAAGTTTTAAATCTAAAACTTGATTTAAAACAAAATTCAAAATAATTTTAACTAAGTTTCAAGAGGCCAACATCAAAGTTTCACAAGTTTAAGAGAAAAACAAATGAAAACCAGTTTTATATGAGTTTTATGAGATTTATCAAATATTTAAGAAATCAAGCGTGTTTCATAGGGTTCGTATATCTAAATGAAACACTATGAAACCTCATGAAACTTATGTGTGAAACTTAGCCCTGAAACATGAAATGTACTCTTGATGAAATTGTAAACATAAACGTGAATCTATGTGATGAAACCTCATGAAACGTTCATGGAACTTTGTAAAACTTATCCGTGAAAAGTTATGATACTAAAACCTATTGTAACTTATGAAACATCGTGAAACTTATTTCGTGAAACCTTATGAAACTTATATGTGAAACTTGCAACCTCAAGTAATCCCTGAGGTCGATCGGGAAGCACGGGTACGACCTCCGGAACCCTCCGTGAATCCTCACCATCTTCTGCTTCGTCAACGACGTGCTCTCGACGTCTGGTGACCCAGCTGACTTCACCACGGCCGCTGGTTAGCACCATGTGTAAGATCATGTCTTTGAAAAATTGGCTTAGTGATGAAATTGGCATTGCAAAGTGGTTGTGCTCATGGCATGTGTGGTGCTTTTGCATATCTTTGTTTGAGATGTTTACTTGATATGCTTGTGATAGCATGGTAATGGTTTTGCTTTATGCAATGCGCTCGTGTGAGTGGTTGCATGGATTGATGTTGAGTCAAGTCGTGGACTTGTGCTCGGAGTTGTTTCTTGTTTACTCATGTGCGAGTGTTGCTTGAGGTAACGTGGTCGATGACGGACCGGAACTAGGTTCATGGAGGCGAGGTTGGGACTAGGTTGAGGAGGCGAGGTCTTAGTGGTCAAGGATGTCATGCGGGGCGTTCGGGCTGAAGCGGTGCACATAGAGGCTGGTTAGTCACGCGAGTGCGGCGGGTGGGCGTCGCGTGCGATTATAATTGATTGGGGCGGTTTGCATGTATTGGGCTATGTTGGGCGGATGGATATGCATCGAACTGTTGCTCATTATAAATAGGAGAGGCTGTCTCTGTTTAGATGAGAGAGCTAGGTTTTAGGGTTTGTACTCTTTTGTTTGGAGTACTCTAACCAAATTAGACAAAAGAAATAAAATCAATTTCTTCTTGCGCTGGAGTTCCTTGCGTGAGCGGGCGAAGCGAAGGAAAATCGCGAGGCTACGATAAACATCCACGCTTCTGATGATTCGCTATTTGCTACTGTTCATGCGAGGTTCTTGTTCATACGACCGCTCGGTTTCTCGTTTGTTCGTGCGTGGTTTGCTCTGATTCGAATTTTTAGTTTGGTACGCTCGGTTTGATTTAGTAGATTGATTCTTTGTCTCTCTTGATTCAACAAGTTTAATCTTGATTTGATCCATCTAAAACCTTTCTAGGGTATCAATTTAGAGTTCCTGAAAGTTTCGTTGGTTAATCTTTTGTAGATTGTGATTAATCACGAAATTAGGGTTTGGTCAATTCTCGTCATAATCTGTCACAGCATACTTGCGAGGTTAATAACTTTTGATCCGTAGGTCCGATCGAGTTGATTCCTTTTTGACTAGATTCGTATTGGAATCTGGTTTCTACAGTTCAAATTGCAGGTCAATCCGACGGTTGGATCTCCAGAAATTAGCGATTTACCGAATGCATCTAACTCTGTTTTGTTGAATACGAAGCAATTATTTGAGTCGAATTGGGGTGAAGTTTTAGTAGATCAAAATTTGATTTTAGCTTCCGCGCAATCATTCACCCCCTCGATTGCTAGATTAGTATATTTCGATCCTACAAGTGGTATCGAGCACGGTTTTCTAATTTATCTTAATCGGTGATTAGATCAATGGATCGTTATTCGACAAAACCGTGTGTGTTCGATGGTGTTGATTTTCAGTTTTGGAAGGCCAAGATGGGGCGTACATCCAAGCGCGAGGGCCGCAATTTGGGAGAAGGTTTACAAGCGTGCGAAGTTCACGAGAAGCGACAACGTCAACGACGCCAATGTCGCGCATGTTGAAGCAAAGCGGCAAAGCGCGCAACGATCATCGAGGGCTTGGGCGTGGCGACTTGATCGAGTAGTTCATCTTCGATCCGCATATGAGGTATGGAAATCTCTTTGTGACTATCATGAGGATCAAACAACATCAAAGAGGTTCGCCAAGATATTTACAAAAAGAATATATGCGTTTGAGATGAAACACGGTGAGTCTGTAGATGACTTCTTTGCGCTTTAATAAAATTCTTAGCAATTTACGTCTTTGTTGGGGTTAGCTATGGCGATCTTGCTAATGCTAGACAATTGCTTGGTGCATTAGACATGTCTATTTGGGAGATGAAAGTTACATCCATTAGAGAATCAAGCTGTCATGAGTACACTTACTTTAGATGTTCTTTTCTCTAAATTAAAAACTCATGAATTGGATGTTCTTGCTAGGAAGAATGATCACAAATCAATTGCTTTGACCTCCCAATCTAGCATGTCTCATAATAATGCTTCTTCAAGTTTTGCTTTGTCTTTCTTATCTTCACTAACCGATGAACAGATTGAGGAATTTAGGAAGAAGACTTGGCATCACTCTCTTCTCGTTTTAATAAAGCTTTGCGAGAATGTGAGAATGAGGAAGAGAGTTGATGGTGGCCCTCAAGATGCTATCGGTGTGGTGATCTCAACCACATTCGTCCAAATTGTCCTAAACTTGCGGGTAAATCATCGAAGGAGGAGAAAGAGACAAAGTACAAGCGTCCATTCAATGACAAGAAGAAAAGGAGCTTCCTAAATAGCAAAGTTGTGCATCGAGTCCTTTCAAAGACTTGAACAAGTCAACTTGAGTGATGTAGACTCAAAGCGATGATGAAGATACAATATCCAAAGGTAAGGCGAGACAAGACTTGACGAGCTTGTGTCTCATGGCAAGTATGGACAGCTCAATAGAAGATGAACTTGTGATGAGGGAAGCGAGGTAAATCCTTCTTACGATGAGCTTTGGATCTTGTTGTTCGTCTTGAGTGCGCTTTTAGAGAAAAGAAACAAGAAAATTAAGAAACATGATGTTTTGATTGAATCTTTGAATCTGAAATTGCTAGACTTAAATCCTTGATTCACGATGATGATGCTTGCAAATCATGTGACTTAATTTATTAGAGCTTACTTCACTAAGAAATGTTCATGCTTCAACTCTTGATAAGCTTAGAGATGAAATTGAGAAGAATGAGAAACTTGTTGCTTTGAATTGCAAACAAATTAAAGATGCTAGTTCCTCTACTTCTAATTTGGATGAATCAACTTCTTGTTCTAAATGTTCAATTCTTGAATTGAAGTTGCATGATGCTAATGCTAGAGTTTCTCAAATGACAAATGATTTGCTCACGAATGAGGTTCTTTCATGCTCAACTTGTTGCAACCAAAAAGGAAAAGTGGGCGTTTCTTGTAATAATTGTTTAACTCTTTCTCGAAAGGTTGATTACTTGGAAAAATCTTTAGAACGTTTCACTAAAGGAAAGAAAAACCTAAACATGATTTTGGATCAATCAAGGGTTAGCATTCATAACAAAGGTTTAGGTTTTGATTCTTATACTCATCATAAATCACATGCTCCCACTGTTGTTAAGGCTCTTGAAAGTGAAAATTTTGAAATTGTCAATGAGCCTAAGAAAAGCTATTTTTAAGTCTCTTTGGAATTTTATCTTCTACTATAATGAATGCAAATGTTGCTTCCACTTCTAAAGCTAAACATCGTGTTAAGTACACTTGCACTCATTGTGGTAGAGATGGACACTTAGTAGATTTTTGCTTTAGACTAGCCAAACAACAAAAGAAAGAAAATGCAAAGGCTAGGTCTAATTTGAGACAGTGCACGCTTTACTCCTCATTATGTGCCTAGGGTGATGCAAACACCTTTTGTTGCTAGAAACACGAGAAAGGGCAAATTTGATTTTGTGCATAAGAATACTCGTGTTGTGCCTACTACTATGTGTCGTGTGTCTCGATCTTGGATCCCTAAATGCTTTATTTCTAACCCTAGTACCGAGGCCTCGACATCTTCTAGTGCTATGTAGGTTTTTGAGATGCGGGTTGGAGAACGAAGCTTAGTGGATCTTGGTCTTTTGTAAGATGTGATCAAGACTTGGATGGTTCTCACCCTTGAGATGGCCTTCAAGAGGCATGTGCGATAATTCTTCACCTACTTTGTGAGCTATTTTATACACTCATATCTTTTACATTCACAGATATCTAATTGTGGTATGAGATGAGATGTTTGCTTATATGCTCATATGTATCCTGGCATGTTCAATTATGTTATATCTTAAATCATGCCTTTTCATGTTGATATTTATTTATCATGATTCATACTTATGCTTAATGAACATCTGTGATAACTCAAACACATGTATATCATCACCTCTCTTTTGATTTCATTGGTTATTTGTTTGAGGGGAGTTAATGGACTTTTGGTGAAAATTTATTTCGTTTGCCTAGTGAGAGGATTTGTTCTTTTAGACTTTTGTTTATAAAATTAATCCCACTAGGTGACAATTTTGAAGAAAGTTTTAAGATGTTGTTTTGAGGGGGAGTTTGTGAAAACTTTGTAAAATTTTGTTAACATACTTTTATTTTGTGTGTTTCGTAAATGAAAAACAAAAAAATGAAAAACAATGAAAAAGTAATGAGCATTATATATCATACATATATGTCATTTGAAGCCATGTTTATGCTACAAGGTCGTTGCAACTTCATGTTTATGCATATATGGTGTAGTTTATGTCATGACTATTTAATTGGAATGACAACTTGAATTAAATCTTGTCATGGTTGAACCTTCTTGGCTATCTTGATTACTGCTCAAAAAGTGCTAAATATGAAATTTATCAAAATTAAGTGCTAAAGCTCAAAGAGTGATTGTTGGTAAATGCAAGATCAAGGTTATGTACTATCGCACTTCTTCTTTTACGAGGCGCTTATCATTGCACTTTGATATGAACTTGGAAGAGGTTGTGTATGACCGAAACTATGAAACCTTAAGCTTATGAAATGAGGCTTGGCATAGTTGAAAAGTAAGGTGATGGTGCATATACTTCCTTGTAATTGTTATTATTGCAATCAATCAATGAATCGATTTTCAAGTATCAATAAAGTGCACAAAATTCAATGTTTTCGAGGTTTTGAGATTGTTGAGAAAGGAGATCATGCCATGCAATAAATTGTTAATAATACTTAATTTCTAGTTATGCTTATTCTACATTGTCTATGTGTAGATTTGAGGTGCAAGTATTTTTGATAGCATGACTTGGTGATGAATTTGCAACATTTGTGGATGACTTAGAATGCTCATTACATAAAAAATTGTCAAATTTAAAAAAACAAAAAATTTTGTTTTCTCTCTTTTGTGTTCTTGATGAATCCATTGTCAAAGGGAGAACTTTGCCACTTTGGAGAACTTTTACATGCACTTTACACATGCACATGTTCTTGTATAAGTGATATTCAATCATTCACTCACATTATTCTTCTTAGGGAGATTTTCTTATTTTCACCTAGGGAGTTTTTCACTTTGCGTATTTGTCAAGGGAGATTTTGTGTTTTCACTTTGGCTTTTGATTTTGAAACCTTTTGATTTCAAAAACTTTTCTTGCGAGTGAATGCCAATGTTCAATTCTAATTGGTGTTGCCAATGTTTTCATCAAGGGAGATTGTAAGATCATGTCTTTGAAAAATTGGCTTAGTGATGAAATTGGCATTGCAAAGTGGTTGTGCTCATGGCATGTGTGGTGCTTTTGCATATCTTTGTTTGAGATGTTTACTTGATATGCTTGTGATAGCATGGTAATGGTTTTGCTTTATGCAATGCGCTCGTGTGAGTGGTTGCATGGATTGATGTTGAGTCAAGTCGTGGACTTGTGCTCGGAGTTGTTTCTTGTTTACTCATGTGCGGTGTTGCTTGAGGCGAACGTGGTCGATGACGGGACCGGAACTAGGTTCATGGAGGCGAGGTTCGGGACTAGGTTCGAGGAGGCGAGGTCTTAGTGGTCAAGGATGTCATGCGGGACGTTCGGGCTGAGAACGGTGCACATAGAGGTCGGTTAGTCACGCGAGTGCGGCGGTGGGCCGTCGCGTGCGATTATAATTGATTGGGGCGGTTTGCATGTATTGGGCTATGTTGGGCGGATGGATATGCATGCGAACGTTGCTCATTATAAATAGGAGAGGGGCGTCTCTGTTTAGATGAGAGAGCTAGGTTTTAGGGTTTGTACTCTTTTGTTTGGAGTACTCTAACCAAATTAGACAAAAGAAATAAAATCAATTTCTTCTTGCGCTGGAGTTCCTTGCGTGAGCGGGCGAAGCGAAGGAAAATCGCGAGGCTACGAGAAACATCCACGCTCTGGTGATTCGCTATTTGCTACTGTTCATGCGAGGTTCTGTTCATACGACCTCGGTTTCTGGTTTGTTCGTGCGTGGTTTGCTCTGATGATTCGAATTTTTAGTTTGGTTCGCTCGGTTTGATTTAGTAGATTGATTCTTTGTCTCTCTTGATTCAACAAGTTTAATCTTGATTTGATCCATCTAAAACCTTTCTAGGGTATCAATTTAGAGTTCCTGAAAGTTTCGTTGGTTAATCTTTTGTAGATTGTGATTAATCACGAAATTAGGGTTTAGTCAATTCTCGTCATAATCTGTCACAGCATACTTGCGAGGTTAATAACTTTTGATCCGTAGGTCCGATCGAGTTGATTCCTTTTGACTAGATTCGTATTGGAATCTGGTTTCTACAGTTCAAATTGCAGGTCAATCCGACGGTTGGATCTCCAGAAATTAGCGATTTACCGAATGCATCTAACTCTGTTTTGTTGAATACGAAGCAATTATTTGAGTCCGAATTGGGGTGAAGTTTTAGTAGATCAAAAATTTGATTTTAGCTTCCGCGCAATCATTCACCCCCCTCTGATTGCTAGATTAGTATATTTCGATCCTACACCATGTCATCGAGGACCTTCTCCGATGGTGCCACCACGGGAACGAGCCACAACACCTTGACACCGAGTTACGTGGCCAGCTCCGACACCCGCAGCATCAACCTCGCCACAGCCGCAACCGACAAGCTGTGCTCTTCGAACGCGAAGCGCCCCACGGAGCACTTGCACAGGCGCTTGAGCAGTAGCAGTATCCGCTCGGTGACGTGGCGGTCGTTAGCGTCGGCGAGGAGCTAAACGTCGAGCGCGCTCGAGCTGAGGCGTGTCGAGGCCTCGTCGAACAAGAGTTCGAGGAGGGACTTAAGTACGTCGTCGACGTTGACGCCTGCGGTCTAGTCGTCAGCGTCGGCATTGGAGAAATTGGTGAGGATGTCCACAGCGTGCAGCCTGGTTGAGAGAGGAGGAGGTACGAGGTTAAATCTAACGATGACTGCCTATACCGTTGAAAACTCATCCAACATAATACCGTTACGTAGTTTTTCTGTTATTTTTCCCATCTACCAATTCATAGCATTGGTTCTACTACAATTCGACTGTTCCATTTTATGGTACTAGCAAATAGTTTACGAATTGTGTACTTACAGCTTGACAGATGTGATGATACACGTTCGCATGGCGAAAATTTCCTAGAAAATCTTTTTTGGAGCATCTAGGAAGCGAACAAACGATAAGAATGTACGCCGAATGCCTGTCAATCCAACAATGACTCGATGCCAACTGCATGCAGTGTGGATGCTTGGATTAAAAACGGATCGCTCGGATTGAACCAGATGGGAAAATCAATCAAGCGCACGACCATTTTCACGCAAGAACATGTTGCCCAAAAGCATTTCCATTTTTTTTTCTACAGGCCATATAGCCCAAGCATCCCAAAATATTTTAAGTAGCAAGGGAGTTCTATGGTCAAACTGTCTAAATGGGTGGATAAAATACAGAAGTAGTGAAATACACTACAAAACTTTACTATCGAAGACTTTCATACACAACAAATTATATTGTGAATATTCAGAATCAGACCACAAACGATTCCTTCCTTCGAGGCAGTTTGATCTGCAACTCATATTTTGCAGTTCAGTTTAGCAAGGGGCCATCAGATAATGTACCAATTATATATTCAAAATCATCCATCACAACATGCTCTTATCTCTACTACTTCTAATTATGAGTTGGTGATGGTCGTCCGTTCTTCACTCTTCAGACATCCGTTCTCCATCCATTGGGCCTTGTCGTGTGGCCAGCTGCGTTTGCTAGGCCCAAAATACATCTATCAAATAAAACCCTAACTATCGCATACTGAGCAGCCCAAACTCTCGCAAAGGGTTAAACTTCGTCGCCAAAATGCCCTACACGCCGCCACCATCCCAACATCGCGCCCTACTCGTCGCCAAATCACCCTCCTACCCTCGCCATTGCGATCTCCTGCCCTACTGTCGATCCCTCGCCATCGCGCCCTTGCCTCCCCACCGTCCCTCCCTCGCCATCACCGTCACGCCCTCTTGGCCGCCCTGTCCCCATACTCCTCCCCACCTGAGTCATTGCCGTACCCATTGAACTGCACAATCCCTCATTTCCCCGTGAGTTAGGGCTAGAGCGATCGATTTCGATCATCGCCTCCAAGCCCGGTGTTAGCCAACCCTATTGCCTCCATCCCCGCCGCCTTCATCTCTGGCGTCACAGATCTCCTTGTCCCCTTTCCTGATTCACATCCTCTAATTTTGGAAGGACAATGCGACATCCTAGATTGGGGTGCTGGATGGTAGGTTTAGGCTTGGGCAGCATCGACATGGTCGGGTCCGGTGAGGCAAGACATGCGCCTCTCAGTGGCGTCAAGGTGCTTGGGCCATATGCGGCGTCGATGAGCTCGGCTGCATCGAGATAGCATGAGGGGACAAAACGGTGAGAGGCAGCACAACATAATGGACGACGCTGGGATCATGAAGGAGCCTCCATCGGTGAGTTTCCCCATCCCAACGCGATCGGCGGGCTCATCGCGTGTGGACAACAGCGAAACCGACAGCCTCGCTTGTGGTGGCTCGAGGATGAGCAACCGGTTGGACGCTTCACCAAGGCCGCATAAGCCACATCCGTAGAGCCATGGCGGCACTGTCATGCATCTCCTTTCCATTTGTCACAAAAATCCTATGGTTGTCTTTACCACCTGGCATGTCCATGACGCAGCAGAAGCAACAATATGGAAGTACGTTTGCTAATATCATGTGGTATTTACTCTCCTGATTTCATTTTTTGGAAGAAAAACAAGGCAAATTCCATGACAGATGTTTCTTTTTTCTTGCCCACCACCTGTTTGTTCAAATGTCACAATAATGAGAAATTAAACTTCTTCTCTGTAAATACATATTATAGCTTTTGCTTCTCATTAAGTTAAAACCCATATTACGTATTCTTTAATCCATGCACTATCATATTATTCTATCGTCATCAAATGATTCACGAGCTAATGGTTCACATAATTTTCTTCTTGGAAATTCACGGCATGCCACTCCATTGGTTGGCACTTCTAAAGTGTGAAACATGGGCTGCAGGTGCTTGAATGCCATGATACCTATGCAGAGGAGCAGCTCAATGTGGGATTCATGGAACATTGCTAATTTTGAGAAGATGCACGACTTCAATCAATGATTCACGAGCTAAAAATATAGAGCAAAGAACTATGTAAGGCTTCTGCAATATACCATGTCCACTTGTGGGCTTCGGGGAGTGGTAAACACCAAGCCTACTTATGAGTTAGGAGGCCATTATTTATCGTTCAATAGCCATCAAATTGTTTTGCTTGATACATGCGTAAGAAAAAAATTGATGTTCATTATATGATTTGAGATGGTTTGATGAAATTTTCTTCTTTTTGGACTTTGTTGCAACGCACAAGCACCCTACTAGGTGGGTGGTGTCTCCGCTGCTTGCAATAGTAATTACTAATTCCAGTGCCATCCCGATATGGCTTCAGTTCTCTTCTTGCAGGAATTTCTACTCTACTTGTGAGATATATGTATGACCTGTTGGCTTCTTGAATGACCAGATGCTGGGATTGCTTGTGCGAGTTCATCCCATGGCTGTGGCGGGGGCATCTCGCATGTGGTTGCATCCGCTGACCCCACAAAGATGGTGGAGGCCGTATTTGTTATTGTAGGAGGTCATTGTTGGGTCTGGAGCCGTTGTCGGGCCTTTGGTATCGGTTGGTCAGTCCACCAGAATAGAGTACGGAGTTTCTCCGATTTGCTCTGAGTACAGAAGCAAACTCTATTTCATTTAGTGATTTACCGGAAATGACCTTTGTGTTGATATGTGCATGTACAATGTTACCTTGAACAATTGTTGGGTGGGCGAGTTTTGTACTATCCACAATGGCGTTTGCATTGGTCAAGATGGTGAGCGTATATTCATTTAGTGTTGGAAATTGTTTACACCAAAATTTGGCAAGTCTGGTCAAAATCGGCAATAAAGTCAAAGATACGGAATTAACGGGCAGGATGGAAAGGTTTGGAGATATTTTGGTAACGGCAAGATCTTTAAGGAAATAACTGTCCGAGATAAGGCCGATACAGATCAAAATTTGAAACGTATTGTAGTCGAACACGATCGACCGAAGGGTATAAAAGAAGGACCAGAGCAAGCTGCAAAAACAACAACACAATACAATCAACCAGCTTTTACTTTCTTCCTGTCGACTAGGAGTAGCTTTTGTAATTTAGTCTCTGTAATCGATCTTGATCAATAAAGTTGCGCATCGCCGATTGTTGATCTTCGTCAATTACACCCCAGGTTTGATTTGTTCTGATTTTGTTGCGCATCGCCTTCTTCAGAATCGATCTACCTTTATCCTCTGATTAGCCTTAATCGGCTAATTAGATTTACCTTGTTACCTCGATCTTGATCGGCTTCAAGCTGATTGAGTCTAAGCCGATTGATCTTTATGATCGGCTTTTGAGTTATATTTTTTACCTTGTCGGTTACAGGTCAAATCGACTGGCACACTCTTGAACCAGGTGTTCGTCTAGTGTGCTGCTGTCAGAAACCCTACTTCAAATTTTTGACGTCAACACACTCTTGGCACGCCCGGTGGGACAGATGTCTACATCAGGAAAGTCAATTCCACCATCCGATCTGAACGCCGAGGCCATAATCGTCCCAACAATGGACGATTTGACCGCGGAACAACGTTAGGAAATAGAAGCTCGAAAGACTGCGTTGGAGGAGATGATGCTAAGCTGCTATCAGAAAACCAGACGTGGCGTCACTCAAAAATCCGCCCTACCGACGGTCAACGCCTTGGGAGATGCGGGTGTCACAGAACCGGTAAGCCGATATCTGCCTGCTCAAGCCGAATTATCGGCTATGATTAATCAGTCTGTGCACCACGCATTAATAAATCAATCATCGGCTCTCGTGACAACGCTCAAGCCGATGATAGCAAATAGCGTCAAGTCTATAGCCCAGGAGTTAGCCTCGTCAGGAAGCCTGCTTGACCCATTACAAGCTCTGCCTAATTATCCTGTTTTTTGATGGCGCAAAACACGCGAGCTCAGCGATCGATCCTAAACCATCGGCTATAACCTCACCCCCTACAATGATGCCTACTCAGCTGACCGTAATATTGCCTAGAGATCCTCGGTCAAGTGGGGTAAGCCATTACCATGCCTACACCGATGCCGCCAAGTTAGACGCATCGATAAATCTGCCGCCGTCGGCTCCGTTCTATGCTTTTCCCCAATCAGTTCCACAGCCGATTGGCTCCGAGAGATTCTCTCAAGATCCTACCATGCTTAGAAACCCAGGTCCACATAGGGTAGTAACATATTCAGAATCGTTTGTCCCAGTGCCGCAACCTCAAGGCAGGCATAATCGGCATGATCAATATGGTCGTCTGCCGATGATGCAGCATAATTGGCAACCCGAGCTTGCACTCGGGGGACAGGCTGCCAACTATGACCAACATTATCAAGGGCCTACTGTACCAATGGCCGATAATGTAAATTAGGCGAATCGATTTCCATTGTTTTACGGACCCGATTCGGCATCTGACCCAAGGAAAGGTTATCGGTTATAGAAAGTCGTATCCTGATTACATAGATCGTCTGCCATACCCTCATAATTTCAGAGTACCAGACTTTGCGAAATTCTCTGGCGATGATTCAACTACAACGTTGGAACACATCAGACGCTTTATTGCTCAATGCGGCAAAGCGGCTCAGTCCGATGGATTAAAAATAAGACTATTCCCGTTGTCATTATCCGGAGCAACTTTTACCTGGTTTACCTCCGAATTCGGTCCACTTATGGAACGATTTGGAAAGCCGATTTCACGAATATTTCTTTTGGGCGGTTTTGAGCTCGGGATTTCGATCTAAGCTCGATCGTCGAAATTTGGGAATCGATGGCGATTACATTAAAAGGTTTAGGGAAACTAGGAATCGATGTTTTAGCGTCACTTTGCCCGATAATCAACTTGCGATTTGGCGTTTCAAGGGTTGATTCCTCCGCGTAGGAGAAGTTTGGAGGGCAAGAGTTCACGATCGAGCCACTTGCTTCATCGTGTATCGGCTCAAGAAAGCCGATTCACGATAGTAAAGCGTTTAAAGATAGATTCAAGAATAATAATAATAAGGAGAAAGACAAGGCCAAAGTCAATATGGTCGAATATTGTCCTAGTGATTCTTCAGAAGACGATGAAGCAGAAATAAATATAGCTGAATGGGTAAAGGGATCTAAAAAATCCTTAGTCTGTTCTTGGCTAAAGCCGACTAGAAATAAGTCGGAAGTTAAATATGCCTTTGATGTTTCCAAATGTGATCGTATTTTTGATCTTTTATTGCAAGAAAAGATAATTCGGTTACCCGAGGGACATATTATACCATCGGCTGACGAGATCAAGAAACGCAGGTATTGCAAATGGCACCATTCTTTTTCTCACAATACTAATGACTGCAATATTTTTCGTCAACAGATCCAGTCAGCTATTGAGGACGGTCGGCTAAAGTTTGCTGATGAGCCGACTATGCAAGTCGATGCTGACCCGTTTCCAATCAACATGGTTCAATGTTCGGCTAAAGGAAAGGAGCCGATGCATGATGAGCCAAAGAAGGATCAGCAGGTCGATATGCAGCTGAATTCAAACTCTAGTCAAACGCTGAAAATTACGATCGGCTCACTACAAATAGAAGCCGATCACGAGGGAAAAAATTCAAGGACCATTAAACCCAAGGGCAATCCTCGGGTGGGTAAATGGTACAAAGCTGAAAAATCGCCATCAAAGCAAGCAGCCAAAAGGCCGGGACCAACTTTCTCACAACTGATGGATAAATACGAAAGGATGAATAGCCGACCGCGATATCCTGCTCGTCAGTCGGATAATTTATATCACACTGAAAACGTAGAAAGGGCCCATAGAAGATGTCCTTTTTGGTAGTTTTGTTGGGAAAGGGGAGTAGCACTGTCATCCCCGTACACATGCCCGATGGAACATTACACCCGCGACGATTGGCCAAGGCAATCGGCTAAAGATAGGTTGTCTGGGCCGATTCGGGGTTACAACGAAGGTTTCAGAAAGCCTGTTCACGAAAGGATATCTGAACCAAAGCAAGAACCAAACCAGGTCGAAGTACGGAGGTCAAACATTGACCAAGATAATCTCGTCGGCAAGATAAGAAAACCAGTAGAGCCTAAGCCTAGATGGTGTCCGTCTGGCCTTAGCCGATCGCAACGCCGGTGACTTCAGAGGCTAAGGACTCAAGAGATTCGGGAAGCCGACGCAGAAAAATAGAGGGACGAAACTTTCAATGAGCTTCGTCCGGTCAAAATTGTCAAGAAAGAATGGAGGAAAAAAGAACAAGCTGAAGAAGATTTTGAATCGGCAGATGATCTAGATTCTCCTATGATTAGGGACGATACACCACCAATGGATATCAACATGGTGTTCACACTGCCAGCCGAATTCAAAATCAAAACTGAATCGGCTAAAGAAACTTTTGCCCAATCTTGTTCGGGAGTCCAAAACGCAATCTTCGAGAAACCCAGAGATGATCATCGGCATTTAAAGCCGTTATATCTGAAAGGATATATAAATGGAAAGCCGATATCAAGGATGCCGGTAGATGGTGGAGCCATAGTAAATTTGATGCCTTACACGACTTGCAAGAAATTGGGTAAGTCTGATGAAGACTTGATTAAAACTAACATGGTTTTGAATAACTTCACAGGCGATCCAATAGAAGCCAAAGGCGTCATGGTTACAGAACTGACCGTCGGCAGTAAGACTTTGCCGACCGCATTTTTTGTTATCGACGCAAAAGGAAATTACAGCGTTTTGCTTGGAAGAGATTGGATTCATGCCAACTGCTGTATCCCATCAACCATGCATCAAGCGCTTGTTCAATGGAATGGAGAAGAAGTTGAAATTGTCACGACCGACACATCGGCTCACATTGCCATGGCCAGTTCCGATGCGAATTGGCAACATGAAGAAGCAGGGTGTATATCAGGAAAAACATTAGAAGATTGCGATTTCATCTGCGTAAGCAAGACAGGACTTATGCCGATCAGTGTCAAGTCAGGCACATTTGATCGAGCAAACGAAGTGCTACGCCGATGGGGACAAGAAAAGCAGTGAAGGCATTACAAGATAAAATGCAAAGCTATCGGCAAACAACGGATAGCTATGAAGCTATAGAAGACTTTCAAGAAGATGAAAAGTTGGGTCATGGCTTTACGTCTACCGATCTGCTTGAAGAAGTTGACATAGGTAGTGGTGATAGAAAAAGACCAACTTTTGTTAGTGCAAATTTAGATGTAAGATATAAAGAAAAATTGATCAAATTCTTAGAAAATATAAAGATTGCTTTGCTTGGGAATATTACAAAATGCCTGGTTTAAGCCGACAATTGGTAGAACATCGGCTACCCATTAGACAAGGTTATAGGCTGTTTAAACAGTACCCTAGGCATTTTAATCCGGCTCTGTACAAAATCATAAAAGAGGAGATAGAGCGGTTGTTGGAAGCTAAATTCATAAGACCTTGTCAGTATGCGGAGTGGGTTTCCAACATTGTTCCAGTGATGAAGAAAAACGGAAAGCTACGAGTATGTGTCGACTTTAGAGATTTGAACAAAGCGACACTAAAAGATGAATACCCGATGCCTATAGCCGATATGCTTATCGATGCTGCGTTAGGGAATAAGATCATGAGTTTTCTGGACGGGAATGCCGGATACAATCAGATATTCATGGCAGAAGCCGATATACCAAAAACGACTTTGGATGTCACGGTGCAATAGGGTTATTTGAGTGGACGGTTATGACATTCGGATTAAAGAACGCTGGAGCAACATATCAACGAACCATGAACTTAATCTTCCATGATTTAATCGGCCACATCGTTGAAATATACATTGATGATGTCGTAGTAAAATCTGCAGAGGATTTGCAGCATTTGGCCGATCTAGAAAGAGTTTTCCAGAACATAAGATCGCATGGCTTGAAGATGAATCCTTTCAAATGTGCGTTCGGCGTGTCGGCTGGACAATTTTTGGGCTTTATGGTGCATGAGAGGGGGATTGAAGTCAATCAAACAAGGGTCAAAGCCATAGTCGATACAATGCCCCCAACGTGCAAAAATGAGTTGCAGAAGTTGATCGGCAAGATTAATTATCTCCGAAGGTTCATCTCGAATCTATTCGGACGGATCCGCGCATTTACCCCACTGTTGAAATTAAAGGATAATCAAGAGTTTGTTTGGGGAGCCGATCAGCAAAAGGCTTTTGACGATGTTAAGAAATATTTAGCCAATCCTCCGGTTTTAGCCGCGCCACAAAAGGGGGTTCCATTCAAGTTATATATATCGGCTGAAAAGGAGACTATTGGAGTGCTTTTAGCACAAGAAGTTGATGGAAAGGAAAGAGTTATCTTTTATTTAAGCCGACGCCTTCTTGATCCGAGGTCGTACCCTTTCATTGAAAAATTATGCTTGTCTTTATACTTTTCATGTACAAAGCTAAGACATTACATTTTAGCATCGGCTTGTAAAGTAATCTGTAAAGCCGGTGTTATAAAATATATGTTGTCAGCTCCAATCCTACGAGGTCGACTTGGCAAATGGGCTTATGCCTTGGTTGAGTTCGACCTATCCTATGAATCGGCCAAAGCATCAAAAGGCGGTATTAGCCGATTTTATAACAGACATGATACTACTCACGATTTGGTATCAGTAGCCCTTGGCAATTGTTTTTTGACGGATCTGTGTGCAGAGAAGGTGATGGAATTGGTATAGTGCTTATATCACCTAAAGGGCATAACTTTGAGTTTGCATTTCGGCTAAATAGCCGATCATCAAATAATCAGGCAGAGTACGAAGCGTTACTCAAAGGTTTGCAGTTATTGGAAAATATCGGAGCAAGTACGATTGAGGCATACGGGGATTCTATGCTAATTATACAGCAAATCAAGGGAGAATACCAATGTCGAGACGAGATACTGCTAAAATACTTGGAGCAATGCATAGAGATCATCGGCTCATTTACGACGTTTTCTATCGGTCACGTCCCTAGAGAGTTGAACGATAGAGCTAATGCCTTGGCTCAATAGGCATCAAGGTACAAAGACCTCGACCGATATCAAGTGACTGAGCTAATAGATAAAGCCGTCATGTGTGTGGATGTCGCAGATTGGAGGACATAAATAAAGAAATACCTGATCGATCCATCTGAGCCAACAGAATGCAAAATTAGGCAACGAGCTTTGAAGTACATTGTTATGGACGATACTTTGTACTATCGGACGATGGAAGGATTGCTATTAAGATGTCTTGGGACCGAAGAGGCGCGAGTGGCAATGGGTGAAGTACATGAAGGCATTTGCGGTTCTCATCAATCGGCCCATAAAATGAAATGGATGCTTAGACGGACAGGTTACTTTTGGCCGACAATGCTAGAAGATTGTTTTAAATACTACAAAGGTTGTCAAACTTGCCAGAAATTTGGCAATGTACAATTAGCACCAGCATCGGCTTTGCACCCAATTATCAAGCCATGGCCGTTTAGAGGTTGGGGAATAGATATAATCGGCCAAATATTCCCTGCATCGAGTAAAGGCCACAAATTTATTTTGGGCGAATCGATTATTTCTCAAAGTGGGTTGAAGCTATACCACTTAAGAAAGTAACCAGCATTGAAGCCATCGGTTTTGTTAATGAACATATTGTTCATCGATTTGGAATACCGCAAACAATTACAACCGATCAAGTCACGGTTTTTATGTCCAATGAGTTTCAGACTTACGCAACAAGTCTGGGGATTAAACTGTTGAATTCATCCCCATACTACGCTCAGGCTAACGGACAAGCCGAGTCATCCAACAAAACGCTGATTAAATTGATCAAAAGAAAGATCGATGAGAAGCCGAGGAATTGGCATTCAACTCTATCAGAATCACTTTGGGCATATCGGCTAGCTTATCATGGAGCGACGAAACTTTCACCTTACCAGCTGGTGTATGGTCAAGAAGCCGTTCTACCCGTAGAGATCAACATTGAATCCATACGAATAGCCGATGAACGGTTTGTCACTCAAGATTATAACAATTTGATGATCGACAATTTGGATGAATTGATGAATTACGTTTGTCTACGCTGATCGGCTTAAAAGAATAAAATAAGGGTGGCAAAAGCGTATAATAAAAGGTCGTGCCTAAATCGTTCGATCAAGCCGATTTAGTATGGAAAACGATTTTACTGTTGGTTCGAAGATAACCGATTTGGAAAATGGTCACCTACGTGGGAAGGGCCATATAAAGTTAATCGGCTAATCGGCGGAAATTGTGACGCACTAGAAACGTTGGAAGGGTATGTATTGCCTAAAGCTATTAACGGAAGTATTTGAAGAAGTACTATCCTAGTGTTTGGATCGAGCCTAGCCGACTAAAGATTTCGTTCAAAAGCGATTAACACGATCTTTGTTATTTGGCTAAAAAGAGATTGCAGACAAACTTCAGAAAAGTGAAATTAAATCGGTTAAACAGCCGATTACAAGTATAGCAAAATTACAAAGTGTTCAAGCAAGTGTTTCTGAAAAAGCAGCCAATATAGTTTTACATCCTAAGAAGCTAATACTGAATGCCTGATCCGGGGAGAGTCACGCCTAGAGCCGATAGAGCGTCCGCTGCTTTGGCGATGGTCTCTTGGATTTCATTAAGTAGGCGATCATCATCCTTGGCATTCCCAGGCACTGGCTTTACCTTGATCGATTGCTTAGTCACACTGTCAACGGCCGCGGCAATGCTCAGCTTTTGCTCTTTCATCTCCAAAGCAGTTTTCTCCAAGATCTGTTGGCCTTCTCCGATTTGCTTTTCAAGCTTGGCCAACTCTTCCAAAAGAAGTTTCTTTGTTTTTTCTAACTTGGAAAGAGACTCTTTGGTCGACTTAAACTGCTGAGCACCGGTATCAAACTTACGTTTTTTTGCCCTGGCGTCAGCGACCAATTCGTCCAAGAGCTTCTGATCGGCTTCTTGAGCTTCACGACGTTGAATTCGGTCTTGTGCCGCCTCCACTTCAGTCTTTCTATCATCCACGTGGCACACATTGAGGAGAGCTTGCATTGCTTCCGGATGGAGGTCGGCTTCAACAGCAGCCATTGCATCTCTGATCGGTTGATTATTAGCTAAGATCTCCGATTGGGGCCGCATCACTAAGTCAAAAAACTTATCAAGACGCTCCTTAATGCCCGGAGCAGAAGTGATGGCAGCCGATGCCTCTTTGGACACTTCAAGGATTCTCCTAATTTCTGCATCATAATCATCGGCGGCCATAATCTCTGGGTCATCAAGATCGGCCAAAGAGAAACCCAACAGATTTGTCGGCCGGAGAGCTCGGCGGTCGTGATTGGAGCAGTTGATATCGGCCGTGGCGGAGAGAGCGGTGTAGAGGAAATTTTTGGAAGATTAGCCAGAGTCTTCGCGGCTTGAACCGATTGCGACGGCTGAAACAAGAAATGCAAGATAAGCCGACGTACTAAAGGACATGTTTGCAAAGAAATATAAATAATCTACCTTGTCAGTGGCCGACGCATGTGGCGAACTCTCGCCGCTTTGCTCCTGGGGCTTGGGTCCTTTTTCATTTGGAGCCTTGGTGTACTTTGTCTTCTTCTTTTACGAAAAATAAAGATCGACTAAAGGTTAGTTCGGTCAAAAGATAGTATTAGTCGATTGTGTTTATACTTATTTGGTTGTTTTTCTCAATGTCCGATAAAGATGGGTGTGGACCCCTAGAGTGCGGAGGTATAACCCGTTAGGCTATCAATTGATGTGACCTTTTGCCTTGGCCATTTCCGATTGACGGAGATGGGTTTTTGCCGACATCCTTAGCCGCAATATGCGTAGTAAAAGTGATTAGAAAATGCATCTAGTGAAAGACGATGTGCAAGACAAGATTATTCAAGCCGATACCTTATCTACTAAACTCGTGTTAGTGTAACCCGATGAGCTAGCTTCCTTTGCTAGAATCATTTGTTAGACACTAAGGATGGCTCGCGATTTGGAAAGAATTCCTTGATTATAAGCGTGAGTCTTCTCCATGTCTGTGCACTCAAAGAAAATTTGGCAAGTCTGGTCAAAATCGGCAATAAAGTCAAAGATACTGGAATTAACTGGACGGGATGAAAAGGTTTGGAGATATTTTGGTAACAGCAAGATCTTTAAGGAAATAATCTGTCCGAGATAAGGCCGATACGGATCAAAATTTGAAACGTATTGTAGTCGGACACGATCGGCCGAAGGGTATAAAAGAAGGACCAGAGCAAGCTGCAAAAACAACAACACAATACAATCAACCAGCTTTTACTTTCTTCCTGTCGACTAGGAGTAGCTTTTGTAATTTAGTCTCTGTAATCGATCTTGATCAATAAAGTTGCGCATCGCCGATTGTTGATCTTCGTCAATTACACCCTGTGTTTGATTTGTTACGATTTTGTTGCGTATCGCCTTCTTCAGAATCGATCTACCTTTATCCTCTGATTAGCCTTAATCGGCTAATTAGATTTACCTTGTTACCTCGATCTTGATCGGCTTCAAGCTGATTGAGTCTAAGCCGATTGATCTTTACGATCGGCTTTTGAGTTATATTTTTTACCTTGTCGATTCTGAGTCAAATCGACCGCACGCTCTTGAACCTGTGTTAAATGCGGTGTCTTTCTTCGTAAACCCTACTTCAAGTTTTTGACGCCAACAGAAATATTCATGTTGTGAAGAAAGCTACAAGATTGGAAATAGATGTGCTACAATCTTATTAGATTCTTTCAGGTACTTGCACGTTACAACTAGGACCACAAATTGTGTTGACTGCAGCATTTCAGTTTAATTACACCTGTTTGTCATATCTATGTTTTGGATCAAAGATCATTTTTTTTGGAACTGGATTAGAGCTCATTTAACCTGCTTAATGCCAAGTTTCTTGATTTGCTTTGTTTTTGTGTTATTATTGGTAGATGGTAAATATTGCCTTATGAATCCTATCAAACAATAGAACTTGCTTTGTGATGCTATGCAGGTGTCAAATGTTGATGTATCTCTTGTAGGTTTTGGTTTCTTTGTGGATGAGGATGGACAGGTCAACCAGAAACCACAAGTTAGTGAAATAACCTTTCCTTGGTCAACTGTTTGTGAAGATTATGAATCACCACTCAGTAATATCCAAATTGAAGGAGAGTGAAAAGATTATTGGGTTCAGAGCTGAAATATTCTTTTAACTTATGTTTGAGCAAATGTATAGCTAACAGAGAGGCTTCATTTTGTATAGTTAAGGAAAAGCTAAGTCTGACATTTCTCACACTTGACATAAGATGAGTGACATTTCTCACACTTGACATAAGCTAAATCTGACATTTCTCACACTTGACATTTCTGATTTGGATCAACGACCTAGCTGAGAAGCCGTTGGCACGTTGGGGAGCGGGAGGAGGCGAGCGGCAGGCCAAAACCCTAGCCAATTGCCTACCATAACCTGGTGCTTCTGCTGCGCCATTCTGTAGCATGATGATACAAACAACTATTATTATTTTAGAATCATGTTTGATGGTAACGTTTCATGATATGTATCACCTTGTTTTTCATATCTCGGCACCTTACTAGTCCTACTAAAAGGTAAGCATGTGAAATAAGAACGGACTTCTCAGCCGCTTGATGTCGGTTCAGACCTCGGGAAAGAAGCACCATTTCATTACTGACAGCTCATATAGCAAGAGACAATTAGCTGATTAAGTGAACAATTCGAAATTGAGCGTGCATAAGCAAGCAGATCTCATCAAGAGATACTCCAGAAATGCAAAATCTTGCGTATGAACCGTGTAAAAGTTAAATTAACAATGCTAAACATTATAAATTATCAAAGGTGCAGGATGGCAATGTAAACTACTCCTAAAAATTCTTCCAACTGTTTTCTCACCGGTATAATGTGATACCCTACATTCTTAGAAAACACAGAAAGTAAAAACCAGGTGCTACCTCTATGTAATAGCAATCAATAAAAAATGCGAAATACATAAGCATATGAGACAACATTTAAACAACCATTGATCACTGCAGTAGAAGCTTACAAGCTCAACCGAATACCACAACAACACTTATCGTGTTCTCAGAAAGATAAATCCCACATGTCATCAGACTGCAATAGAAGTAGCCCTACGGGAAGTAAACTCACGTTTCAGCATACTGCAGTAGAACTCAGTAAATAGTTATCCATATTGGCTGATAAAACAGGAATCCTAGCTTCCCAGTACAGTAAGTTCACAAAACAATCTTGGCAGATTACTGATATTAAGCGTATGCATATTAAGATGAAATGTGGCATTGCAGATTCTAATTCACAAGACAGCTAAGAATTCATAAAACAAATCGTCATGCAGAGAGAGGTCTATACCCAAACACCATCAGTCCATCACTGAAGCATAATTTGACATAACCATACCAGAAATAACAAAAAAAGGCATCCACTGAAGCATCATTTAACATTACCATGTCCTCAGGGGCGGCTCAGCCTAATGCTACAGAAAACTATGAAGGGATACTTTTTGGCTGATTTTATCTCAGCTCAAATGAAATCACAACTGAAGAAATATCTCAAAATATTTTCTAGATGACCTGCCAAATATTCCAATTTCATGCTGTAATTAAGGTGCTATCAAAGTCATGATTTGGTAACCAATTTCGAGTACCGACATCAACATATGCAGCCTGGCAAAATAACACAGATAAAATTACTCCCCCTTCACTCAGTCTTCAATGTAGACATTACTCATTGACATATCCTTCCTTGCGCCCCTCAAACCCAGGTCGCATAAGCTTCTTCTCGCGCTTCTCAATTTTGCGCATCTTCTTCTGGTGTGCCCGCTCCCGGATGTTCTCCGTTCGTGTCTTCTGTTTCTCCTTCCTCTGCTTCTCCACCGTCGTTTGCCTGTCCTTCCACTGCTCCGCGTGCTTCTGCTGCCGCTTTTTGTCCTTCTTCATGCTCTCCTTAATCAACTTTGGGTCATCATGCACCTTCTCCCCAGCAGCCCGTCTTCTTGCCACATCCCACGCCATATTGCTCGCCTTCTTAGGATCCTCCTTTGCCTGCTGCATCCGCTTAGCCTGCTCCAGTGCCTTCTTCTTGTTCTTAATCCTCCTCTTCTTCCTGCGCCTCGCTTCCTTTGGGTCAACCAACACATTCCCATACATGATATCAGGCGCCTTCTCATCGGCCTCTTTCTTGGGCTTCTTCCCATCCTTACCCTCTGCATCCTCAGTGCCATCCTCACGCTTCCTCTTCTTGCCCTCGTCCTTCCCCTTCTTCCCCTTTGCCTTCTTGCCCTTCTCCTTCTTGGGCTTATTCAAGAACTCCGGCCTGGTGCACCGGTTCCCACGGAGCTCCGCAATGCGGCGATGAAGCCGCTCTCGCAGCTCCTCGTAAGTCACCGAACGGTCCTCGGACACCACTGCCGCGGGCGCGATCAGCATCTCCTCCTCCTCCTCCTCTTCTTCATTATCATCTTCGTCATCCTCAGACTCTTGGCTTTCTTCTTGTGACTTATCCTGCTCCTCCTCTGCCTCTTGGTCGGCGATGGATTTCTTGAGGAGGTCGAGGGTGGAGGAGGGCGGCGCCGAGGGGTCGAGGCGGGCGCGGCGCGCAGCCTTGACATTGGCGCGGGACTGGGCCTTCATGGCCGCCTTGGCGGCCTTGGAGAGGCCCCCGTACCAGGGGCGGTCCTCGTCGGCGGCCGGGAGGTAGAAGCGCGGGGGGATGAGCTGCACGAGCGCGTCGAAGAAGAGGGAGTGCCCGTGGACGCCGTCGCAGTCGGCCGCGGCTAGGAGGTCGGCGGGCATGGTGGCGGTGAGTGAATCGCGGTCGGCCGCCAGTACAGCGGCGGCGGCGGCGGCGGCGGAGGGTTTCCTGCCCATTGCGTCGAGGGTTTGGAGGGTTTCGGCGATGGAGTTGCTACCCGTGGCTTCAAGGGCTTCCACCGTATTAATGTATCTATATTATGGGTTAAAGTAGGCCTCCAATGGGCTTCCATCGTATTAATGTATCTATACCCTTGGGCCTTCTATCGTCCTTCTCCGTTGGGCTTAGGCCCGCAGAATTGCAGTTTCATATTGTCATGAGATGATGCCGCAACAACTCAACGGTGAATCACTGAGGAGTGGAGGATTGAATCACTGCCCGGCGACGGAGGCAGGGATCCCAGGCGGCGGCGGTGGGTCGGGATTTCTCGATTGGTGGCGCTGGCGTGGACCGAAGTGACGACATGGACTCGAGGTGGCGGGCGACTCCGACGGCTTGAGCGGATAGGGATTGAAGCGGCCACGACGACTCCGACTCGCGCGTGGATGGGCTAGCGAAGCGGCGGCTCGAGGGAGATGGGAGAGTGGCCACGGCGATTCCGGCGGCCCCGCCCCGTCCTCTTCCTCGCCGGTTGCGGTCATTCTCTCCTTAAATCGTTTATCTTGTTTCTTCCAAGTGGCGGCGCTGGGCATTGTGATGTTGGGTTGTGTAAGGATATTGGGCCGTTGGGCAGGGTGTGATGACGCTCGGCACTTCTCGCTGGGCCAGCCCAACTGATAGCCAGCGAGGATGATCTTTTTATAATATCATTACTGTCTCCGTTCTCGAATGACCTTCAGTGTTGATTTTACTATTTAAACTTTGAACAATCATAATTTTTAAAATATTTAGTTAGTGAAGATAAAAATAACATGGTTGCGTTTGTCCAGAAAATGCTGTAATAATATTGTATATCTATAAGTACTTACATATTTATTGCTAAAACTTGAGGGCCAAAGATTGAATAGTAAAGTGAACGGTCGGTCAATTATTTGAAAACAGAGCTGGTACAACTGGACTTAGTTTTGCCTCATATATTTTCTTTTGGGCCCACTTATCTGATTCTTTATAGAAACTACCCGTTACGAGTTTGCAAAATAGATCTGTTTGTCGTAAAGTGACACAAGTGGTACTAGGATATACCATGCCTATTTACCCATCTGACAAGATTTTACACCCACTAAAAAATAGGAACATACCCATCTATTAGGTTAAGTTCTCATGGGTAATCAGGTAAATGGGTAAAAACTGTTGAGAAACCCTAAAAGCCCATTGAAGGCCCATGTGGTCCCTTATGCCAAAACCCTGGATGAGCGCTATATAAAGAGGAGGGGGGTCTCCCCCCATGTACATGCAATCAGAAATTCAATAAAGGATTCGCCGTCGCTCTCCCTAAACCTATGTCTCTCTCTTTCATTCTCCACTTTAGATCTGTTCGAACCCCGGACTATTCGATAGCGAGGTTCCTTAACACGTTATCGCACGAATTGCTCTACGAGATCGATTGAAAAGGTGAGAAAAGGTGGGATTAGCGTTTGAATCTAATCGTTCTTTTCTATGCATGCATCTATCCTACGTGGCACGGCTACATGAAGAACGCCGAGCGTCTCAAGACGGCCGCAGATACATGAATTCACCGCTCATACAAAAGAAAAAGAAAATCACGAAGTCTCAAGATGCGCGCTTGAAGCGCTATTCATCGTCGGTATCACGTAGACGCCGTCACTACCTTTGTCTTTGTCGCGGCAGCCGGCTCGACCTCTGAGCGTCATTGTCGTCATTGCCTCGGTCCGCGTGTAAACCATCGCAGACGGCCGGTCGCCACCATCGCGCATGAAGCGCCACGCCGACGCCGCGCAGACGCAGCCGCTTCCACCGCCATCGTCGTCGTCGGCCGTGTGTCTGCCAGGCGCGCACGCAGGCCGCCGCCGCCGGCCGCCATCGCCACAGATCTTGTTCGAGGTCGCGCTCGGCACCGACCATCGCGCCAGAGCGCCAAGCGCTGCAGGCGCCGCCGCCGATTCTGCCGCCGTGTGCATGTCGTCCGCTTTTCCGGCTGGCGGCAAGAAGCGCCTCGGCCGGCCGCCAGCCTCGGCTCTGGGATCGCCTTGTAGCTGCCGGCTCGCTCGCCGCGGCCGCGTCGGCTCGGCTCGCAGACTAATCGGCCCACCCGTCGCGCGCCCCACGCCACGACCTCCTTCGTCGGCCCGGCCCGCCGCCGTCGGCTCCGGCCGTCGGCTCAAAGCCGCCTCCGACGCGTCGCCTCACCGACATGAAGCGACCACCGACGATCGCCGGACGCCTGCCATCATGGTTGTTCGGCCGTAGCCGCGTCGCCGCCCGACCTCGGCCCGCAGATGAGCGCCGCCGTCGGCTCGAAGCCGCCTCCCACCACCACCGCGCCATTGCCGCTCGGCCTCCGCCGAGTGCGTGCGCCGCCGTCGGCTCAAGCCGCCTCCGGTCGCCTGCACAAGGCTTCGATCGCAGCCGCCGCTTCGTCGCCGGGCTCCCGCGCCCGCCGAGCGCCTCTCCTCGCCGCGCCGCCTCTCTCCTCATTGCGTTTTTTGAGCATTGCACCAAGCGGAGCTTCGCATGTGGCGGCTAGGGTTTTGGTCCGTTTTTGTTTCGCCAGCAGCCACCGCCCAAACGCCCGTGGAAAGAAGGAGTCCATGGGCCAAGCGGGAAGGGCAAGGCCCAATACGCAGCAGCTTGAAAAAAAAAAAACAGAGAAGAAAAAGAAAAGAAAGGAAAAAGAAAAGAAGAAAAAAAGAAAAGAAAAAAAATGCAGAAAAATTGCAGAAAATTTTGAAAAATTGCCAGAAAATCAAGAAGATTTATTTGGCTCTGTTTTTAATTTTTCTTGCTTTATTTCTCTGTTTTTCGAATTTTCTTTATGAATTTTGAATCCGTTGCTTTATTTATATATTGCAATGCATATGAATTTTTTTTCTGCTCTTTATGCTTTTTGCAACCATTTTTCTATTAGATTACACGCAGTAATCTAATGTCGGAATTTTGAAATCATGAAGATGTCTGGCATCGTGAATTGTGAGCTTGAAGAACTGGCCCCGCACGGTCAGAACTACCTCACTTGGGTATCGGACGTGAAAATCGTTCACGGGGCAAGAAGCTCGCGAGAATTGGTCTAGGGTCCTCGCGGACGCTAAACCTACCACGTAACGTAACGATCAAGCCTTGCACTTCCTCAGCACCACCTCTCGGCCACTCAAGAATGAATACATGGTCAAGAGAGTGCACAGGTTTTGCGGACTTGAGCAAGTGTCGAGTACAACCGCTTTGCATGTAATTTGTACCAATCTCTCTATGTAGCAAGAAGATCACTGATGAAGAGAAGATTGAGAAAACTCTCTCTACCTTCCACCCTAACGCTATCCAGAGTGCACGCAGCTATCGTCAGGACGCATACAAGGAGTATTGCGAACTGATTGATGTTATGCATGTTGCGAAATCACAAGACGATGTTCTACGCAAGAACTATGTCTCGCAGCCACCTAGAAGGAGCGCTGGAATAGAAGTCAATGCCAATAGCTACAAGGTGAGAAAGCCCGTTCATAGAAAGAAGGGCAAACAAGGTGGAAAAAGAGAAGTTTCAGGCCAAGGGTAAGTCCAAAGCCCGTTAATGCATGAATCGCATTATTTTTTTAGATTATGGTTGTTAGCATTTTTGAATAATGAATAGTAAGCTCTAGAAGAGCATACTTCCCTCATGAATAAATACGCAATTTATTCTTTATTCCAGTATTCTTCAACTTGCAAGCAATTTTTGAATTATTTTGCCTCTGTTTGTTTGGAATTATATTTCTTTTATCTAGAAATCGTGTAGCGCCCAAATGGAAGAGATATGCATTGTTGATAGTGGCACAACAAATACCATCTTAAGAGAGTCTAAGTATTTCCAGTCGATCACGAAGAACGCTGGAAAGATTACTACGATCGCAGGAAGCGACTCATATGTAATCGGCTCAGGAAGAGCCACAATTATATTGCCTATGGGTACAACTTTGGTAATTGAAGAAGCTCTTTTGTACCCTGAATCAACTCGCACTCTCTTAAGCTTTAAAGACATCGCGCCAATGGTTTTCACGTAGAAACCAATGAAGAAAATGGCAAAGAATACTTGTGCATTGTGAAGCACGGTATGTGGAAAAATGGTATTAGAAAAATGTCCTCATATGAATCTGGGTTGTACTACACGAATATTCATGCACCAAGTGTATACTTCCTTGAAGACTGCTTTTAGAAGCTCGAGTTATTTTCTTTATGGCATGGTAGATTAGGTCATCTGGTCTTAGAATGATGAGAAATATAGTGAACAACTCACGTGGTCATGGCATAAATGTTAAAAATTTCCGAATCATGAAGATTTTGTGTGCCCTGCATGTGCCACCGGGAAATTAATAACTAGACCCTCTGTCATGAAAATGCGAAGTGAAATCCCTGCATTCCCGAACGCATCCAGGGGATATTTGCGGTCCGATTCAGCCCCGTCGTATTGTTTCGATACTTTATAGTGCTCATTGATGCTTCCTCGAAATGGTCGCATGTATACTTGTTATCAACAAGAAACCATGCTTTTGCAAAGCTGATCTCGCAGATCATAAGAATTAAGAATGCTTTCCCTGATCATCGCGTGAAGTCCATCGAACGACAATCTTTGGAGAATTTACTTCAAAGGCATTTGATGATTATTGCTGCACGCAATGAGGATAGCGATTGAGCACTCCGCATCGCACATCCATACGCAGAATGGACTAGCAGAAGCACTAATAAAGAGGATTAAGTTCATTGCCAGACCGTTTTTGCAGAGTTGTAACTTGCCCAACACTTGTTGGGGACACGCAGTCCTGCACGCAGCAGCTCTTATCAATTTCGCACCGTCGGCCTACAACATCCATTCTCCTATGCGGCTTGTGCACGGATCATCCCAAGATCTCCGTCTTAGAAAATTTGGGTGTATGGTATATGTACCTATACCACCCTCACGGATCGCAATGGGCCCTCTCCGCAAGTCCGGGATATACGTTGGTTATGAGAGTGCATCCATAATCGGTATTTGGAACTCATGATCGAGACTTGCATACGACCGATTCACGATTGCATCTTTGACGAGGATCGTTTCCGTCATTAGGGGAGGAAATCAACCTTTGGATGAAAAATGCCGGAAATCATATGACATTCCACCGATCCCGCACATGACCCCGCACTAATGAAGCAAATCAAGAAGTCAGAAGATAATCGATTTGCGAATTTAGCAAATGAATCGCCTGATCATTTTGTGATCGAAGGCGTGGTTAAGTCGCATGTACTAGAAAGAAATGCACCGAGAGGGTGGAAATACCAAAGAAAATAGAAGGTATCCTCAACCTGCTCGAGGCCTCAAAGAAAAAAAGAGCGAGCAATCTGCTCCTCAAACCCAAAGTACCCGAGACGCCCGAGAAAATCAAGCAGAGGACTTACCACAACCAATCACGAAAATGCCCCAATGAAAGAAGGGAGCAGTTGAGACTGCACCGAAAGAAGCCAATGGAAAAGGCAATTCCGGACTTGAATCTTCCATCGAGGAAGCGCGAGAAATAATGTGTGCGCACACATAGGCGATGAAAGCTAAAGGAACTTGCTCTGCGATAGGGAATAGCAAGCGAAGAGCAAGTAGAAGTGCATGATAGCACCCCATGAAGAAATGGCCATAAACTTTGTAATAACAGGAGAATCCTGAATAGAGCAACGACCAACGTTGATGCATACTTTGCAAAGAAGATTGCCTCGATCATTGATCATGATCCCGAGCCTGCATCTCTCGCAGAGTGCAAGAAGGCTAGATTGGGAAGAATGGAAAAAGGCAATCACTGCAGAGTTAGTCTCTCTGAACAAGAGAGAGGTGTTTGGGCCCGTATGCCGCACACCTCCCATATAAACCCCAGAGGTCACAAATGGGTCTTTGTTGGAAGAGAAATGAAAACAACGAAGTTGTAAGGTACAAAGCAAGGCTTGTAGCTCAAGGTTTCACTCAACGTCCTGGAGTTGATTATAAAGAAACCTATTCTCCGGTCATGGGAGGAATTACCTTTAGATATTTGATCTCAATGGCATCAACTTGAAGTTGAGAATGAAGTTAATGGATGTTGTCACAAAGATACCAGATGGAAACTTGGATTCGAGATATACATGAAAGTAGGAAGGAATTCCTATCCGAACCAAGATGGAGCAAATAGAAACACATGACAAAGTGTGAAATTGGAGAAATCACCGTATGGGTCAAGCGATCGGGAAGAATGTGGTACAATCGCTGAGTGACTTTCTTTGCAAGAAAGGCTACACAAACAATAAGATTGTCCATGTGTGTTTATACAATGATCCCGAATGGATTCAGATAATCTCCGTCTATGTAGATGACTTGAACATCATTGGGACGGATGAAGAAATTGAAGAGGCATGCTCATACTTGAAGTCTGAGTTTGAAATGAAAGATTTGGGTAAAACCAAGTTTTGTTTAGGCTTGCAGCTTGAACATGTCCAAGGAGGAATCTTGGTACATCAATCAACCTACACGCAGAAAGTGTTGGAACGATTTAGCTTTGAAAAAGCATATCCTGTGAAGACTCCAATGGTCGGAAGGTCACTCCAAGCAGACCTAGACCCATACAGACCCAGAGAAGAGGAGGAGGAAGTCCTGGGAGCAGAATTCCCATATCTGAGTGCAATTGGAGCACTCATGTACCTTGCAAATAGCACTAGACCGGACATTGCGTTCGCTGTGAATTTGCTAGCTCGGTACAGTGCAGAACCCACCAAAAGTCATTGGAAAGGGATCAAGGACATCTTCCGTTACCTCCAAGGAAGCAAAGACCTCGGTCTGTTCTTTAGAAGAAATAATGAATTGAATTTGGTTGGCTATGCCGATGCTGGGTATTTATCAGACCCGCATCTTGGCAAGTCCCAAACCGCTATGTTTTCCTATGTGGAGGAACGGCAATTTCTTGGAAGTCGTCTAAGCGCACTCTTGTCTCGACGCTGACAAACCACTCGGAAATCATTGCTTTGTATGAAGCATCTCGTGAATGTGCATGGCTCAAAGAATGGTTCACCACATCCCAAGTCATGTGGTTTGAACATTGAGCAAACTCCCACAATAATTTATGAAGATAATGCACTTGTGTTGCCCAAGCACGATGGGTTATGTGAAGAGCAATCTCACGAAGCATATCAACCCCAAGTTCTTCTATGCTCATGAATTGCATAAGATGAACGAGATCAAGATATTGCATACTAAGTCATGTGAAAATCTTGCGATTTGTTCACTAAATCACTCCCAAAGATCTACCTTTGAAAGGTGCGTGAAAGGAATTGGGATGATGAGACTTAGAGAAGTGCAGATTTTGGGGAGATATTTCACATACTCCCACATGAATCTCGAGCATGAATTATGAATACCCAACATGAATCTCAAGATTAGCATTTGAAGTTGGGAGAATTGTACCCTTTTTCCTTAGCAAGTTTTTCATGAAGTTTTCTTGCATAAGGTTTTAACGAGGCAATTCGTGCAACATAGTAAGCGTATGCTATGTACTCTTTCTCCAAGTATTTTTCCCACTGGTTTTTTCGAGTTTTAATGAGGCATATGCATCTCGCGCAAAGGGCCAAGGGGAGTGTTGAGAAACCCTAAAAGCCCATTGAAGGCCCATGTGGTCCCTTATGCCAAAACCCTGGATGAGCGCTATATAAGGAGGAGGGGGGTCTCCCCCCATGTACATGCAATCAGAAATTCAATAAAGGATTCGCCGTCGCTCTCCCTAAACCTATGTCTCTCTCTCTTTCTGTTCTCCACTTTAGATCTGTTCGGGAACCCCGGACTATTCGATAGCGAGGTTCCTTAACAAAAACGTCATCCCTGTTGGTGATTCAAATGAGAAGAGGATCCTCTCAAGAGGAGAAAAAAGAAGAAGAAAATAAAGGGGGAAATGCCATGGCATAAACGTTCTTTAGCTAAAAAATTCCCAAAAATTTCCATGTATATTTTTGAATTATTTTTTAATAAAAAATTACAGAAATAATATGCCTAATTAAAAAATTACAAATATGCACTCCTGTCGCCATTTGAATTGGCGACAGAGTATCTATCGCCATTTCAATTGGTTACAGAGATCTGTCACCAATTCAAATGACGACATGTGCATATTTGTAATTTTTTAATTTATCATATTATTTCTGTAATTTTTCATTAAAAAAATATTATTTCCAAAAAAAATCTATATTTTTCCGCTTCCTCACTCCATCTTATAAATAAAAAAAATGCTGAGATACCCGTATGCCAGTTGCCAGATGTCGCACCATGAAATGCTCAGCTACCCGGATGCACGATGTTCGTGACTGCGTGGTGCGAAGATCCCGTTGGTAGAAATGCGCGGGGAGCTCTCTCTCCGGCGAGGCTTCAGAGATTGTTGCCACTCTGTAAACCTCGTCCTTGTTCTTCCTCTTCTTTGTGCTTCCTTTTTGCGTTCAGAAAACTTGCTGTCTTTCTCAGGATTCAGTATGAGTCTTTCAAGGAAAAAAAAAAGAATTCAGTACGAGTCTACAACCCGTATATAATTTGAGAGCGTTTGCGTTACCGTGTCGAAGCAGGTATCCAATCGCACGGTTGCTTTCAGATGCTCGCATGCGTGAAAAGCAAAGTAGGAGCCTCTTGTGCATTTGGATTTGTATAGGCGTGCGTGGCCGTGGCGTGCTGTTTCCGAAGATTCGGACGGACATTTTGACGTCTCTGTCCCAGCTCTCATCCGATCACCCGCGTTATAATATGCTGTCGCGAGATTTCGACGAAAGAACATGAGGGAGGTTCGAAATGGTGACTTGTTGTTTTGGCGAGGAACTCCACGTAAATTTAGAGCCGGACTACATAAACGCTATACATTTCCCTTGCCATCGAGGCTCCCCCGTCAGCCGATGTCGGCCTAAACTTGGGTATATTTTATACGGAGGGTAGATCAAAATGTAATACTAGCTTGTTCAAGTTTATAGGTTGTATGTTCTTTTAGTAAATAAACTAAGAGGATATTAAAAATTACTATATTATCCTTAATTAATATCTTTAAACAATGTATTGAATGTATGCATATAGAGAATATAAGTAATATAAATAATTATATGCTTTCTCTCTCAATACAATTGCACAAATTTTGAAGCAAACGGATGGATAAATAATCACCATTTAACTTTCATTCATGCTTTAATATTTGTGCGACTTTTAGAAAGAAATACATATAAGCACCTCTCAGTAAGTAAATTTGGATATTTATTAGGGACATAAAGAGAGCATCATTTTTTTAGATCAAAAGGACATCAAACTAGATGCCCCAGTTCCATTAAGAAACTGAAATGTAGCAACAAAAGAACATCCTCAAAACTTAGACCATATCACCAAAAGGACAAGACCCGAGCCAACCACAACCTCCAAAGAAGAAAACATGAATTACGACTTATCATCTATCAAGTTACTAATATAACTAGCCATAGCCTTCTTCTCTTCCACAAAGCAGTCTTCATTACGCCCTTCCTTCGCATCCTATCAAACTTCAAGAAGTTGTTCCATATTCCACCTGGAGAGGTGTTCGAAGCCTGCAATCCAGTTCCTGCAAAACATTTCCATCTTTGCCATCATATCCTCCTTGTACAAAGGTCTCCAGTCTCTCAACGAAAAATTCATTTTCTCCAAATTGTTTTTACACTTATCCAATCCACGGCAACGAAAAATCATGTCATTTCTAATATTCCATAAGCTCCAAAGGGCAAGAAAGACTAATTGTATTTAAAGCAGCATTTTTCTTATTATGACCCAAAACCGAGCCACAGATTCATAATTATAACCAATGGTCAAGTTAAAGAACTCACCGATCATGTTCCAAATATTTCTAGCAACAACGCAATCAAAGAAAAGATGAATAATGATTCAGTTCATTGCAAAAGCTACAACAAACCCCTCTATCCAAACCCTTTTTAACAAGTTATCTCTAGTCATTATTTTGTTATGCGAAATAAGCCACAAAAGAAATGAATTTTGGGGAACTACCAAACTCCAAACAATAGGAACAAAAACCGTAACACCCTCTAAAATTAATGATAACATAGAGAGATTTGACCGAGTAAACACCATTTCTTTATACCGCCAAACCAAAGCATCCTCCTCCTCGGTGAGCCTTAAAGAATTTACTACCTCTACCAGCTCAAACCACCTAATCAGCAGATTGTCGAGAAAGTTCTCCTAAAAGTACATTTGACATTAGAACCATCCCAAATATCCGCAATAGTAGCACCTTTTTCATTGGCCAACAAATAAAGGTCCCAAAGCTGACTGACTAAACAAGAGTTCCCAAACCAAATATCCTCCCAAAATCTAACTTTAGTACCACTACCAACACACCATTTGTAACCAAATTTAGTAGCTGCATAGCCCAGAAATACCTTTCCAAAAAGTAGATGTATGAGCAGTAATCGAGCAAAAAGGTTAGGATTATCAAGATTGTATTTAAATTTAATCAAGTCTCTCCAAAGCTTATTCTCTAAACACAAAATCTTTTTACCAGGAGGCTAGAAGGCATAAATTCAAATCTCTAATGTTAGGCATCCCAAGACCTCCATAATCTTTTTCCATACAAACTAAATGCCGATTAGCAAGATGAAGATTGCTATGACCCTCATAGTCATTCCAAAGACAATTCGCCATGTGAGAATTAATAATATCTAAAGCCCACTTAGAAACTTAAAAAGATAGCAAATATATCGGGATACTAGCTAAGCAAGACTTGATAAGAATCACCGACCCTTGTATGAAAGGAGCTTACCCTCCAACTCCGCAATCCTTTTCAAAGATTTTATCAATGAGAGGTTGAAAATCCTCCTTTTATTTTATCATAATGGAGAGGATACCAAGATATTTAATAGGAAAGAACCCACCTTGCAACAAAAATTCTAGCAAACCTCTCGGTCTCTAGCTGATCACAACCAATAGCGATCAACTCACTTTTATGAAAATTTATTCTCATCCCAGACATTTGTTCAAAACAAGTTAAAAACCATTTAAGGTACAAAGCAAACTCCTCACTATTCTTTAGAAACAACAGGGTATCATCCGCATATTGCAAGCTTAAAATACCATTAGGGCAAAAATCATTACATAAACCCTTAATAAAACCGTTACTAGCAGCTTTATATAAAATTCTAGAAAAAACATCTGCAACCAAATTGAAAAGAATAGGAGACAAAGGATCGCCTTGCCTCAAACCTTTACCAGTTTGAAAAAACTCACTTTCAAGATTATAAATTTTAACCCCACGTAACCTCTATCCGAATAGAAAAATCCAGATCGCCATTTGATCCCGAACCTCTCTTAGCCAAAATGTCAAGCAAAAATTCCAATTAACTTTATCATAGGCTTTTTCATAATCAATTTTGAGCACCGGCCCAGATCCTTATCCCGATGGATTTTATGAATGACTTCATGAGCAGTTACCACACTCTCAAGAATATATCTGTTCTTAATAAAAGATGTTTGATTTTGCATAATAATCCTGTTACAAACAAGGCCAAACCTGTTAGTTAAAACTTTCGTAATAATCTTGTAGCTACAGTTCAACAAACTAATGGGTCTGAACTGTTTCATATTTCTAGCATTGTTTTCCTTAGGGATCAACGAGATCCTCGCAAAATTTAGCCTAAAAAGATCTAAATTACCTTTCTCCAAACTCTTAAACATGGCCAACAAATCCTCTTTAATAAGGTTCCAGAATTTTTGATAAAAGATAAAAGGGAGCCCATCAGGGCCAGGAGCCCCATCAGAATAAGATTCAAAAACTACTTTTCTCACCTCCTCTTGAAGAAAAGGAGCTTCTGCATTCTATTTTCCTCTTCCGAGATCTTATCTTCCGATTAAAAAAATCATCCCTAAATTGATGTTAATTTTAGCTTCAAACCCAAACAGAGACTTATAGTAATCGTAAGCAATTTTAATCATTTTATCAGTGTCATGAACCAGCCCCTCAGGCCCTTCAAGACAATTAATAAAAAAATTTCTCCTTCTTTGGTTGGCAACAGCATGAAAATACCTAGTATTTCTATCCCCTTCTTTAATATTTCTTTCCCTAGCTCTTTGCCTGGCTTTCGTTTCTTCCATATTCCAAATTTTATCCACCTCCTGCTTAATAAAATCAAGTCTATTTTCCTCCTCCATGGAGAGATTTCTAGATTCCGAAAGAATGTCAATAGCATCAAGTTCATTCAACAAAAGTTTTTTCCTCTTCTTGGCTAAAGAATCAACATTAATACTCCAACCCTTGGTAATTCTCCTAAAATTTCTAATTTTACATTGCCAATTATCAATAGCATCACAACCTCTAGTAGAGATATTCCAGGCTTTATAAGCAATCTGATTAAAGTCGTCATGAAGAAGCCACCATTTCTCGAATTTATAATTTGGTTTACCACAGCGAGTACCCTCTCCAGAATCCCACAGGATCGGAGTGTGATCACTACCTATTCTAGGAAGCGCCGACACCATGGCCAAAGGAAATTCCTCCTCAAAGGTAGTGCTACAAAATACCCTATCAATAATGTATATAACAGATTGGCCTGATTATTAGACCACGTAAAATGTCTACCCGCCAAACGCAATTCCATGAGCCCCACATATTAATCCAATCATTAAACTTATCACACCACTTGTGATCAACCCTACCATTATTTTTATCGATTGGAATCTAACTAGATTAAAGTCACCTCCTAACAAGGAAGGCGATGATCATCCTCAACAAAAATCTCATGCAAATCGTAGATAAAAGCCCGCTTGCCTTCTTCATAAGGAGAACCATATACAAAGTGACCAATCTCCAAACAAATTCATTCTTCTTAGACTTAACCACACAAAGAAATCAAAAGTCTTTAAAAACAACATGGAGAATTTCCAAAATATCGAATCAAAGCTAACCAAAATTCCACTGCAGTGGATTTAGCTGCAAGCCAATGCCAAACAAAAATTTTCGAGCCACTAATAGCATTAAGGAATGAAACACTGAAGTTATCTCTCTTTGTTTCTTGAAAACCAACAAAATCAACGTTGTGATTCCTGATAAGATCAATTAAACATTGGGTTTTTCCGACTTGCCCCAAACCTCTAACGTTCCAAAACAAACCTCTCATTTTCTACTATTTTTCAAGGGTGCTTGCCCCGCTTATGTTTACTAACTGTGGTCCAAATTTTCCAAGTCGGAAAGTCTCCGAAGCCTCCTCCAGAGGCGACGGAGAAATATATACACAATTGGCACTCAACTCACAATCATTAATATCCTCATTAGAAGAAGCTTTAAAATTCACCTTGTCATCTCCCTTAGAGACATTTTCTACGAATTTTTCTAGTCTCATAGCATCAAATTCTTTACAAACATTAATATTGTCAGATATTTCTAATTCTGAACAACCCATAACAACATCAACTTTATTAGCTAGTAAATTCAAATCAAGAATCGAAAATGCATCAAAAGAACTTTTACCTTTAGCACCTTTCGGTTTTGGGCAACATTCCGCATTCTTTTGTTGCAAAGAATGTTTGAGCTTTTTCCAAAATAGAGATTTCTGATCTTCCAAATTTTTACTTCTTCTCTTGCTTGGAACAGTCCCCATTTCTTCCATTTTTCTGAATACCTTTATTGTGAAAAGGATCAGTAGCAAGAGCTTCATTTTTTTCCCCCGGATCAACTTCCATATCAATCCCTCTCTTGTTTTCCTCTGGTTTCTCAAAACCTTGACCATGCAAAAGCGCAGACTCATAACTTCTGTTTTGTTCACCTGAAGGAATCAACAGATCAGGCACAATTGTATCTTCAAGTTCTTGAGACCCAATATCAACTCCTTTGAGATCATCCATCTCCTCATCAGAGGTAATCATCTCCAAATCTCTGAGCAGCCTGAAACACTTCTCATCATCTACCACTTCATTTGGAAAAGCCTTGTTAGCATTATCTTGGAATAATCAGAACCAAGACTTCCTCTCTTTAAAATCGTAACTGGAGCAGATCAGATTCAAACTCGAATCGATCAAGACTTCTCAACACAACCGATCCCAACTGAGTTTTTACTAACTGAATTGTTGATTTGAGAAGATGAGGAAACAGATGGCACTTGCCTAGATGTATTCCCTCATCCAAGATCCATTTTGTCCAACTTATCTCTGCTTTATCTTCTTCCTCACCCAAATCATCGAAATCCTCATCATTGTCACTATTTTGTCACCTTGATCATCCCGCACATTAACCCAGCTTGGCTCTACAACCTCTTTCTTTTCTACCACCTGATTAATCAGAAAAGGATTCTTTCAGCCCCATCATCCTTTGAAGAGGATTTTAGAAGGATCTCTACAAGCAATCATAGCCTCACCACTTCATAGAAGCTCTTAAACATACCACCAATCAACATTAAGAAGAATACCAAAACAAGAAGCAATTTGAATAAAACTTTCCAAGTACACCATTTAGGAGGATACCTCTCACTTGAACCCAGACATCCCGAAGTTCTTCAAAACTATCCAGATCTCCTTTCCGTGCTTCAATATACACAGTTACTCCCACTTTGTTAAGATTGAAACTAGGAAGCAAAGCTAGGTCGATCACTTTTTGTGTGGAGGAAACGAACTAAACCTAAAATCTTCCAATTGTCTGACTTGCCAAGGCCAATTAGCATCAAAGATGTCTGCTAAGTTCTTTTCTAACTCTACCAGAGTAATCTCTCCCCGATCAATAGTAATGATCCCCATTACTAAATCAAAACAAAGACTTCTACTGGTTTCAGGAACTTCCAAATGAAAAAAACCCAGTCCATTAGCAGCACTCCCCAGATATCTAGCAGATTGATGTGGCATCTTACGAACCGGACAAAACTCCACCTGATGCCCAGCCTCTTCACAGATGAAACACAGTTTTGGATTCTTGCAATTACCCACCAAATGACCCGGTTCACCACAGTTATAACAGATAGATTTAACATACTGCCGATCTACCTCAACTGATTCTATATGAGAACTAATATTCTGATGAACTGGAGGCGCAAAGGATTGATTACCAGGATTAACAACAGAAACTTGAACTTGTTGCCTCTGAGCCTGCGGAGGACGAGTGGAAGCCTGAGTTGGAGGAAACCAAGGTTGGTTTCCCTGAAATCTGCCACGCTGATTCCTCGATCCTCCAAACGGGGGGGCGCCATCCGCGACCATAGCCCCCCCTACCTCCTCTTCCCCACTGGTTCCAGCGATTATCCGCCATCTTCACAACAGCAGCAAAAGACGGATTCCCCTTTCCTCTCCCACAGAAATTCTTAGAAAAGCTCAACTGACGAGGAGGTGGAAGGGGATGATCTAAAAAAAATAAAGAGAGCATCATATTGATTTGCAGTTGAATATAAAATATATTATATATTTATAGACAAAACCATTTTAAAAATATATAATATAAACATGGACAGTAGCCTTCTGTCCTCGAATAGGATCCCGACCCGGGAATCTTAACAAGCTTGGGATATGCTAGCTAGCGGCATTGGTGGGCGATCAATCATATTATATGCGTGCACGAATTAATCCGCGATGTATACCACTCTGTGGAGTATTGTTCTCCTTTCATGTGAGATCGCGATCATCACGAGCGAACAGCGTAGCATTCGATAGCGCCCGTGCCTAACTGGGATCCAGCCGCCGCTGCTTTTTTTATTGCTTTCACTCGCATGCTATCTGGTGCTATAAAGGAGAATTATTAAAAAGGTCGCCACTCAAGAAAGCTGAGGAGGACGCCTCGCTGTTCCCGGCAAGTCATCTGCGTTTCAGACAACTAAATAATCATAGGTGGCGTTCCACGACGTAGGCGTCGCTCTCCATGCGAGCAAATCGAGAAAACGTGCGACTGTCGCTCTCTACGCGAGCAAATCGAGGAAACATGCGAAACGGTTGAAAGGATACAAATCTGCGATTTCGCTGGAACGGAAGGTCCGCCTCGGGAAAAACGGAAAACGAAAAAAAAGACAAACTTTTTTTTCTTCAGAAAAAGGACTTAAACGTAATGCTAGAAAAATACAAAAAAAAGACCTAAATGCAATGTACATCGTTTCCCCCAAAAAAGGACTTGAATGTTTTTTCCAAAAAAAAAAGACCTAAATGTAATTTTGATTTGTCTAAAAGGACCCGAGCGCAATGCGTAAAAACACATAAAGGACCTAAACGTAATACATATTCTTTTTCGAAAAAATGACCTAATCGTAACTTTTTTCCAAAAAAAAGACCTAAACATAATTTTTTTGGGAAAAAGACCTAAGTGTAATTTTTTTTCGCGACTCGGCTCGAGCCGGCTCAAAGCAACCAGAGCCCGGGAATCCTTCGACATTTAGTGGAGGTATTCAGAGGAATTATTTTTAAAATAATATTTGAAAAATAAAAAATTACAAAAATAATATGCCGAAATTAAAAATTACAAATATACCTCTCTGTCGTTATTTGAAATAGCGACAGACGCCTATCACTATTTGAAATAGCGTCACTCTCTATCGCCATTCGAAATAGCGATAGAGAGGTATATTTGTAATTTGTAATTTCGGCATATTATTTCTGAAATTTTTTATTTTTCAAATATTATTTTAAAAAATAATTCCAATTCAGAGTATATGTTTCGACTTAAATACGACGGAGACGCAGTAATGGTGTACGTATATATGTACGTACATACGGAGTGTTCGTAACGTATAGCCGTATAGGCATATATGAGAGTGGAGTTGTGTCTTGCATTCATTTTCCTGCATTCGTTCTGTTTGGCAGAATCTATCTATATATATTGAAAGAGAAATACTAGACAACACTATAACGTCTAAAGATAGTCTAACGGGATAGCCTATCAACGTTCATCAAGATCCCACGCAAATTCTTAACCATCGAATATCTATAATCCTTTTTACTGGCTTCCATCCTTATCCTCTGAGATGCTAGTATCGGAACGTATATCCTATAAGCTTCTATTCATCATCTCAACTCCCTCTCTCCTACTGTTGCCATCGTCCGGTTGCATCTCTTATCTAAATCTCTCTTTGTCCCCCTCTCTCCCCTCTTCCTTCCCTCCCGGTGCTTGACAGCTTGATCTAGAATAAGGTGATTGTCGCATGTGTGTAGTAAGCAGCGCAGCAGAACAACAATGGGCGCCACATGCGAAGGGAGCAGTGACGATGGCCGTTGTGTGGGACCAGCGGTGGTAATGTTTGGGAGCAATGGTGGTTGCAAACATGGTCGGTGCGGCTTGTAGTAGTGTGGGGCCAATGACACAATGGACCGACAGCGCAACCATCCAACAGGAGTTTAGGATGCTCTCTTATGCTGCTTGATCAATGTGCGCCGCCATGAATCCCTAGCCTACTTCAGGGTGACGCCGCTACTTCTTAGCCCCTGTTGAATCTCTTTGAGGCTCATCCTTCAACTCCACGCGAGAGTAGCGCGGCTTAGGACACACACCGCTCGAGCATGACGGCCCCCACCTTCTCCTTCTACTCTGGTGGTGCTGCTCTCCCTTCCTCCTTCACCTCCAGCTCTAGATCTGTGCGTAGGCAATGACGCGATGCTTCACCTCTAGCTATGGATTTGGCGATGGGAGGCAACGCTCTGGCTCGGGACACACAGATCCGGTAGTAACGCTGCGCGGAGCTTAGGCCTAATCCAACGAAGAGAGAAATGGAGGCTTGGCATGGAGCTCAGCACAGATTGGGTGGCGAGTGACGTTGTTTGGCTCCATTGCGGCAACAACAGTCGGGGCTGGAGCTAGAGAAGAGAGTGCGTCAACGGCGAATGGTGTTGGGCGGCCCTCAACGGTATGGTAGACCATCGTAGCCTGGTAGGCTCACCGAAACTTCTCGAAAACTCGTTTGAAATTTGTTGAAATTTCTTGAAACTTGCTAAAATTTTTGGTTGAAACTTGATAAAATTTGAGTTCCAAAATCTAAAACTTGTTGATGCTTTGGCTTATAATCTTATAGAAACTTTTAAAAACATACGTAACTTAATGAAATATAAATTTGTTTAAACATTGTTTTAAAACTTATTAAAACTATATAAAACTTATTGCTACACTGTTGCAACGGTATACCCAAGTCGCCGTGGAATCTCTGTCTTGTGCTTGTATACCACCAGAAATTAACAGCCACTGAAGTACAGAAAACTGAGCTCGCTAGAGTGCGTCAGACTGATGGCATGCGCATGCAGAGCAGAACTACTATATTTCATTATACCCGATATCTAGATTGGAATTTTTTATATAAGAAAAAAAAAAAGCTCTGAGTGGCTGAAGATCTAGTGATTCATCACCGAATTGTCCTGTTTGAAACACGTGAATTTGCTAAGAATTTCGAGAACTCGGTGGAATATTTACGTAGAACAGGCTAGGCCTAATCGCAGTCCGACAGTTGCAAACGTTAATTTCTCAAGGGGAAACGATAAAGATGGATCGATTTCGAGCCTTGCAAGGAACGTCTTGAATCCTGATCGTGCTCCAGCTAGTGCTAGCTGGTGATGGATGGAAAGCTAAAGGCGAAGAACCAGTGGCGCTTGCAAAAATGGTGGTCCATATCTGATAGACAGACTGATCCACAAACGTCGAAACATTTCTGCGAGAGTAACGAGACGCTTTATTTGGTTCGGCATCGCTCTCCAAGATACTTACGATGCCTTGCATCGGTGCCATCAGTGCTTGCTTTCTCGATCAGAAAACGACGAGGTAAACCCCACTCTCGCAATGATTGAGAGCAAGAGGGAAAAAAAAGGACAACTGTGCTATGCTGCATGTAAATGAGATGAACATAATCATAGCATAATGCCAAGTGCTAATGTGCTATCGTCTGAGGAACTTATCCGTTTAGGAGAGATCGGAATTATTATAGCAAGTTGCTAGCCATGACTGGTCCTGCTTGGATTAAGATTCCCTTCCCGAGTACATATTACCAGATAAAAAAAACTTCAAAATGTATAGTTCTACACTAGTGTACCTAACATCGTTTGTTTTCTGAAATGAGTCTGAAAAGAACAGCGTATATAAATTACAACTAGCTGGATTCCCTAAATTATAACAGCGTACAAAGAAAACGCGGCTAGCTATTTCAATACCTCTAGAAATAGTGTTGTACTCCTCTAGTAATAAATAGATATCGTTCTAGACATCGACATGGTCTTCGAAATACAGCTTTGAAAAATAATTTGCACTATAAGATATTTATAAAACCCAATAAAAATATAATATTATAAAAGTATTTTTCGAGACAAATATACATATATGATTTTCATGTATACAATTTAAATATTTGAAAAGATATCGATAGCCAAAGTTTCAAAAGTTGACTACACATATTCTAAAACGATATATATTTGTGGTTTTGGTTATCCAACTTCAGTACTTGTATACGATTGAAAATACAATTGTATTTCCCATACTACTATAATAGCTCCCATACAAATCTAATTAATCTGCACTGTTATAATTTATACTTATCGCAATCAACGGTGTAGATTTTCTCTTTAATCTCCTATTAATGTGTTAATCTCTACCATTTGAAAGCAAACGTACTGGCTTCTTTTTCTTTTCTAACCCTTGAGAGCGAACGTGACTTACGTGATAGTTTTTTTTATAACACTTTAATAATAATAATAATAATAATAATAAATAAATAATAGATAGATAGATAGATGCTCCCTTTAGTTCAAAAAACATATCATTTTATACGTATAATAAACGTTTGAAACTTTAACTATCGACATCTTTTTAAATATTTAGATTAGATATATGAAAATCACATGTATAGATTCGTCTCGAAAAATAGTTTTATAATATATAATTTTATTAAAATTTATAAATATATTATAATAAAAAGTAGTAACCAAAGACATATTTTAGTGACCGTGCTAAAACAGTGTTTTTACGACGGGTGAGTGGTAATAATACCTTCTATTAATCCTGGAAGGATTCCTGCCTCCTCCTTGCTTTGAGCTGTTGGAGAGTCGGCTCGCGGCTCGAGCCGAGCCGGCAAAAAAAAATTTACGCTCGAGTCCTTTTTCGAAAAAAATTACATTTAGGTCCTTTTCGGGGAAAGAAATTACGATTGGGTCCTTTTTTTCGAAAAAGAATATATATTACGTTCATGCCCTTTTAGCGTTTTTAGGCGTAGCGCTCGGGTCCTTTTTGGGAAAATCGAAATTACGTTTAGGTCCTTTGTCGAGAAAAAAAAGCCGTCAGATCCTTTCTCCGGAAACAAAAACTACGCGATACGTTTAGGACCTTTTGCTGTTTTTTTTTGTTACGTTTAGGTCCTTTTCCGAAAACAAAATACGCTTGGGTCCTTTTTTGTGGAAAAAATTTGTTTATGTCTTTTTTTTTCGTTTTTTTGCGTTAAGTAGGCGCTACGTTTAAGTCCTTTTTTGTTTTTTAAAATTATTGCATTTTGGTCTTCTTCTAGAAAAAAAACGCTTATATTGCGTGTTTCCTCGATTTGCTCACATTGAGAGCGACGTGCGCACGTTTTTTCGATTTGCTCACATGGTAGACGACGATCACGCCACGAATACTTACCTAGTAGTAATTGACAAATAATAAGATTCCTGCCATTACAGCATCGTCAACAAGTCAAAAACACATTCCCATTTCCCTATGCACCCCATGCACGACCGTACCCACGCCGTCCGATCCCATCGCGACGGTCGTCAGCAACCTTGGGGTACAGCACCTGCTGCTACGACCCCCCAAACGGCCACCCCCCCCAATAAATATGGCACAGCACACACAGCCAAAGCCATCACCTAGCTTTTCTCTCCCATCGCTCCAACAAACGGGCACCAACCCAACTACCCCAACTAATGGCTCCGCACACCTCCCAGGGCGCCGCCGCGGCGGGCGGGGACGAGGAGGTGGCGGAGGCGACCGCCACCACCGGCGCCACCCTCCGCCACCGCCACGCTGGCAAGGGCACGGAAGAGGCGGAGGACGAGGGGGGCAATGGCGCTGGCGCCGTCAACCCCAACGCGGCGTCGGTGGAGCGGGTGTTCGCGGACAAGGCGGTGCCGTCGTGGAGGGAGCAGCTGACGCTGCGGGCGTTCGTGGTGAGCGCGCTGCTCGCCGTCATGTTCAGCGTGATCGTCATGAAGCTCAACCTCACCACCGGGATCATCCCCTCGCTCAACGTCTCCGCGGGGCTGCTCGGTTTCTTCTTCGTCCGCCTCTGGACTGCGGCCTTCGAGCGGATGGGCCTGCTCCGGCAGCCCTTCACCCGCCAGGAGAACACCGTCATCCAGACCTGCGTCGTCTCCGCCTACGGCATCGCCTTCAGCGGTAACTTCTCGAAGCTTCGACTCATCAATTAGCACTTTCGATATTGGTACTGCCGACGTGTGCTGTGTTGAGCGTGTTCCTTGCTTGAACGCCTCGATTCGTGCTCGCTCACCTCCGTATGAACAGTTCATGTGTTGTTCGAGTCGTTTGAACTTTGAAAAGAGCAGTAGAGAAATCCATTTGGTTCGTATGTGTGTGTGTCAGCTTCGGGCTCGTTGCAATTTTGGGCCATGGAAGTGTGATGCGGATCTGGCTGGAGGTGGGGGGAATTCACGGGGGTAGCATAGCGTTTTGCTGTAGTTGGTGGCTTGGGACACATCAGGGAATCTATTGTTCTTTTGCCACGAAGAAAAATACGAACTAATCGCATTCGAATCGACTCAAAAGTGGGCTTATGATAAGAGGAACGATCGGGAAAGGGCCGGAAAACTTGAAAACTTCTTGGATTCGGACTTGTGGATTAGCAGGTCACAGTTTGGCGGACTGCGCTGTGCCTTTTCTGATCTCACGAAATAGATGTTTGACATGATGGCCCTTTTGTGCGCCTGACTGAATTGTGAAGCATCAAGGATGAAATCAAGGAAGATTTTGCAGTTGATTCATTTGGTGAATCAATGAAGTATGTGTAGAGATCGTCAACAATAACTTTGATTTTTTTTTGGCTCTGATAATAAGCTAGGTTGCACGCACTCATGTGGTTGGCGTTGGACAACCAAATTGCAGTTAGTATACAGGAGTCAGGACAAGATGAATGGACGAGCCGAGCGTGCTTGGTTTGACTCCTCAGTCCTCACTCCTCACATTAAAATAGATGCATGGTGCATGCTTTTCTTTACTTTTCTATGATAGACATGACGCATGCATGTGAAAACATTGACTTGGCACAAACTACTATTACGATCTGCTGGCTTATTTGAGAACCATGCTATACGTGGTACGTTGATGCTCATTCGAATAATTTCATGTGACATCCACTGATTAAGCTGGCTCGAGAGTGCATGATGCTTGCGTGTACGCATTACTGATTTGAGAATTCGTAAGGAAATGTTTGATCTACGTGGAAATAATAAGTTGTTCTTATCAACAACTTCAAATATGTTTCTGTTTTCTATGGCAACTGCAACGAAATCAAATAAGGGCTTCCAGGAAAGTGAGTGATTAATTAATTTATCTATGTTTTGAAGTGGCCATTGGATGGAGAAATCATTCAATGCGTGAAATGAGCTGCTTGATTAATTGCCTTATTTGTCCAAAGCACATCCTATTTACTTTTGCCGATCTGCTTGCCTTATGAAATTGTATTTGCTGATGTCAGAATGCATGAACAAAGAAATTCTGCTAATTGACCTATTGCTGTGCTTATTCGCTCCAATTTATCAGGCGGGTTTGGCAGTTACCTATTTGGAATGAGTGAAACAATAGCTAAGCAAGCAACCGAGGCTAAAGATGCTCAGAATATCAAGGATCCTCACCTTGGATGGATGATAGGGTTTCTTTTCCTTGTCAGTTTTATTGGGCTATTTGCACTTGTGCCCCTGAGAAAAGTATGCCTTCAACCAGTTTCTCCATTATGTTCTTACAGAATTACTGTACACAAACAAACCTTGTTCTCATCAACTGAATTACTGTTTCAGATTATGATTGTCGACTACAGGCTGACCTATCCAAGTGGCACAGCAACTGCTTATCTCATCAATGGTTTTCACACACCTGAGGGTGCCAAGCTTGCAAAGTATATCTATACAGCTCTGCTTTTGGTTACTTTTTCAAGTGACAATTATTAGCCTGGTGCATATCAAGCAACTGAACTGACAAAAATAACTATCTATTTCAGGAAGCAAGTAAAGACATTGGGAAAGTATTTCCTGTTGAGCTTTTTCTGGGGCTTTTTCCAGTGGTTCTACACTGCCGGGGATGACTGTGGATTCAAGAACTTCCCAACATTAGGCCTTGAAGCTTATAACAACAGGTCAGAACTACGACATTATCTTGGTTTTACCAACAAGACTATGATATGTCCAATATTTGAAAATAGCTTACAGCTAATCTATCTGGTAAAACCGCTACAGCTTGCAACATTACCTTTGTCTTCTCTTGTCATGGTGAAAAAAACACACTATGGTTATTTATGTCTAGTGTCTGAACATTTGCTTACCATTTTCATTTGGCTAACAGTTAGTTCCAAGGCATTGGTCTCCCATACTGAACTTGACCTGTCATCTTACAGGTTCTTCTTTGATTTCTCTCCTACATATGTTGGAGTTGGCATGATCTGCCCATATATTGTGAATGTGTCTGTTCTGCTAGGCGGTATCCTCTCGTGGGGTATAATGTGGCCTCTCATTGCCAAGAAGAAAGGGAGTTGGTACCCTGCTATTGTATCAGACACAAGTCTTCATGGGCTGCAGGCTTACAGGGTAAACATACACCCTTGTCGCTGGTTCTCTTCGCCAATTCTAAATCCTACAATGTTGTCATGAAAAACAAATCTACAGTGCTGCGACCAAGAATTTGACGGCTAGTTCCTTACCATTGCAGGTTTTTATATCCATTGCTTTGATTCTTGGGGATGGTTTATACAATTTCCTCAAGGTCTTTATCCGCACAATTGCGGGCTTCATATCAATGGTTCAGAAAAATTCAAAAAGCATGCTTCCTGTTTCAGACAATGGCAGCCCCATGTCTACCACTGAAGCTGTATCCTTTGATGATGAACGCCGCACTGAACTCTTCCTAAAAGATCAAATTCCTAAGTCAGTTGCTTATGGAGGCTATGCCGTAGTTGCTGCTATATCGATTGGTACTCTTCCTCAGATCTTCCCCCAGCTCAAGTGGTACTACATTTTGGTTGCCTATGTCGTAGCACCTGTACTGGCCTTCTGCAATGCCTACGGAAGTGGTCTCACTGATTGGTCTCTTGCCTCCACCTATGGCAAGCTCGCTATCTTCGTTTTCGGCGCCTGGGCAGGCCTTGATCATGGTGGTGTGCTTGTAGGACTCGCTGCATGTGGTGTCATGATGAGCATTGTGTCGACTGCTTCTGACCTGATGCAAGACTTCAAAACTGGATACTTGACATTGGCATCACCAAGGTCCATGTTTATCAGCCAGGTGATAGGTACTGGAATGGGCTGTGTCATTGCTCCCTGCGTCTTCTGGCTGTTCTACAAGGCTTTCGGTGATATTGGTACAAGCGGTACCGAATACCCAGCACCTTATGCCATTGTGTACCGCAACATGGCGATACTAGGCGTGGATGGCTTCTCGTCGCTTCCAGAGAACTGCCTGACTCTCTGCTACATCTTCTTTGCCGCAGCAATTGTCATCAACCTGATAAGAGACTTGACACCGCATAAGGTTTCGAGGTTCATCCCGCTCCCAATGGCAATGGCGATACCTTTCTACATAGGATCATACTTCGCGATCGATATGTTCCTGGGCAGCGTGATACTCTTTGTATGGGAGAGGCTGAACAAGGCTAAAGCGGATGCGTTTGGACCTGCGGTTGCGTCAGGGTTGATATGCGGGGATGGGATCTGGACTTTGCCCCAGTCCATTCTTGCCCTTGCCAAGGTGAATCCTCCCATTTGCATGAAGTTCTTGTCGAGAGCAGCCAATGCCAAAGTGGATAGCTTCCTTGCAGGCTAGTCGTGGTCTTACAGAGAACAACAGCAACTAGCACGCATCATCATGTAATTACTGTCGCGGAATGCATTCCCACTTCCCAGACCACTTGTTATGTAGAAAAGCCAGAACTGGACTTCCTGTAGGGAAGAAGCATCCCAAAAAATCCAATTTCCGAAATGATTGTAGCTGTTCCATACAATGTCCTTGAAAATGTGAAAAGGAAGAGAGAAAAGGCTGTAGTCCACGCCCCAATATATTTTTCGTTGATTACTACGGCTATGTGTAGCACTATTCCACATCTTTGCTGTCTGACTGGGTTGACTTGTGTCGTGGTCCACCCCGTGAGGCCGCTTCAGGTTTCAAGATTCCTTGCCAAGGCATGTTTTACTACGAGAAAGAGAGTTTTCGGATTACCGAATTGTTCAACTGTCAGGTTCCCTTGCGGCTCTTTCGAACTGATTTAGGATGTGTTTGATTGCTTGTACCAAATGGTACATGTATAAGATGGGTTTTCCAATCGCAACTACAAGATAAATGTTATGTAGCCTTCTCCTAGATTTAATTTCCCCCGTTTTTGGTGTAACATACTTCTGTTGGCGCTCGATGTACAATGAGCATCTGAATAGTTGGAAGGCACGGGCTGTGTTCCGTAGGCAAACGTCAACTAGATAGAGAACCAATTTATAGCGGAAAGTGCATACGCTAAAATCATAAGATGCTTTAATCGCAGATAACAGAGACATTGCTGTTGCTAGGGTGCTGCAGCAACACAAAAGAAGAACCTAAAGGAGGTCTAACCTACTCATGTCCCTTGTATGTAAGGGGGCAGTACTTCGATATGCAACTTAACCTAACTGCTAAGTTGCTTCCCTTGTGATTGTCTACAGGACCATCATGCGAGGGACTCTGCTGAAGCAGCTCTTGCAGAGTGTAAGCATTTCTTGATATATAGCTTTATGGCTTCACGGAGGAGCCTAACGCCTGCATGCGTGCACTTGAGGATAATCAACCATTCATTGTAGACTTGTAATGGTTGTCATCAATAGTCGAATAAAGGTGGCCAAGATCAACATGTTCATGAATGATCGCCCTGGAAAGAAACAGGATTGTGAAAGCAAGCCATCATATGTTCAGAGGGAGGGACATGGGGAGGGGGATACTACCTGAGGACTTCATCTGAAATTTTAAGACGATTTTTGACGTAATCCAAACTTACTCCATGCTCCAGGTCTCTGTAGAAACAAAATACAGTCATTAGTCTCTACTATCTAAACCAGAGAAATTCTAACCATAATATTAAAGGATATACAATAACAGGCAAAAATTTGTAATTGGCAAGACTAAAGAAGATTTCCCTAGTTCCAGAGCTTATAAGCCTTTTTTGGGAACACCAGTGGTATAAACTATATGAAAAAGAACATGCAAACGCTACTGCGAAACAACCTCTATGCAGGGCTGACTAATAATCATGGAATGCCTGCTTGGGACCAGATGGTGTATACGGTATACCAGTTTCAGTGTATACCAAAATGGGATGTTCTTAACTTTCATGAATAAATTAATTAGTTCTCCTTTTGGTTCCCACGCAATCCTCTAGTATTTCTAGGTTATGCATTCCAAGCAATCTCCAATGTAGGTCAAATTGATGCTTCCGAGTAATTTAAGAGCTCTGCAGGCATGGACATTCCTTACCAGGTTTACGGTGCATTCTTTTTTTGTTTCTTTTGAGTTTTGACCATGTTGTTCATGAAATATGTGTGCATACTTCATTTCCTTTTCACAACTGTATGTTTTGCTTTGTGGATGTCCAATACAGTAGCAAAAAGAAAGGCATCAATACTAGCTTCCAATAACGTCACAACCATTGATTTGATGTACAGATGTACCCATTCATCTAGTGTCCTGCTAACCTATTAAACAATGAACTTTCCAGCTAAACAAACACCACGACTTTATGACAAATGAGGCAATTGCTGTGTAAGTTGTATGCAAACCTAGCCATGTGCCAGGTAGTAGAAAACATGCAATCGGTCAGCTTCACTAGAAAATGAATAGCCCTTGGATAAAGAGAGGCAATACAAAAACGATTTGTGGCTGCATGTAGGTTTTAGCTCAACATGCATATGAACCATTAGAAAACAAACCATTAGTCAATATGCCGCCAAGTTTTTGACGTGAAGTCATCGCAGACAAAATAATTCGATGCATCATCACTGTAACATTCTAATCTACAGGCACCTCTTCATCTCAATAGAGATGTACTTTGGATTTAATTAGCTGATTCAATTAAGTTTTCAATGACAGGAATGTTGGTATCAGACAAGAAGTTAGTGAATTGCATGGAACCCATCAATATAATCATCATACCGTAGTAGGGCACACATTTTTTAACTCTGGTGGTATGGACACATATGACTTTATTAGAAGAAGCATGTGAAAGACTACTATACATCTAATTACTGATTTCCCGTTACAGTTTGATAAAAATGGTTGACTGAATAAGCATAAGTGCATAACATCACACGATATTGTAACTTTTTCCTAGCAAAGACATCCACATTCGGGAGTATTTATGCATGACATTCACATTCAGGAGCATTTATGCATGTTAATTTATAGATGATCATTCATATGAGAAGGTAAAACTTTCTTCAAACTTTTTGTCAAAAGAAGTATTATATGGGATACTGCTGTAAATATAGTTAAAGATATCCCGTTACAATTGGACAAAAATGGTTGACTGAACAAGCGTAACATCGTAAGATTTTTCTAGTAAAGACACACCCATATTCAGAGGTATTTATGGATGTTAAATTATAGATCCAAAGCAATTACTAGCACGTCACACAACAACTTACATAAGTGCTGGGTCATGAAAAACGCCCAAGACCAATTTGGACATATCTCCTCCAGTAGCATTTTCTGATGCAGAAAATGTTGGGACCTGAGGAAATTAGGATGAAAATTTTATATAACAATTTGGTATATCTTAGTAAAATGAGAAGATGTTTCCAAGAACTACCTGATTATTAGGGTGTGGAGCTTGGTTCCATGTCATATCATTCCTAAGCATAGCTTGGTTAGGAGTTACTGCTGCTGTATTAGCATTTACTTGGGGCTGCAATGAAAACCCCTATCGAAAATTAAAATCATTCAAAAACATAAATCACTGTAAAACAATATTGTTCATAGGGTAAAAAATTAAAAATTAAACTCCTAGACATAAAGAAACTTGGGAAGTCAGTACATTTGATCTGGTGAGCTCCAAATGAACGTGAATGCAGTACAGAAAGTGATGTGTGACATCATTGAAGTTGATTACAGGCCTGACAAGAATTCATAAACAGTAAAACAAACATAAGCAAAATTGTAGCTGGAATATCTGAAACAAGTTTGGAAAATATTTGTCTGGTCCGGGTTAGTCCCCATCCCTAAAGCAAAGTCATCAGCAATCCTGTGTTCTCCCCCAGAAAATCTTGCTACTACTTTTACGTGCATCATATGACAAAATAAATTTAACCTGATGTAGCGATACACTTGCATGAATAGCAACGCAACATTACATGTTCACTAACAGCAAGGACATTTCTAGAAGTTAGTTGCGGCCTCAGCAATGACAAACTTGTGCATGAATACTACAATATTTATGATTCCTTTTATCCAAGGGATTGCCCCAGCATTAGCCTTCTTATTATTTTACTACTTCACAGAAAAAGGCTAACTATCAATACGGGCCACCTTTATGACCTGAAAGCAAGAGATGAAAGTAAAGCGACACGATTCAATGAAATAGAGCAAATATTTTCCGCAAAGTTCACTAATATATACTAATATAGGCAATCAGTTATTCGAAGATTACATCCCAAGTTTACAATGAAGATTAAAGTGCTCACCGCACAGAGTAAGCAACCACATGACGCTTCCCTTGAAAACTTTTCAGACCACCATTGACAATAACATAGTCTCCATCCCTTGTAAAACCAAAACAAAGCGTAACTATCAGCTTTGGTGCATAGAAAACTGAATTGCCAACATACCACAATTAATTTGTAATCCTTACTTGACGTCAGACATTTCCTTTGTGTCAGTACTCTCGTTTTCCCTGAAAAAACATAAAGGCCAGTACATAGTTGAGTCATAATCTAAAAAATTGTTAAATAAACCAAAGCAATACATAACATCCCACCAGCGATTCACATCTATCCTGCCTGTACCATCATCAAGAGTGAACGCTACATCGGTCACCCGCTCAACCTTATTCAACATGCGTCCTACAAGCCTAACCTGCAACCCAGGGCAATAACAACAATTAGATATACAATATTTGATCCTTGATGACCTCTATAAATAGTAAACTGACGAAAGCAAAGCCATATGAAACCAGGTGGACTAGATTTTTATAAAAACACTACAGAAATAACCGAAGGCCAGTTCTAAAATATAAGGCTAAACAAAATGCTCAAGGGGGCAGCATTTGATTATAAAACGACCACACGTATTTTCATGGAGCCATTTTTATGTATTTTTTCAACAGACCAGCTTAAGCTGCAAGAAGGCATTTTTATCCAACTAAATTCGATCTACCACTCCGATGAGAAACCTTTCACCTAACCACGCGTCGCAAGCATCCCCAAAGTAAACAATCTTGCACAGCCCGCGCACAGATACAGCATTAACAAATGTTTCCCGAAAAATCTACCCGAATAACCAAATAAACAACTTTTACAACACTAAGCACCGCGCGGACAGGTAAGAACGGTACCGTGGACACCTCCCTGTCATTGACAGCGAAATTGGACTTGTCGTCGTTGGTCTGTGACGCGTCCATGATCTGCTTCACGGTGAGCGGGAGCAGCGTCTGCGCGTTTCGAGTCTGAGTCCATCGCGAGCCCACGAAGGCGTCAGATTGGAGGCAAAGGTAGCAAAAAACAAAAAGAGAGAGAGAGAGATTAAGTCGGATTAGGACAATTCGGGGGAGACCTTGAAGAGGCCGCCGCCGCCGCTCTCGGGGGCGTTCGTGGACTGCGAGGGCATGAAGCCGCCGCCGCCGAAGAGGGAGTTGGCGTTGGCAGCGCCCCCGCCGCCGTCGTAGTGCCCGCCTCCGCCGTACATCAGGAGGTCCGGCGCCTAAAACCCTAGTCTTGCCGAGGAAGGGGGGTAACCGCGAGGGCGGGAGAAACAGGGGTGGTTCTCTCTCTTCTCTGTTTTTCGGGGGAGCTGCCTCCTCGTTTTCTTTTTCTTTTTCTTTTTCCAGGTTCACACGCGTGCAGCCATGCGTCGATATGGCACGCCGCCGGACGGCAGGGCAACGCGGGGCGGCCTCGCCGGCTCGGACCCACGGTGAGGACTGAGGTGTCAAGACCAACCGGGCGCGCTCCGCACTTTGGTCTGCCCGATCCGCCCTTTCGGTTCGGACCTTTGGAGTAGGCTTGGAAAAAGAGAGAGCAGTGTTTCCTTTTCTTCCCTGGCACAAATCTTAAAATAAATAGTGAGATAAATAATCACTATCTACTACTATTTATTTATACTTTAATACTCATACAACTTTAAAAAGAAAAACATAGAAGCACCTTTAAAAAAAATCAATCGTTAGGACTTGAATCAAAATGTTTTGATTACAACAGTTAATAAATTTAAAATTAAAATAAGTCTATTTTGAATAAAAATGTTAATGATGATCGAATCGATAGGGCTTATTAGCTCGAATTTAAAATAAATACTTAAATAATAAAATAAAATAAATTTATGTCGAACAATATTAATTTCATAGAAACTCCATAATAGTTGGTTAAACTTGACACCTAGGTCTACTTTGAACGCGTGTTCTGCAGCGGTGCGGTACTACAGTTCTACTATACAGTTTGGGCTGGCCGTGCGCGGCACGGGATGGTGGCCGAGTGTGATGCGACACAACAAGTTAGCACGGATTGGATTGTTCGAGCGGATGTCGTGCATGGCGGATAGGCAAAAATGGCTTTGGTGGGATGGCACGCATACGTGCACGTTGGGCGGGTGCACTTGCTCGAGCGGGCTAGGTCGCATAGACTAGGACCTGATGGCGGTATGGCACAGGCCAGTTTGCATGTTGGACCATGGAGTGTCCAACGCAAGCAAGGATTGCATCCGGGGCACTTATTGTGCCTCTCGCTATAGGAGGCGACTAGTTTACGACCTATCGTAGCATCGCCACACCATGGACTATATATCGACATGTGTCCAGATCCGACTGGAGAGCACCGCAACAAAGAGAATCACAATGGGGATTTCAAAAGGGGAACGCCAACGGCGGAGACGCTCGAGCAACGGGAAGCGCAAGAAGATCCAAGCAAGGTGGAGCTCAAGCAACAGACGTTAGGTTGAGCTCGAGGACAGAATGAGCAGATCTAGCGAGGGCCGAGCTCAGCGGCGCCCCAGAGCTATGATCTGATGGAGGAGCTCAGAGACAACATCGACGATGAAGAGGCTCTTTGGGGAAGACGTTGCCGAGCACGAATCGGCCAGAGACAACGGCTCCCAACGACAGGGCGCTTGGATCCAGCATGAATCGAGGCCAAAGACACGAAGAAGACGACCGACGACGATGAGAGATGTATACGTTGTTGCTACTTATTAACACTAACTATAGTTAGGAGGTGATCACCCTGGGAGTAGAGATTGCTCATCAATAAATACCAATTACAGCTAGGAGGTATTGTCTTTCCCTACTCTTATCTCAATAAAGACTTAGAGCTCTGTCGATACTCTTATTCACTACATTTTCAATATTTATTCCTAAAGATATAGTGTACCGGAACATTATCTCTTTCATAATGAGATAAACATATGATCGCTCAAGACCTTTAAACTATCAATTTACACCACTTTATGATGATCCATCATATTCGAATTCACACATTTGATTTTAGTGATATTGGTTTAATCTCAATTGCTTTTATGCATTTGATCCTTTATCATCGAGTACACTATTGTGGAACTCGTCTATAGTCATAAACAATTACATAGGTAGGATTGTCGACAATATTTATATTGTTCTCCCGTATACATAACTCATATGGATATTTAACTAGATCTTTGCATTCCCCCAAATGATAGAATTTTGGTTATTCCGTAATATGAGCCTTATACTGTGTGTGTGCAAAAGTGCTTGGCTATTCATTCTCATGATGAATCTATTGGTGAACTCTCTCACTTGATAGGCAAATCCTACCATAGTAGTTTTACATAATGATGTATGACTTTATGTTAACATATGTTAAGATCTACAAGCGTCCTCGTAGATACTTAAATCCCTAAATATGCAAACATCCCCACAATTTCTCTTAACATTATAAGTCATCTTGAATATCAGGGATATACATCTATCCCAGGATATCTCCACTCTGTGCAAAATAACTCCTTTACAATATCTGGCAAACTCCCTGCTCACCTTGCGCACAGTTCACCTTGATTAGTGTGTTATTCTTTGCTCATAGCACTTTTCTCATGATAGCCAAGTTTGAAGATATTTCCATTCCACGAAAAGATCACGATATTCTAAATATGGGGTTAATTCTCCTCTAATGCCGAGATGATATCTTCGTAGCATATAAAAACACCTATTATGACCTTTAAGATTTCTCATATTTGAGCACATATGTCCAATACATAGTTGACATCCGTGATATTATGCTTATGATGATGATTTATGTGAGAAATATTCCACACGCTCTATCCATAAGGGAGAGGCATATATGCGATGTATTGGACTTATGTGCAATATCACGCATAAAGGTTCCATTAGTCCAAGTAAGATCAGTGCTGGTGACCCCGGTGACTCATTTTTCTATATCACACTTGATGGCGATGCCATGCGCGAAACATAGATCATAGGCCGTGACGGCGTCTAGGCTAATATAATTCATGTAGTGGATGCGCGCGACTCGTATGCGCTCTCCAACAACGTGTAACGACAGATAGGACTCGTGGGCTCACGCGCGAGCAACGTCGTACGTGTTCGCAGTGTGCACTGGTCGCCAGCTGGGAGCGGGAAAAGGCAATGGCGCACACGCGAGCCTCTGTCGGTCCACAACACTCGTCGATGGTGTTGGTCTCGGCGTTTTCGAAGCGCACGTCCTCATCGTGGACCTAGCAGAGCATCAGCCCTAGAGGTGGGCGTCGTGCCATGCCAGGTCGGCATGGACCCATCGTGCCTCGTGCCTAAACCATGTTGTGCCACGGCGGCTCGTCGTGCCTACCGTGTTGTGCCGTGCCGGCCTAGGACCGATCCATTTGTACTATTGCAACGAGAGGAAAAGGCAGGAGATGCACAGGGCTAAGACAGTGGACACAAATATTAGGGGAAAAGGAACTAAATTTTATTCATTCTTGAACAGATACAGAGTGACATTGCAATGCTTGCATGAGTACACGATACTCTTTAGTACAAAAACTCGTACATTGCAAGAAGCTGCTCTCTCTTGTCCGTTTATCTCAATCGCTCTCAGCTCTCTCTCCTCTCTCATCCTTCTTTCTCAATCTCTCTCGGCTCTCTCTCACCCATCTTTCTCAGCTCTCTCTCGCTTGTTGCTCACTCTCTTAGCTCTCCCTCTCTCTTGCTCACCTCTCTCAATCTCTCTCGCTTGTCTCTCTCACTCTCTCTGTCGCCCGTTGTCCCCCTCTTTCGCCCATCTCTCTCAATCTCTCTCACCCATCACTCTCTCTTTCAATCTCTTTCAGCGATGAGCAAGCAAGGTGGTGAGAGGAGTGGATAGAGCGAGGAGCACCGTGAGAGGAGAGAGAGAGCGACGAGCGGGTAGCAAGAGGAGCGGAGAGAGCTAGGCACGGAGTTGGCCGAGTAGAGGGAGAGAGTGATATAGAGAGTCAGAGATGAACAACGGAGAGGATTTTCATACGAGCAAGACAACTTTTTCAAGAGTCAGATGGCAACAAGATAATACAAACAAGCGGAAGGTGGTGCAACGTTCTTCTTCCCCTCTATGGCACAAGCAAGCACACTCAAACACTCCGACTAGTTCTCCCAAGCATCCCAAATATTTAAGCGTCCATAATTTTACTTAATTATTTGAATTTCTCAATTTTATTTTGTTTTCTCCCTTTTTTTCTTTTCTCTTTTCCCCTTTTCGCTCCTTTTTCCCATTTCCCTCTTTTTTCGCCTTTGCCCCCACCAGGCCCCAGCCGAACTCTTGCTCTCCCTCCCCTGCCACCCCCACCTCGGCCCCTGCTGCCCCCTTCACCCCCACCTCTGCCCCTACTAGTCCCCTTCCCCTTCCCTCGCCTCCCCAGATGGCGACTCCCCCTGGCCCCCACCGGCCTCGAACTCCCATTCCCCTCGCGTTGGCCCCCTTCCCTCGCCTCCCCACGACGGCGACGCCTCCTCGCCTCCCCTTCCGCCCTCTTCCTCCTCCCAACTGGCACCTCGCCACTCCCACTGGCGTGCCCCACCTCTGCTCCCTCCTCTCTGGCCTCCTCCACGGCGCCCCCACCTCTCTGACCTCCTCCACAGCGTGGCCACAATGCTGGTGCTACGCGGCCACGGCATGGGCTACGGTGCGAGAGCGGCATGGCGCCCCCTCCTCTCCGGCCTACTCCACAGCGCGAGTGTGGCACGGCACAGGCGTGCGACCACGACGTGGGCGCAGCTGTAAGGTCGAGGATGCTGACTAGAGGGGGGTGAATAGGCGGTTTTAAAAGTTCTCTTCTATTTCTATTATGACTAACAAATCAACGCCTATGTCAAAACCTAAATAATACGTGGAAGCGTAAGTCTAAGGCTTTGATAATGAAAGCCTAAATCAACGAGGCTCACTACGTGCACTGATAAACTAAGTCTCTAACTATGATTTGCAATCCTAAAAGACAAGCAATCAATAAATTTAATTCTATGAATATAAATTGCTTGAATATAAATGAGCACAAGAAAACAAACCACAATGAGATACAATATTTTTTACCGTGGTGTTCGGAGACTTGCTGGTCTCCCCTAGTCCATGTTGTGATTAGCCCAAACACATTGGACCGACTCCACGAATTGAGTACCCACCTCGAACAACTAGTGATAGCTCTTTTCCCCTCCGGGTAGACGAGCTCCAACCTTCACAAACTTGTCGAGCCTTCTCACAATCCCCTTTGAGAAGGTCACTGCGTATGACGCTGCTACGCCGTCTAGGTGTTGGCAAACACCAAGAGTAATAGGTCAAGCCTCCTAGCTTTAACCTCACCAAGTGCAACACATGCACAATGGTGACCACCGAGTGCAACACATACACAAGACTCTCCTCCAAGTGCAACACGTGCATAAGGATCACTCAACCCACTTCTAATTGAAACACGTGCAAATTAGAATCGCTCTTACCTCCAAAACTAAATTGGAGAGTGTAACACATGCACAACTCAACCACAAAGAACAATAAACTTCAAAACCACAGCAACCCCAAATACCAACCCCCAAGGATATGCAAATACTTAGCTCCATGCAAAGAACAACTATTAAACTGGATGCATGAGCTATCTCCTTTTGCAACACATGTTAATCAATAGCTCCATGCAAAATCCAAATCAATTAAGAAACAAACATAAGCTTCCCTTATTTGCAACACATGCAAATGTGAGCATCATGCAAAAATCAACTTAAGAGAGTGAGCTATAGCTAACCGGATTGATTTCATCAACACATGATGAAGCTCAAGCTAAATGACTCAACCCCCTCTTAATAGTACGGTAACCTAACTAGCAACCCGATATTTTATCCAAACACCGAGATCGGTAAAAGACTAGGAACACATCCTTAGCCCTAGCTAGTTATACCTTTGCCTCTAGCACATCCTCTTGGAGCTTTTATGATTTCCATCATCTTCTCTCCAAGTCAGGATCTCGTCTCGTTCATCAACACATGATGAACTCTCTTTGCTCTTCGCTTCGGGATCTCTCCTTGGCACTTATCAACACATGATGACATATTTTGTCTCGATTCTCGACTTGATGGCTATCAACACATGATACCATCCAAATCTTCATCACCGTTGGATTCAACCTACTTCACAACTCATGAAAAATTGTTAGTCCAACAAGCACGGTTGTCTCAATCATCAATGCACTCCAATAACACATAATAGATGCCCCCAAGATACTTCGATCTATACTTTTGATGATTGACCACAACCCAAATCAATTTGAATGAAAGATGTTGATTTGTCTTGAGTATTTTGATGCAACTAATGCTTCATATACTCAAGACCTTTCGTTTGTTCTTAATCAACAAGGAACACCATCAACACATGATTGGTTCTTTGATGATTGAACGACAACCAAATCATAATTTAAATTAAATTAAAATTGTTGTGAGTATATATGAACTACACAAGCTTCATATACTCAATTTGACGGATTCCAAGTAATGATCCAAATTATATAGAGTGGTGAAAAGTGATCAATACTATTTAGACCATCAAGTATAGAATAAGCTTCATTAAATGTGTGCATATAAATAATTGACTTTGAATTAATATGCACATATTCAATTTAAGATAGCTTTGGAGTTTATCCTATATTAGCATGAGTATATTACAACTACACAAGTTAAAAGTACACTAAAGCATTTGTTTCAAAGTCTTGATCTTTTATATATAGCAAGATGAAATTTATCAATACTATTGAAACTTCAAGGTAAAACATGAACTCCTAAATGTGTGCATTCATGTATATATGGAATTGAAAACAAAATGCACATCTTGATGTTGAAACTATGATGGAGTTCGTTCTCTAACTTGAATCCAAAGTATGCTGATGAGGACATCAACCCGAAGGATACGACCACTGCCACTATTTCCAGTCCGACTGCGCCGTCTTCATCGCCTACACTCGACGCTGCGACATCTTCATCGCAAAAGGGCCTTAATCCAGAAGCTCAGCCTTTCAAGCCCACGACAAACAATCGGCGCCTCAAGCACACACGCCAAGGACAACCCACGCGCCAAGGAAGACTCGTATGGAAACCCAAGATGCCAAAAAACCTGGTTCGGCCATCCAGCAGCATGCCAACTTCAAATGGGCGTAACTCGGGCTTCCGGACTCTATTTTTGGCGTGTGACCACCCGTTGGAAAGCTTAGGAGATAAGCTTTCCAATGGATCCAGCCTCACCTTCCAATTCACTCCAGATAGACGGAAAAAACGCAGAACAATATCACGGGCCAAATCTGTCAGGTGCTGCATCACCGTATTTTTGGGCCCATGGCCTATGTATGGTAAGGGTTGCGTGGTGGCCGATCCTATTTTGGATGCCCCAAGTCTGGTCTCTACCCTATATAATGCCCCTGCCGTCACACTTTGGAGTTTAGGTTTTGTTGTGTTTTGGTAGACCCCGTGTGCGTCCCTCCTCAATCTTGCGTATGTCGACTAGACCACCCGAGTTGAGAAACAAAATCTCACCCTTGTTTTCTTTGAGATTATTGGGTTGAAATTGCTGTCACCTTGTTCTTGCATGTTCTTGGTTGCAGCAGGTACAAGGATCGATCGGGTCTTTGATTCGGTTGATCGCCTCATGTAGTGACGTTGCGATTGTTTGGTTGCTGATCTTGTGATTCCAAATCATCGTATCGTTCTCATCAGAAGGTCAAGACAACCTTAGTGCACATCAAGTGGTATCAGAGTGACGATTTTCTGGTGAGAACACCCTTATCCTTGTTTAGTTCATCTTGTTCATCCTAGAGTCCAGAAAAATAGCCCAAAAATATATATGTTCGTCTTGTATTCGATCTAATCCGAGCCCCTTTTAGCCTTTACTATTACTACCTAGTTTAATTCTTGTTGAATTTGTGTTGCATCGTTGTGTCGTTGCTGGTCTTAGCGTTTGATCTTTAGAGTTTCGAGTTCTATTCACATTTTTGTCACAGCGTTGTGTTGTTCGTGCGTCTATTTGTGCTGCCATCTTCATCCCGCAAAACCGAGAGCCTTCCACCAGAACGCCCCAAATTCCATCACACAAGATCAAACCGAGTAGCCCACGTTTTCCCCAACCAACTCGGTTCTTTCCTTCCAATCTGTGTTCCACCAAAACTCACCGAAGTTTTCCATATATAGCCAAATGCATCCACCTTTTCCCTCCAAATATAGCGCGCATCGAGTGGTATCCAAACAGAGAAGGAATTGAGATCCTCCTCCTTGCCATATCTTACCTTTTCCCTCCAAATATAGAACGCATCTAGTGGTCATTGCCATATCTAACTTGAAAGCTGGTTTGTTTTTATCTTTGGCGTTTGTTCTATTGCCACCCATATCCATATCAAACCGTGCAAGCCTTTCCTTCCATAAAAAAAACAAAAGAAAAAAAGGAATCTGAGAAGAACCATCTCTCTGCTCTCTCCACGCCATCTTGCTGCAGTTGACAATCCATCAAATTTTGGTGCACAGATCAAAGACTAGAGAGAGAGTATCTTTTAATTACCCTTTTACCCCTGGTAAAAAAAAAGTGTGTGTGGTGAATACTTCTCTGGAGTCCTTTTTTTGAGTCATGTTTTCAGTCTAGGGCTCCCATATATTAGCTGTTGCTGTTCTGTGACTTCTTTGGTGTCTAGGCTCGTGTCTCTAGCACGGTCTAGCCTAGGACCAGCACATACCGCCGTTGAACATTCTTTCAACTTGTTTTGACTAGTGTGGTTCTAGTTTTTCCTTTGCTACAAATAATACCTGTCCAAACTCCACTTTCTATTAAGCACAGGAAAAGTACCTTGCAATCGCTTTGTCACCTCTGAGTGCAGGTGACGAATACTCATACCAGGGGTACCCCAACGGCCCTGGGTAACGAGCAGGTTGCCTCAAGTATAACTCGAGCCTAGCAGGCCGCTCCAGGCCCGCTACCGACCAAAAGCACCTACAGGACCGCGCAGGACGCCCATTCCCGACCAATCGGGATAAGCATCCCCGACCAAGCAGGGCTCCCGACCTCCATAGCAGGTTGGATCCCCTGACTCTGATCAAACCAAGGCAACCTTCGCCAATGGCCGCGTGTCGAAGCCTTCACCAGCCCACAGCCACGTGCCCCACGGACGGGGTCAATCAAAGTGACTATACGAGCAGTGGCCCTTCCCAAGATGGTTTAATGGTCTGCTGAAGTCAAGCTTCCGCCCCATCGGCCGACCACGCGACGACACGAAAACACGCCCTCCCGAGGCAAAGACCAACGTTATACGCAAAGAACGCCAACACTCGTCGAGCTCGCGAATGTGTACGCTATTTCCCAACGGCGCCTAACCGCTCCGCCCAACAAGACTACCGACCAGCGTGGGCAAGACGAAGGGTGACGGTCGACGTAACGAAGGACCAAAGCTCTTAGCATAGGTCACCTCGCCCTTCCCAACTCTCGATGTAACCTGCCCCTTCATCAGATAAAAGAAGGCGGGAACCCCGAGAGAGGGGAGAAGAAGAGAGGAAAAAGAGACACACTGACGAGCAACGAGCTTTCTTTACCGAGGCTCTTAGCTCGCTCTTGTAAACACTGTAATCATCCGCCTAAAGACAATACCATACCATCACACGAATCGAGTAGGGACATTCACCAACCAAGATACATCTTGGGCTTCCGAGTCTAACCATTCGGGAGTGGAATGTGCGGCCCTTAGACTTACAAATTTACTTACGGTGCTCAAACGCCGGCGGTTGGCGCGCTGTAGGGGCCTTTGCGCGTCTTCATCGACATCTCCGATTCCGCTGGCCTCCCGATGGCATCTTTCACCCACGACGGCACGATTGCGTCGGAAGCTCGATCCGCCGGCGGCCTCGACCGCCGCCACTTCGGCGGAGGGCTCATGCTTATCCCGGCCGCCCGAGCTCAGCGCCCGTCGGGAGCCTGAGCGCCGTCTCCCACGACCTCGCCAAACTCCGACTTGAGGCACCCCAACATGCCCCGAAGCCGGAACCCAAGGAGCGCCGCGCCACTTCTGGCGATAGCTCCCACGAGCTCGGGCACGTGACCATGTCACCCCCCGCAGGCTCACATCTTGTGGCAATGGTCGGCTACATGCCGGCCTCTATCCATGAGTTGCTGGAAGATTCTTCCAGCCACGATTCCAGCTCCGACACGGAGCACCCCACCCGCGGACGACACTCTCGCGAGTGTAACATGGCGGGCACGGTCGACTTGATCGTAACCCCCGCGGCTACAGGGGTCCCCATCCGGCGCACTAAGGCGCAGGAGGAGGAATACCAACGCGAGCACGCTGAACGCGCTCAAGCTCGCCGCGCCGAGCTTCAACGACAACGCAAGAGTGGAGGAGCGGCGGTCGAGCTCGACCGGCTCCAGCCAACCCGAGCGGAGGAGCCCAAGCCTCGCAGACGCTTGGCGACGCGCGTGGCGCGACACGCCGTGCACGCCACAAGTCGGGCGAAGAGTCCGACGACCTCGGTTCTTCCCCACGCAAGTCGAACGCGGTCGCGCCGCGATGTCGCCCGAGGCCTTCCCGAGCCGGACGACCGGAGGCCAAAGCCACATACCGTAACCTCCGGGTGGTAGCGCGTCTTGCGCGGCAAAGACATGCGACTCTCCGGCCCTACCATTCGGAAGCCACCTCGCCGCCGGCCCGCATCACGCTTGCGAGTCGGTTTGGCCCGGCCAAGAGGCGGCGCACCACGAGCAACCCCAGGCCTCGCGCACCCCGGTGCGCCAGCGCCTCGGTGACGCCTACGACGTCCGCGCCACCCTCGAGGCACGAAGAAAGGCGGTGGATGAAGCCGCCACTCGCGTGTTGTGGATACGGACGCCATCACCACCAAGCCCAAGCCCGATGGTCCGGGACCACGGGCCTACGCCAGGATTCGCCGTGCGGATTTCCCGCGGTTCGTGGCACCGACCAACATTGCCAAATACACCGGGGCCACAAACCCGGCGTATGGCTCAAGACAACGGCCAAGATATGGGCGGGGGAGCAACGGATGATCTCTTTATCATCCAATACCTCCCCATCTACCTTGTGGACTCGGCTCGAGCCTGGCTCGAGTACTTGCCCGTGAAAACCATCAAGAACTGGGCTGACTTGAAGACCCTCTTCGTCGGCAACTTCCAGGGCACTTACAAGCGCCCTGGGAACTCCTGGGACCTGAAGGGCTGCAAACAGCAGCCAGCGGAAACTCTCCGGGACTACATCCGGCGATTCTCCCGCCAGTGCAACAAGCTCCCTGACATCTCCGACGCTGATGTCGTGGGGGCATTCATCTATGGCACCTCCTGTAAGGCCTTGGTGCACAAGCTGGGCTGCGTCAAGCCCAGAACCACCAAGGAACTTCTGGACATCGCCACCAACCACGCCTCCGGCGAGGAGGCTGTGGGAGCCATCTTTGAGGACGGCAAAACCAAGCAAGAGCCGGCTACCGAGCCGGTCCTTCCGACCGCTCCGACAAACGAGGCGGCATGGAAAGCAGGTCCGCGAGGCCCAAGTGGTCGCAGCTGTCGACCAACCTGCCAAGCAGCAGGTGCGACCAACCGTCGCGACCGACCACTTCGAAAAATTGATGGACGGCCGTGCTCAAACCACGGGTTCCCCGTCAAACTCTGGCACCGGATCTGTGAGGTCCTAAGGCGTTTCCTCTCTGGCACCCCCACAACGCCGCGGGGCAAAGGGAAGAAGCCAGCCCCGGTCCCAAGGGCCGCGGAGAAAAAGGCGGACGACGAGTTCCCCGAACCCGACGGCTGCCTCATGATCTTTGGTGGTCGGCTCGCTACGCGACAAGCGTCGGCTCAAGCTCGCCTACCGCGAGGTCCACACCGCCTCACCGGCCGCCCCTCAATACCTTCGGTGGTCAGAATCTTCGATCACTTTCGATCGGACCAACCACCCCGACCATGTCCCGCAGCCAGGAAGGTATCCGCTCGTGGTCGACCCCATCGTGGGGAAGAAGCGCCTCACCAAGGTGCTCATGGACGGCGGCAGCGGCCTCAACATCCTCTATGTTGAGACGCCGACGCCATGGGGTCCTCGCCGAGTCTCCGACCGAGCAAGGCACCTTTCCACGGCGTCATCCCTGGCCAACAGGCCTACCCGCTCGGGCAGGTCGACCTGCCCGTCACCTTCGGAGGACCGGGAAATTTCCGCACCGAGACCCTCACCTTTGAGGTCGTGGACTTCCCCGGTTTCTACCACGCTATCTTGGGGAGGCCGTGCTACGCCAAGTTCATGGCGGTCCCCAGCTACGCCTATCTGAAACTGAAGATGCCCGGGCCACAGGGAGTCATCACCGTGGCTTCATCCTTCCACCGCATAATCGTGAGCGGCGATTGCTGAGCTTGCGTCGGCGGTCATCGCGTCCGCCGAGCTCGACAACCTCCGGAGGGAAGCCTCCGAGTCCGTCCCTGAGTCTAGCAAGTCAGGAGAGGGATCCTTCAAGTTCGCCGAGGACACGAAGGAGGTTATGGTCGATCCCCGGGATCAAACCAAGACCGTGCGGGTCAGAGCCGCGCTCCCCGCTAAATAGGAAAGCGCGCTCGTCGACTTCCTCTGCGCCAACAACGATGTCTTTGCATGGAAATCCTCCGACATGCCGGGAATTCCCAGGGAGGTCGTCGAGCACTCCTTGAACATCCGACCAGGCTCAAAGCCGGTCGCCCAACGCCTGCGCCGCTTCGACCAGGAAAAGCGCAGGATCATAGGGGAGGAGATCGCCAAGCTTTTAGCTGCAGGGTTCGTAAAAGAGGTACGCCACCCCGAGTGGCTGGCCAACCCTGTACTTGTAAAAAAGAAGAGTGGGCAATAGAGAATGTGCATTGACTACACGAGTTTTAACAAAGCGTGTCCCAAGGATCCGTTCCCCTTGCCCCGCATTGACCAAGTCATAGACTCCACCGCAGGGTGCGAGTCCCTCTCCTTTCTGGACGCCTACTCAGGCTACCACCAGATAGCGTTGAAGGAGTCCGACCAGCTCGCGACCTCCTTCATCACCCCGTTTGGCTCATTCTGCTACGTAACAATGCCGTTTGGTCTGAAAAATGCGGGTGCTACATACCAGCGATGTATGCAAACATGTTTCAACGACCAGATCGGCCGCAACATCGAGGCGTACGTCGACGACATCGTCGTGAAGACCAGGAAGGCTGGCGACCTCATCACCGATCTAGAGGAGACCTTCGCGAATCTTCGACGATTCAGATAAAGCTCAACCCGACAAGTGCGTCTTTGAGTCCCCAAGGGAAGCTCTCGGCTTCATTGTCTCCGAGCGGGCATCGAGGCCAATCAGGAGAAGATCTCGGCGATCGCAAGGATGGGCCCGGTTGGCAACCTCAAAGGGATCCAGAGGCTGACTGGATGCCTTGTAGCCTTAAGCCGTTTCGTGTCTCGCCTGGGCGAGCGCAGAATGCCGCTCTACAGGCTGCTTAAGAAATCTGACCGCTTCACCGACTCAGAGGCTCGAAGGCCCTCACCCGCTTGAAGGCCTTCTTGTCCTCACCTTCGGTCCCTGGTTGCCCCAAGCACTGTGTGAACCGCTGCTCCTCTACATCGCCGCCACTACCCAAGTCGTCGGTCGGCCCTTGTGGTGGAACGAGCGAAAGAAGGCCGTGAGCTCAAGGTACAACGGCGCCTACTTCATCATCAAGTGCTTTCGAGTCCAAGGCTCGGTACGCGCAGTGCGTAAGCCGCTCTCACGCAAGTGCTCATCGCCAAAAGAAAGCTTGTCCATTACTTCGACCAAGACGCTTATCACCGTAGTGACCACGCGCGCTCGGCGAGATTGTCCACAATCGCGACGCCGTGAAGGATAGCCAAATGGGCGCCGAGCTCAGCGTCACGGCATAACATACGCCCTCGAACGGCGATCAAGTCACAGTCTCCCGCCGACTTTGTCGCCGAGTGGACCAAGCTCAGCGCCACCGGTGCTCAAGACCCCAGCATCGGACGATGTATTTCGATGGGTCCTACACCAAGAACGGCGCGGGCGCGGGAGTCGTCATCATTTCCCCGCTCGGGAACAGGCTTCAATACGCCATTAGGTTGCTCTTCGACGCGACCAACAATATCGCCGAATACGAGGCTCTTGTCAACGGTCTCCGGATCGCTGCCGACCTCGGCGCTCGCCGACTCTATGTCCACGGGGACTCCAAGCTTGTCGTCGATCAGGTCATAAAGGCTGCGGAGCCCCGAGACGCCCACATGGCCGCATACTGTCAAGAAGTGCGCAGACTCGAAGAGCGGTTCAAGGGTTTCGAGCTCCACCATAGCTACAGACGCTACAACGGTGAGGCCGATTACCTAGCTAATCTTGCCTCCAAAGCAGAGGGCCACCCCACTGGGATCTTCGTCATGACCTTCTGCAGCCTTCCGTCCAGTTGGACTCGGTGGCCGACCGGTCTCCCGACCTACCGAGCACAGTCGCCCCAATCGCCGTGCGGTCAGGCGTAGGCCTGATCGGGTTGGGCCGCGGCGTGCTAACAACTGAATCCAACTGGAGGAAACCTTTCATCAACCGTCTGATGGACGGGTCACTTCCTGTCGACCCGACTGAGGCCCGGCGCCTCGCTCGTCGGGCGAAATCCTTCGTCCTGGTTGGGCCGGACCTCTACAAAACGAGTCCCTCTGGGGTCCTCCAGAGGTGCGTTCTGGCTGACCAAGGGAAACAGCTATTGCTCGATATCCATGGTGGAGTCTGCGGTCACCATGCCGCGCCCCGGTCCCTGGTAGGAAAGGCCTTTCGACAAGGCTTCTACTGGCCGACCGCCGTGTCCGACGCCGAGCAGATTGTACGCACCTGCGAAGGATGCCAATTCTTCGCCCGGCAGACGCATCTGCCAGCTCAGGCCTTGCAGACGATCCCCATCACATGGCCATTTGCAGTGTGGGGACTCGATCTGGTCGGGCCCTTCAAGAAAGCGCCCGGGGGCTTTACTCATCTCTTCGTTGCGGTGGACAAGTTCACCAAGTGGATAGAGGCCAAGCCGGTCGCGAGCGTCACGTCGATACAAGCGGCCACCTTCTTCCGCGACATCATCTTTCGGTTTGGAGTCCCAAACTCTATCATCACCGACAACGGCACGCAGTTCACGGGGAAAGAGTTCCTCGAGTTCTGCGACGACTTCAACATCCGCGTCGATTGGGCAGCCGTGGCCCATCCGCGGACTAACGGTCAGGTCGAACGCGCAAACAGCATGATTCTCCAAGGACTTAAGCCTCGGATCTTCAGTCGACTGAAGCATTTTGCGGGCGATGGGTGGCGAGCTACCCTCCGCCCTCACGGAGCTTGCGGACCACACCGACTCGAGCGACCGGGTTTACACCGTTCTTCATGGTGTTCGGTCTTTGAAGCCCCGCCAACCGACACGAATACGACGCCCCAAGACTACAAGTCAAGAGGCTCGGGGCTCGCCAGTAATAAGACGCCATCGACCAGCTCGGCGAGGCACGATGTAGCCATTCTACGATCGGCCAAGTATCAACAAACTCGCGGCGTTACCACGCTCGCCGTGTTCGAGGATCGATCCTTCGTATTTGGCGACTGGTCTGCGTCGGTCGGACCGGCAAGGACAAGCACAAGCTCGCCACAGGAAGGCCCTTCACCATCGCAGAGGTTCTTCTACTGGCACCTTCGACTCGGGGACCCGGATGGCGCGCCCTCCCAACGCTTAGAACATAGAAAAGTTAAGGCGTTTTTATCCCTAAGTCCTTTTCTTTTTCCTTGCGTCGTCTTTTACTTCTCCTCCCGAGCACCTGGTCGCAGCGCGACGCTCGGGGGCTGCCATGGCGCCCCATCTAGATCGCTTCGTCGGCGCCTATGCGGTCGATGACCGACCGACCAACACAAGGCCTTCCGAGCGGTAACCCTCTCGACCCGAGTGCTACGGCCGCGCCCGGCGCACGGTTGCAAAGTAGCACTTCGCGGAAGAAGGAAGTACCCGAGCGGAGTGACCTTTGCCTGGTCGGGAGCACTCCTCTCCCGCGCAAAACTCGGCTAACTCACGCGCTCATGCGGGTCGGTGACCCGACCGGTCACGAGGTCCATCCCGAGCGGTAACCCTCTCGACCCGGGTGCTACGGCCTACGCCCCAGCAGCTATGGTTGCGACTAGCACTTAGCGGAAGAAGGAAGTGCCCGAGCGGAGCGATCTTTGGCCGGTCGGGAACACTCCTATCCCTCACAAGTGTGTGTAACTGCTGCGTGGCCAAAAGTTCCTATCCTCTCTGCCCCTCCCGAAGCGACCTGACCTACGCCTAAGTGGCCCCGGTGGTCCTTAATGTTATGGCCGGTCGAGCACTCACCATGACAAAAAAAGGGCAGGAAGCATATGGGAACTTGCTGAATTTAAGATTATTTACGAACAATAGCCTTTACAATAAAAAAGGTACGAATCTAACTTCTACTTATTCTTCTTCGAGGGCACTCTGCGGCGGGATATGGTCGGCGATCTCCGAAAGGCGGCTCAACTTGGAGCTCGAACCTTCGATCTCATCTTGGTCCGGTTCAGCCGATGCGGCTGCCACCACCGCAAGGTCTATACCGTCATAGTGAGAGACGGTATTGACCAGCGCCGAGGAAGCCCAGGCACGACGCTAACGGTCGGCCGCTCTCAACGCGCCCGACTCGGCCGGCATGGGGCGAGCGCCGAACCCGCCGCGGTTCCAAGGACCCGGTCGCAGACATGCTGGCCGGCCTTGCGAAGGGCCTCCAGTTCCACGGCCAGCTCGGCCCGATCACCTTCGGCTACCTTCAACGCCGCCTGCGCCACGTCCCGAGCTGTGACCGCCTCGTCACGAGCCTTTAGGGCGTCTTCCCGCGCCTCTACAGCGACGTTTAAATTCTTCTGCAGCTCTGCGGATCACAACATCCCCAGATAAGCACGCCTTATGAGTCGCGCTGACAGAATTAACCAAGGAGTTGAGACACTTACCTGTTACAGAACTCGCCAAGTTGCTGGCTTCTTCCCTGACCCCCTCGTATGAGGTCCTCAAGGAAGCCAGCTCCTTCCGAGCGGTCTCCGCTCGTAACGCCGGTCGGCGTCTTTCGGGCTGGTCGCTCGTTTCGCAGACGGGACGCCTGCGCTTGCGCGGCCTCCTCTGCGGTGACGGCGGCATCCTTGGCGCTGGCAGCCTCCGCCAGAAGGAACTCGAGTTCCGCCACCCTCGTCCTCAGAGGCTTTGCCCCTAGGCGCTCCTCGAAGAGGGCCTTCGTGGCCTGCTCCAGCTCTTGGCGGGCCTCCGCCGTTTCCTCTCGCCGGATGGTCAGAGCCTCCTGAGCCAGACGCAGCTCAAACAAGCAATGATCAGCATTCCTCCTCGCCCACCACCGGGTTTGTCCGAAGGCTGAGAGCTCGACCTTGGCCTCGGAGCGGGCCCACAGATGCTGTAAAATATAGACACTCCGTCAGTCGCCGCGAAATTCATCAGAAGGTATGAGAGGCCGGGCTCTCGATCAACTTACCATACTAACCGACCGGACTCCCCCGGCGATCGCATCCAACGCCCTGCCAGAGGATTCGAGGGCAAGAGCCAGACCCTTTCGGATCTGGTCCACCTCAACTTCGGCGTCCCGAGCGCCTTCTTTGGAGGGCAGCCCACTCACTCTCCTCCGCCCGCCTAAGGTCCCGACCTACGGCCACACCCCGCACAGACCTTCTCGGTCGCCTGCTCGACGGACGCCACCCGACCGGACCCCACGGGCAAGGCGGTGGAATGGGCCCTCGGGAATCCCTCGGCCTACGCCTGTGGGGCTTCGACCGATGCCTCCCCTTGAGGCACGGGGTCGGATGCCTCCAACACTGGCACCGTCTCTGCCAGCGAGCTCGCGGGTAGCGTCGATGTCAATTCCCCCTCGGTAACGACAATCGCGCCACTCGGCGGCGTCCCCGGTGGAGGCGGCGGGAGCTCCTCGCCGACCTCGGCCTCTGGATGAGGCCCCGTCCCTCCGATAGCGAGCGCGCCCTCAACGCGCCCCAGCTCGGCCGCCTGCGCCGCGACCACCGTCAACTCGGTTGACACCTCCGGCACCGACCGCAACTCCTCGCCGCCGGGCGACCCCTCGCGGCGGGAGTGGTGCCGCTTCGCGAGCCACCACGGCGCGCGCGGTACCGCCGCCACGCCACACCGTGATAAGCGCTGCACACCGCAAGCACTTAGAAGCTGTTCGGGCAACTTTGCGGTAACAATGTTCAAAACGGGGAAAAGGAATACTTACTGAGCCGATCGGGTGCGCGGCAAGCGCGCCCTCTTCGCCGATCCCCCTCCGAGGGGCAGATCTGCCGGCCGCTTCCCTGAAGCCGCCTCCACGAGGGGCATCACCCCTGGGAGTGCGACGACGATGGCGACCGCACGGTCACCCTCCGCCTGGGGCTCCCCGGCCGCGGTGCCTATGCGATCGCCCTCTGCCGGGCCCCCAATCGGGCCACCTCCGGTCGACGGGTCAGAAAAGAACCCACGGTATGGGTAACCGGGGCTCCCCCCGCTGCTGTCGGTGGAGGATGCCCCCGCAGCGGTGGTCTCGGACACGTCCTCACCACGTGCGGCCCGCGCCGCACGCTCCTTCTTCTTTTTCTTCCTCTCCTCTTCCTTCCGCTTCTTGCGGGAGGAGTCAAACTGTGCGGCCTCCGCACGGGCCGCAGCCTTCGACGCCTTCTCCCCCGGGAGCAACGCCCGGGAGACCATTCCCGAGAGCCCCTAGAAAAATGCGGAAACACCAGTCAGACTGGGCGCCAAAGGCAAAGGGAAGAAAGAGGCGAGGAGAAGACCGCCCGATCTACGATTCGGGGTGGGCGATGAGAATGGCTCGGTGGCCGCGCGCAGATCTCGAGAGCGCTTCCACGCTTCTGGCGGCCACCCGGCCGACCTCCGTCGCGGCGAGCTCGCCCGCCATCCTCATATCGTTCGACGCCCCCTCATATCGGAATAGGGGGCGCGGCCTGTGCGTGAGGGGTTGCACGCGCATCCCCATGAAGGCACGCACGACGGCGTCCCCGGTGAGCCCCTGCTCCCTTAGAGCCCTGACCTGCTCCACGATCAGGGCCACCTTCTTCTTCTCCTTTTATCAAGACCCCAGTCCATTCTTCCCCGCCACGTAAAGTGGCGGTGAATGGCGGCGCTCTCCACATTCGAACGTAAAACCACTCGTAACGCCATCCCTTGTTCGACGACGGTAGGTTGACGTCGAGGTACTCCGAGCTCCGGCCGGCCCGAAGCTGGAGGGCCAGGCCACCGAGGGGCGCCGTAGCATCCGCTGGCCTGACCTTCCAGAGCCTTGCTTGGAAGAAGTACCTCCACAGCGCCCAGTGCGGCTCGATCCCCAAGAAGGCCTCGCAAAGCGTGATGAAGATGGCGATGTGGAGGACCCCGTTGGGGTTGAGATGGTGTACCTCTGCCTTGTAATGAAAGAGCAACCCTCGAACGAACGGGTGCAGCGGCAAGCCGAAGCCACGCTCGAAGAACGAGGCTGGCACCACGATCTCGTCGTCCCCCGGCGTTGGGGCGGCGGCCCCCGTCGGCACCCTCCAGTGGGAGAGATCCTGCGTGAGGAGGAAACCTTTCTTCACCAAGCCAAGCGCGCGACTGGCCTGGGCAGAGCACTCCGGCCACGACATCCTCGCGAGAAGGCGGCGGAAAGGTGAGAAAGGGAGAAGGCTCTTTTTTGTTTTTTCTTGTCTTAGGCGAAGGGCTGGAAGATGAGGAAAGCAAGAGCGTGTAACTACCCAAGAACGTCCCAGCGACGAATTTATAGAAGACGAGCGGGTGCCGACCGAACAAGCACCTCCTCGAGCGAAGAGTCGCGTACACCCTCGTCTGCCGCGCCGAGCACTTGGTAACTCCCGGTTTCCAATTCCTCTCTGCTTTTAATCCTGACAAGCCAATAGAGCCGTAAAGACACCGCCTCGGGCCACGAGTCCTGAGACCTTTTCGGTCTCCGCCTTTAGGCCTGGACATTTGCCCTAGGGCGCGTGCGAGAGGCCCGCTGGGCCGCTGCGGCCCCAAAAATGGCAAGAGCTCAGTGGCTCGCGCCGCGGGGCCCAACCAAAGTCATGGGTTATAAAGGCCTATCCCACCAGATGGATGTAAGGCCACCCCAGCAAAAATCGAGCAAAGGACGGGTACGAGGCGAGTCCCCAGTGATCCCCCCGTTGGGTCGGCGGACGACCCAATCGCCTCTACTCGTGTCCGAGACCATACTTCACACTCTCCCGGGAGCTCATCGATGGGTGATGACCGGTGTGCCACTGGGTCGTGGACGACCTGTGGTCCGATACGGATCGAGTAAAGAAAGGTTTCTTATGGGTCGCCCACGGCAGGCCAGACACCTACTCGGGATCGTCCGCTCGGAAGGGTCCCCTTGGCGGACCTCCCGTGACCCACTCGGACTACCGTTATTAGCTCCACGAGCACGGCGTTCGAACCAACGCGGGTAAACGCGCGTCGCTCACCCCCTCCAGGTCCCACACCTGCGGATGGGGCACACGTGTGGGATAGACGGTGGCCACTTCTCTCGCAGCTACCCTCGCTAGACGAGGACTCGGGATGGATGCCCCACATCCAGCTACGACGTAAAACGAGCCACGTCCAGCTACGACGTAAAACGAGCCACGTCCAGCTACGACGTAAAACGAGCCAAGTCTAGCTACGACGTTAAACAAGAACTCGGACACCCGAACCTCACGAAGAGGCATCCGGCGTCCCTCGCCACCAAGGCACGATCTAGCTACGACGTTAAACGAGCACTCGGACACCGAACCTCACGAAGAGGCATCCGGCCGTCCCCCGCCGACCAAGGCACGATCTAGCTACGACGTTAAACGAGCACTCGGACACCCGAACCTCACGAAGAGGCATCCGATCGTCCCCGCCGACCAAGGCACAGTCTAGCTACGATGTTAAACAAGCACTCGGACACCCGAACCTCACGAAGAGGCATCCGGTCATCCCTGTCGATCAAGGCACAGTCTAGCTACGACGTTAAATGAGCACTCAGACACCCGAACCTTACGAAGGAGCATCCGGTCGTCCCTTTACACGCCCGATTACTTGCACCCGGAAAGAAACGATCACCTATCGATTACCGATTCTCGAAGGCCAAGTTGGAAAATAATCAAAACGAGCTCATTGCAAAGACAAGGGAAAAAGGAGATTTCATTATAGGCCAACAGGCTCAAACTTTACACCATGTTACATAAGGCGCCCAGCAGATTCAAAAACTACGCAAGGCTACAAGATACGGTGGAGCAATTTCTGCACCAAGTATCATATCTTGAGCATCGATGCCGCCTTAGTACCGCCGCGCTGACGGCTACAAATTCCGGGGTCCGTCGGCGCCGCCTCCGCCGCACCGACAGCGACCTGCGCGTAGATCCCGCCCGCCGCCACCGATCGACGGCTACGCGGCGCGACTGCGCCATCGCCTCCAGGAGGGCCGCCCTCACTTCGAAGAGCTTCGGGATGACCCCAAGCAACGCGTCAACGGCGGCGGTGTCGCGAGCCATGGCCTCCTCTTCCTCCGTGAGCTCGGCCATCGCCTGATCATACTCAGCCCAGAGCCCGGCCAGAGGATCTTCTTCCTCCACCTCGTCGTCGTCACCAAAGCTAAAGATCAGTGGATGCCTCGAAGCCATTTCGAGGATTGCAAAAAGAGGACTTTGGTTTGGGACGATCACTCAAATAAGCGGCAGCGCCCTTATATACCCAGACGAAGGGAGATCGAACGTCTCCAGAATAAATGCAAGCGCCGGAAAACGAAGCGCCCTTCACCAAAACCCGAAGTAGTCAAGAAGACGAGCGGGCAAAGTGAACCAAGCCATGCGCGACGCGCGCAACGAAGCAATTAGAAAGCCCCGCGGTTCGAATGCCTCGCCAAGTCCTGTGGCAGCCGTCGAATGCGCGGGATACACCGCGAAACCGTTGGTTTAGTCGGTTGGACCGCCCAAACGGGCCCGACCGCCATTCACATCAATTTCAACCCCAACCGAATCGCGAACTCGCCGGAGGTTCGGGGCTCTTGACGAATACTCATACCGGGGTACCCTAACGCCCTGGTAACGAGCAGTGCCTCAAGTATAACTCGAGCCTAGCAGCCGCTCCGCACCGCCACCGACCAAAAGCACCTACAGACGCGCAGACGCCCATTCCCGACCAATCGGGATAAGCATCGCGACCAGCAGGCTCCCGACCTCCACAGCAGGTCGGATCCCCGACCGATCAAACCAAGGCAACCTTCGCCAATGGCGCGTGTGTCGCCTTCACCAAATTTACGCCCACGCGTGCCTACGGACGGGTCAATCAAGTGACTATACGAGCGGTGGCCCTTCCCAAGATGGTTTAATGGCTGCTGAAGTCAAGCTTCCAGTCCCATCGGCCAGTCACGTACGACACGAAAACACGCTCCCTCCCGAGGCAGCACCAACGTTATACGCAGCAACATCAACACTCGTCAGGCTCACAGAAGGCAGGTACGCCATTTCCCAACGAAGCAGCTAACCGCTCCGCCCAACAAGACTACCGACCCAGCGTGGGCAAGACGAAGGGTGACCAGTCGACAGAACGAAGGACCAAAGCTCTTAGCATAGGTCACCTCGCCCTTCCCCAACTCTCGATGTAACCTGCCCCTTCTTACTGTATAAAAGAAGGCAGGAACCCCCGGGAGAGAGGGGGGAGAAGAAGAGAGGAAAAAAGAGACACACGGACGAGCAACGAGCTTTCTTGCGCTGAGGCTCTTAGCTCGCTCTTGTAAACACTGTGTAATCATCCGCCCTAAAGACAATACCATACCATCACACGAACTGGAGTAGGGACATTCACCAACCAAGATACATCTTGGGCTTCCGAGTCTAACCATTCAGGGAGTGGGAACGTGCGGCCCCTTAGACTTACAAATTTACTTGCCGGTGCTCGAAACACCGACAGCAGGTTACCGTCATTATCCGATCAGACCTTGACAAGCTGTAGGGTAAGAACTGGTAAGAACTTGGTGTTAGCTTGAGCGCGTGAGATCATCCACGACCCATATATTAGTAGTCCATAGGAACTAACCCTCTTGTGAGTTCTCTGTTTGTTGCTCCTAAACATGGCAGGTATTCAAAGCAATCATGGGAGCAACGACGGCAGTGAGAGTGAACATGAGGACCCTCTCACACCAAAAGAATGGCGTTGGGTCACTCACTTCAAGAGGATGCACAATCAGCATGAGATGCGAACTCGTGACACCCTTGATGCGATTTAGGCGCAATTAGCACCCCTTGCTGAGCTTCAAGCACAACTAGCACAACTTCTTCAGGGTGCTGCCCCCTTAATGGAACCGCTGGTCATGCTTTGGGCCAACGCGATGCTCCACCGGTTGTCCCTACTCCTTTAAACGGGGTGGATCAAGAGGAGAACAACTACGCCGCCGACACCAAAGACGACTACATGCTAAATGTGAACAACGGCCGACCTCATCGTCGACCGCAATAACAGGCAAGGTATGGCTAGAAATCAGCATGATCAAAGGGAAGAACGTGATGATCCTATGGCAAAAATGAAATTTACTATGCTTCCTTTTGATGGAATTTATAATCCTGATGTTTATCTAGATTGGGAGTTGGCGGTAGATCAAAAAATTTCTTGCTATGACTTCTCTGAGCGTAGAAGGGTTCGCGCTGCCACTAGTGAATTTACTGGCTTTGCATCAATTTGGTGGAAAGAACTTTGTAGAGCCAACCGTGATGTACCTACAACTTGGGTTGGGTTGAAGCGTAACATATGAGCTAGATTTGTTCCTACATACTATGCTCGTGATTTATTGAATAAAATGTAGTGTTTTAAGCAAGGTGATAAAACGGTTGAGGAATATTATCAGGGATTGCAAATTGGCATGTTGCGCTGTGGGTTAGAAGAGAGTGAAGAAGCGAAAATGGCTAGGTTTTTGGGTGGGCTTAACCGAGAAATACAGAACATACTTAATTATAAAGAATACAATTCCATCACTCGTTTGTATCATCTTGCTTTGAAAGCAGAAAGGGAAGTGCAGGGTCGACGATCGACGACGCGAGGTAATCTTGGAGGCTCTTTCACATCCAAGTCGGTCTCCATCCAAACGAAGGTGGCATCTTCTGTTTCGGGACGTACGCCTTCACCTGTTGCCCATGTCTCCTCTACACCGACACACCTTCCGGAGCCAAGTAAATCAGTTGCAAAACAAGCTCCGGCGAAGAGTTCATCATCCGTTGCAACTACTGGACGGACAAGAGAAGTACAATGTTTTCGATGCAAGGGACATGGTCATGTGATGCGCGATTGTCCAAACCAACGTGCTCTAATAATACGAGAAAATGGTGAGTATTCTAGTGCTAGTGACATTGACGAAAATGAATATGCTTTTGCTGTCACTAACACTGCAGAACAAGAAGAAGAGATTTGTGATGCTGCCTCGGCAGAGAAGGATCTATCTCTTGTTGTCACACGAGTACTGCATGTGCAACCCACACGTGATGAGCCAAATCAGCACTATACCATCTTCCAAACAAAGTTTGTAGTCAATGAACGAGCAGTGCATGTTATTGTTGATGGTGGTAGTTGCAACAACCTTGCTAGTGTGAGCATGGTCGAGAAGCTTGCCTTGGCTACATGTCCGCTATAACAACCATACGAGATTGAGTGGCTCAACTCTAATGGTCAGGTTAAGGTAACAAAAACCGTTCGAGTACTTATTTCTATCGGTTCATATCATGATCATGTTGTTTGCGATGTTGTACCCATGGATGCTTGTTCTCTTTTGTTGGGTAGACCGTGGATATATGATATAGATGCCACACATCATGGTAGGACCAATCAGTACACTTTCATGTTTAAGGGGAAGAAAATAATTTTGGAACCAATGACGCCTGTTGAGTTACTTAAGGTTGCTACACAACATGCTAAAAAAGAGCACGTTCATAATGACACTAAAATGAAGAGTGTGGCAAAACAATTAAATTCACCTAAAGCAGCAAATGACAAATCTGATCGTAAATTAAAAGGTGTTGTTTTGTTAGCTAGCAATGTCATTGCGCATGATGGCATCACCACAGGTTTGCAACCATCTGTTTCTTTGCCTCCTGTTGTCACTAACCTTTTCCAGGCATATGAGAAGGAGTCGAGGACCAATTCAAGAAGGGGAGGATGATGAGGACATCAACCTAAAGGATACGACCACTGCCACTATTTCCTCTCCGACTGCGCTGTCTTCATCGCCTACACTCAACGCTGCGACATCTTCATCGCAAAAGGGCTTTAATCCAGAAGCTCAGCCTTTCAAGTCCACGACAAACAACCAGCGCCTCAAGCACACACGCCAAGGACAGTCTACGCGCCAAGGAAGACTCGTATGGAAACCCAAGATGCCAAAAAACCCGGTTCAGTCATCTAGCAGCACGCCAACTTCAAATGGGCGTAACTCGGGCTCTCGGACTCCGTTTTGGGGGGGGTGACCACCCGTTGGAAAGCTTAGGAGATAAGCTTTCCAATGGATCCAGCCTCACCTTCCAATTCGCTCCAAATAGACGGGAAAACGCAGAACAATATCACGGGCCAAATCTGTCAGGTGCTGCGTCACCGTATTTTTGGGCCCATGGCCTATGTATGGTAAGGGTTGCGTGGTGGCCGACCCTATTTTGGACGCCCCAAGTCTGGTCTCTACCCTATATAATGCCCCTGCTGTCACACTTTGGAGTTTAGGTTTTGTTATGTTTTGGTAGACCCCGTGTGCGTCCCTCCTCAATCTTGCGTGTGTCGACTAGACCACCCGAATTGAGAAACAGAACCTCACCCTTGTTTTCTTTGGATTGAAATTGCTATCACCTTGTTCTTGCATGTTCTTGGTTGCAGCAAGTATAAGGATCGATCGGGTCTTTGATTCGGTTGATCGCCTCGTGTGGTGACGTTGCGATTGTTTGGTTGCTGATCTTGTGATTCCAAATCATCGTATCGTTTTCATCAGAAGGTCGGGACAACCTTAGTGCACATCATATGCTATAGAAATAATAGAGTTGTACCGATGCATACCTTTGGGGTTTCTAATTTTCATCCAAATGAGACTAATAAAAGATAATCTCGATAATAATTAGTCTCACAGTAATTAGATTTGTCATTAAATAATAATTAAAACATTAATTACCAAAACCAATCGCCAAAACCAAAAAGAGCTTGAACTTACAGCAGCGCGGCGCGACCACAGCCTCCTTCCTGGCACCCCCACATCGTGGACGCATAGCCATGGTGCGGGGTGACAGCGACGCTGGCGAGCCGGACGAGCGAGCGGCAACGGCAACGACGCGGTCATAGTGAAAGTTCAAGCTCTATTAATTTGGTTTTGGTGTTAATGACAAATATAATATTGAGACTAACTCTTTTGATAATTATAATATTGATTAGTCTCAATTGTTAATTAATGACACATCTTTTTATGAGACTAACTCTTTTGTTGAGTTTAACTCTTATTAGTCTCTTTTGGATGAAAAAGGTGGAAATATCAAAGGTATGCATTTGAATTTATATTATCATTCTTGTTGCATTCCTTGGATATAATATGAGACTAACTCTTTTATTGAGTATATTTTTGATTGGTCTCATCTCATCGAAAAATGGAAATCTCAAAGGTATGCATCCAATACAACTCTATTATTTCTAGATGCATTCCTTGGATTCAAGATAAAGGATGAACTTCAACGTAGTCTCAATCTTAAGATGTGCATAATATTTTTAACTCCATATATACATGAATGCACATATTTAGGGGGAGTTCATACTTTACTTTGATGTTTCAATAGTGTTGATCTAATTAATCTTTCTATATCAAGGACCATTACTTTGAAATAACCACTTGAGTATATTTAACTTGTGTAGTTGTAGTATACTCAGCAATATAGGATAAACTCCAAAGCAATCAAAAAATTGAATATGTGCATATTGATTCAAGTTCAATTATTTGTATGCACACATTTAATGGAGTTTATTCTATAATTAATGGTCTGAAGAGTATTGATCCCTTTCCAACACCATATAAATTGGATCATTACTTTTAGATTCCATCGAATGAGTATATGAAACTTGTGTAGTTAATATATACTCATGACAATTTAAATTGTGTTCGGTTGCTATTCAATCAACAAAGGACTAATCATGTGTTGATGGTTCACGTTGTTGATCCTAAGGCAATCGAAAGTTCTTAAGTATATGAAAGCATTAGTTGCATTAGTATACTCAAGACATAATTAATTTTTCAATCAATTGTCTTTGGGTTGTGGTCAATCATCAAAGAAAAAGATCAAAGGATCTTGGGAGCATCCATTATGTGCTAATGGAGTGCATTGATGATTGAGATAACCATGTATTTTGGACTAACAATTTCAATGAGTTTGAAATAGGTTAAGTCCAAGGTTGAGATGGATAAATAGGATAAGTACGTCATCATGTGTTGATGAGCGTCAAGAAAGGATCCCGAAGGTAAGACAAGTGTGTCATCATATGTTGATGAGCATCAAGATGAAGATCCCAACTTGGAGAGAAGATGATCGGTCATCGTGAAAGCTCCAAGTGGTTGCGAGAGGCAAAGGTATAACTAGCTAGGGCTAAGGATGTGTTCCTAGTCTTTTACTGGTCTCGGTGTTTGGATGGGAGACCTGATTGCTAGTATAGATTGCTGTACTATTAAGAGGGGTTGAGTTATTTAGCTTGAGTTTCATCATGTGTTGATGAACTCAATCCGGTTCACTCTAGCTCACTCTCTTGATTGGTTCTTGTATGAGTTAAGTATTTGCATGTGTTGCAAATAAGGGAGTTCATGCTTGCTTCTTATTGAATCTTGATTTGGTTTTTGCATAGAGCTATGGATTTGCATGTGTTGCAAAAGGGAGATAGCTTATACAAGTTGGTTTGAGTGGTTGTTTGTGTAGAGCTAGATATTTGCATGTGTTGCAAATAGAGAGCTCATGCATTGGAGTCTTAGCTTGTGACTTGATTATGTGTTGATCATCACAAAGGCTAAGATAGGTTTATACTTTGTGTTTGCAAAATGAGTTTTTGCAAAATATGGTTTAATTGAATCTTATCTTGAAGCATGTGAATAGGGTTTGCAAATTGGTTTGATCATGTGTTGATCATCACATGGCTCAAAGATATGATTTTGATTGCTCTTGTTTGTAAGATTTATATTTGCAAATGTGTTTTGCAAAATATTAGTGTTCATGCATTTGATATTGGAGCATGTGATTAGAATTTGTAAATGTGTTTTGCAAAATTGTTTTGATCATGAGTTGATCATCACATGGCTCAATATTTGATCTTATTGACTCTCTCTAGATTGTAGTCACGCTCTTGATAAAGTCTATGTGAGGGATTTCGAGAAATTAGATTTTAGACTTAAATGACTACATTAGAGTCTTTGTTTTTGTGATATTTAAAAATATCTATGGTTGCTTAAATCTTAAAAATGGGTTGATATTGTAGCCCTCATGATAAGCTTTGCATAGAGTCTAAGATCACCTAAATTGGAGTTCGGAGTAAAAAGTTATGAGCGTTTTGGTGGCAGAGGGGCAGGTATGACCGGACCCACTCCGGTCATATGACCGGGGTCAATTCGGTGTGTTTTTTCAGAGAGTAATTTTCTGAGTAACGGCTAGTTCTTACTAGCCGTTGGATCAGAGGCCGGTCATACTGGCCCTAAGGCGGTATGACCGAGTTTCCTGGGTATTTTTTGCCCAATTTGCCCCAACGGCTAGTTTTTCTTGTGGAGGCTATATAAGAAGCCTTGGAGGCTGGCATTTGGTTATTGTTGCGGTTTTAGAGAATTCATTACTCTTTGTGGTTGAGTTGTGCATGTGTTGCACTCTTCAATTTGATTTTTGAGGTAAGAGTGAGCTCTAATTGCATATGTTGCAATTAGGAGAGGATTGAGAGCCTCTTGTGCATGTGTTGCACTCGGTGAGCATCCTTGTGCATGTGTTGCACTTGGTGAGGATCAAGCTAGAAGGCTTGGCTTATTACTCTTAGTGTTTGCCGACACATAAACGGCATGTGGAGGCATCGTGCGCGGTGACCTTCTCAAGGAGATTGTGAGAAGGTCCGACAAAATTGTGAAGGTCGAAGCTCGCCTACCCAAAGGAGGAAAGAGCTACCACTAGTGGAATCGAGGCGGGTGCTCAATTCGTGGAGCCGATCCAAAGTGGTTTGGGCTTGCCTCAACGTGGATTAGGGGAGACCGATAAGTCTCCGAACACCACGGTAAAAAGTATTGTGTCTCCATGTGTATGCTTGTAATTCCTTATTTACATTGTTGTAATTTACATTTTTAGAATTAAATTGCTTGCTTGTCTTTAGGATTGTAATTTATTGTTAGAGACATAATTAGCTAGTGCACTTAGTGAACCTAGTTGACTTAGAATTTTAATTGTCAAAATCGTAGTTTATCGCTTCTGCATCTATTATCATTTAGGTTTTGACATAAGAGCACTTATGCGAGATTTTAATTAATTAGAACAAAAAAATTTATAGCCGTCTATTCACCCCCTCTAGTCGGCATCCTTGATCTTACACATAGGTAACCCTCTGCCGCCTCCTCTCCCACACCTCCCTGCCACGGGCCACCGTGCCCTGCTGTGAGCCGCCTTGCCATGCCGCGGACCCGTGGCAGCTACACCATGCCTCTGTACCAGACGTTCTCCGTGCCCCCTCGTGTCTTCGTGCCCACGGGGTGCCGTGCCGGCACGAACCCAGCCCAAATAGCTATGCCGGACCGTGCCGCCCACCATGCCCGATTCTCGAGGCCGGCACAGCCCATTTTGCTTTGTGCTGGGCCAAGCCTTGGGCCATACCGTGCTCGCTGTGCCACGAGCCGGCCCAAAAAAGTTCGGCACACCTCTAATCAAGCCCCACTCCTCACTCCTATCCTAGTGCGGCGAGCACTGCCGCCGGTGCATTGGCGTCATGGACCGTGTGGTGCCGGCTTTGTATACGTGTGGGACCATGAACGAGATCGTTTTTTCTTCTTCTGAAAATTGGATAAGAGCTCTGGCATTTAGTAAAGAAGGAGAAGAACAACTAAACTGCAAACACATACATTTTCGAGTGCAGCGTTTCAGGTTACAGAAATTAAGAACAGAGTCAGAATATATTCTGGCGATGTCTATTCTCATTCCATGATCGCCACTTTTCTCTGTTTAACCAAGAAAATTTCGATCGATACCTCGCCGTTTCATGCGATTGATCGTACTGTTTTTCTGGCCAATTGAATCTGACGGCCTGAATTGAATCAACAGGTATGTGCAACTTGCAGAGAAGCAAAACTGCACCAGCTGAGATCCCATTACTACGTACACTCGCTCGGTTTCCTTTTACCAAGACAAAGTTTTTCAGGCTCACTTTGCAAACTGATTGAAAATATGGATCTGATTACTATGTAATAATGTAGCTCAAAGTACATTACCCTACCTAGATCTATGATTTTTTTCAGAAACAATATTCAAGCTATCATACACCTAGACACCTAGTGACCCATACACAAGGTCATCTGTCTTAATTCTATGGACAAAGGCCTCGAGGTTCCTCTTTGCTATCCATCTTGCCTCACCCATCGTGACTCTCTCCCTCAACTCGCCTACCTTCTCTCGTAAACGTATTCCATCTTCGCCTTCCATGATCCTTTCAATGCAATCTTTCACAACACTTTGCTCAGTGCTACAGAGCCTGATCCCTATCTCCCATATCTTAACGATGTATGCACAATTGATGAACTGGTCACCAGATACAGGGTAGCACAGCAGGCGAACACCGTGCTGTATCGCCTCGAGCGTCGAGTTCCAACCGCAATGCGTCAGGTAGCAACCGACAGCCTTGTGTTCAAGAACACCTTCTTGTGGCGCCCAAGCGACGATCTTACCACGGCCGGCGACCGTCTCCATGTACCGGTCGGGAAGGCCGGCTCGCCACGACGGATCGTTCTTCAGAACCCACAGGAACGGCCGGCCGGTGGTCTCCAGACCAAGCGCGAGCTCGCTGATCTCGTCCCGCCCAATCGGTGCAACCCAACTTCCGAACGAGACATATATGACCGTACCTGAACGTTGCTGGTCCAACCAATCCATGCAAGATCCATCTGCCTGCCACATGCTAGGGCTCTTGAGTGGCAAGTAGTCCTTTAACATGTCTTTAGTACGATCAACGCTGTTGGTTAACAGTGGGCCAACCTGGAGAATTTGCAGGTTCTGCGACGAACGAAGGCGGTCGGAGTCGCCGGCGGCTTCGCCGGGGAAGGAGTTCACGAGGATGCAGCGGAGGTTCTTTGCACGCTCCAAGATCTCGAGCCAGAAGGCGAATCTTGATTTCTGGGTCGTTGCGTTGCCTACGAGCCATGGCAGGTCTTTGATGCTCAGTTCTAATTCTGCAGGCAATATGTGGAGGTTGTTTGCAACCTGGAGTTCTGCGTTTACTTGATCTTTGTTGAATCGGTCTGTCAAAATGGGAATGCCTACATGCCAAAAATAAAGAACAAAGTAAAAAAAAGAGGGAAATTATTTCGGGTTTGTAATGTATGTTATTCTTTAGTTGACTGATTATTTGTTAACTCTAAGTCGATTTTATTACCGCTTGGAATATTAGCTTTGAGATGTGTACGTCGTGTTTCAACTGATTCTGGATTGAACCAATGATTCAAAAATGGGACTTATATATTTAGTGAAATTTTACGGTGCATTATACTAATAATATGCGGTGGGTAGTAGAAATTAGATCTAACAATTGATTTGTTAAGAGTTTTTCTACTACTCTACTACCAGAGAAAGTATAAATAAATATGAGCTAATCTAATTTATTGAATAAAAAGAATGAACGGTTAATATTGAATTTAGTGTACCATAAAAGAACTTTATATTTAATAAAACATAAGTCACATAGAAATAAACATCCCCAAATAGTTCTTTTTTAGCACAACTTTATAATAAATAGGTAAGCAACAGAAATTAGTGCTAGGTATTTTCATCTGGACATGAATACAACAATATCTATACATGCACGTATATATTAACATCTTGAGAGGTGCTTCCATGCTTTTCTTTTTAGGGCAAGTACAATAGCAAAGCCAACTACTGGCTAATAGTAAGCTAAAAGTCAGTTTGTACAATAACTGTCTCTAAAGGCTGTCTCTAGAAGTTGTGCAATAAATATCTTTTCTCTCTTGTACATAAATGATCTACCTATGCTCCTGTGCAAAACTGGCTACTAAATAAGAGTCAGCTCTCCTCTCTCTTATCTTTTCTCACTCCTTCATATAGACCAAAGCTGATGTGTATATGCTAATAGCTAGTAGACGTGGCTTTATTATACATACCTTTACAGTTATATAAATATTAAAATATAAATAAAAGGTAGATAGTGATTTTCGTTTACTTCAAAATTTGTGAACTTGCTCTTAACATCTTTATAGCGGTAAGAATCCCGGCGCTCTCACGTACGCTGGGGCGCTGTTTCGTCCAATCGCCGAGTGCTCTCCCTGTTGATCGCCTTGCGTGGCCTTTCGGCTGCCCACCGCGTTGGCGCCACTCTGTTAGTCCATGGCTCCATGCATCCCCGACTCCAGAGCCTTGCGTCGCCATGGATCGAATCGCCTCCCGCGGAGCCCTCGAGGACCCATTTCCATTTCCCCATCCTCCTGCTGCCCTTTGCCTCGGCGGCGCCGCCGCCGCCGACGTCGGGTCAGTCCTTCCACTACTCCTCGGGCTCTCCCCTCCCTCCTGCTCTCCTTCCTCCTACCGTCCTTCGCCTCAGCGCAGCTGCAACCGACCGTGAGTCATCCCTTCCACTGCTCCCCAAGCTCTCCCCTCCCTCCCGCTCTCATTCGCCTGGGCACCGGTGTCGTCGGCCCCTGCTCATGCTGTCTCCGCCGCAGCCAGTACGTCTTCCCTTCCGATCCACTGCTCCCCCAGGTTGCCCTGCCTCCTCCCCGTCTCTCCTTTCCCCTCGAGGTGGCGCTCCCGTTCTCCCCTCCTGTCTCTCCTGCTTTTCCCTCGACGTGGCGCTAGAACATGAATTATGTATCAGACCTGCCGGCTCCACCTCCGGCAACTCCACTCCTCGCCACCCCCGCACCCCCCTGGTCCTCTTCTCCGCGGCGTCCAAACCATGCCAAGCGCCGCCGCGTCTCCAGATCTGGCCATGGGGGGCTTCCACGGGCATCATCGCGTCGGCGGCTGCAGGATCTACCCAACGACGTCTACATCTAACCTCAGCAGAATGCCGCAAAGGTGTATATTTTCATGCCCAATCGTTCATATTATTGTTCTTCTGGTCTTTGGGATACCTCGTCAGGATGGCATGGATACAGCTTTTGGAAATTTGTATGCCTATTCCTCACTGAAATAACTGCAGTGAAACAATCTGATGTGTTGATTTCTTATAAAAATGATCTTGATATTAGATGGCATGTGCCTTGTACCAGTAATAATTGTTGCTGGCCCTGAAAACACATTTTATGTTTTGGTTGACAAGGCTATTGATAGTAGAAGTGTCGATATTGCTAGACTTGATTCCGTAGCTGCATCACTACTCCAAAACATACTGATGGTGGTGGTCTGGATAAGTCAGAAGTTTACTTTTTATGGAGATTCATGCTCTCTTCTGTTTCATGGAGGTTCCTCAGTTTGCTGCTATATTATAATATGTATTGTAATTGCCTTGGATTACTAGTATGCGTGAATCACACAGGCTTGGCTGGCTTCTGCTGAATATTAGTACGTTACAGATTTTCTTTAAATAATCCATTTTAAAATAATTTTACAAAAAAATACTCAAAAAAATTACAAAAATATACCATTTGGCGACAGCAGCCTATCGGACAAATGAATCCGTGACAAAACAATCCGTCGACCAATTCAATCAGCAACAAAACAGACTTCTGTAGCCATTTAATTTGGCGACAGGGATATATTTTTGTAAAAAAAAAATTCAGAGTATTATTTTTATAAAATTATTTAAAAGTGTATTATTGTTTTTAAAAAATTCATACATTACATGTCATTTTGACTGATCGTGCTGAATTGCAAGTGAACTAATCACGTGCCAATGACTTCCTAATTAACAGATGAGACTAAAGTCAACTCTCAACTGCGCTGGAAATTCCTCCAAAACTAAAGTGAAAACGGAGCATTCAAATACGTATGGATAGATCGACCAGCGGGTTAAATTGACTGGGCTGGAACACAAATCTCAGGTCTCTGCAGCTATTCAAACCTCATGGGTAAAAAAACAAAGAAAGAACTTTCCAAACCACACATAACACATGTTAAATTCAAGTGATTTTCTGTGTTCGTATAGAAGACTGACTGTATGTGTACGCAGTATACCGGCGGCCAATTGTAATATTGACCGGATTTTCTAAGTTGCCAAAAACCATACAGCTACTAGGATGCAAAGCTTGTTCCTTAGATCCCTTGCAACTTTATTTGTTATTTTGTTTGGCTATGGGCAGTCTTATTTTATCCGTGAGAGAGATGCCTATCGCTCTGTAATTGCAGCTACTAGTGCAAATAACAGCTTGTAACATAAACAAAGAACCTGGTTTAGCTAGCTCTATCCGGCGATCTAGCTAGGCAGTGTCCGTTGGTACTTGAAGCCTATCACTTAGAATATATATACTCTTTCCGATCATAAATATACGTTGACACTATCTCTAAAAAATATCACTTTAATCACTAATTCTTATCGTAATATATTTTATAAAACCTAATAAAAATATAGTATTATGAAATTACTTTTTGAGACAATCTACATATTAATTTCACATGTCTAATATAAATATTTAAAAAGATATCGATAGCCAAAGTTTTGACCGCATGTATCTAAAACGACATATATGTGACTAGAGGGAGTAGATCCCAAGAATCATAGACATTATGAGCTTTGTATTGTCCTAAGTAACAGTTGTTTAGGATCGAATCTGATGGAGACATGTGAGCGCCCGTGCTTGCCGGGCATAGCGTAAACTATCTCATGTAGTGTATACTTGAAATTTGGAACAAGAAGCTAAAAATTGATGTTTGGACGTGCAGTGTAGTTCGTACCGGACTCTGAGATGAATCCCTCGTCAATAAGCTCGGGGATGGCCGCCACGGCGCGGTAGCTCGCCAGCATCCCCGGCCATAACCCCACGGCCGGCACGCCGCACCGCTCGGCCACGGGGATTGCCCACGACGCCAGGACGTCAACGACGAGGTGCGCGGCCCTGCAGCCTGCCATGTCACGCAGAAGCATGCGCTCCAGGTGCGCGGGCATGTGGTGCTCCATGGCGTGCGCGATGCTGGCGAATCCAGGGGGCTCGCCGCCGCCGTCGTCCGGGATGCCGCTGGGGATGGACGCGAGCGCCACGCCTGCTTGGCCCATGCGGCGGTGGACGAAGTCGGGCATGGCGACGGTGGCCGCGACGCCGCGCGCGGTGAGGGCGAGCGCCAGCTGGAGCATCGGGGTGATGTGGCCCTGCGCCGGGAATGGCACGAGGACGACGGCGGGGGCGACGCGCTCCGGCTCCGTGCCCATGACGGCCGGCGTTTGGAAACAAGCCAATGTGCGATCGCTTCGATCGAGTGGACTTTGGCCTCGTAGCGTGATGTGTATACGTGGGATTTAAAGATGGCGCCGGTGTGGGCTGCTGGCTCCTTATTGGTCATGCCCCTTTCCCTCTATTTGACATTCGTTATCTTGTCATTTCTTAATCCATAGTAAACGCCCTATTTCACCGTTAGCTGTTTGTTATCATTTTTTGAGGGTATAAGATAGACGCATACAGCCCATATATAGCATGAGAGCACATGCACCGACCCATTTAATGTGTATGTACCCGTTTTTAATTATTCTGGTGAGACATGAGAAGTTTGATTGGGAGGATCGAACTTTTGTGAGCAAGGATTTCTACAACTTGTTCGAATACCTTCGTTTGAATCCGGAGGTTTGACAACAAGGCTGAATGTATCCTCGTAGTCGTAATCGGACCTTTGTTCGAATCCCTTGGCTACCAACCGCACTTTGTACCTCTCGACCGTACCATCATCTCTCTCCTTTATTTTAAACACCCATTTGCAGTCAGGGGCGGAGCCAGGGCTCGGACCACCCGGGCTTTGGCCCGAGGCCTAGCAAGAAAAGCCCAAGTAAATTGCCTTAAAAATTCATGAAAAATCATAAATAAGCTCAATAACCTCTAGGCTAGTCTGAGGCTTAAGCTTAAACTGGCTCCGCTCCTGTTTGCAGTCTATATGACATCGCGACGAGGAGGAACAAGACCTGCAGGTTTTGTTCATCATGAGAGCTTGATATTCGGTGTCCATTGCCTGTTTCCAGCGCGAAATGGACATGGCTTCGACTTGGGAGCAAAACACGCTGTGCAGCATATGTGACTGTCCCGTTTGTACGCTGCCTGGGTTGACGAATATTGTTCTTGAGTCTTGTCTGCACTGGGTGTACAACTGCTAGAGTAGAGGATGTCGTCGCACCATGCCAGTACCAGTTGCTGCAGCATCGGCAGTCTGACCGGCTACCGCAGCAGCCTCGTCGGTACTAGTGGCAGCATTCGGTGCTGCTGCTCCCAGAACCGCCTCCCCCATTAGCATCTACCTTCACTGGAGGATGTCCTGCCTCATGATTAGCCAGCAAAACAGGAGGATATGCTGCAATATCTTCAAGTTGGCCATGAGAAAGGATAGAATTAGGATTGCAGATGGGCTAATGTTGGTAGAGGAAGAAGCTTTGTTTCGCAAGTTCGAAAAAGGAAACACATCTTCGTCGAAGATGACATCATGAGAAAAATATATTCTGCCCCAATGTGTAGACACTTGTACCCCTTGTGCAGTGTGCTATAGCCAAGAAAAACACATTGTTTCAGGGGCGGATCGAGGAAAGGAGATCACCAGGGTCGCTGGAGTCAATACAAACGCATAATAATATCTTGTAACTTGTAATAAGATGATCATATATTTATATACTAAAGAAACTATATGTGTTAGGTTAGAGGGCATCGGTATTATTTGACCCTGACCCATACACTATTGATCTGCCCCTGCATTGTTTAGATGAAAAGTCCGGTCTGAGTGAGTTGTATGAACGGAGGTGAGGCCAACAAGCACATCCCAAAAGTTCTACAAAAGGTGTAGTCGGGTTTGGACTTAAGTAATCATTCTAGAGGTCTTTTATGGTACACTAAATTCAATATGAATCATTCAATTTTTTCAATCCAATGGATCATATTAGCTAGTATTTACTTATAGGAATACCATTAACAAATCAATGGTTAAATCTAATTTATACTACCTATCATATATTACCAGTATAATTCACTGTAAAATTTCTCTTCTAAGGGTGTTGAGAGGCTAATAACATGACTAGGGATTCAATTGATCAGAAAACGAGCAGTGGTAAATGCTTCACTACAAAATCGAAGGGGAACGGAAGCATGAGATAGGAGGGACAACCCGGTCCCAACGAAATGTCTACGCTTACCCTCAGCAGCGCCATTCCGTTGGTGTGTGTGAGGGCATGACACACGGTGTGTAATAACGATCTTTGGGAAGAAAGAGTGCAACTTTTGATACTCGCCCCCTCCCCCAAATCCATTTGCATGTGAATGATTTTGTGACTAAGCAATCTTTCAAAGTGTTTTTGGAATTGGAGAAACACACTGAAAACATCATATTTATGCTTGATAAGATAAAGCCCGGTGACAGACTATAAGTATCCATGAAACTCGCATAATATTTGTGTCCAGTAGTAGAAGCAAGGGCAGAACCTCCATACATCCATACATCTGAGAAAATAAGCTCTAAAGGAGCTGAAACTACATTATTGGAAGATGAATATGGCAGTTGGTGACTTTTCGCTTGTTGACAAGTATCACAAACTGTTTTATTGTGAACATAAAGTCATAAACAGATGGGAGTTCATTGTGCTGAAGAACATGCTGGACTGTTTGGGAAGACGGATGACCAAGCCGGAAGTGCCACCGTTCTGACGAGACCTTGGCGCTGGAGAGAGCTTTCTTATTTAGTAGTGAAGCATCAACTGAGTAGACACCACCAACCCCTAAGAAGAACTTCCTTCGTATGCCGATCATCAACAAGAAAGTATTTAGGATGTAATTCAAGAAGTTTAAGCATCTAGATCTCTAAATTCTTCTTTGGTTTTGATAATTAATGACAATCATGTTTAAAGGACTAACAATTTATTTTGAAGTCATGAAAATAGGTTGGTTTGAGATATTGCACACAAAGAGGTGAAATCATAAAATACTAAGAAAAGCACAATGCCAAAGTATAAAAGTTTAAGAATCTTTTGTAGCTTTTGCCGATCCTGGTGTTAGGAGATAAGATTACATTGCTAGAATAGATATCGTACTATTAAGAGAAACTTTTGGTTAATAGCTTGTAAATGATCGAATATCATGGCTCAGGATCATACTCATACTTGTCATTTGCATTATTTGAAAAATCTTCTGAAAAGCTATGAAAAATCTGTAAAACCAGTACTATCGGCCATATAGGAGCGGTACTACTGGTCTGGTAGTACCGGCCCCTAAGGCGGGTAGTTATTTTACAAAACGATGCATTTTTTTGGTGAAGTCAGTCAGGCCAGCACTACCTCCCATCTAGGAGCGGTACTACCGAACTTACGGAGTACTGGCCCTTGAGGCTGGTAGTTATTACATAATGGTATGTTTTTGGGCATTTTGCCCCGACCGGCACTACCACCCATGTAGGAGCGGTACTACTGGACTTGCGGTAGCACCGACCCCTAAAGGCAATAGTTATTTTTCAAATAAGTTTCAAAATGCATCCTCTTGGGTTAAAAAGACAGTACTACCAGTCCTACATAGACGGTAGTACCGAGGGTACTATAGCAACGGCTAGTTACTTTGCATTTAATGCATGGTTTCGATCGTTGAGTTGGGAATCGGTAGTACCGGTCCTACATGGGTGGTAGTACCGGGTTTGCTGAACTTTTCAAGGATTTAACCCTAACGACTAGATTAGTGTTTGGGGCTATAAATATCCCCTCACCTGCAGCAAGAGCACTCTCCTGATCATTCATTGTATACTTGTGAGCCCTAGCAACTCTCTCATCATCAATTGTGTATTCAATTCTCATTTGTGAATGGGTGAGAGCAAAATCAAGTGTGAGCCTTCTAGTTGAGCCAGCTAATATACACTTGACCAACCTAAAGCAAGCACTAGAGCTCTATTCTCTTAGAGGTTGCCGCCTCCTAGACACGGCTTGGAGGTGTGGAACCGGTGATCTCTTCAAAGAAGATTGCCAAGAGACCCGGTGTCGGTGTGAAGGTCGGAGCTCACCTACTCGGAGCGGGGAAGAGCTGACACTAGTGATCGAGAGAGGCTCATTTGTGCAAGGAGCCGGCTTGATTTGTTCAAGCTTTCACAACGTGGATTAGGGGAGATTGGCAAGTCTCCGAGACCACGAAAAAAATCATTGTGTTCATCTTCTTGTGGTTTGCCTTCTTGTGATTTTATTTGTGCAATTTACATTACTAGTGATCTTAGTGATTGACTATCTCTCTAGGATTATTGCTCTTACCTAGACTTAGGTTCTTGGTGCACTTAGCAAAACTTAACTCATTTAGGGTTTAATTGTTGTAGAATTGTAATTCGTATAATTCTTGCTAATTATTGAATTAGAGCTAAATAATTTTAAAAACTTCCTATTTACCTCCCTCTAGTTGGTTATCCTTGATCCTACAGAAGCACATTATTATCATGCACAAGCTGTCTAATCGAAAGAAGATCAGTAGGAACGTGAAGGACATTCTTAAGTTGTAGGGATTTAGATGGTCTAGGGAACAGGTTAACATTATCGAAACTTCGAAAATCGCACGAAATTCAAATATCGAGCCAAAAATCGGTCGAAAATCGTCAAGAATCGTAGAGTTTCAAAATCAAAATTTTTGAAAATTAAATAAATAAATAATCAATGATTTTCATGGGAAATCGACGGATTAGTTGAACTGTTTTAGCGGTCGATTTTTTGAGTGATTTCTTCGAAAATCGAGCGATTTTCATCGATTTTTGACCGATTTACGTCGCATAAATTTTTCTAAATTTTTGAATTTTTTTTAATTAGATCGGTTTATTGAGCAGTTTTAGAAGCCGGACCGTGTCGACACAGGCGAAAATCAAGCTATTTTCGTCGATTTTTTGAACCCTATCTAGGAAGAGTACGGGGAGTGGCCAACATGAAATATATGTATACCAGATCCATTTGCGGCATGAACATGATCCGTGATATTTCTCCTTCATGGTGAGCTTCTTAAGATTATTGGTTAGATGATCGGTAGCTCCTGTATCTGCATACCATCTGGAGTCGATGAGGGTAGGAGGTCAGAGCGTGGCGGCAGCAGCATCACGATCGTCGCCGGCCTGGTAGGAGTGATGAAACCTATTGTAGCTCTTGAGTGCCACATGGCCAACTTTGCCACAGACTTACATGACACACAGGATGACCTGAGTTAGAGCCGCACATGTTGTTGCTGTCGTTGCTCTTGCCCTTGCCTTGACTCTTGTTCATCACACTCAGGATCGTTTGATCGTGCTGAACCCAGGTTTGGTATGCCTAGTTCGGGACTTGTGTCACGCTGGTATCCTATGGGTTAACAGCATAGTTACTATAAACGTGATTCGTCTGAATCGTCGTATGGGATTTATGTTCGCGGTTCACTAATTTTTTTTCAATTTCTATTGAACATGAATCACATACCCTAAACTAGTTCAGGTTTGATGAATCTGATTCGTGATTCATGAAGGTTCACAGAGGGCACTGGTTCATGCAGTTGACATACCCCAAAAGTTGCAGACTTTTGAGATAAGATAGAAATTGATCCTTCCACAACAAGTAGTTCTCCCCCGTACTTTATGTCAATGTGATGACCGAAGGATGGCGTCGGTAGGATGCCGAAGGAAACAGTCGCTAGCGCGTGGAGGAGGAGCCAGATAACACAGAGAATTGATCGTGTTGCTGGCTGGAGTAGAAGACATGAACATGCTGTATTAGATCGCCAAGTTACTGATACCATATTGAGTTTCATGCACCAACCAGTTGACCTAAAAACTTAAGTTGACAAGAAAAGGTAGATAATATACTTCAACAAAACTATAGGGGTGTTTCTGCAAAACAAAACCAAAGCAATGTCACATAAGCCCACATCACACGTGGTTGCTGAAAAACGTACGGAGCGTGAACTGGTGCTTCCTGTATCTCGACTCATGATGTTTCTGGTCCATTTCAATGCAAAGGAGAACGGGGTTTTGCCCTAAAATTGCAATAAAAAAACTTTGAAGCTTGAGCATGATCAGAATACACGGCATGATAAAAACGGGAGAAATTTTACGGAATATTATATTAGTAGTATATTATGGTCAGTATAGATCATATCTAACCATTGATTTATTGATGGTATTTCTACTACTCTTCCACCAGAGAAAGCATAAATAAATAGAAAAAATTCATACAACATCCTAAACTTTGCGTCACACAGGTAATACCACTATATGAAATTAGGTTAGAGTGTTGTTATCTGGACCAAATTGTAAAGTTTGGGAAGTCAAATATCTAGTTTTATAGTTTGGAGTGTTGGATGAGCTTTCGACCAAAATTCAGGGTATTATATAGACTTCTTTTTAAATAAATACTAGCTAATCTGATCATTTACATCGATGACATGAACGATCCATATTGAATTTATTGTACCGTAAAAGAGCTTAGAAAAACAGAGCTTAATTTCCTGTTATGAAAAAAACGGAGCTTTCACCAACAGAGGAAGAAACGGAACGGCAATTCGCCTCGAACAGTTGTTTGTCTTGTCGGTTCTGCACTCTGGCAAAGATCGAAGCGAAATTTGTAACCAGCTCTCTCGCTGCAACTGCAAACGAGTGAGAGAACTGAAAATCGCAGCGGTGGAAAAGAAGCCAACAACACCGCGGCGGGGGTGTTTGCGGTGGGGTGTGCGGGGTGGGTTGCTGGGACGACGGCGATGTGCGCACGCGGCCCCGCACGGCAACTCTCGCCGTCTCACGGATGGCGGAAACGAAGTCAAAGCGGCATTCCTCCACGCATCAGGCTCACACGTGCGCGCATGCGCGCCGTGCAGCCGCCACCCCCACACATCGCAGGCTCCGCGCGCCACGAGCTGCTATTCTCTACCAATCGAAAATGCTCCCTGCCGACTTGGACCCGTCTCGGCCGGAGATCCCTGTTAGTGATTGCAGGATGATTATGACGATAGCCGAGCCTAATGATCGTATCATCAGAGATGAAGACCCATAGGACGATGCTTTTTTTAACGGATTAGGATGCTTGTTTCACCACTCCTTCGCATACGGTGCAGACTAGCTAGCAATGGCTGCCTACCAGAGCCTGGCAAGGACGATGCCATCCCGGTCGACACATTGTCGAAGAAAATTCAGGTAGATCATAACCTTTTCGGGAAAAAAAATTCAGGGAGTTCATTCAAATCAGGCTTTGTTCGACGAAATTGCAGCAAGGATCTGAGGTTCCTCATCCTTGTGCACATACGCGAAAAAGAAATCCATCACATCCAACCAAAATTCACCGAACCTGCACACGGGAACAAAACAAAATAGGATGGTGGAAAACCCAACCTACCAGGACACTCTCACCCCTGAATTCCTGGACGGGACGGGCGAGTGTTCCTATGGGCCAAATTCTTTTTGCCAAACAAGCAAAAACCCAAACGGACAAACACGAGCACCAATCCCCATCGAAGCGCACCGTCTCGACTAGAGTATTCTCGGTTTATTTGGCTTAGGCACGTAAAAGAGCCGAGATTGAGCGAGCTTGAATTTTGAAGTTAGCTCAGCCAAGTTTGAGTTAAGGTCAAGTCTAAATTTAAGTTCGAGCTTGACTCGAATAAACTCAGTAACAATAAATAATTTAATATAGATTGTTTTTAACAATAAAAATGCTCGAGCTCGAGTAAACTCGATAAAATTTAATATATAGTAATATTTAATAAATAATTTAAAATTTTATTAAGCTCGCGAACCATTCGAACTCGGCTCGATAAAGCTTATGAGCTCAAGATTAAGCTCAAGTTCGGCTCGTTTGGAGCTTAAACCGAGTCGAGCTCGAGCCTTTTTTATAGCTCTAATTTAGCTCATGGCACATTTCTTTTTCACAACTGGTTATCATGAGAACGAGATTGTAAATTTGTCCTCCTTTACAATCGCGGAAGCAATAGCAGGCAACATGTTTCATCTATTGCGTTCTTCTATTGCGGCACCTCGTCAGCAGCGTAGCAGCTACCTCCACCAGGCGTGTGCTCTAACCAACGCAACAGGTGTGGGCCCTACAAGCCTGCAGCGTTAGGGACTATAGCAGGCCTTGCAGCATGCTACTGCTCGGCGATATCCTACCACGTACGGAGACCACGACAAGAGCCTGCCGTGTTAGGAACTGTGACATTTCATGTTGTGGTGGCCCCCACCATCTCGCCTGTCACGATGCACACCACTACCACAAAGCCGGCTACCTACCGCCGCTTGCACGGTTGAGAATGAGATTGATTTTACAATTACGCTCATAGGAGAATCAAAAATTAAAAAAAAATACCATAGGACCAAGTAAATCAAAACTTTTAGACTTCTCCTTCGCATCGCCTCGGCTCAACTTACCAACCTGTTTCACACTAGATTAGTAGTATCAAAATACCATATCGGTACCAGTCAATATGTACCATTTCAACTCCTAAACCGGCATAAAGTAGTCATATGTATCATACCGTCCCGATATTAATTAATACTGGCTATACCGGTTTCGATACCGATCAATATTGACCATACTGGCTAATATTAGTTATACAAATGGAATTGATAATACGATATATTGAACTATATGTTATATTTTATAGTACTACTATGTATTTGAAGTAATATTGTAAGTGAAATTTAGTGTACATGTAATTAAAAATATTTATCCTTATAAATATATATTTCTCTACTACTTCTAATTAGGAGTTGGTGGCAGTGGTGCGTTCTCCTCTAGAGTATCTGATTCGTTGGATCTGATATGAACGGCTGAGATAGAAGATGATTTAATCATATCTTAGATAGAATGATTTTATCATATCTTTTTTGAATAGAAATATTATTTTAGCATATCTCTATTCACATGTTCTTACTATGGAAGGATGTTATTCATATATCTTATAAATGGAAGGATTTTTTCATCATATCCTGTATAGATAGAAGGATATACTCACCATATCCCATAATACGGGAATTCTATCTCATCATATCTGAAAATGCATAGATTAAAAGGAAAGAATCACGCAACCAAATACGGGCCAATCACGAAGATGTCGGGGAGACCTGGCTTCCATCCGCCTGCGTACGCTACCTTCTGCTTTCATCTACTCCCTATTAGAGGGCACCCACTCTCATCTCCAAGAGGACAGCCCGGTCGGTAGTGGAGACACACGTAGAAAGAGAAGAGAAAGGCTACGTGCAAGAAGCAAGAAGATTTTCTGCAAGAGGAAGGCAATAACTTTCTCCTCCTTCAGTGGTAAGGATTGATACCTCTCTACTAATTCTAATTAAGAGTTGGTGGCGATCGTCCGTTCTCCTTTAAAGTATTTGTCGGCGTTTTCGGGAGCGCCGGCAAGTAAATTTGTAAGTCTAGGGGGTCGCACGTTCCACTCCCTGAATGGTTAGACTCGTGAGTCCAAGATGTATCCGTTCGGCCAAGGTCCCTACTCCGATTCAGGTGTGGTGGTATTGTATTACTCTTGGTACGGATGATCGCACAAAGTTTTACAAGCGAGAATGCCAATGGCTTAGCGAGATGGGTTTGATAGCGCTCTCCCTTTCTTGTTCTTGCTCGTTGCCCCTCCGATCGCTTAGCCCCGCCTCCTTTTATACGAAGGAAGGCGGGTTACATCGAGTTAGGAGGAAGCGAGGTGACCTACGCTAGAGCTCCGGCCCTTCGTCCCGTGGATCGTCGCCACCCGCCTTGCCCATGCCGGGTTGGTAGCCTTGGTGGTCGTGGAGGTTAGGTATTTCGGGAAGTAGCGTGATTTGCCTCTATGATCCTTGCGAACGCCGACGCCGAGGTGCGTGACGTTGGTGCGCCTCGGGAGCGCGGCGCTCGTCGACGTGATCGTTGATGGGTGGAAGCTTTGTCTTCTACAATACCAGATCTTCTTGGGAAGGAGCCACCGCCTTGTATAGTCGCTCTGATTGACCTTATTCGAGGGTACGTGGCGGAGGTCGATGAGGACTCGACACGCGGCACTCGGCGCTTGTCACCTTGGTTTGGTTGGAGTCGGAGATCCCGCCCGCCAAGATGGGGTCGGGAGCGCCTGCTCTGTCGGATTCGCTTCGGCGGCCGGGGGAGCGGATGCCTTGCGCGTCTCGCAGCGATTCGGTCGGCGGCGGCCGGCGCTACTGCTGGGGTATCCTTTTATTAGTATTCGTCAAGAGCCCCGAACTCCCAAGCGATTTTGCATTCGGTTGGGGTTGAACTGGACGAAAGTGGTGGCGGGCCCGTAGGTCGGTCCCACGATCCGTTAAGCGATTTCCGTCGGTGTGCCGTTGATCCGGCATACTGTCCCGAGTTTGGCGGGGCATTTGAACCGCCGAGGGCTTTACTTGCCTCGTTGCGCATGCCGAGCATAGTTTGGCGCCGCGCGCCGCCTCTTCTTGATCGCCTCGGGTTTCGTGAAGGATGCTTCATTTTTGGCACCGTGATTTACTCGAGACGCTTAGCCTCCCTTCGTCCGGATATATATATCTGTGCGTTGTAGCTTGCTTGAAGGGGACGAGCTTTTTCTTTTGTTCTTTCAAATGGCTTGAGACATCCTCTAGTCTTTAGCCGGCGATGGCGTCACGGTGGAAGAAGAAGATCCTCCGCCGAGCTTTGGGCTGAGTTCGACCAGCGATGGACGAGCTCGGAGGAAGAAGTCGCAGCCCGCGCCGCTCGTTGACGCGCCGCCGAGGCCGCCCGAGGCTCGAGGTGGTAAGGGGGCCCTCTCGAGGCGATGGCGCAAGGGCGCCGACCGTAGTTAGCGCGGCCGCGTTGATGTCGAACGAGCAGCAGAGGCATCGGCGTGTTGCCAGCGGCCGTGGCGGCCGTCCCGTCGACCGTGCAAGGGCCTACCAAGATGCCGTCGGTGCCACCGATGCCGCACGGATGTTTGATAGGTTCTAGGCGTGGGTAGAGTCCCGCCGGTGCGGCGTGGCCACTCTTGTATCCATCTGCATGTGTGTAAAGTTGTGTAAAGTTTGAGCTGTTGGCCTATAATGAAATTTTCTTTTCTTTATGAAAATGTCTCGCGATGAGTTTGCTTTAATTTTAATCGTTGTGGATGGTGCCTTGGTCGATGTGGCGACCGGATGCCTCTGTGAGGTTCGTGTCCGAGTGCCTTGGTCGGCAGGACGACCGGATGCCTCTCGTGAGGTTCGGTGTCCGAGTGCCTTGGCCTGGCGGGACGACCGGATGCCTCTGTGAGGTTCGGTGTCCGAGTGCTCGCTTAACGTCGTAGCTAGACGGTGCCTTGGTCGGCAGGACGACCGGATGCCTGTGAGGTTCGTGTCCGAGTGCTTCTACGTGTCCGATCGCCTTGGTCGGCAGGACGACCGGATGCCTCTGTGAGGTTCGGTGTCCGAGTGCCTTGGTCGGCAGACGACCGGATACCTGTGAGGTTCCGGTGTCCGAGTGCCTTGGTCGGCGGGACGGCCGGATGCCTCGTGAGGTTCTCGTGTCCGAGTGCCTTGGCGGCGGGGACGACCGGATGCCTCTGTGAGGTTCGGTGTCCGAGTGCTCGCTTAACGTCGTAGCTAGACAAAGTGCCTTGGTCGGCAAGGACGACCGCCTCGAGATGCGGGTGTGAGGTTCGCTTGTCGTCAGAGCTAGACAAGTGCCTTGGTCGGCAAGGACGACCGGATGCCTCTGTGAGGTTCGGTGTCCGAGTGCCTTGGTCGGCGGGACGACCGGATGCCTCTGTGAGGTTCGGTGTC